>JANAVB010039620.1:17094738-17719738 GCA_029216955.1 Iris pallida
TAGTATAATACACTTGGCGGCCGGATATAATCGGCGGCCGAAGATTGCGAACTGGTGTGGTAAACTTAACGCTAGTGCATCCAGCTTTATAATACTGCCAGCCCCGGGCTCAATCCAGCAATCCCGATGAAGCCTAGACTGCTACTGGGATTCCGTAGCATTAGCTGGTGTAGCCAAATTGACGAGCAAATCGGCTTGGCAAGTACGGTTCCAGATAACACCTGTTCTGATTTCGGTAGACCAGATGCGAAGGCCGGATACTCTGCACCAACGAAAACTCCATTTCGGCAAGTAACCGCATCCTCGCCAGAATCAACCAAATCCTGGTCGGCCTCGAATTCTTGAAGATCGGGCCAACCTTCACGATTTCCCACCCCTGAAGGAAGACAAACCCTCCTACAAACGGGGACGCCAGTGTAAGACCACTTCCTCTTGTAGAACGGCGAATGAAGGCATCGCCTTCAACATGGCCTCCTCAGGACCAGGACTCATCACATTCGGATGATGTAAGATCAGCCAACCCATAAGATAATGGAAAGGCAGCTCGGCCCGGGGAAAGTTGTCATTATTACCTTTCTCGTGGATCACATCATCAGCAAAAGACCTCAAACCGCGCAGCAGGTTGCACACCATCGCGGGGAGGAGAGCCAAAGGTCGTCCAAAGGCCAACTTCACGGCAGGCAAAATGAGATTCCGATGTACCCTCTCAACAGCACCGGATCCCCCTGCAAATATGCAATCCCGGAACCATATCATCAAGTAGGCCGTCAACACTGCCTTAGATGACATCCGGTGCCCGCAGTGCCAGAAACAGCTGTACGTGTTCTTGCCGCTCTCATTTGAATGTTGGGTCCTCTCGTCCAGCCGGGTTATTTCAGAACTCACTTCCGCGGGTGTCAAGCCCTGCGGAGTCGCAAACCGGATCCTCGAAGGATCCGCCAAATCCTGTCTGAAAATATAGTCCCTCCAAGCAGTCACGTGAGGTTGGGTCTTACCCTTGTCCCTCCGGTGCATCAGATAATGATGGCTCGTCACCTCCTTGAAAATGGCCATCATCTTCGGGTCCTTCTCTTCCAAGACCTGGATCTCTTCATTCGATGGAAAATATTCCTCGTACGGTTCCGAGTCCCAAGGAAGCTTGGACACTTCGTACATCTCATGAAGGGCCAATCCCAACTCCCCCACTGGAGTAAAGAAGCTGCCAGTCTGGGCGTTGGAAAGCTCCAACAGCGCAAGGAACATCGGCTTATTGAGGTCCACGCCTGCCTGCGTGGCCCGAATGGCGGCAGTCAGCCCTATCTCTTTAAGCTCAACTTTGAACCTGGAAAGCACCCAGGAGGTCAACTCATCCTACTTTGGGATGTAGTGACACCAACTTCGACTCTAAAACCAGCTGTCGGATACGTGACCTTCGATGTCAGCATCCGATTTGCAAAAGTCGGGGCACTGAAGGGAAACGTGTCATTTGGGACTTCACTATAGATGCTCCCGGGACACAAAGCTCGGTAACTAAACGAAGAACCGGTTCGTGAGGCGGTCAAGGTATCTCGCTGGTTCGAGGTGGTGTCAATCGAAAGGGAACCCCCCAAGGCACCTCCTTGAGAAGGAGTAAGTTCCCAATCCATCCTTCTCTTCGAAGCTAGACGGTAAAAGGCTGTCAGTGGCAACTGGCGGTCAACCTGCCGCATGTATAACATCATGCCCTTAGCAGCAAAGAACCAGTCTTCTCTGATCTTCAATATCTTCGCTTCGGAAGAAACTAATCGGTCGCCGAACAGAAAGGCAGGCTTTAAGAAAGTCACACCTTCAGAATCAGCAGACTTCAGTTTACCGCTCTCCATCATACTCTGGAGGAAAAGCGACAACTGGACCTAGATTTGTAGCATCCTCTCACGAGGTTGGTCCTGAAGGATAGCATCCTTTACAGGGTTGATCACCGCCTCATCAAAATCAACTCCCATCTGACAAAGAGAAGCGTCCAGGAGGACCTCATTCAACAAAGGGATCGTCATCGACACTGGCACGACAAAAGTGGAAGTCAGGCAAAAAGACAAAATATGTCAAGCAGACTGGCACATTGCCAGGGTATGAACCTATGCGCATCTGCTTCGGCGCATCATCAGGGCATAGGCCCATGCGCGTCAGCATGTCTCGGCGCATCATCAGGGCGTAAGCCCATGCGCGTTGGCATTGGAGCGTCAGCGCATTATCAGAACGTGAGCCCATGCGCGTCAGCAAAGGCTTCGGCGCATCTTCAGGGAATAAAACCCATGCGCGTCAGCCATTAAAACCTCGGTGCATGATAAAGGTATAAACCTATGCACGTCGGCAGGATAGAACCTCGGCGTATCATTAAAGACCGAAGTCTATACGCGTCGGCAGTTAGGGCACAGAGCCCAAAGCAGAGACGAAACCCACCTGTCACCTCAGGACGAACATCGACAAGAGGCGCAAGAGTGATAGGTACATCCTCATCCGCGGACTCCTTCGCTTTCTCCTTCCCCTTGCCGGCAGTGCCGCGAGGAGTCTTGGGAGCCATTCTCTCGAAGAAGGAGAAGTTAGGGTTTTGAAGAAGAAACTCTAAAGAAGCAGAGGCACAGAGAAGAAGAACCCTTTCTCTCTCCGACTCTTACCTATTTATAGGGCATGGTCGCACGCGTGAACAGATGACGTGTGATCTCAGCCGTCGCCTCGGGCTCTGTGCAAGGATAGCAGCAAATAAAACCAAAAGATCATTATTAATCTTTTCGGTTACCGAGGCACCATCATCATTAACTGAGAAGAGCATGCGCCCGAACAAGCATGCGCCCAGGAATCATGCGCCCTGACCTCCATGCTTCTTATTTCAAAGTATTCCAAAACTTATTCAAAAGTTTTGAAAACTTTGAAGGGGGTCTTGTAGAAGCATGGAATTTCACAACCAGAAAGCCCATGCGCCAGACACTACATGCGCCAGAACTCAGACGAAGAACTTCACAGCAAAGTCAATAACTATAGACATTTGAAGAAGGACTTTTTATTTATATATAAAAGTCTATTACATGTCTAGAAAAGGCTGTACAAAGGAGAATTTCTACAAAGGAAAGAGCCTAAGACTACAGCCAGCGGCCATCATGCGCCTTCAGATAAGCGCAGCGGCCACCATGCGTCTCCAGATAGGCGCAGCATCACTATGTGCCACCAGTAAGGCGCAGCAGATATCATGCGCCTCCATCCAGGCGCATCCCATCATCTCTCCAGCAGCTTAGTTATGTGCATCTCTTCAGCCAAATTCTTCCAGCCAGGCTCACCTGGCCGAGCAGAGCCCAGTTATGTGCCGCTCTTTCAGCCAGGCTCACCTGGCCGAGCAGAGCCCAGTTATGTGCTGCTCTTCCAACCAGGCTCGCCCGATAAATGCTTCGACACAAAGCATTTAACCCTCTGGCTGGAACCAAGGAAGAGAAGAGCATCGCAAATGCTGTGGCCAGGGGAGGCTTCGAAAGAGCCTCCAAAGCCGAAGGAAGACCGTGATTGAAACCACGGCTAAAGGAGCAGCTTTCGACACGATCAAAGTGGGGAAACCCCCACTTTGCAGGAAGAGAGAGCCTTGCACCGCCATTCCGATCTACGGCTCTTCCGAAATAACGGAGACGAGGCTCGAGCATCCCTATCTTTGGATGCAACAGGCACCTTCCGCCTGCCTCAGAAGCCCTCGACTCCGTCTTTTGGATGTAACAGTCACCTTCAAGTGCATCAAAGACAACGCAGCGTCTCAACTTCACCCTCGGGAGCACTTCGTCAGCAGAATGCACCCGTATGTTCAAGTTCATATTGAAGTACGTGAGGGAATGAGAAGCAAAACTTCTCTCCATGCCACTATTTATAGGCCGGGCAGATCAAACCCACGCGCCAAGTGGATGGCCCTCCGAATTCCGTGCAATGAATTTACATTAAATGGATGAACCGGACGCCTCGAATTCAGCCAAACGGCTATTTATAGCACTCGAAGAGCGAGACAGCCGCATCATTAAAAGACATGTCCGATGTGCCAGCCAGACAGCGTATCACACGGATGTGCCCTTCGGTATTAGGCGCATCACACAGACGCGCCCTACAGTACTCGGCACATTATAGAGGGTGCGCCCCCACACATCTCCATACCGAGTGGAACGCCAACCGACGCGCCCACTCAGCTGTCCATCGAACGTCACCAACATTAAATGCTGAACTGACAGAGTTGGCAGCACGCCTCCCAAAGTCTGAACAGTTGACAGCTTTATTCAGAAAACGAAGCGTCGGCAACGTCAGCATCATCATGACTTCCGACGGCTACTGCCACGTGGCCACCCGCATGCGCCTCTACGGCCATGCGTCCACACCCGCATGCACCTCTACGGCCATACGTCCAAACCAGCATGCGCCTCAAAAGCCATGCGCCCCAGACTGATCTCTGATCCCGAAAGACAGAAGAAAAGTCGCCTGCATGCGCCTCAAAAGCCATGCGCCCCAAATGGTTTGTAAGTCCTAAAGGTTATGAGCCGCAGCCTCCTCCTGCGCCCAATCCAAGGCGCAGCCCACCAGATCACTCCTCTCCACCAAATCCGAGATCTTCGAACCATGAGTCGATGACACGTGTCTTTTGACTCAACTCATCCAAGATTTCAGCAACGGAAAGATCTTTTCCCTGCTACGTGCCAGCTCACAACAGCAGTATGAAGAGTTCTCCCCCTCGATCAGGGCGCAGCATCCATGCACCTCCATCAGCAACCTCCACGTGGCGTCCCCACACCGGTGCATCCTACATGCGCGCATGAGCAGCCAGCCTGCAAAACTATAAATAGAAGGATCATCTCCTTCACACACACACACAGAGACTCAGAACAGAAGACTCACAGAGAATCCACAACAGAGAATCACCGGAGAGGCAGTTATAAACACTCAACGTCTTCCTCCTCTCAGCAAGCTCCAGCACCCAGAGTAATCAACACCTTCAGAGAACCGATAACCGCCGTCAGCCGGTCAACGGAGTCAACGCATTACCACTCGCTCCATTGGCACTAAGGACCCAGCTTAAACAAAAGTGTACTCCTAGGACTACATCTAAGTCCTATATTGTATCACTGTTCTGTTTGTATTAAGATTTCAATCAAAACAATTTTAATGGCAAACAGATTCATGTAGATCTAAGTTTGTATTATTTTCGATTTTCTTGGGTTTTGATCTATTAAACTCTATTATTTTCAAGTTTTGATTCTTCCATGTTGTAGAGAATTTAATTTTACCCAAAATGGACCTTTGCAAAGTTAGATTTCGACTTGTTCTGAGGAAGTTATGGCCAAAATAAGATTTAAGCATTTTCTAGTTCATCTGTGCTGAATTTGACAAGGACGATGAATAGTGCCACATGAATAGTGCCGTAGCCATATGGAATGAATAGTACCACAGCCGCAGGAATGAATAGTGTCGCAGTCGTATGAATAGTACCGCAGCCGCATGGAATGAATAGTGTCGCAGCCGCAGGAATGAATAGTACCGTAGCCGCAGGAATGAATAGTGCCGCAGCCGCATGAATAGTGCCACAGCCGCATAGAATGAATAGTGCCGCAGCCGCAGGAATGAATAGTACCGCAGCCGCATAGAATGAATAGTGTCGCAGCCGCATGGCATGAATAGTGCCGCAGCCGCATGGAATGAATAGTGCCGCAGCCGCAGGAATGAATAGTACCGCAGGAATGAATAGTGCTACAGCCGCATGAATAGTACCGCAGCCGTATGGAATGAATAGTGCCGCATGGCATGCATAGTGCTGCATAGTACCGCAGAAGGCTGTATAGTGTCGCAGAATGCCGCATAGGGTCTATTTTGGCTGTTTTTGGCTGTTTTAAGTCCTATTTGGCTGAATTGTGGCCACAATTTCTCCTAACTCCCAACTTAAAAGTTGTAGATCTTTTCCTTAGCTTCAAGAATATATTACTAGCTATTTTATGCAAGTTTCTTTCATCCACAATAATACATAATAGTGGTCCGTCGTGGCGCACTCTTGACAAGCAATCTTGGCATGATAATACCTGACAATGGTCCGTCGTGGCGCACTCTTGATGAGTAAACCTAACATGATAATCTCGATATGTTGTTGTGACGGCTATCTTGACTTGCTAAGTAACTATTATCTTGACACCGTGGGTGTTTATGCTTGTATAAGCTACATATCTCGTCTTACATCATGTCTAGGACATGAATTCCTGGTTACCATGGTCAGGGATTCATACTGAATCTGACTAGGATAAAGACTAGTTTGATCATGTAGTTCATGAAGAGATTTCCCAGCTACAGACAGTCCCGTTATCTGGGTGCTCTAATTGGATTTGTAGCCTGCCGTCGAGTAGGGCACATTTTTAGCACACTGTCATGTATTGCACCCGCAAGTCACCTAATCCAACTCTCTTAACTTGTGACCGGATAACCTGGATTAAGTCTGCAGGGCTTGTGGCTGTTGGAACATCTCAGTGCATCTTTTAAGTAATTATGCTTGTGATAACCCTAGTTAGCTAAAGTATCAAGCCGCACTCATTTCTTGGCCGTGATTGATGGATGGAGTCCCATCTAGTCTTGCCTAGGCAAGACCAGTCCATGGATATTTCAGCACATTACTGTTATGCTTTACTCTTGTCGATAATTGGTTGGAGGCTAAGCTCTGTTCCGGTGAAGGGTTACAACCCCGGTCCTTGTTTGGTTTACGGGTTGTAACTTGGCTACCGGAATAGTCCCTTAGTTGTCTTATCGTTTATTACCATGTCTTCTCTAACTCCCTTGTGGCACTTGCTCTTTATGGGGTCTGATCCAGCTGGTTTTGTATGGCCAAATTTCGGAGTAGCACCCGAGGATCTTCCAGCCTTCCAGCCAGATGGTGAACACTAGGCGCAACCCTGACAACGAGTGGGTTTTATTTTGCTCTTCCACGCTATTATAAATTATTATTTTGAGGCGTTTAGCCGTCGAGCAAGTGTTAGCTCGTGTTGAATTTACATTCTTGTCTGCCTAATGCCTGTAACATGATTGACATATCCTAGGGTTGATCATGTATGACTTAAACTCTTGCTAGTCTTCACATTTTGTATGACTAGCTTCATGATCATCTGAATATGTAATATTTGGGATGCCTTACTTTGTATGTCTGATGATCTACCATCCTGTTACATTTACTTGCTTGCTTGAGATTGAGACACTAGGCTTGTTCTTGACCCTAAGAGACTAATGGCTTATAGTAAACCCTCATGCATCTAGACAGCCGTGACCGTATTGCGAGGTGGGATTCACTTCAATGTACGTAGCTGGCTGTGTCTGTCCCCCGCTCTCCAGTATTCTGGTTCTAGGGCGTGACAATATTCCTTACTCATATACGGCTCTTGTCCAATTCTGGAATTTATTGTATTTAATTCATTTCTAATTGTAAATGTATAACCATGATTAGTGTAGATTAGCAGTAGAACTGCCATGATGATAACCTAGGATAGCTTGGTTCGATACCGGTTTACGACCGTATCGGACAGCTCAAACGGGTCATCCACGCCTCCGAGGACACGAGCACGACTCACATGTATGGATTATCCCCAGGTGTCCCGTGTCCGACTTGCGGTCAGATGACTACTTTGGCTAGCTATTTCTGTGACTGTGCTTGTGACTTGGATATGACTTGGGTCTTGATGCGCCATGCGTGGCAATTTTTGTTGCGTGTATTGGCTTGGCGCCCAGTACGCATCATAGCGCTGCTGGAGGTCGAGACTTAGTGTTCTCGGCTATGGTTTGGTTTCCAGTACGTATTGCAGTGCTGCTGGAACCCGGGACTTAGCGTTTTCGGTTTGCGATTCTGCAATTTAGCTCTAACTCACTGGGAGCTCCCGTACAGAATACATAGGAGACTCTGCCGAATTTTTCCAGAATTCCCAATCGGGAATTTGGTTCGAAGATTTGGGCAGAACCATTCCTTTGGTTTACTGAACTAGACGCATGCACGTTTATCATAGTATAGTTTTTCTGATTCTAGTACCTGCTAGGTAGACTCAAGACTAGATTAGTCGTCTAGCTACTTGACCTGTCTTGTCCGTCAGATAGTGTGAGGAGAGCGGTTCCACTCGGGGGACGGTCTGCAACCCTGATCCTTGTTTGGTTTAAGGGTTATGGATCTGCTCTAAAGCGGTACATGCAATTCTTGCCATTTTCTGGCGGCATTAATTAATATATTCTTGTCCCCTAACTATTCATTCTAGGAGTTATCCTAGTCTAGCTAGATAGGGCTGACAGTTGTCCTATGTATCGGGATTGTGACCTTCGATATGTCTGAGGATTGAGTATTATGTGGAGTATGATTCCCGAAATGTTGATTTGATAGACTCATGAGGACTCTTGGGTAGTGTTGCTATTTCTTTTTAGATGACGTTATTCTTATCAGATATGACTATTTGGATTCCTAGATTTTTATGATTGTGCGAGTATTTTGCGGAACGAAAAAAATATAGAGGACATCTTTACATGATTTTTACTCGACTTTCTAAACGCCCAAAACCTGGTTTGATTTCTATATTTTGATAGTTATGAGTCTTTTTTCTTGATAGCTTGTGATCATTGATTCAGAGGATTCTTGTGAGCCAGAGGACCTAGTAGTGTTTATAGTGATTAGCTTGGTATTTAGTGATCGTCCTTCCTGACATGATATTTATTCCATCGTAGATGGAAGACTACTGACAGATTGATCCGGTAGATAGACCGACTTGATAATTAGAGCTGTATCCTCCCATGCATGCTTGAGATGATATTATAGTAGAGATCCCGACCATGTGCATGACCTGATATCCATGCCATATTGTAGGCAGATAACTTCATGTGACTGACAGATTTGTCCTTGTTCCTGACATGACTACTTGTATCTGTGCTATAAGTCCAGCTTACCCTTTGAGGTATTGGCCCTGATTTTGCACTGCGGTGCTCCTTGTCTACTGGCACTTTGAGGTACTACTTCTATGATTATATGGCATTATGATGCCATCCTGTTATTCTAGCTATATGATATGATTACCTGTACTGGTACCTTGGTAGTTGGACAGTATTCTTAGCGTGGTTAGGATTCTTTGCTTGCTTGTTGCATAACACTGAGAATGAATCACACCTGGGACTATAGGTGCCGAAGTTGATTCTTACTTAGCGTTCCCGTACTGAGGTACGACATCTAGGAGGATGATCATGTGACCATGGCATGTGATTCTGGATAACTGTAGGGATAATCTAGGTAACATAAACTGGTAGAAGCATTGAGAGGAGCAGCAATCCCGAGATCGTGCAATACTAGCCTTAATACAGACATTAGTCATGATTTGCAGGTTGGCTGCCACGGATGTTGTTACCGTTCGCACTAGTGGATGGCAGTATCCAACTACTATTATGTACTACGTATTTCTCTTGCTCGCACGGTGGCCTTACGAGGGACCGGTGCTTATCTTGTCTTGTTATATTTGGCCCCACTAGCCCTGCTAGGACAGCACGATCTGAGGATTCCTATACTTACATTGTTGGGGTAACCCAACCTCCACATAGAAAGTCGTAAGCATTTGAGTGGCCGCTTATTCTTCTAAATTATATGGCTTGTTGCTTACACAGTCGACTGATATCGAGTTCCAGTTGACGATGCAGGTATTATTGGATGTTAGGGAGGTTGTGATGATTGTTGGTTATTTAGCTACATTAGTTGTGAATTGTTATCGTGTGTTGGTACCGCACGATTCTTACCCTTATTTACTGTTCATATATGTTCTGCTTTATATTTTATCCTGCTGGCTTTTCTTCGCCCGTCCTTGAGCCTTCCTTTCTGGTACTTGCTGCGGTTGGCCTGACCAACCCTGGATTGTTTCCAGATTGCCTGTGACCGACCTTGTGGATCTTCCAGACTTGACTTAGAGGATGTGCTTTAGTTCCAGACCATTCTAGGAACTGTGGGAAGGTATACTCGTCTACCTTATTATCATGTACTGTAGACTTTCTGATTGTTCATATGAGTACTTCCTGTTTTCCATATGTTTCTCTTTTGCTATTATTTCGTAGTGATTGCTTGTGGATATGAGATCGGATTTAGGCCATAGATTGATTGCATGCTAGGATACCCAGTAAGATTGACTGCCGTCATTGCCGTATAATGTCTTCGTACCTTATACGGTGTAGCTGGCCGACGTCCGTCCCCGTATTTCGGTACTGGGGCGTGACACAGTGGTGGCCCATGCAGGTCTTATTTTGAGATATTGTTGGGTATCACATGATTATTGTTCTCAGTCCACTATTCTTTGGTATTCCAACTTGTTACCCTTGTTCTTCGTTCCCTTGAACTTGTAAATTGGTCCTCATCTCTACTTGGACATATTTTGCTGTAAAACCCTAAATTTCTACTATGATTTTTTTAAATTTGGTATTAATTTTTTTACTTGTTTTTGTACGTCGCGTACGAATTTGCATAGTCGTATTGTACGTCGCATCATGGTGCCTTCGTATTGGCTCGTCGAGTGCGAATATGTACGAGGTACATATTTTTAGAAAATATTTTATTTATAGATTTTATTTTATGGAAAGTATAGTTTCAAAATAATATATGATAAATATATTTTTGCCTAAGTTGTCAAAAGTATTACATCGAGTTTTTATATATATTAAAAATAGTAATAAAAAGATTATTCTAAGTATTTGCATACGTGATTCATGAATTTAATTCATGAATATATTTTAAATTCCAAATTTTTGAAATTATTATTTTATTAATTTATACAAGTTATAAAAAGTATTTCTAAATTGGTTTTTACGAATTAGATCAGAAGTTAATTTTTCGAAAAATTTTAAATAAATTTTTGAATTAAAGATTATCTAGTATATACATATGTTGGAAAGATATTATTTATTTTAAATTAAAGTCATTTAAACTAATATGTGAATATTCTAATTGGGGATTTAAACAATCCCAGTCCTTATCCAATTAGGATCTTCCACCTCCTATATAAGGAGAGGCTCATTGGCTCTCCTCCATAAATCCCACAATCCAGATGTGCATCGTGTCTGTGTCGCCCTTTCCATCCACTATATATATATATTTACATATACAATATTATCACCCGTGTCCGACACACCGGACACCATCTCCCTTCATTCTCCGTGTCATACAGGATACGACAATCACCACGACACAACCCTAACCCTAATCCGAACCATCACCATGCCAGCAACTCCATCTCCACCTCCATCTCTCACCACCCGCACCTACGGAGTCTGACCCACCTCCAGACCTTCTCGCCACTCCGCCATACTCCCAACCTCCATCCAGGCCACCACCGTCATCACCTGACCCGTCTTCCCCAGCCTGTCACTACCTCCGTCATCTTTAAACCCGGCAACTCCGTCGCCACCATCATCGTAAACATACCACACCACCACGTCCATCGCCATCACCTTTTCGTCGTCCCTACCGCTACCACCAGCATCCGAGCACCCGCTCCCTCAACCAGGACTTTACCACAGCCACCCCCGCCTTGAACATCACCACCACCGACAACAAAGTAGCCACTACCATCACCGACATCACCCTCGACAACCGCCAACGGCTACACCGTCGTTTCTTCGGCCAACAATCCCTAACCACCCAAACCCTAAAGGAAACCATCACCACCATCACGAAGGAAAGGAGGAGGGGGAAAACCCTCACCTGATTCCCGCCCGAACCGGCGACCGCCGCTCCTGCGCCACCGCGAACCGGTGCCTCCCCGTCCCCCGTAGATTTGGCACTGCCGTAGCTTTCTGCCCGTGCTGAGAGCTCTGACGACGAGCCATCTCCCGTCACCATCGTCGCACGAAGAACTTCCCCACCTCCCGCTTCATCTCTGCTGGGCCACCCTTCCAGTCAGTCGTGCCCGAGCGCGGAGCTACAGCTGCGCTGGGCGCCGATCTCGGCCGAGCCTCCCAGGATCGACGTCGAACTTCTCGACCGTCTACGCGGACGCCCGGACGATCCGTCCCGTACCGCATGGCGACAACCACCGAACCCCTTTGGTAATTCCATTCCCCTCATCTCCGCTCGTGTCCCCAGCCTTCGTGCCATCCCGCGCAGCACCAGAACCCACGCGTGTGTGACTTCCTCCGCCATGCTCGGCTGCCTCCGTGTCGAGATGTCTCCGGTGACACCCCTACACCCGACGTGACCAGCCACCGGCAACCGCCGGAGAGACACCCTCTCGTGCCTCTTCAACCTTGTAAGCCCTTCTCCCTCTTCTCTCTGTGTTGACAAATCGATCTCCAAGTCTCTCTCTCCCCAATATATTCCACACACCTTTTCACAAAAGTGGAGCAGCAGACAAGATGCGGGTTTTTGTTACTTTGTTATTTTATTATATTTTTGTTATTGTTTTCATTATTATTTTTACTATTATTCATATGAATAAGTTGTTCTGTTTGGGAGCAGCACGTATATAAATATATATATATTAGCTACTAGTTATATTATTTATATACTAAGTTATAATATACAATATTTGAGATACACATATATAAGCACCCAAAGCAGTGACTGCCCACTGCTGGGTGATTTATTTCCTTTTGTTTTTAATATTTTATTATTAGTTTTACACTATCAAGGATATTAGTAGATGTATGTTACTAGGTATATAAATTATCATAAGTAGGTTCTATTACCAAGTCGATATTATTGTTTCAATTAATATCATTATTATTACTATTAACCATAGTATTTTTATTTTTATTATGATTATTGTGTTGTTATTGCTAGTTACTTGCTAATATATTCTTTTAGTAATTTCTACGAAAATATTACTTTTCTAACTATTTTCAAAGAAAGTTTTTACAAAACCATTTTCATCTACAATAATTTTCTAGCATTTTCAAAAATATATTTTGACGGATAAAATATAACTTCCTACCTAAAAGTTTACTTTTACAAACTTAGGGTTTAAGCCTAAAAACAATTTTTGATTTTCAAGCATGAGTCTAAAGACATATTTTTACTTATAAAGTATAAATTATTTCTAAAATAATATACGTGTTTCCCACTCAAACTGTTTCGATTATCATCACCGTTCATGACTAATCGAACCTACCTATTTTTTCGCAATATTGGACTCTCATGTATCGGCCACAGTTATTGGACAAATTGGAACTTTCGAAATATTGCACCACACTAGGCGACACCAGGCAAGATACATTGCCATTATTTATTATTTATAATCAATTTGTATTTTTAGTTATTGTATATTTCTGTCTTTATTTCCAGTTCTTCTAGTATATCTTGTGACAGTTCATGACTTGTTTACTTGCTTTCACGATATACTTCATGTTTGCCCTTAGAAGTTGCATATGGATCTAGAGTTAAGGGACTACCACTAGTTTGGTGCATTACATAAACTTTGACACTGATGTGCCATAAGATGTGTGAGTTGTGAGTAGCATATAGCATCCGAACTTGCGTGTTGGCTGATCACTAATGCGTATGGGACGTGCGTTAGGTCTAACTATCAATAGAGGTATGTTAGAAGACTTGACAGTTAGTAGTGTTACATGGTCGTGGATGCGACATGATAGGAGCATTGGGTGGAGAGAACAATACCTGACGTATGGGCTTCTTTGCACTTCCCTAATTACCTGTGCGCTCCACCGGAGACGCAGGCTCCAGATGCCCTCTGACGTTTCCTAGAACGTTATGGACGTAGCCCCTTGATATGATGCCCTCTGATGATCTTCGAACGTTACGGACGTAGGCCCCTGGTGTCCTATACGGGAACCATGCCAATCCTATTTACAGCCAGGGGTCATGCGTCGAAGGATTGTTTCTCAACTGCATGATTCACTTTAGTACGGTTAGGTTACCTTATGGCTGTTCTGTCACATATTTTTATTTGTGGCATATTTTATACTCAGTATTTATGGCATGTTCTTCCTGTATCTTGTTACGTTCCTCTGAGGACCTGGTGATCCCTCCAGATGTACTTTTGTGATTTTTGCAGGTGCTCTAGCCAAAGCCTTGATCTACCCATTTCTTCGAAGATGATTGCAATTTGATCGTCTTCGCATTGCTCGACAAAATTCCTAATTACTTATGTATTTCTCTCTCTTTCGTTGGTAGTGGATTTGTCTCCGTCCAACGATTGTATACATGACAATTTTAATTGATTTTATATTATTCTTCCTTTTTTATTGTGGATGAGATTTAGTTTGCCTTGGATTACTGTATTTTACTGTTTATGTATACATACTGGGGTTCCCTATACTTCGTATGTATACAGCTGGCATGTCTACATACTCAGTCCTAAGTATTTTGGGACTGGAACGTTACATTTGCTTTGCCCTGTCTTATTCGTTGTTATCTACCTTTATTCCTTGTTTTGAGAGACATGGTCTTGTAGTTGGCCATGTCGATCGTTTATTAGATAAGACGATGTCTTGTCTTTATCCTTGGGTTACTCGTTATTTATCTTGGGTTCTGTACTCTCTACCGATGTATCCCCTTGGTTGATTGTTCTGTTATTCCCATTCGTGCATTGACTTCGTGTTGACTTAGTATCATTATCGTCCTCTTCGAGCGTTGGCTTGATTATTGTGGAAGGAAGATTTCCTTAGAACTCTGAGATTGGATATTTTAACATTTGTTGAGTATCCAGTAGATATTCTTATATCAAGTCAGCTCCTTTGATTCTAGACAGTTCTGCAATCATGATTATCTGTTTCAGATATATTTTGATTATAGATATACCTTCTACATAATATGTTTTGACATAGATTTTGGATTTGGAGTATTTTCCTAGAAAACCATCTTGTATTATTATTGAAGGTATTTTTGGATGCATATTATGATCGACCTATATTTTGGATTTTGATTATTTTCCTGGAGCTGTCTTGTTATATTGTTGGATGTTTTATGAATTTTAGTGATTTGGACATTTGGGTTATGAATTTGATTCGTTTTTGGGTATTTGTCAAGAGTGACCGGGTGACCCTAGTATACCTTGATGGCGTGGTAGCAAAATTTGCAGCCGCTCGATTATAGTGCCATGGTGGATCTTTTTCAGCCATTCCGGATGGCGTGGCAGAGAATGACCATTACACACCTTATGATCGGATATAAGGAAACTATTGTCGTCAGTCTAAGGCAAATATCCTGTATTTTATAATTTTGTGAATTTTTATGCAGTTGGGATTTCAGGTTTTCTGATATTGTTTTTGATATTTTGTACTTGTTTTGATTTATGGAGTTATTTCGTACATGTGAGTTTTTGTTTTTTTGGAGAATCTTTCGGTGTTTTGGATTTACCTTGCGAGTTGACTTATGTAGCCAGACATTGCTCCCTTTGATGTTTTCAGATTGAGATTATGTTCATTTTTAGTCGTATTACTTGATTTCTGTAAGGTGTGTAGAGTTTTCATGATATATATATGTACTAGTTTGAAAACCTTATTTTATATGATTTTGAAATTTCGAGAACGAAATTTTTGTAAGGTGGGTAGGATGTCAAATCCCTATTTTGGAAATAGGTATATGACTTTTTCGTGTTTAGACTGAAATTAAAATTTTAGACTTATTTAATTTTTTATTTTTGGATATTGATTTGGTCTTGGTTGTTGAGCCTGACATTTTAATTTACTGTTGGTATCATTTTATTGGGTTTACATTGTTAGCTCCATTTTAGGATTTTTCGTATTTTTACTATTGTTATTAATATTATTAAATTTCCTATATCTACCCCTCCCCTTTACCAAACCCTAACCCCAACCCATACTCTCCCTCACTCTCACCCTCCCCCTACCTAACTCCTCTCTCTCCCACTCTTCCTCCTCACTCCTCTATGGAGAACCGGCCCACTCACCCCCCTCACTCTCGATTTCTTCCTCTATCTCTCTCTCTCTCTCTCTCTCTCTCTCTCTCCATGGAGCACTCCCCTCCTATCCTCACTCTCGACCCTCTCTCCTTCCCGGCCTCCTCTATTCGACGCCACCGTCGCCCCCTTGGCCGACACTACCGCCTGTACCACCTTCACCACCACTTCCACGACCACCACCAACATCGTCGCCATCTCCTCCACCACCCACCACTGTAGCGGCCACCACCATCAGCCGGAATCTCCACCACCACTACTTCTACAACCACCGCCACCGACCTCCAGCTCGGTCGCCCGTCACCCCCGTGATTGCCACCACCATCGTCGACGTCTTCATCACCTCCGCCACCACCCTCGTCGCCCCCGGCCGCCTTCAGCACCGCGCCGCCGTCTCCTTCACCGACGGCTGCCACCACCTCTCCCTTTCCTCTATTTGTCTCCTCAGTAGCCGGCGAGCCGCCTCGACCTGGCGGAGCTCCCCAATGGCGACCAGCGCCCCTCCGTCCCTCTCTCCTTTCTTTTCTCTGGTGGCCACCTCCTCCGTCACGAGCGCTGCGCCAGCCTCGAGCAGCAGGATGCCCTTGGGCCCCGCGCTACTCGAGCAGCGTACAGCCTCGGGTTTCACGCTGTACTTGGGTCATGTTCTTTAGGTCGCGTGCAGCCTTGAATGGTGCGATGCCCCGTGCACCGTGCTGCCTCGAGCAGCACAGTCTCGATTAGCATGTTCCCTTGTTCCCCGTGCTTTTCGGCATGTGTGCGCCTCGATTTGTGTGTCGTTCTATGTTCTATGCCAGCCTAGACCCACGTGTTGTCTTGGGCAGTAGAATGCTTCGAGCCTCGCGCTGCCTCGGGAAACGTGTTATCTAGGTTTGTGTATTACCTCGTTTCTCGTGTCTTAGCCTTTATGCCCACCTCGAGATTCGTGTTGCATCGGTTTGCATGTATGCATCGATTTACGTGCCACCTTGAACTCTGTGCTGTATTGATTTACGTGCACGTATCGATTTGTGTATCGTATCGAATTGTGTATCATATTGTATCATGTACCACTTCGGTTTGCGTGCATGTACCGATTCGTGTGCACGACTCGAATTGTGTGTCGTATTGATTTGCGTGCCATCTCGATATTCGTGATTCCTTAATCTACGTACACGTCTCGGTTTACGTGTACATTATGTTTCTTGCCCGCCTCGATCTCCGTATCATCTTGATTCTCGTGCGTGTCTCGATATACGTGCGCGTCTTGGTTTGCATGTCGTTATCGATCCGCATGCCTCAGTTTTCATGCTAGATCTCTGTACTGCTTGCGGGTCCCACACGGTATAGCCTTCTGCCATCCTTGTGCTTCATGTTATTATATTATTATTTAATTCTAATAATTGTTTATTGGGTGTTCTGAGGACCTCGATGGACGTGCCACCTTAGATCGCGATCACCAAAGACTTGCTTACCTAGCCGAGCCCTCTAGGCAAGTATCCCTTGCTCATTGACGGCTCTTGCCCTCTCATGGAATTTATTGTATTTAATTCATTTGTAATTGTAAATGTATAACCATGATTAGTGTAGATTAGCAGTAGAACTGCCATAATGATAACCTAGGATAGCTTGGTTCGATACCGGTTTATGACCGTATCGGACAACTCGGATGGGTCATCCACACCTCCGAGGACACGAGCACGACTCAAATGTATGGATTGTCCCCAGGTGCCCCATGTCCGACTCATGGTCGAGTGACGGCTTTGGCTAGCTATTTCATGTCTGACTCGCGGTCGGGTGACGGCTTTGGCTAGCTATTTCTGTGACTGTGCTTGTGACTTGGATATGACTGTGGGTCTTGATGCGCCATGCATGGCGATTCTTATTGTGTGTATTGGCTTGGCGCCAAGTATGCATTGTAGCGCTGCTGGAGACCGATACTTTGTGTTCTCGGCTATGGTTTGGTTTCCAGTACGCATTATAGTGTTGCTGGAAGCCGGGACTTAGCGTTATCGGTTTGCGATTCTGTGATTTAGCCCCAGTTCGCTGGGAGCTACCGTACAGAATACAAAGGAGACTGCCGAATTTTTCCAGAATTCCCAATCGGGAATTTGGTTCGAAGATTTGGGCAGAACCGTTCCTTTGGTTTGCTGAACTAGACGCATGCACGTTTATCATAGTATAGTTTTTTTGATTCTTGTACCTGCTAGGTAGACTCATAACTAGATTAGTCGCCTAGCTACTTGATCTGTCTTGTCCGTCAGATAGCGTGAGGAGCGTGGTTCCACTCGGGGGACGGTCTGCAACCCTGATCCTTGTTTGGTTTAAGGGTTGTGGATCTGCTCCAGAGCGGTTCATGAAATCCTTGACATTTTCTAGCAGCATTAGTTAATATATTCTTGTCCCCTGACCATTCATTCTAGGAGTTATCCTAGTCTAGCTAGATAGGGCTAACAGTTGTCCTATGTATCGGGATTATGACCTTGGATATGTCTGAGGATTGAGTATTATGTGGAGTATGATTCTCGGGATATTGATTTGATAGACTCATGTGGACTCTTGGCTAGTGTTGCTATTTCTTTTTTGATGATGTTATTCTGATTAGATATGACTATTTGGATTCCTGGATTTTAATGATTGTGTGAGTGTTTTGTAGAACGAGGAGAATATAGAGGGCATCTTTACATGATTTTTACTCGACTTCCCAAATGCCCAAAACCTGGTTTGATTTCTATATCTTGATAGTTGTGAGGCTTGTTTTTTGATAGCTTGTGATCATTGATTCAGAGGATTCTTGTGAGCCAGAGGGCCTAGCAGTGTTTATAGTGATTAGCTTGGTATTTGGTGATCGTCTTTCCTGACATGATATTTATTCCATCGTAGATGGAAGACTACTAATAGATTGATCCGATGGATAGACCGACTTGATGATTAGAGCTGTAGGCTCCCATGCATGCTTGAGATGATATTATAGTAGAGATCTCGACCATGTGCATGACCTGATATCCATACCACAATGTGGGCAGATGAATTCATGTGACTGACAGATTTGTCTTTGTTTCTGACATGACTACTTGTATCCGTACTATAAGTCCAACTTATCCTTTGAGGTACTGGCCCTGATTTTGCACTGCGGTGCTCCTTGTCTACTGGTACTTTGAGGTGCTAATTCCATGATTATATGGCATTGTGATGCCATCCTGTTATTCTAGCTATATGATATGATTACCTGTACGGGTACCTTGGTAGTTGGACTGTATTCTTAGCGTGGTAAGGATTGCTTGCTTGCTTGTTGCATGACACTGAGAATGAATCACAATTGGGACTATAGGTGCCGAAGTTGATTCTTACTTAGCAATTCCGTATTAAGGTACGACATCTAGGAGGATGATCATGTGACCACGGCATGTGATTCTGGATAACTGTAGGGATAATCTAGGTAACTTAAACTGGTAGAAGCATTGGGAGGAGCAGAAATCCTGAGATCGTGCAATGCTAGCCTTAATGCAGACATTAGTCATGATTTGCAGGTTGACCGCCACGGATGTTGTTACCGTTCGCACTAGTGGATGGCAGTATCCGACTACTACTATGTACTATGTATTTCTCTTGCTCGTACGGTGTCCTTACGAGGGACCGGTGCTTATCTTGTCTTGTTATACTTGCCCCGCTAGCCCTGCTGGGACGGCACGATCTGAGGATTCCCATACTTGCATTGTTGGGGTAACCCAACCTCCACATAGAAAGCCGTAGGCATTTGAGTGGCCGTTTATTCTTCTAAATTGTTTGGCTTGTTGCTTGCACAGTCGACTGATATCGAGTTCCAGTTGACGATGCAGGTATTATTGGATGTTAGGGAGGTTGTGATGATTGTTGGTTATTTAGCTACATTAGTTGTGGATTGTTATCGTGCGTTGGTACCACACGATTCTTACCCTCATTTACTGTTTATATATGTTCTGCTTTATATTTTATCCTGCTGGCTTTTCTTCGCCCGTCTTTGAGCCTTCTTTTCTGGTACTTGTTGCGGTTGGCCTGACCAACCCTAGATTGTTCCCAGATTGCCTGTGACTGACCTTGTGGATCTTCTAGACTTAACTTGGAGGATGTGCTTTAGTTCCATACCATGCTAGGAACTGTGGGAAGGTATACTCGTCTACCTTATTATCATGTACTGTAGACTTTCTGATTGTTCATATGAGTACTTCCTGCTTTCCATATGATTCTCTCTTGCTATTATTTCATAGTGATTGCCTGTGGATATGAGATCGGATTTAGGCCATAGATTGATTGCATACTAGGATACCCAGCAAGATTGACAGCCATCATCACCGTATAATGACTTCGTACCTTTTACGGTGTAGCTGGTCGACGTCCGTCCCTCTATTCTGGTACTGGGGCGTGACATGAAGCTGTTAACACGACATGTTATGTTATAAATAGAGTCTTAATTAGACCTATTTCTAAGAAAACTCCATATGAGATTTGGTTTGACAAATTTCCTTTTATTGAATATTTTAAAGTTTTTGGATGCAAATATTTAATTTTGAACACCAAAGATAACCTAGGCAAATTTGAAGAAAAGCCTATGAAGGTATCTTCCTTGGTTATTCTATGCATAGCAAAAGTTTTTGTGTGTTTAACGAAAGAAGTCTTGTGTGGAAGAGTCAATCAATGTCTCCTTCGACGAACTTAACACTTCTACGTCTAACTCCTCGAATGATGTTGATGAAATCTCTTTTGGCTTGGAAAACTCTTCTTTTGGAGATACTAGCACTCCTTCATCTAGCAAAGAAGTTGAGACTACTCCATCCGAAGACTCTCCACCAATAGAGCAACCTCAAAAGGATCTCCCTAAAGAATGGAGGTTTGTTCCCCATCATCCCAAGGAGCTTATCATTGGTGACCATTTCTCACGGGTTAGCACTAGATCTTCTACACGAGATCACTGTGCAAATGTGGCTTTTATTTCACAAATAGAGCCTAAAAATATTAATAATGCCTTTAATGATAAATTTGGATAATTGTAATGCAAGAATAGCTCAATCAATTTAAGAGAAACAATGTTTGGGAATAAACTTAATGAAGATGGTTTCGTCACTCGTAACAAAGCATGATTGGTTGCTCAAGGCTATAACCAAGAGGAAAGCATTGACAACAAAGAAACCTATGCTCCAGTTGCTCGTCTTGAATCCATTCGAATGCTTTGTTCTTTTGCTTATTTTAATGAGTTCAAACTTTTTCAAATGGATGTCAAAATTGCCTTTTTGAATGATGTTATTAAAGAAAAGGTGTATGTCAAGCAATCTCCTGGCTTTGAAGCTTTTAAATTTTCTGATCATGTTTTTATATTACACAAAGCCCTATATGGCCTCAAACAAGCTCCCCATGCTTGGTATGAGCGCCTTAGCTCATTTTTTATCTCTCACAATTTCTCCAAGGGCAAAGTTGACACCACTCTTTTATTAAAACGCACAATGGTACACTTCTATTAGTTCAAATCTATGTTGATGATATCATTTTCGGTTCCACTAACAAAATACTATGTGTAGAATTTGCCAAGGTTATGCAGGATGAATTTGAAATAGGCATGATGGAAGAAATATTATTTTTCTTGGTCTACAAATCAAGCAAGGACCTCAACGCACGTTTATCAATCAAGATAGATATACGAAGGATCTTCTTAAGCGCTTTGAGCAAGACTCATTCAAATCAATGACTCATATGGCTACAACGACAAAGCTTAATCAAGATGAAAATGGTGTCTCGATTGACATTCGTAAGTATCAAGGTATTATCGGTAGCTTACTTTACTTAACTGCTAGTCGTTCCGATATTATATTCAGTTTTTATTTACGTGCACGTTACCAAGCAAATTCCAAAAAATCACATTTATGTGTCGTTAAGCACATTTTTTGGTATCTCAAAGGCACCATTAATATGAGACTTTGGTATCCAAAATTTTCGTCCTTTGAGCTTATCGGCTACTCGGATGCTGATTTTGCTGGATGCAAGCCGAAAAAGTACTAGCGGCACATGTCAATTCCTTGAGAAATTCTTGATTTTATGGTTTAGTAAGAAACAAAACTCAGTTGCTCTTTCCACAACTGAGGTCGAATACACAACGGCTGGATGTAATTGTGCACAAATTCTTTGGATGACACAAATAATTGTAGACTGTGGTATCTCTTCATATGGTATTTATATCAAATGTGACAAAATTAGTTCTATTAATCTCGCTAAAAATTCGATTTGTCACTCACTCACGAAACACATTGAGATTCGACACCACTTCTTATGTGATCATCAACTTAAAGGCAACATCCGTCTTGAATTTATTGACACCGAGCATCAACTAGCTGACATCTTCACCAAGCCTCTTGCCGAAGATCGCTTCTCTTTTATTTGTTGAGAAATTGGCCTTGAAAAATCTTTCTAATTTCATCCAGATAATCCGACGGATTCCGCAAAAGTCCGACGGATGATCCTTTCTTCTTACAACTGGCAGATTCCTCATTTCTTTTATTTTCATTATTTTATTTTCCCTATTTTTTTAAATTTCTCACCAACTAGATCCACAAGTAAATAATCGCAGATTTTTGACAGATTATTCGCATACGAATTTTTTGACACAGATTAGACCAAATATGGCCTTTCCTCTTCCCCAAAATTCTTACCTTTCCAATAAATCTGGCTGCACTCTGCCCCGAAACCCCCAACCTTTCACATCCTTCATTAAACATCTACCTACTATATTCATTACACCCTCTCCTCTCCTATTAAATCTCATTTATCCTTCTTCTTTCTAATCTCTCCACTCTTCCCTACCCTCCGTTCATCTGCCCCACAATTTGTCCAAATCCGGTCAGTGATCCGCTTTAGAAACATGTCTAACAAACGCTTCCATCATGGCACATCCTCTTCCTCTTTTCAAGCTCCTCCTCCCACATCTATGTTTTCCCCAACACCAACCCCAGGGCCACAATCTGGCCATTTTCTGCACGGTGCATCAATCCCAAGATTGGTTCAACATCTTCTGCAAACTACTAGTGTGCACAGGCAAGCCTATCTCCTTTATTTATTTTCCAAATGTTCGGGAAATCTTCGGCGACGTCGGCTTAACCGATCTTTTGGAGAGTCAAGTGGATGTATATCCCGCTGTCGTCCAAATGTTCTACTGCAAGCTCGCTACAAGTAGCTGCCGTCCGAAATTCGAAACAAGGGTCGATGGGGTCAAGATTACTGTCAACGCCACCTCTCTGGCTTCTATTCTCAGTGTTCGAGAATGTTCTAACCTTCACTGTCTTCCATACACTGTGGATACCATCAAGCTATCCCCGGACTATACCTTCGAAGAATTCATCATCTGCATATGTGATCATGTCACCTCTCTTAAACTGGAGACAAAGACTTAAGTCCTCATTATCACGATCTTCCCGCATTCTCTGCCACTACATCACCCTGAAGACTGGCAACATGGATAGCCTCACCACCGAGCAACTTATCACAATCTACTATCTTTTTGCCTGCCAGCCTTTCTTCCTTGCCAAGACTATGATATACTCCATGATCCGAATCTAGGAGGCCAACCATCGGTCTCTTCTCTACGACATGTACATCACCATGATTCTGGAGGCCAACGAGATAGACCTCACCAACTGTCCCAAGGCTAATAATCCATCTCTTCTTGCCAAGGCGATGCCATGACCCCTCCACTCATTTAGGCCCTCGGCTTCTCAACTACCTCATGATGGCACTTCCACTGCTCCTCCGGCTACGACGCCTATTCCTTTCGAGATTAGGCAGTATATTAATCATCATTTCAACTCCCTCACCATCGCTACCTCGGAACGCATCCAGGCTGCCACCGGGGGTCTGGGTACCCTGATCCATCATGGCTTTATGGATCTGGCGTACTACTTTCAGTGATGCTTTCTAGAGAATAATCCTTATTGTGACTCGGTTGTCCCCAACCCTGCCTACCAAGGACCCCGGTTATCTGACCCGAATGTTTATGGATTCATTTATACAGACGGCATTGATCCCTATGGCTCCTTCACTCCAGCAGCGGAGGTTGATGATGAGGAGGCTGGTGATGCGGACCCGACAGATGACCCTAACAACTGATGATCACTATCACTAGTGGGTAGTGTCCTAGAGTTTATCGTGTGTCAGTTTTCTTTTCTTTTGTTTTGTTTTGTTTTGTTTTGTTTTGTCCAGTCCTTCGTGGACTTTGAAAAAGTTGTTTTGGTGCGTCTATGCTACTTTTTTGTGTGCAGTCGTTTGTCTACCAGTAGGGAGTGGTATGTTATGCCTGTTATCAAACCATTTCTCCTTGCTAATAAAAATGCTTATTATCTACTCTACTCTTTTTACTGCTCTTAGCATCTCATCTTTCATTTTACATAAGTGACAAAGGGAGAGAAGTTGTGTTGAGGGGGAGATATTTTATTATAGGGGAGCTATCTCTCAAAACTAATATTTTTGTCAATTATCAAAATGGGAGAGATTATTGGCATTGATTTTGATACTTACAATTAATGCCTCTACTATTTTAGATTTATCTACTTCTCAAGTTCAAAGTAAAGTCTCACCCAAATGAAAGATTCCTGCATCCATCAAGCTATCACTATGACTCATTCAAAGGATCACAATCAAGGAACACAGAAGCTCATTAAAGGATCACAATCAAGAAATGAAGAAGCTTCACAGAAGTCAAAGATCCAGCTTCTTAAGATTATATAATACATAAGAAACCAGTGTAAACTCTTTCATATGGATGACCTATTAAAAACTTAAAAGAGTAACTATGAAGAAGGCAGATCATCCTTCGGATTTCTGCAAAAATCTGTCGGACTATCTGTTTTGGAACAACAAGTATTTGTGATTCCAAACGGATGATCCAGCGGATCATCGTGGATCACCGTTGGATGATCTGTTTCAAAACAACAAATTTTTGTTAGTTCTAATAGATCATCTGTCAGATTTTTGTAAAAATCCGTCGGACGATCCGCTTTGGAACAACAAGTATTCGTAGGTCCAAACGGATGATCCGGTGGATCACCGAAGATCACCACGGATCATCGTCGGATGATCCGTTCTTGCTGAGGTGGCTATTTAAATTTTAAATCCAATGATCCTTATTAATGAGCTTTTAATGCATCCAACGGCTAGTTTTCTAGCCGTTACTGTTTGAGCAAATGATTTGTCAGACGTCCGCAGACTGCCAGTGGATCATCCTTCTGCTGTAGTAAATGCTCTATCTTCTTGGATTTGTATTAATAGACTTCACCCCTCTTCACCTGTCCATTTGAGCCTTAAATTTTTTAACTACCAAAAACCTCCTCTGTTACTCTACAAGCTTTAATTTGTCATCCAATCAAAAGTGCTAGAGTATTCAAAATTTGTAATCTAGATCTTTAAAGTGTTCAAGAAGATCAAAAGCCTCACTTTCTCTTAAAGTTGAAGTTGACGAGCCTTCGGAAGAAAAATCGTGTGTAAGAAGTTGACGAGCCTTCGGAGGAAAACTCGTGTGTAAGAACTTGAAGAGCTTTTCGGATCCAAACTCGTGTTAGAAGTTGGTGAATTCGTTGGATCCAAACTCGTGTTGTAACTATTTACTCAAATAGTAGATTAAAGCCGGAGATGAGTTTCGGGACTGGAGTGCCCCTTGGGAGGATACCAGGATACATCGAGTGTTTGATTCTCTCTTCCTTTATTATCCTTCAAATTACTTATTATTATTGTTAGTCGGTTTATTACCGTATTTACCCCCCTCTAGGATTCTACAATTGGTATCAGAGCCTAGTCTCTTAATTTGGATTTACATCCTTAGAGTGATCCATGGCCATTAGCCCTAGTACCAACTCATTTCACAATGAGGGACACTCCATAAATAGTTTCCCACTATTTGATGGAACCAACTATAACTATTGGAAAAATTAGAATGGGCATTTACTTGAAATTTGTAGACTTAGATCTATGGGATTGCATTGTAAATGGCATCCTTAAATCCTCTATAGTTATTGAGGAAGTAGTTTCGGAAACTCTCAAGTAGAAAATTGGCTCACAGGACCAGAAAAATGAAACGAGTTCAGTGGCGCAAGTTTCGTCGCGATGTGACGAACATACACAAAGTAATTAGGTTTTTTGCAAAGGGGCCGATACGATGTACCTCGACTGATATGCCTCAAATTCGTCTCATACACGCAACTAATTCGAGTTTCGTCAAAGTCCACGCGTTCGCAACATCCGTACGTGTCTTTCGATGCTTACGGGTTGCGACCAAGTCGCCCGAATTGTCGGGACGGACCCCGTATCGAAAATTTTCCTAAATTTCTATTGGTTTAAAAATTATTTTTTTCAATTTTTGAAAAACTGATTTCTCTGTACACAGTTAATAAAATTCGAAAGTACAAAATAGGTTATGAAGTCCTATATGTTGTCTTCAAGATTGTTTAAGTGGTTTTTGAAATTGATCAAGGGTTTGACAGAAATCGACCTTCTAAATCGGGTGTTTAGATTGCTAACTTATGTTTTGATAATTTCATTAAACTATATTTTTTTCGATATTCGAATTTGATTTCTACGAATTGTAACACGAAATAACAAAAACTATATGAAGTAGTTTGGAGAAGGTTAGTTTTCCTACGCGTAGGATTAACAGGTTTGAAAAATCATCGAGAGTCGAGGGAGAAACGAGATAGGGAATAAGAGTACCTGGAGCTTGTGCTACTGTTATTGCAGCTGCTACTGCTGGTTATGTGCGGCTGCTGCTGCTGCCGCCGGTACTGCCATAGCCGGCCGGCGGCGGTGCGTGCGTATGAACAGGGGGGTTGGCCTGGGTTGCATAGTGGATTAGGGTTTTCCTTTCTCTTCTCTCTCAATACATGTATATAAACAGGGGGCAGTTTGGGCTTATCTGGTCTGGTAGGGGTTCTCCATCTCGCGAGATTCTAAAATCTCGCAAGATTCTAAAATCTCGCAAGATTTTGGTTTTCTCTTTTTTTCTTCTTTTTTTATGTATATATAAACATTATACATATTTTTTATTTTTTTACACCTACATATATTTACATATATGTGTATACATATGGAATGGTATATTTACACATAATAGATAAATAAAAAAATAATCTATGATATCACCAATGGTTATAACATATACTTATTATAAATTCTGTTTACTATAATTTAAATAATACTTTATTTATATGGGTAAAACATATATACACATAAACCCAACTTCATAAATAAAATATGTTTATTATGTATTTATATATTATGCGTACATTTATATACGCACAAGTACGTGTATAACCTAACAAACCCCAAAAGAATCTATAAAGACATTATTTATTAGGTAAAATATAATTATCAACTTAATGGCAATAACATATATTTTATATATAACCATTCATAAAACTATTTACTATACCATTAAAATAAATACCATATATATATATATATATATATATATATATATATATATATATATATATATATATATATATATATATATATATAAATATATATATATATATATATATATATATATATATATATATATATATAATATATATATAAAAAATATAAAAAATATATATAAAAATATATATATATATATATATAAATATATATATATATATATATATATATATATATATATATATATATATATATATATATATATATATATATATTTGACCAAACAACCATTTTATTCAATAAGGCTTAAAAGGCCAACCTTTACAAGTATACCATGTGGCACAAAATGTCGATGCCTGTACACGTATACTGACAAAAGAAGATGGAAACTAGAAACAAAACAGCTAAGCCGAGGATAGGAGAGAGGTCCAGAAAGCCTCATGGCCGTGCTTACAGAGGGCTCTTCTTTTGTGGCATTGACGAACGGTCTCCCGAATAAGTTGGTCCGCATTGTACTGGCGGCCTTCGTATCTAGCCTTGTTCCGATTTTTCCAGATAACCCACGTGGCGGCTGCAGTGACTATTTGGTGGCCATGGGACGCTGAGGCCCAAGTGGTCATGAGGTGGTGAAAGTTGTCACCTCCGTGAGGCAATCTGCAACGCTGGAAAAGAGCTCTCCAGACCTTGACCGAAAGGTCCCCCTGATTGAGGATGTGGTTGGCCGTTTCCGATTGTCGATTGGAGCAGCATGTGCACGCCGAGGCAAGGCTAAAACTGATTGTGGTGAGATTGGCGTCCGTGGGGAGGATATTGCGTAGGGCTCTCGTGATGAGGAAAGACCACTTCTTGGGGATACACGTCTGCCAGAATGGGGCAAAGGTAGGGGACGTGGCCACGTTGCCCCGGATAACGCTTCTGGTCGACCTAACCGAGAAGGCTCCGGCTCCGTCGGGCGACCAGACGAGCTTATCTTCGTCTGGTCCAATCCTCAAACAGCTACGATGAATGTAATCGGTCGCTTCGGTTCCAGCCTATGACCTGATTTTGATCCAGTTCTAGGTGTTATTAGGAGGGTCCCATAGATCCTTGATAGTGCTGTTCCTAGGAGCCGTCGGAGTGTTAGGAAGTAAGAAATTGCTAACCCAGCGCTCCTGGAATGGGGAAGCTTCCCTATGCCTACCTTGAGGTGAATCGCTGGTTCGGCAAGGGACCACCCGTGAAGGATGCGACACCAGGACGCGGAAGATCTGCTGTAGTGATGGCCATGGACGGGTGAAAATGTTTGAAGTATCTGGCCTTCATGAATCTGGACCATAAGTTCTTACTGGTGTGAAGCGTCCACCACAATTTCATCGAGAAGGCGTTGACAATGTGGGAAAGTTTGGTAAAACCCAGGCCCCCATCTCCAGTGGAACGAGCCATGGTGTCCCAGCTGGCCCAATGGTGCTTTTCGTGGCCGCCACTGTGACCCCAGAGAAAATTGCTGAAGATGCTTTCGATGTAGGCAAGGACTTTCTTGTGGGGGGCGAGCATGCTGCCAGGGTGTAGATGGGAATGGAGGTGAAGACGTGATTGATGAGGATAATCTTGCCTTTTGGAGATAGGGTTGCATTGTGCCAGCCCTCGAGCTTCTTTCTGATGCGATTGGTAAGGTTTTCGAAGATCCCGGCATTGGATTTCCCGTACACTAGGGGGCATCCGAGGTAGAGGAAAGGAGGGTGCTTGATGAGGAATGATGTGGTGGTTGATATGCTAGCCGCTTGCTCTCTCTTGATATTGTGGTGGGTGTAGATAACACTCTTGTCCGGGTTAATCTTCTGCCCAGAGCACTTTTCATAGGTCTGAAGCGTATTGAGGACGACTTCCACCGATCCTGTGTCTCCGGATGAGAATATGAGGATATCGTAGGCGAAGGCCAGGTGGGTGATGATCGGGCAGCCGTTAATCGTATGGTAGTGCCGGAAATTGGATGTGGTAGCCATCTTATTAAGGTTTCTGCTCAACGCATCTGCCGTGATGATGAAGATGGTGGAGGATAGCGGATCCCCTTGCCTGACCCCGTGAGTGGATTTAAAGAAGCCGTCCGCTTGGCCGTTAATAACCGTGGAGAACCACGAGTTGCTGATAGATCTCTACACAATGTTGGTCTAGGTTTCGGAGAATCCGAAGGCTCTGAAGACCCAGATCATAAATTGCCAATCAAGTCTGTCGTAGGCTTTCTCCGTGTCTAATTTGATAGCAATGTTGCCCCCTCTTGTGGGAAATTTCATGCAGGTGACTAACTCTTGAGCCAGCATGATGTTGTCTTGGATATTTCTCCCTCTAACAAAGTCACTCTGCTCCTCCGAGATGATCTTGGGGAGAAGTCCTGCCATACGGGAAGCGATGATCTTGGATATTATCTTGTTGGTAAAGGTACAGAGACTGATGGGACGGAAGTCTCGGAATGTCTCGGTATTGTCTTTCTTTAGGATGAGAATGAGGTTGGTGCTCGAGATGGCTCTGGGGTAGGTAGCTCCCTGGATAAAGGCGGAGGCCGCATTGTGGATGTCAGTCTTGATGATATCCCAACAAGTGTGGATGTCAGTCTTGATGATATCCCTTTTTGTGGATGTCAGTCTTGATGATATTGTATATATATATACAATATACATCTACATGGTCGTCTTTGGACATACAACATGTCTATATGACTGGAGTTTCGTTGGGGTCAAGTCCGGGCTAAATTGGTAAAATCGGGCCTCCTAAAAGTCATAATCTTAATAAATAACTAATTAAATTATTTACAGAGGTCAAGTCACAACTCTGACTTATTTTTCTAGTTGGGACACGGCTATGGCTAGGCCTTCCCTAACATGGCTAATACACTAGTCAAAGCACATATCTACACTAACCATGCCAAATTTCCTAGTCGATATGCATCTCAAAATTTAACCATGACTAAGGTCATATTTATATAGTATTAGGCTATTATAAATATAATCATATTTATACAAAATTGTATTTAAACCTATTTGGCTGTATAACATCCCAAAATAAATTTAAAATAATTCTACTAAAACATGACAACCTAACATCGCTCTACCAAGTGGGGTTGGCTAGATTAGGATCCAAATATATTTTCTAGTCAAATCAAACCCGAGAAATCAACCAATGAGTCTCTTGTGCCATTCGCAAATAAATAGCACATGGGAACTCGATCGAGTGGCACACCCTTGACATGTGTGTTATAGGCTAAAAATGGGTCAAAATCATATATTGGGTCAAATAGTTTTGGTCTATGTCGAGTTTCGAACTCACGTTGGAAGTTAGGTCTAGAATTACGATAAAAGATCAAATGGCCTAAATTGACCCAAAATTGTGCGAAGTCAAAAGAATGTTAGGGGACAAGTTTGGACATGATATATCAAATTGAAGATGGACTTGTCTACTTCAAAACTCATGAAGGTCGTTTCGAAAGATTGGCATTTATTGTGCTTCAAAAATCAAAGCTACGGAAAAGTACATCAATAGTCATAATAAAAAATAAAATTTTAATCTAATAAATAGAAATTATATAAAATATAATTTCTAAAAATTAGGGTGCTTACAATCTACCCACCTTAAAAGAATTTTGTCCTCAAAATTAAAATAAAGGTCATTAACGTAACTAAGAATAGTTCAAAGGGGTACACTATGTCACTACGGTCTCTCCTAATCAAGCAAGTAACGATTAATCTTAAACAATTTTCCTATGCAACGTTCCTATCATGAAACTATAAATGGTTACCTCTAGTCGCTCCTCTTGGTGTTGGCGGTCTGTGCAATGATTATGTTGTAGGTTTGTCCTCCTAAACATATTATTATCACAATTATATAAGTCTCATTTTTACCTGACCAAGCTAAGTGATACCTACCGTTCTATCTAATCCTAACTACACAACTGATAGGACATAATAGTAAATGGGTGATTAGGCTATATTTAGGTTTTTTTTGTAGAGGGTCAATCTTTTGTTGGCCCATTGGTCATGGTCAAACTTAATTTTAATAATTGATCTAAATATGTCTCGATAAAAGGGCTACTTGGACAATTGCTGAGAACTAACGTTCAAGACAAGAAGCCAGTTTGCCATTGAGTCTGTATTTTCTTATCAATATAATTTTTATTAATTATTGAGTCTAGGAATATGATGTATACCGAGTCATACTGGCAAATAGGCTACCCCAAAATATTTTCAAAATATCCTTATTTTGAAAATAAACCTATTTACAAAAGTTCCTAACTACCTAACTTTTTAAAAAGCCAAAAACCAGTTTGCAAAAACCCTAACAGAATACCAAAGAAATTCGGCCCGAGTTCGGCCCGAATTTGCCCCGAGTTCGTTTAGTGCCCGTTCGATTTTGAACTTGTCTCCCCGCAATTACGGATGAAACGACTATTTGTCGAGATTCTCTCAAAGAATTCTGCCTGAATTCTGTCTTTGAAAAATCTATAAATAGAGAAAAAATTTCATCATTTTAACACACCTCTCTCTTCTCTTCTCTCGAAGACTAATACGTTCTTCCAAAGTATTTTATGCTTTTTATTTTCAAATCATAAGCCAGTTACAATCCTCTAGTCGATTTGCTAGTACGGTACGGTCTAGAAGTTTCAGAGTGATTGTAATCAGAGGCTCGATTGAAGAAAGACACTTTACAATTGAACTTGGTTGAGTACTTTGGATCAAAGCTCGCATTGTAGAAGTTGCAAGAACTTCGCATGAAAACTTGTGACATTTTTCTATAGTGGATTTCAACTGAAAGCTAGAGTTCTTCCGACTGGACTAGTCCTCACAAGAGAAAACCAGTATACATTATTATGTTTGCATTTGCTCTCTGCTTTCTACTTTTTATTTACATATCTTTGATTTATATATTCTATGATCTTGTCGCTAATAATTTTTAATAGCTAATTTTTTGCTGTCTACTCTATTCACCCCTCTAGAGTATAGCGCTACATTTCGTTCCTACATCTTTTACACTAAAACTATCATTCTATTATTGATCGAGTGACTATCATAAGAGCGTAACCTAGTATGATCGTATATTTATTTCTATACTGAGGATGTCGACCCACTTTGGTCACTCTACCATATCAAACACATGATATCCTAAAATTTTATAACCCTAGCACACTAGTTGCAAAAATTCATACCACTAGATATCTATGGCATATGGCATCTCTACTCCACTCATATCTATCAAGCAACCAATATTCAATAAGCAAACTAATATGTACTATAACTTAAGAATTTTTGAAAATTTCTATATAACACGATCATTCGTGACTACGAAATAAGAAGGGACGAGAAGCAATGGCATAAGGAAGCAGAGGGAGAATAGTCGAGAGCAATTACGAAGTTTCAAGGATGGTAAAGAAATTTCTAAAAAATTCTTAAGATACTGTGGATTGAGATTCCTAAGGGTTTAACCATATTCGCAGGCCCGTTCGGTACAGTAATGTAACCAAAATGGCTAACTCGGCCTGCATGTATGGGCCACCAAAAAACATGTAACATCTAGTCCCGAAATATGTAGGACTCGGAGACCGTATACATGCCAGCTACGTATCGAAAGGACTCCAGCCTAGCTCAAGTACATATAAGATGTATGGGTTTTCTAAATCAATCTATCAAATCAACTAATATATATCTCAATCCACATGATAATAATAAAATGACGAATCAAGTGCATTAAGGTTGATCAGACCGTAATACACCGATTCTAGAATAGATAAATGTATTAGAGTGGATCTCCAATAACACATTTATCGTGAACAAGTTAGAAGAAAGTAGAAGCTTATATAATACTATGCTATAATAACAACAATATAAGAAATGCATGTAAATACTGTAAAGTTTGGCATGGTGTACTTGCCTGATGGTAGCACGTAGAGCCAACAATATCTAACCAATCAATGAGCTGTAAAAGTCAAACTCGTGTAAATATCTCCGGATGCTGAAACAGACATCACTAATATTTTTGGAATAAGAAAATTATCTAAATTTGACTACCCATAAGTCCAATTCTGGACACGGGAGCAAAATGATAATTTTGGACCAAAATAGTGTCCACCGTTGGACCTGCTTTGCACTAAAAAATGTTACAGAACCTATGGTCTCTAAAGTCAACAAATTACCTACGAGTCTAGTTTTTTTATACAAGCTCAATGGTATATCCATATTTGGATTCCGATGAGCCGTACACAAAATTGCCCGTTGAGTCGAATGATGGGCCCGCCAAAATAGTGTTTCGGTCAACCTTCTCAGAATCGGACAAAACTTGGCTCACAGGACCAAAAAATGACACGAGTCCAGTGGTGCAAGTTTCATCACGATGTGACGAACGTGCCAAAGTAATTAGGGTTTTTGTAAAGGGATCGATACGGTGTACCTCGATCGATATGCCGTGAATTCGTCGTACAAACGCAACCAATTTGAGTTCTGTCAAAGCCCACATGTCTGCAACATCTGTACGCGTCTTTCGATGCTCACGTGTTGCTATCAAGTCGTCCGGATTTTCGGCACGGACCCCTTATCAAAATTTTTCCTAAAATTCTATTGGTTTAAAAATTGTTTTTTTTATTTTGAAAAAATAATTTCTCTGTACACAGTTAATGAAATTTGAAACTAGAAAATAGGTTCTGAAGTCCTATATGTTGTCTTCAAGATTTTTCAAGTGGTTTTGGAAATTGATCAAGTGTTTGACAAAAATCGGCCTTCTAAATCAGGTGTTTGGATTGCTAAGTTATGTTTTGATGATTTCAGAAAACTATATTTTTTCGATATTCAATTCAATTTCTACGAATTGTAACGCGAAATAACAAAAACTATATAAAGGGGTTTGGAGATGGTTAGTTTGCCTATGCGTAGGATTAACTGGTTCCAAAAATCATCGAGAGTCGAGGGAGAAACGAAATAGGGAATAAGAGTACCTGGAGTTGGTGATGTTGTTATTACAGCTGTTACTGTCGGTTATGTGCGGCTGCTGCTGCTGTCGCCGGCGCTGCCATGGTTCTTTTTTTCCTTTTCTTTTTTTTTGTTTATGTATATATCAACATTATACGTATGCACCTACATATACTTACATATATGTGTATACATATGGAATGGTATATTTACACATAATAGATAAATACAAAATTAATCTAAGATATCACCAATGGTCATAACATATACTTATTATAAATTCTATTTACTATAATTTAAATAATACTCTATTTATATAGGTAAAATATATATATACACATAAACCCAACTTCATAAATAAGATATGCTTATTATGTATTTATATATTATGCGTACATTTATATACACACAAGTACAAGTATAACCTAACAAACCCCAAAAGAATCTATAAAGACATTATTTATTTGGTAAAATATAATTATCAACTTAATGGCAATAACATATATATATATTATATATAACCATTTATAAAAACTATTTACTAGACCATTAAAATAAAATACCATATATATATATATATATATATATATATATATATATATATATATATATATATATATATATATATATATTGTCGTCTTTGGACATACAACATGTCTATATGACTGGGGTTTGGTTCGGGTCAAGTCCGGGCTAAATTGGTAAAACTGGGCCTTCTAAAAGTCATAATCTTAATAAATAACTAACTAAATCAGTTATGCGGGTCGTCACAACTCTGACTGGTTTTCCTAGTTGGGACACAACTATAGATTGGCCTTCCCTAGCATGGCTAATACACTAGTCAAAGCACATATGTACACTAACCGTGCCAAAATTCCTAGTCGATATGCATCTCAAAACTTAACCATGACTAAGGACATATTTATATAGTATTAGGCTATTACAAATATAATCATATATATACAAAATTGTATTTAAACTTATTTGGCTATATAACATCCCAAAATAAATTAAATAATTCTACTAAGTCATGACAACCTAACATGGTTCTACCAATGAGTCTCTTGTGTCATTCATATATAAATAGCACATAGGAACTCGATCGAGTAGCACACCCTTGGCATGTGTGTCGTAGGCTCAAAATGGGTCAAAATCATATATTAGGTCAAATGGTTTTGGTCGATGTCGAGTTTCGAACTCACGTTGGAAATTCGGTCAAGAATTACGATAGAAGTCAAAAGAATGTTAGGGGACAATTTTGGATGTGACATGATATATCAAATTAAAGGTGGACTTGTCTACTTCAAAACTCATGAAGGTTATTTCGAAAGATTGGTATTTCTTGTGCTCCAAGAATCAAAGCTACAAAAAAGTACATCTATAGTCATAATAAAACATAAAGATTAATCTAATAAATAGAAATCATATAAAAATTTCCAAAATCAGGGTACTTACAGGACGCAACGACTTCGCAAAGTTGCTATAACTTCTGAAAAATGAGGCTAAATTTATGATAAATTTTGGCCTATTTTGGACTAAAAAGAGAGAAATTTTAGGGAAAAAATGAAAGATGTTCATAACTTTAATAGGTATATGTAATGGGGTAGCAATTATTTAATTAGGATTAGACTGGAAGGGGAAATGCTTTCCTTAAATAGATGGAGGTTGACTCAATTTACTAATAGGGAAGGATCAAATCTAATGAATATCTTTTCCATAAATTTATTCAAATAAATATTTAAAACATAATTAATCAAATCTAATCAAATATTTAATTACCATACATAAATTAAAATAATATTAATTTTCATCAAAGGATAATTCAAATATTTTCATAATCCAAAATCTTATTTTAAATAATTTAAATAGATTTACTGGTCAAAGATAATAATCGATAATTTTAAAACTAAAATAACCAAATCTAATCCAATATTTGATTACAACAATAATTCAAATAATATTTAATATCATCAAAATAATTTAAGCAATATTTTCGTAAACCCAAAATCTAATTTTGAAATATAATTTGTCAAAACATTTTTGTCATTAAAAAATGCCTATAATTTCTTTTATAGGAATTCAAATAAAAATTTATTTTTTAACACAAAATAATTAAAATAAATAAAAGTTTTGAAAGTTGGGAAGAGGAACTACAAATCTACCGATATTAGAAAAAATTTGTCCTCAAAATTTTAATGGTAGAATTAAACACAACTGAGGACATAATCAAGTATAAAAATGACACAATTAATGATCAAAATCAGTTAGGAATGATCGTAAATCAAATCAAAACTCACGAAAAGATATAATTTGGTACGATCAGAAATATAGTCAAAATGGTCTAGTCACGATTAAAATTCGTTGAAGAATGATCAAAATTGAAATCATTTTGGCACGATCAACTACTTAATCAAAATCATTTAGGCATGATCATAGAATGAAAATCTAGGTAAGATTATGAATCTAGTGGAATGGAATCAAAATTTAGTAATATATTTTAAATGATTACTAAGAGGAAACCAAATGATAATTCGAGAATAAAAAATGTAAGAAAGAAAGAAACTACAAGATTTATTGAGAAGACGTTTAATAAGAAATAGGGTACCAAATCAAATTTAAATGAGAGTAAAGAGATTTTTGGATAATGAAAAATCAATAATCATATGCCAAAAAGGATATAGTCTCTATGGTATCCAGAAATCGTATGTATATCTAAAGCCACTTTACCGAGAATTCATGTTCCGCCAGTGTACATCTGGCTGCAATAAACTCTTGGTTTCATGACTCAAATAATGATAGTGTATCAAATATTCTATCAACTCTATGTAATATTGATAGAACTCAAGAGATCAAAATAATAAAATTAGGACATAGTTTTAATAATATCGAAAAACCTACGCATACCTGAAATTACTTCAACTTAGGATTATGCCTTGCTAGTACGCAGCTGACTGCAGTGAACCCGTAGTCTCCATGATTTAGATAAATGGTTGCAGTGCGTATCTACCTTGCCATAGTAAGTCACCTAATATTCGTTCAACTTTATCCATAAGAATTTTCAAAGGAGTCTTTAGAAATTTGAACAAATTCCAAGTTGATCATGATAGTAAAAAGGAGTAGGTATTTGTCCTTTAAGTGTAAGTATCAATTCTTGATAATCAAATGATCAATTAGAAAAAAAATGACCGAAGCCAAGAGAATTATAACTTTCAAAATTCCTAGTTCTCTGATATTCAAGGATTTAGGGGAAAACATATATACATTGAATTTCATCAAAGCTTACTCGGGATTAATATGTGGATTAATTGAATCAAGTTAGGTTGGGCTCAAAACTTGATGTATGGAAACTATAATACTGACCCTTAGGGAAAATAATTCCTTGTGGCCAATGGAAAATAAATAACTAATACCGACTTTAAGATATGATATCCTTAGAGGTAGAAAAATAAAAATGTGAACAAATTATCAAGACTAGGACTTGAATCCTAGAAGATTCTAAGAAGCAAATTTTAGATAACTAGATAAATAGGAAAAAATATGACCAAGTAATAAAGTTAGAGGAGTTTGGCCTATATAACATCCCATTAGTGTCTTAGCCTATTCCCTTTGTCAAAATATAAAAATTCTATGAATCCTATAAATCGTTCATCCTCGAAAATATTAAAAAAAATCTCAATTTCAATTACTCAATTTAGATCAATAATTCAATATCCATAGTTTTCAAATTTATATCAAATCTTATAATAATCTTCAAAATTTTAATTCTTTAAAATATTTTAAATTCAAATCTATTCTTTCATAATCTCCTCAATATTTAAAATTCAATAAATCTTCAAATTCTTTTCACAATCTTATTTATCATAAGTCAAAATCATTTCCTTAGCAACAAATTTATATCATCAACTTATATAAAAATTTAAAGTTCAAAGCAGCAAAATTTTAACAACACTAATATTCAACAATTGATTAATCCTCGAATAACTAATTTACCAATAGAATAGTCTACCCATCTTTGATCGCATCATCTTAAAAAACACAATAACATATACTCATATGAAAATTTCTCAAATTCATATAACCTTAAAATTCAAGGTTTATTCATATCTTAACCTCATAGTCTATGTAGCAACCTTAACTACCCAGACAATCAAATTGAATAAGAGATTCCTATTGTATGCTTAATTCTAGTCATCATCCTAAAATCAAATCAATCCTAATTGTGAATGAGCATCCCCTAGTTGCAGGCTCGCAGCAGTATGACTAATATAGGTACTACAGCGAGTTCACACAATTTTGCAAAACTAACATGCATGGACCACCAAAAAAACTCATCACGACCCGTTTCCGCTTTCCAGGATACGAGTACGTGGCCAAGTCCGGCCTATGCTGCAGCATCGACGGTAGTACGATGTCTATACCTCAATATAATTCTCGTAACCAAATATAAAATATTCGTTCACAACATCATCTATTTACTCATTCACTATAGCTATTCAATTAATCTTCAAATCCAATACTACATCAAAATAATATTCGGGAACAAATTCGCTAAATATTTAAATTCAAATACTATCTAATCTATCTAAAATATAAGGTATTGGCACATTGGTCATCATCGAATCGGATTTTAATAATTGATCTAACCTGTCTCGATATAAGGGCTACTTGGACGAATTGCTACATATTGTGTCTGTTACCGTTCAAGACTTTGGAACTTGGAGCTGTGTTTGTCATCACGTCTGTATTTTAATTATCAATATATTTTCACATTTTTATTGAGTCTAGGAATACATTATAAACCTACATCGTACTGACAAATAGGCTATCCAAGAAACATTTTCAAAATACCCTTTCATGTTAAAAACAAGCTCATTAACATAGCCCAAACTACCTCATAACTGCTTGACCTTTCAAAAGCCTAAAACTTGAGTTGTCAACCCAAATCAAAACTATTCTGGCCTAACAGAATTCGACACGAATTCGGTCCGAGTTCGGCTAGTGGAACGTTGTTTTTTAAACTCAGTCTTCCTGCAGTTACAGATGCAACAGTTATATGCCGAGATTCTCTCATAGAATTTTGTCTAAATTCTGCCTGAATTCTTCCTTTGAAAATCCTATAAATAGAGAAAAAAAATCTACCATTTCAACACACTAATTCACTTTCTTATCTCTTATCTCTAAGCTTACTACGATCTTCCAAAGCCCTACTAAACTTTCATTTTTCAAATTCTAAGCCAGTTACAATCCTCCAATCGATTTGTTAGTGCGGTACGGTGTAGAAGTTCAGAGTGGTTGTACTCAAGAGACTTGATAGAAGTAAGACACTTCACAATTGAAGTTGGTCAAGTGCTTCGGATCAAAGCATGCGTTTGTAGAAGTTGCAAGGACTTCGTATGAAAACTTGTAGTTTTTTTATAGTATATTTCAACAGGGAGCTAGAGTTCTCTCGACTGAATTAGTCCTCACAAGAGGGAGACCAGTATATCGCTTCCATTTTATTCCTATAATTGGTACCAGAGCGAATTATACAGGTAAAACAAGATAACATTGTTATTATTTTCTTTATATATAACTGATGTTACATAGATCACCATATCACATATGGCAACTGTAAAATTCACAACTGGAGGCCAAGCCACAAACAGACCCCCACTGTTTGATGGTACCAACTACACTTACTGGAAAACGCATATGAATTTCTTCTTAAATTCTCTAGATTTTGACTTGTGGTAAATTGTAGTTGACGGCTATAAAAAGCCTCCACGTGTTCTTATTTATGGAAATTTGGTTAAAAAAGCACACGACAAGTATACTAATTTTGAAAAGAAAGAAGTCAGCCTTGACACACATGACTATTAATGCTTTATTTTGTGCTTTAGATAGGACTGAATTCTACAGGGTGTCTACATGCACAATAACGAATGAGGTATGAAAACTTTTCGAAGTTACTCATGAAGGTACGACGCAAGTCAAGGAGTCCAAGATCGATTGACTTACTCAAGAATATGAGGCATTCAAGATGAAGCCAAACGAATCCGTTACACAAATGTTCACAAAATTCCTGGATATTGTAAATCCTTTGTCCTTCCTAGGCAAGGAATACAATAACCATGAGAAGATTCACAAGGTGCTACGAGCTCTCACAAAGAACTTGATTCCTAAAGCTACGGTGGTCGTTGAAGGAAACGACCTCACTACCATGTCTCTTGAAACACTCATGGGAAAGCTACTCACTTATGAGCTGGAACGTCAAGACTTTGAAGACGTAGCACCAAAGAAAAATCAATCGCCTTCAAAGCTCAACAACGAAGAACTGTCGAAGAAGACTCTGACGATAGTAATTCCAACACTGAGGATCAAGCTCTCCTAGTGAAGAAATTCAAGAAGTTCATGAGGTTCAACCAAAGAACGAAGGAACACAATAGCAACAACAGCAACAATAAAGAAGATCCAATCTGCTATAATTATAAGAAGAAATAACACATCAAGAAGGACTGTCCGATAGCATCATCATTAACCAGGAAAGGCAATAAAATATGAAAAAAGTTACTTGAAGAAATCTACTTCCATAAGATATGCCAACACAAGCATTTGGCATGAAACTGATGCCAGCGATTTAGAAGATGAACAATCAGACGACGCTACAAATGTATGCTTGATGGCATATGATCAGGTAAACACAAACCTCATGTTTAATACATATGATGATTTTACCTTTGAACAGTTAGGTAATGCTTTTAGTGACCTCTTAGATGTCTACAAAAAACAGCTTAACAAATGCCAAAACTCTAAGAAGGTACTCAAAGAGTACAAAGGTGAAATAGAAAGACTTACCGACTTACTAGCTGAGGTTAGAAATAGTAAAAACCCTAGTGAGACTGGTGAGCTTTCTTCTGCCAAACTGCAACTACACGAGACTACACGATTATCCGAAGAAAAAGACAAGACTATTGCTAAACTTGAGGAAGATTTATTCGAAGAGAAGAAGAGCCATCACTGTGCACTAGTCAGAAATAATGCACTTACAGCTGACTATAACATGCTTTATGACACCTCCAAAAAGTTGGAAATTAGGTTAGAAAAATAGCCTAAAGTTAACACGTGTCAATTATCGAAACATCGGAACACATTCAAAACCAACACGGTTAAACCCAATACTGTCAGAAACATAGCCAAACTTTTGCCCAAGAAGACTAACCGACTTGCATTATACTACAAGTATCCAACTAGAACACCAAGACCTACCAATCATGCACAACACACTGTACCTAACACTCAGCGTGCTAGATGTCACTATTGCGGCACCATTGGTCATATCACCTGCATGTAGAGTAAGAAAATTAGTTGATCCTACAAGAAATGGGTACCAAAAGCTTTATCTGTAAACTTTTTTGTAGGTGGAACACCCTACTCATGCTAAGAACAAGTGGATCCTCGACAGCAGTTGCTCATGGCACATGACCGGTGATGCTTCTCTATTCGCAACACTGTCGAAGAAGAAAGAAGGATACGTCTCCTTTGGTAACAACTTAAAAGGGTATATAGTAGATATCGGCAACACTGGTAAGGCTCCCTATCTTATGTTTAAAGATGTATGTCTAGTAACTGAGTTAAAATATAACCTACTAAGCATATAAGCCATTTAGCTAACCATGGTTATGGTATTAACTTTTTTAAAGACAAATGTACTATAGTTGATAGTTCAACTGGTAGATATCTTTGAAGGTAATAGGAAAGACAATATATATATTTTTTATTTGTTAGAATATGCTAACAAAGCAGATAGATGCTTACTCGCTAAGAACGGTAAGAGTCAATTATGGCACATGAGACTCGGTCATGCAAACATGGACACAATTTCAAGATTATCCATAAAGAAATTGGTACAAGGTTTACCAAACATCGTCTTCAAGAAGGATACTGTATGTAGCGAATATGAAAAAAATAAAGCTAGCCGATCCACATTTAAGTCCAAAAATTTTGTAAGTACTACTAGACCTCTACAATTACAGCATATGGATTTATTTGGGCCTAGTAGAATAGCTAGCCTAGGTGGTAAGTTATATGCATTTGTAATAGTAGATTATTTCTCTAGATACACGTGGGTATATTTTCTTGTACGCAAGAATGATACATTATCTGAATTCTTCACATTTTGTAAGAAAGTTCAAAATAAGAAAGGATTCATGGTCACCCGTATTCGAAGTGATCATGGCAACGAATTCGAGAATGCAGAGTTTGAGCAATTTTGTGACACATACGGATATTTGCACGAGTTCTCCTATCCTAGGACACTACAAAAAAATAGATTTATGGAATGTAAGAACAGAACTCTATCTGAAATAGCTAGAGTAATGTTAAATCAATTTAGTCTACCCAAATATTTCTGAACAGAAGCTATCAATAGAGCTTGTTATGTTCTTAATAGGGTTCTGATTCGACCTAAATCAAAGAAGACTCCATATGAGTTATGGTTTGATAGAACACCCATAGTTTCTTATTTTAAAATCTTTGGTTTTAATTGATTTATTCTTAATACTAAAGATAATTTGGGTAAATTTGACGAAAAAGCCGATGAGGGTATCTTTTTAGGTTATGCGGCCAAAAGCAAAGGGTACTGAGCCTTCAAAAAAAATTTAATGATCATCGAAGAATCAATGAACATCGTCAAATTAAACCAACAGACAATCAACGACAACGATGATCACTACAACAAAAAAACCCTTTTAATGACGGCTAAAAAGCGTCATTATTGACAAACCATGACGTTTTTTTTTCAAAGCAACCGTTATGAAAACGGGTGTTATAAATATTTTTTAAAAGCGTTATAAAAAACCGTCATGAATAGTTTCTATAAAAGCGTTATGAATATTTAATATATAGTGCACAATTCAGGACTTTTGTAAAACGTTATGAATAGATAATATGTATAGTCTCAATGCAGCACATTTATAACACTTTATACTATTCAAATTAACATATTTATAACGCTCTATACTACACATTATATATTACATTCCAAAAACTTAACATTATATATCACCATCTTTATTACATTTCTCAAAATATAGTACATATCAACATCTTCATTACATTCTCAAAATAGAATATCCAAATACATATATATATTTACAACTACCAAAATTGTCCACATCAAAACTTGGCCACATAACCAATAATCATGAAAGATGAACGACAGCCAGAATACCAGTGAAATCCTGAGAAAAAGAGAAGACAACCAAATAGTCCGTATAATTGTCAGGCCTAAAAATCAAATCTAATCATGAAATATCAAGAGAAAGGAGTAAAACAAACTAGGTCATGATTGGGATCAGGTATTTGTCCCATATCTGGAGCAAGCTTGACAGAATAATCCCTTAGAAAAGAGTTTTCATGAAAATGGGAACAATCATAACATTATATAGAAACCATAAAAAACTATAGCAGAGATTTTGCAAGAAAAAAAACCAATTCCAACGACGCCAATGCCTTTAAAAGGGAAGAAATAGAACAGTATCCTGAAGGAATGAGGAAGTTTCGATTTCCTTCACCGTCTATCAAAAAAAAACACAATATAAAGGTATAGTTGGAGAAAGAAGCTAGCAACAGAACAGTTATCCCGCGTCCCAGCAACAACCACAATATAAAGGTACACACACCTCTATATATATATATATATATATATTGACATATATTCTAAGTGATACATCTTTCTCACAAGTTATACATCATCCTACTGCCATGGCTAATGGAGCACATGAGAAAAAATATACTATTGTGAGAGAAGCAGGTCTCCTCCATTCTCAACAAGAGTTCAAAAAGAAGCTAGCTAGGTTTTTAATTGAGCGTGTCCCAGTCGGTCATCGCTGGCAGAGTCATGTACAACAAAATAAGCAAGTGTATAGCTAAGCGTCTGCTTGCGTGATTGAATCTATATATGAATTGAGGAGTAATTAAGGAAATATCATAACATAAAAATGCTTGGACAATGTCACCTTGATGGCAACAGAATGAAATAAATATATTTAATTACGGATAAAAATCAAAGACAAATGCCAACTTCTAAGGGACACTGCAACCTACTAATAATAGTATATCAGCTGATGAACAAAATCAAGTAGCAACCAGTTCAATCTTTCAGTGTCAAGGAATCAACCGACTGACAAAAAAAAATTAGGATAAAGACTTTATTATTATTGTTCCTAGTGTCACGAAATCGCCCTTGGTAAATAACACTTGATAGATAATATATAGAGTCGAGATCAAGAACATCTAAGTATACTGTTGACTATGATAATTTGGAAGCTTATATAAAATGAAAAAAAGCAAGTGCGTTGCAAAGAATGCTAAGAATTTGTCTTGGTCGGAAGCAATCGACAACTTTTAGGTTAAAGCATGACTCCATAAGAGGTTGATTCAAAATAACTGAGGTTCATGAAACATCGAACAGCCAAATAGATTATTTGTTAATTACTGATTCTAACTTATCAAAAATGACATCTCATTCCTAATCATATGACAACAACACATTTAAACAATAAACTACCAGTATATCGTAGTCGACAGTTTACTTCCATTGTTGATCGAAGAGGAAGGCATAGATTTAGAGATTAATGTACTTGCATTTGGATTAAAAGTGCTTAAACGGTACTACCAGTATATAAACAGTACAACTAACAAATATCTACAGACAAGCAAGCTTAGCAATAAGTTCAAATTGAATCATGAGCAGTGAAGTAAATTAGCATAGAAGTAAAGACCATCAGTTGACATAAAATTTAGTAAAATCTCACATTTATATTTCAAGGAAATGAACCCGAAACAAGCAAAGCAAAGAAAGAAGCCAAGGCAAGGGTTCCCAATATGTGTGAACTTGGCAATTCCGTGTTACAAAGACAGTAAAGATGCATAAAACACTAGTAACTTAATCTTTAAGAGTTGGTCAAACATCAACATGTCATTCATAATTTTCCATGTAAGAAGAAAGAAGCAGCCTAATACATGAAACACGAAAAGCTTACGCATCAACTGATAGATTCTTTTTATGCTTAGCAAGCTTTACTTGTGTCAGCCGCTCGACCTTCCCGCTTCGGCTCTGCCGCACACACGGGCATCGAAGCTAGTATCCTCTCGTACGTATTTAAAACCGCTAGCTATATACTGAGTACCTATCTGAAAATGTCGTTTATCCTGTATCCACATCGTGTCCGTAAAAATACCAGCCATCTAAAATACCGACTTTCAGCAACCAATCCAGACACATCACAGACACGGCACCGCATATTTCGCGAGCCCGTGCTTCCCAGTTCTTCAACAAACAATATTTACCGAAAAGTAATAAAATACGATATAATAATACTTTCGAATTTGAGAGCGCTTCGAGCATACCAACGAGGGCCAGTGCAATAGAGGCGAAAGCCGGATCCCCTTGACCTTGAGCGCCGCCGCCGTCTTGCTCCCTGTCTCGCTCGCCGGACAGATTCTTCACCGACGCGTACTCCGTGTTCAGCTTCGAGCAGAGATCGCAACCAATAATGTGTCAGCTTAATTACATCGTACACAAAATTTTCAAATTTCTAACAGAGTAGCAAGAAAGTAGGGTTTCGGAGTGACCTTGTAGCTGGTGCGAATCCGCTTGCTGCAAGAGAATCGAGAGAAACGAGAGATCAGTCAAGAATCTAAAAATTAGGGTTTCGTGAAAATTAGGCCTAGACGGAGTCCATGGCGGAGGGGATCGGACGGATGGATCGGTGGAGAAACCCTAAACCTAACCCTAGGCCTGGACGCTGGACCGAACCCTAATTCTGGGCATGGGAGTGGAGAAATGGAAGGAGAAGAATTAATATTAATAAGTTTTCAAAATATTACAAGTTTGCCACCGCTCTAAAATATTAATAACGTTTTATTTTATAAACGTTATAAAAAGCCCAGAATTAGCCCAAACCATCATAGAAAAAAGGTATTTCGAACTTTGATAACGCTTAGGTATCAGGCGTCATCAATACGTCTTATCGAGCGTTATTAATAGGCCTTTTTGTTGTAGTAGATGAAGACATTAGTACACCAAACAAGGCCTCTACAGAACCAAAAATCGGAATCAGCTACCTTGAAAGTCTGCCAAGAAGAATGAAGTTTATGGCTGACCACTTGTCACGACCCGCACCCGCTTTTCGGATGCGAGCTCATGAACAAGCCAGCTACGTATCGAGCGGACTCCAGCCCGACTCGAGTACGTATAAGCTGTCAAGGTCAAGGGTATCATGTCTAATCTAAATTGTATCTCAATCCACATGAATCATATAAACAAGAATGAACAAGTATGGGTCATGGTCTGCAGCCCATTAACATATTGTTCGATTAGACTCCAACAATAATATGAGTCTATAAATAAGCAGAGTATATCATGGTACTAAATATAAAGCACGAGAGGATAATAAAGAAATATCACAAGCAAATATCTGTATCATGCATCACAATCCTCTACCATCCTGCTCTGCTAACTAACTTCATGCAATCGCTAAACCTAAAGAGATCATCAGGTCCTCAGAGGACTAGCAAGATACATAAAACATGTCTATCTAACAGTTTAATCATGCAATAGTATAACCAGGATATAAATAGGAGCTAGACAGGAGGCTGACATGTGGCTACTGACAGGTAAATGTGAATACGGATATGGGATCAAGTATGCATAAATGAACTGCTGGTAGATTAATGGATACCAACCCTCACCCCGAATGTGGACTCACAAGTCAGTTTCAAAATAAGTCACCCTCGCCCCGTATGTGGACTCGCAGGTGCAAAGGACAACCCTCGCCCCGTGTGTGGACTCGCAGGTTGTGGGAAAGACAAAGGAATAGCAGTTCACCCGTACATATAACTTGCAGACACGACTCAGTCAAGATACAGGTGTAGACACGGTACAACTCAGTCATGACACAGGTAAGGTCAACTCTAGCATGATCCATGACGTAAACAAGCCTGGTATAACTATACTATCAAGTCATGAAACACTGATATACAAGCAAGACAATAAACTAGTAAACATGGTATCACATAAATCTATAGCAACTAAGGTAACTCAAGATAACATACTAAGACAGGTGTACAATAAGCATGAAAATAAACTGTAGAGGGAGGCAAGGTATACTTGCCTGGGTGTTGCACGGAGAACCAACAATGTATCGCCAATCACAAGTCAGAAAGTCCAAGTCATCACAACTGTCTCCAAAAGCTGAAATAGACGTTGCTAATATTCTCAGAATAGTCAAATTATCTAGGATTGCCTGTCCTTAAGTCCAATTCTGGACACAGGGGCAAAACGGTAATTTTGGGCAAAAATGGTGTCCGCCGTTGGACCCGCTTTGCACCGAAAAGCATGCCAGAGTCAACGGTCTCTAAAGTTGTCAAACTATATGTCAACAGATTCGGTTTTCCGATACGAACCCAACCGTATGTCCAAAGTTAGATTTCGGCGGGCCGTGCACAAAGTCGCCCGTTAAATCGGACCGTGGGGCCCGCAAAACGGCATTTCGATTCGACTGTCTCAGAATTGGACCAAACTTGGCATACAGGACCAGAAAAATGATACGGTCCTGTTGGCGCAAGTTTCATCTCGATCTGACGAACGTGCACAAAATAATTAGAGAATTTGCACAGAGACTGATACGGTGAATTTCGACGGATACGTATCAAATTCGTCGTGCACACGCGACCAATCTGAATTCCGTCAAAGCCCACACGACCACGAAGCCGTTACGCAGCTTTCGACGCTTTCGGTTCGCGACCACATCGCCCGGATTGGTGGGACGTACGTCGTATCGGATGGTTTTATTGAATTTTTAGTTTTCGAAAACGGGTTTTTTCCAGGATTTTGGAATCAATTATCTCTCCATATATTAGATGAAAAATAAATCTACAAGAAAGGTCTTGAATTCCTATAGGTTAGCTATAAATCTGTTCAAATAGATTGCTAGGTTTCTCGATAGGTCGATCGAATTTCATCTTCCAAGTTGGGGTCTTGGGCTTGTGATTGCTCTGTTTACAAACAGATTTTCATCGACTTTCACGTCGATTTCCTGGCCGATCTAGCGCATCTATATACAAAGTAATTAAAAGGATGTAAAGACGTATAGGTTGACTTCGTACCAGAGGAGGAAGATCAGGAAATGATCCATCGACCGTCTCGAAATCATGCTGGGAAGTCAGGCTAGTTACTGCGGCGACTGTCTGCTCTGTTACACGCAGCTGCTGTCCGTGCGGCCTCCGGTGCGTTGTGGCCGGCCATTGGCCGCGTGGGGCGGCGCCGGAGGGTCGCCAGGGTGGTAGCGGCATGGTCAGCTAGGGTTTGCCTTAGGGTTTACCTCGTTTGCAAACTGCGATCTCGATTTATATGTGCGTGTGTTACAAGCGGGGATGGGGGGCTCGGGTCTCTGTTGTTTAGCAGGGGTTTGGGGAAGTATGGGTCGGGCTCTGTGGGGTTTCAGCTACGGGCTTGTGGGGGTTTTGGGCCTGGCTAGGCCGGGCTGGTTGGGCTGGGATTATATTAGTGTATATATATTTATATATATACACATAAATAGTCAAATACTTATGTATATATATATATACACACACATATATATATATGTATATATAATATATATTTATATATAAATACATAAATACACATATACAATATATATATATATATATATATATATATATATATATATATATATAAACATACACACCCATATATATATATATATATATATATATATATATATATATTTAGAATTTATATATACTTACACATACATTTATATATTTTTATATATATATACACATACACATATCCTCCTATATACATGTACATATATATACACACACATTTACACCTATATTTACACATACATACACACATATATAATTTATACATAACATATATATATGTATATATATATATTAATAAATTATAAATATAGTTACAAATCAATATATATATATTTATATCCTGGTGTTTATACCTATTTATATATATAACTTTCCACAAATTCTATACAGGCAATACAATATTTTAAATATAATCAATAATAATATATAATATTAATCTCAATAGTATTGATAATAAAACAATAATAATTATAATAATAACAATAACGAATTACAATATCCTATAATCGGCATTGCATCTACTTAAAATATGAGTGGCATCCCACATTTGTTACGTTTATTTAAGGTGCACCCCACATGATTACATTAATGCATAACACCCCCCACTTTGGACAGTTTTTGTCTAAAACTAACGATCAAATTTTTTTTGACGAAAATGCCCTTGTCTCCTTTTGTGTCCCCCCTTCCCGTCACACGTGGCTGCCCGTCCTCCGCCCCCCGCCGTGCTCGGCCCCCTCCACGGCGTCGCCGCTCTCCCCCGTCCCTCCCCGACCTCGCCGCTCTCCCCCACCCCCTCTCCGACCTCGCCGCACCGCCCCCCTCCACCCCCCCCGGCCATCACCACCACCACCATCACCAACATCATCATCATCACCACCACCACCATCAACCATCATCACCGCCCCCCTCCCGCTTCGCCCCCTAGCAGCAGCGTGCGGTGGCAGCAGCAGCGCACGGCGGCGGCAGCAGCAGCAGCGCACGGCGGCAGCAGCAGCGCGCGGCGGCAGCAGCAGCGCGCGGCGGCAGCAGCAGCGCGCGGCGGCAGCAGAAGCGCACGGCGGTGGGGGCTACGTGGCGGAGCGGGAGGGGGGCGGTGATGATGGTGGATGGTGGTGGTGAGGAGTTGATGATGATGATGATGGTGATGGGGGGTATTTTCGTCAAAAAAAATTGGTCAACGGGGTTGACCGTTAGTTTTAGACAGAAACCGTCCAAAGTGGGGGGTGTTATGCATTAATGTAATCATGTGGGGTGTACCTTAAATAAGCGTAACAAATGTGGGGTGCCACTCAAATTTTTCCTTTATATATATAACTTTCCACAAATTCTATACAGGCAATACAATATTTTAAATATAATCAATAATAATAAAATAATAATATATAATATTAATCTCAATAGTATTGATAATAAAACAATAATAATTATAATAATAACAATAACGAATTACAATATCCTATAATCGGCATTGCATCTACTTAAAATATGCCTACATGGAATCTTTGTGTACACTGGATGCCTACATGGGCTTGGGCTCAGTTCGGATCCAGTCCGGCCTAAAATGGTATAACCAAAATTTCTAAAAGTCAAAATATTAATAAATAACTAATTAACCATTTATAGGGATTAACTCGCAACTTGGTCTGGTTTTCCTAGTTATGACACTCATATAGCTTTGCATTCCCCTACAATGGCTACACACTAGTCAAAGCACGCTACTGCACTATCCGTGCCATGATTCCTAGCCGTCTTGTACTTTAAAACTCCATCATGGCTAAAGTCATCCACCGTAACAATTAACTAAATAATTATTTATAAAAATCTAAAAATTACCATTTAAATAAAATAAATAAATAAAATATTTCAAAAAAAATTGGGAAGGAAGGCTACACTACCCCCAAGGACCTGGTGTCATGCCCCGACCCAAAAAATTACTCGTCCTCGCATCAATTTTATCCCAATCATCGTCCTCGTTGGGGCGTGATGTCGTACGTGTCTCGAGTTGCACTCGTACAAGGCAAGATGACAAGTTCTCAAATGGTTATCTTTGATTTGATATTAGTAACGGAGGCAAACAGAGTGTACGAAATAATTCTCTTTATTGATAAATGAACTAAGGTTACAAAGGCTTTCAATAGCCTAACGGAATTTGCCAGATTGGCTACAACACTCAAGTTCTCTCTTGCCCATAAAGGATTTTACTGTTCCATATATCATGCCTTCTATATCTCGGCCGTATCAATCTTGTTGCAAGTCCGAGCGTCAATGCGATCGCAGGCTTCAATACGCTACGGCAATCCATGCCTCAGCATGTTCAAGCAAAGCTCCGCTGCGAGCAATCCATTCCCTGCACCCTACATGAAAGCTGGTGGGGGATCAGTACGTTCGTCCTTGCATGTACTGATGAAAAGATCCACTTTCTAAACCAACATTTAGTATTTATGTTGAATCATGCAACTTAGCTTATGATCTTGCTATATTCTCCTTAGGGTCAATTTCATGGTATATTCGAAAGCGGTAAATCATGTTATCATGGCAAGCATGTTATCGAAGAATTTTATAAGCATACAGACATGTAATATCAAGCAATCTCGTGTTTCATTTCGTGGCTTCTTACCAACATCGACGTACTCGCCCTTGCACCGACGCAAGGTGAATACGCCTACCATCTTTTCTTGTCATGTTATAAGTGCTCTCTATGTAAGATTTATATGTGCAGGATATATGTGTACCTTGCACTTTCGACCCAGGATCTATCTGTGTAGGATATATGTGTACCTTGCACTTTCGATCCATCGTTCCTTATCTATATGAAGGTCACTAGCTTTTCGGGCTAGAAAGGAATTATATTTCTCAAATCGAATATGTAAGACGATGATCACTCTGTACGGTTGCTAACCCAAACAATTAGAGGACTCCCAAAATACTTGGTAAGTGGCTTATCACATTCAATAGCAGGTCGCTAACCGTCTACATGAAGTGCACCAACAATACCAACTTTACCCCGCAGTCTCTCCTAGGCCGAACGGTTCCAGCATTCTGGCGAACCACGTTAGAGGAAAGAAAACACCAGTACACGAGCAATATATCTTCAAGTCCATTTGACCATGCAACGCATCTTACCTTTAATACAACCAAGCAAATTTGCCTATCTCTATTTCAATTGGCACAATGTCCCAACTCAATGTTCATCAACGAACGCCCCGAAAGCCATAAATATTTTGAAGGCACCATGCCACATTGGACAGTTCTACCACATTCGTGCCACAACTGTTCCCTTCGCAAACAAAGCCATCATTTGTAAGTCTCGAGCACGTTTTTTTAAGCACGCTTTGATATAGTTATTCTCTGTTCCTTCCATTGTGCATTCGATGCACACTTCGATTCAGTATTTCTGTATTCTACGTCTTAGTGTTCAATACGTTAGACTTATGTTCCTTCTCTCCGACTCGTACAACTGAGACATGCCTCGATATGGTATTCAATGTTCTATAGCTCTTGCACTGAGGCACTCGCACCGATATAGTCTTATAATGTTCTAGCATACTAACTCGTGCGTAAGGGCATGTAATAACTCGTGTGCTGAGGCACTTGTCGATACAGTTTATCCCATGTTCTTATGGCTTGTGCACCGAGACGCTCGCCTTTGTGATATTCAATATTCTATAGCGACTCATACATTTGATGCATATTTCATTTCAATTGTTCTAACTAGTGTTTGACACACACTATGATTTATCTTCCGATCGGACCACGCCCGTGGCGTCGATAGATTAACTTAGCATACAATGATACATTCTTACTTAGGCATGAAGGAATAAAAGAAGAGTCAGTCCTCCTACCTTAAGCCGATACGCCTTGTTGTTTGTCGAGCCGATGCGGCTCGATTTCATAACTTAATTGCACGGCCAAATCTTCTGACTTAGCCATTCAAGCACTTCTTGTTTTATTGAACTACTCGATCGATTCCGACCTACCATGCATAAGTTCCAGCCCGTTGCGAGGCAGTGATTTGGGTTTTACGGACCCGTTGTGAATGAGGTAAAATGCCGACCTCTAACATTTCAGCATAAATGGATAGCATGTACATGAAACCAACTAAAATTAATACTTGCATCGATTCGGACTTGTACCTTGAGTAGATTCGATTTCTTAGAATCTTCGAGCCGACTCAATGCACTTATCCTTCGGGGCAATGCAGCGCTTCGTATCGATTCAACTCGGTGCATTTCTTGGGACAATATAACTCTTTACATCGACTTAGTCTGATGCATTGCTCGGGACAACGTAACTCTCGTATCGATTCAAATCGATACGTTTTATTCGCTCAACGCGACTCTTTGAGTCAACGTCTCAGCGTAATGCGCCGTACGGAGCAGGACATTACACCTGGTAATAGGTGAGATAACCCAGGACGTAAGTACTCATTCCTCTACCAGAGATATAGCTTTTTGTGTTGCATTTCTTTCATAATTAGAACATAAGACTATTGAAGAAGCACATAGTGATAACTATTGGTTAGATGCTACGCAAGATAAACTAAACCAATTTGAACAGAATCAAGTTTGAAAACTCGTTCCCAAACCCATTGATCAACCGATCATTGGCACTCGCTGGGTATTCCGAAATAAATTAAGTGAGAATGGCTTAGTCACTCGTAACAAGGTTCGACTCGTAGCTCAAGGATACAACCAAGAGGAAGGTATCGATTACGATGAGACTTATGCCCTAGATGCAAGATTAGAATCCATTCGTATGTTATGTGCATTTGTATGTTTTTTTAATTTCAAACTTTTTCAAATGGATGTAAAGAGTGATTTTCTTAATGGTTTCATAAAAGAAGAACTTTATGTAGCTCAACCTCTAGGTTTTACTGATTTCAAAAACTCTAATTATGTATTCAAGTTGAAGAAAGCCCTATACAGTTTGAAACAAGTTCCTCGTGCTTGGTACGACCGTTTAAGCTCTTTTCTACTTGATACTAGTTTTTCAAAAGGCAAGATTGACACTACACTATTTATAAAGTCTTTAAATAGAAATCTTCTTTTAATTCAAATTTATGTTGATGATATTATCTTTAGATCTACTGATGAATCTCTCTACCAAGAATTCTCTAATTGTATACAGAGTGAGTTTGAGATGAGCATAATTGGAGAACTCAAATTCTTTTTTGGACTGCAAATCAAACAAACCAATAATAGGACGTTCTTCAACCAAGCCAAGTACATAAAAGATTTGCTAAAGAAGTTCAATCTGGAATCCTTCAAACCCTTTGGCACTTCAATGGCAACTTCAACCAACCTCGATGTAGATGAACAAGGCAAACCTGTCGACATATGTAAGTATCGAGGTATGATTGATAGTTTACTCTATTTAATCTATTTAACTGTTAGTCGTCCTGATATAATGTTTAGTGTTTGCTTGTGTGAAAAATTTTAAGTTAACCCCATGTGCGTAGTTAAGCGTATCTTCTGATACCTTAAAGGCACTTCTTCTGTCGGCTTATGGTATCTCAAAACATATCCTTTAACCTAACCGGTTATTCGGATACTGATTTTGTTGGATGAAAAGTGGATAGAAAAAGTACTAGCGGTACGTGTTATTTTTTAGGTAAGACTTTAGTCTCTTGATTTAGCAAAAAGTAAAATTTTATTGTATTATCAACTACTGAGGCTGAGTATATCGACGCATGACGTTGTTGCGCACAAATTTTGTGGATGAAGTAGGCCTTAGAAGACTTTGATTTACACTACACGCACATATCCAGTTTCTGTGACAACACTAGCACTATCAACTTGAATAAGAATCATGTATGTCACTCTCGTACTAAGCATATTGAGATTCGACATCATTTTTTTAGAGACCATCAAGCAAATTGAGACATCAATTTAGAATATGTAGACACAAAGAACAATTGGCTGGCATCTTTACAAAACCTTCAGCGGAAGATCGATTCAATTATTTACATCGAGAATTAGGAATTTTAGATGTCAATAATATCAATTGATTTTATCTTGTTAATTACCTTTCTATATGCAAAAACTGTTTTTGAGACAAGCCTACAAAGGGTTTATCTGTCACCACGGCTAGAGTAAAGTGAAACGATATTTAAGTGTTCTCTAGTGAACCTCTATTAGCAGGGACAGTATCCCTACAACTAATCTGAGACAGTTGCTTTGCATAACAAAATTTAATTCGTAAAATAATTTTAACTATATTAATTGAAATTTAAGATTACTATTTTTAGAATTAAATAATTGAAAAGGAATAATAAATACAAAGTGGCATTTTGAATTCTATGAAAAATTACCTCAACGGAGTTCTAGGCGAACTCGGCCCGAGTTCGGCCCGAACTCGGTTGGTATCGGGTTTTAAACAGAACCTGAATGGCCCCCACTTGTATTTTTTTTCTTCCTTCTTCTCCAAACAGAAACACAGCAGCCGCGAAAAATACCTTAAACCCTAGTTTTTCATCTCTTGATTCCTCCCTGCTCCTTTGGAGTTTTGCTTCAAAATTTTGGATTCGGTCATGGAATCTCCCCCTCTTCCACACTCTGTTTTGAGAAGGTATAATCTCTTCTATCTCTCCATTTCTTAATTTTTTTAATTTTATAGCAATTTATTTATTTTCTATTGAAAATCATGCCTAGAATCAATAATCCTTTTAAGAGAAAGAAGACAGCTAGTGAAGAAGCCACATCTTCTGATCCTATCCAAGGATCTCTCTTTTCTCCTGTCCAAACGGACGATGGGGCGTTCAATAAGTTTTTCTTTGAAACTCTAGAACAATCTTTGCTATGGTATGCGGATTTTTTAATTCACAATATTTGCCCTGGCGCACCGATAAAGTGGACGATCTTTCCGTCTCATAAACCTTATTTTGAAACTTTGGGATTGCATAATCTTGTTACACATTTATTTTCTATTACCACAAATATAATTCGGCTATTTTACTACAATTTTACTTTAGCTGATAATAATTATATTGTGAAAAGCCACGCCGACATTGATATTCAATTCAATGATAACAATTTAGCGACAATCCTATAAATTACAATCGTAAGTGTACCGCTTGTCGATATTACTGATTTTGAATTCCCTAATTATATGACTTTGAACAACTTTAAGAATCAACTTTGTGCTCCTGATCCAGTCCGTCCCGGTAAGTTCAAAGCCATAAACTTGAACTTGTTTTTCTATTAGTTACATCGGATTATCTATTCTACTATATTATCCAAGTCCACCTTAAAAGATGATGTAACTAGTCCTAAATTGTCTGTTATCTATCACATTCATCATGGGATTCCCTTTTCTGTCCTTAAGACTATTTATCTAGATGATGGCTAGGTGTCATGAGATGAACATGAATCTTCTCTACGCGATGATTCTTTATATCATCTTTCAGCATTTTGAGATTGACTTGTCCTCTTGTGCTCGTGACCCTGAGCCCAAGCATCTGCAGCTATCACGCCACAGTGCCGCTGTCCCTCTTACTCCTCCTATTGTACTACCTCCTCCACCTCAGACTTATCCTATGTCATTTGAGGGCTTCCATCAGCATTGGATGATATGCGGCGTGCTCAGCTAGATGAGAACAACTCTTTATGAGCGTTTATGACCGAGACATTGAGGAAACAAGAGTTCTGTAATGGCAGCCGATTTCAGGCACTTGTAAATTCTTTTGCGGATCTGCATTTCGTTCAGACTGGTCAACATGCCAGTTCTATTCCACGAGATCCTACTGTCTATGGTTACCGCTGTGAGGATGAGGCAGCTTATCACTACTTCAACCCCGATAACGTCTATGATTGGTACCGTGGTTCTGGTGCTACTCCACATCCATCTCATTGAGCTGGCACTTCTAGGACTGGTCCTTCTGGACATGGTGCTGATGCTGATCGTGCTACCGATGATGAGAAGTTGATCTAGATATTATAGTTCTTTTGTCTAGATGTTATCTTTTTTAGACTCTGCTTATATCTATGTATTCTTAAAAATGTTCCTACATTCCAAGATAGTATTACTTTCTTTTATGCACATATATGACTGTTTCATATGCTGAGTTGGTTATTCTAAACCCTTTTTTATTTATGCATTTTTTATTTTAGTATTTATTGTCTCTTTTGGTATGCACTTATGCTTAGCATTATCTTTTTGCTACTGCTTCAAATCATAAACTGCCTGTAAAACTTTTGTTATTTTTTATCTCTGTGTTTCTTCACTGTTTATTTCTTAAGCATAAATTGCGGGGGAGCTTATCTCGTTGCAATTATTTTGCTAAGTGACAACGGAAGAGAAAAGGATCTAACATCTTTTTCAGGATATTCTACCAAGAGAAGACAGTACCAAACAAAGACATACCAAACAAATATTTTGATATTTTTTCAAAATTAAGACCAGGATGTTATATCGATCAAGGTTTGCCAATTATAAAAATAGGGGAGATTGTTGGCCAATTGGTCATGGTCAAACCAAATTTTAATAATTGATCTAACCATGTCTCGATATAAGAGCTACTTGGACGAAATGATACAGACTGTGTCTGCTACCATTCAAGACTTTAAAACTTGGAGTTGTATTTGTCATTGTGTCCGTATTTCAATTATCAATGTATTTTCATATTTTATTAAGTCTAGGAATATATTATAAACCGTATCGTACACGCAAATAGGCTACCCAAGAAACATTTTCAAAATACCCTTTCATTTTGAAAACAAGCCCACTTACATAGCCCAAACAACCTCCTAACTGCTTGATCTTTTAAAAGCCTAAAACCTGAGTTGTCAACCCAAATCAAACCTATTTTGGCCTAGCAGAATTTGATACGAATTTGCCCCAAATTTGGCCCGAGTTCGGCTAGTGGAATGTTGCTTTTTAAACTCGGTCTTCTTGCAGTTACGGATGCAACGGCCATATGCCGAGATTCTCTCATAGAATCCTGTCCAAATTATGCCCGAATTCTCTCTTCCTATAAATAGAGAAAAAATTCTACCATTTTAATACACCAATTCACTTTCTTATCTTTTCTCTCTAAGCTTACTACGGTCTTCTAAAGTCCTACTAAGCTTTTATTTTTAAATTCCAAGCCAGTTACAATCCTCTAGTTAATTTGTTAGTGCAGTACGGTCTAGAAGTTCAGAGTGATTATAATCAAAAGACTTGATAGAAGTAAGACACTTCATAATTGAAGTTGGTTGAGTGATTCGGATCAAAGCTCACGTTTGTAGAACTTGCAAGGACTTCATATAAAAACTTACAGTTTTTCCATAGTGGATTCAACCGAAAGCTAGAGTTCTCTCGACTGGATTATTCTTCACAAGAGAAAGACCAGTATACATCGTTGTGTTTGAGTTTTCTCTTTGTACTTTACTTTTACTTACTTATATCTGTGATATATTTCTGTGATCATGTTGTTAACATTTTTAATAGCTAATATTACGTTGCCTACTCTATTCACCCCTTCTAGAGTATATCACTTTCCATTTCGTTCCTACATAAGGTTGGCCTCCAAAATGACTCTACCTCCCCAGAAAGATCCATGTTGCAAAATAGCAAGTCACTTACAACATATCCAGTTAGAAAAGGAACAAAGTACAACCCTTTTATAATAATGTAACTCATCACAAAATAAAACTAGACAAATATAGATGCAATATAACAATAAAGAAAACAGGTATATGAACTGAAAACAATAACACGTACAAGAGGACCACTAGCAAGAACATGTATAAACAAGTTAACTGGACAATGAACATAAACAAGTAAGACTAACAGATAGTGTGTGCGAAATATCTTTTGACATGTGAAAGACTGGACTAAAATGGTACATCATATAGATGGCTATCCATAATAAAATGTACGACTAACCTATACGTGAGTTGTATGACTTAGTCATCCACAATAACAATAATTGGGGTTTGTTCACATACCTACTTAGCATCCCCCCCCCCCCCCCCGACTCATTAAATAATAAAAATAAAAACAACGTGGTACAACAAGTCCTATCGTGTAATAATCGTGTCTCAACTGGAAACTAAATGTGAACACAATAAAGAGTAGCATTATAACGTACTAAGAACATAAAAGGTCAAAAGCTACAGTCATAATTGGTCCACAGATATAATAATGTCAATATCTATAACATCTAATGGTTCCCAGATAAGCCCAATATAGAGAAAGTCCAAAGTCGTCGATTCAATTCACTAGTCATTTGTATGTTCTATAATTTAAACAGAATATAAAATAATTTTATTAAATTCTAGATATTTAATATTGTGTAGATCTTTGTGTCAGCTTACCGAAAAAATCAAACGGATCGTACAAACAAGTTCGGGATCTCCAAAAATCTAAAAAATAGTACGACACATCAACTTTCGAACAACTGGCACCCAAAAAAATTTATTTTCTATAATAAATTATAGATTATGGAAGCTAAACTCAATACGGTTAAAACAAAAAAACTGAAGGTAAAATGAAGTCCGGAGTTGGTCGCAACGGTTTCGCGAAATTGCTAGCTTCTGAAAAACAAGGGTGAATTTATGACGAATTTTTGCCTATTTTGGACGAAAAGGGGAGGAAATTTGGAAAAGAAGATATGAGAGATGTTTACAAGTTCGATAGGTATATGTAATGGGTAGCAATTATTTAATTAGGATAAAATTGGAAGGAGAAAAGACTTTCCTTAAATAGATGGAGATCGACTCAATTTACTAATGTCACGACCCGCACCCGCCTTTCGGACGCAAGCTCGTGAGCAAGCCAGCTACGCATCAAGCAGACTCCAGCCCGACTCAAATACGTAAACGATGTCACGGCTATGGTCAACTGCCAAATCATGGCAAAAGTAAATCTATATCTCAATCCACAACAAGTGTATGAAACATGAATGAACACTATGGGTCATGGTCTGCAGCCCACTAGCATATATGTCCGATAAGACTTTAAAGGAAATAACAAGAGTCTAAAACTGAATCAAGAAACAGGATATCTCATGATAAGATGTGAAAGCACGAGCGGATAATAAACACAATAATGATACCTGAATCTCGCAAGCGTATCATCATATCTGTTATCCAGAACCACTAGCTAACTCCATGCAATCGCTAAACCTGAAGAGATCATCAGGTCCTCAGGGGACATAGCAAGATACATAAAACATGCATATCTAGCAGTTTATTATACAATAAAGAAAATACTGGAAATAAATAGGAAAAGTCCAATCAACACGAAAACATGTCTATACACGACTGGAAGAACCACTACGCATAATCGAACTGCTGGAGGAGAAACAGAGAACACGATGTCACGAGATCAATGGATACTCAATAGAATACTCAAACCCTCGCCCCTAGAGTGGACTCGCAGGTTTGAACAACTACTAACCCTCGCCCCTAGTGTGGACTCGAAGGTTAGCATCACCCTCGCCCCTAGTGTGGGCTCACAGGTGTGGAACAGATAACTACTAACCCTCGCCCCTAGTGTGGACTCACAGGCTAGCATCACCCTCGCCCCTAGTGTGGGCTTGCAGGTGTGGAACAGATAACTACTAACCCTTGCCCCTAGTGTGGACTCGTAGGCTAGCATCACCCTCGCCCCTAGTATGGGCTCGTATGTGTGGAACAGATAACTACTAACCCTCGCTCCTAGTGTGGACTCGCAGGTTAGCTTCAAAAATTCAAGGTACAGCAGTTCCGCTATGACTTATTCATCCTATGACACGATGCGACTCAGTCCAAGTACAGATGGTGACATGACATGACCCAATCACAACACACAAGAGAACCAATCCAATATGAATTACAAAATTAACTATGAACAAGAACTATATATACATACATCCAATATGAACTACAAATTTAACTATAAACAAGGACTATATATGTACTAGCATGCACGATATACAAATCAGATGTCAATCATCAACTAGTAAAACTATATAAGAATAGAAATATTCATGTAAATAAACTGTAGAGGGAGGCAAGGTATCTTGTCTGGAGGTTGCACGCAGATCCAACAAATATATAGTCAACTGATAAGCCACGAAGTCCAAGTCATCACAACTGTCTCCAAAAGTTGAAATAAATATTGCCGACATTCTCAGAATAGTCAAATTAGCTAGGATTGTCTGTCCTTAAGTCCAATTCTGGATACAGAGGGAAAACGGTAATTTCGGACCAAAATGGTGTCCGCCGTTGGACCCGCTTTACACCGAAAAGCGTGCCAGAGTCAATGGTCTCTAAAGTCGTCAAACTATATGTCTACGGATTTGTTTTGATGATACGAACCCAACGGTATGTCCAGTTTTGGATTTCGGCAGGTCGTGCACAAAATCGTCCGTTGAATCGGATCGTGGGGTCCGCAAAACGGTGATCCGATCAACTGTCTCAGAATTGGACCAAACTTGGCATATAGGACAATAAAAATGATATGGTCCTGTTGGTGCAAGTTTCGTCTCGATCTGACGAACGTGCACAAAGTAATTGAGAAATTTGCACAGAGGCCGATACGGTAAATTTTGACGGATGCGCATCAAATTCGTCGCACACACGCGACCAATTTGAATTCCGTCAAAGCCCACACATCTACGAAGCCGATACGCACCTTTCGATGATTTCAGTTCGCGACCACGTCGCCCGGATTGGCAGGACGCACGTCGTATCGAAGGTTTTCGTGATTTTGAAAACAGATTTTTGATCAACTTTGCACAGATTTTATTTAATGAATACCTAGATTTATTTAAAACTAAAAGAAGGGTTTTATTGCCCTACATGTTGTCAATAAATGCCTTCAAATAGGTTTTCGAAATCATGCATGGTTTGGAAGATAATTAAATATAAATTAGGCTAACTCGACTGTTGTCAGTCCTGTTTTCGAATTAGTTTTTCGCCATTTTTGGCGTTGATTTTATATCGATTTTGTTTCAATTTAGTTCGAAATGATTCATTGGTGTTAAAGACCTATAGGTTGGGTTTCCAACGCATATTCTGGTTTGGAAAAAGACGAAAGGTCGAGGGAGAAATCTTACAAGGAAGTGGCCGACCTGGCTTGTTGTCCTGTTTTGATGTTGCCACTGTGCTCGGTTGCGCGCGGCGGACCTGGCCGCGTGCGGCGGTGGCGTCAGCGGCGGGTGGCCGCCCAGGATGTCAGGGGGTCACGGTTAGGGTTCTGGGAAGCATCCCGCTTCTATGTATATATGTATACAGCGGGAAGGGTCGGCTGCGCGCGGGTCGGGCATGGAGCATGGGGTTGGTTGCTGGGTTTTTCCCTCTCGGGTTGCATGGCGGTGTTTGCAGCTATGGGCTTGGTTTGGGGTATAGCTCGGTTGGCTAGGCCGGGCCTGGCTGGAGTTGGGTGGTCCTGTCGGGCTGGGATTGGTCGGGCCTGTGGGGAGCCGATTTTTATTCAATTGAAGGTGTATATGTGGGCAGATACATTTATGGTTTAACCTATCCTAAATTTTCACGAGCTAGAGCCACTTCCAATATGGCAGCTAGAGTCACTTCAAATATGGCTCTTCTGCTTTTGATACTCTGCCAGATTGACTGGAGAGTTGGCTGCTCTCCAACTCATGCAATGGCCTCAATTGAAGAGTGGAAAACTAACAAAAAGGGTAATGATCATGGCCGTTGGATTTTAATCTAATGTTCAATACGAAAAAGGCTAGTTGGAACAACAAGAGCTGGGTTGACTAGCCTTGGTTTGGCCTATGTGCAGGTTGGGCTGAGATTTGGGTTCCCTTCTCCTATATTCTTTTTCCTTATGCCTAAGTTATATATATATATATATATATATATATATATATATATATATATATATATATATATATATATATATATAAATATATATATATATATATATATTTTATATATATATATATATATATATATATAAGTTATATATATATATATATATATATATATATATATATATATATATATATATATATAACTTATATATATATATATATATATATATATATATATATATATATATATATATATATATATATATATATATATATATATATATATGTGTGTGTGTGTGTGTGTGTGTGTATATATACACACAAACAATATCCATACCTATATATGCACACGATGCATATATAATATACGATATTTAATATATAAGTACATACATACATTGAGTTTAATATTCATGTGTATAAAATAATTTATACCATAGATATTTAAGAAAATATATATTTATAACTATAAACCAAATCCATATATATATATATATATATATATATATTTTATATATATATATATATATATATATATATATATATATATATATATATATATATATCTATATATATATATATATATATATATATATATATATCAGAACATATTTTCATGCATTTTTCATATACACATATCTAGAATGATATTATACACATGCACAAGTAATAAATATATATATGGTATACAATCCTAGAAATCTAGAAATATCACAAGGAGGATGTTCCTCATTTTATAAAATAACATACTAGTTTAATATCAATAACACATTTATCATATATATAACAGTTGTATCACAACATATATATTATCCCATTTAAAATACAAAATTTTACATAAAGAGCACCTACAAGGACGTATTTGGTCATAATATCCGACTACATGGACTGGCCTTGGTTTGGGTCAAGTCCAGGCAAGTATGGCAGTATCGGGTTCCCTGAATTTCATAACATTAACAAATAACTAATTAAATCATTTATAGGGATTAACTCGCACCTTGGCTTAGTTTTCTTAGTCAGAACACACCTATGGCTCAGCATTCCCCTACCATAGCTAAACATTAGTCAAAGCACGCCACTGCACTGTCCGTGCCATGATTCCTAGTCGTCTGATACTTCAAAACTCAACCATGGCTAAAGTCATCTACCGTAATAATTAACTAAATAATTATTTATAAAAATCAAAAATTTACCATTAAAATTAAACCAATAAAAAATATTCCGAAAATTTTTGGGAAGGGAGGCTACAACTAATTAGGGATCAAATCTAATGAATAAATCTTTCCAAAAATTTAAATCAAATAAATATTTAAAACATAATTAATCAAATCTAATCCAATATTTAGTTACCAAACATAAATTAAAATCATATTAATTTTCATCAAAGGATAATTCAAATATTTGCATAATCCAAAATCTTATTTTAAATCATTTAAATAGATTTTTATTGGTCAAAGATAATAATCAATAATTTAAAACTTAATAATAAAATCTAATCTAATATTTGATTAAAATAATAATTTAAATTAATATCTAATATCATCAAAATAATATAAACAATATTTCCGTAAACCCAAAATCTAATTTTAAAAATATAATTTGTCAAAACCTTTTGGTCATTCATATACAAAAATACCTAGAATTTCTTTTATAGGAATTAAAATAGAAGTTTATTTTCTAACACTAAATAATTAAAATAAATAAAATAAATAAAAAAATTTAAAAGTTCGGGAAGAGGGATTACAGTGTCCGATATGTACATGCAAAGTGCAAAGTGTCTTATCAAAGTATTATATTTTGACCTTTTTTCGAGTTTGAGTCCTAGCGACTCAGACTTGAGCTTGGGAATGGACGTGGGCGAACACTTTGATGCCATGTTCCAGCGAGGGAGCAGCAGGGCGCACGGGAGCACGAGGTAGCAGGTTGCGGTCCCGTTGGAAGTCTGCTTCCGATGGACCTTGGTTCCAGCATGAATGTTGTGTAGTGTAGCACTCTTGGTGGTGTATTGGGTTATTGGATGCTAGACCGAGACAGTCAGAATCGAATCAGCTTTGAAAAACCTTGCCATTATCTATTTATCGGGACTAGTAAATTGTGACAATTTCTTATTCATGGATTGTCTTATGACGGCTTTGAGCCCCAAAATGTAGTAAATTATGCTTGGTGAAGGAACCCTATCTAAAAGATTATTTCTATGGTTATTTTGTCGGACATTTTTACTGGTCGTTTTTGATGAATGCATTTTCATTATTTTTCGATGAATGATTTTATTGTTCGCTTTTGTCGATTTTCGTATTCATTTTGAATCTTGAGAGAAAGAGAAAGGGAAAAAAAAACAAGTATGTTGATCAATTGTGCTGCAATTTTAGGTGGACGCATAGGCAATTGGTTAAAGCTCATCTTTCTCTCGGATATCTTTATTTTAGTGAGTGGCTTTGATCATTCGCTCCTTAATTATCTTCACTCCTTGATAAAATATCTCTCTTCTATTCCAATTGTTGTGTCCCTGTGATCTGACAGTTTAACAACGAAAGATAAGTTACAAGGTAAAATTTGCAAGTTAGGTTATAGAGTATGAATACAATTGAAAGAAGTGTTGTTATACTTGTTAAAAAAGAATGATTCATGTCCCTTATCATATGTTGTAGAAATAGAAGTGTATAGAAACCTTATATTGTTTGTAAGTAAATGATACAAAAGAAAGAATGAAAGAAGAAAGCTACAACTTTATGGTCGGAAAGAAAGAAAGAAAGAAATGTTTACTTGTTATTTAGTTACCGCATAACAATATTTTATCTGATATAAGTTGTATATCATGCAATGGTCTTAGATAACTTGTGCACAAGATTTAATCTCTCGACCGAATTCTAGGACACTAGTATCGTGTCGGACTAGTAGAGATAAAGTACCTTGAAGCTTATACATCCTCGAGATCAGGGGATATCATGTCTATTAGAGAGATGAGCTTGTACATCCCAACTTCTAATTATGGAAAGTCTTCTATGGACTAACAGGTAGTTAGGTCGCATGCTGATGGTAATTCTCTTATTGGCCTAATTAATTGATATAGAGATAGATAGAAAATCTATATATATATATATATATATATATATATATATATATATATATATATATATATATATATATATAATTCTATTTTTGTTTATTAAATGGATGGATAGTCTGACATGGGTAAGAATTATTGCATAAGTGACATTTCTATTACTTTGTTCTCTTATGAATTGTTAAAATAAACCTAAAATAGTAGAAAGGCCACTTTACAATATTGCATGATTTAACATGATTATTGTATAAATTTAGATAATTCGGGTTAATACCACTTACCAGTGCATTTTCCAATTATGTGCTGACCCATGTCTCAATAGGTATTGGCAAGCAAGGTAATATTCAGAGGCACTAGAAGTTCATCCAACTCAGTAGAATCTTGTTCGATGTCTCAAAGCTTTTGAGTTCTTGCTTTAGAAGTTTTCTTCAAGGTGATTTATCTTTTCTTTAGTAAAGGGATATGATGCATGGAACATTATATCTATTCAGTTTCAAATGATGTGAGTAAAGTTTGGCATTTTGAGTTGGCCAGTAAGAGTCTTTTGTAATTCTATTGTAAGTTATGATAAAATGAAGTTATTTGTTCTTGTCTCATTATTTTTATTCAGTTTTTTGCATTAAAGTTTTGTTGTTTTATTATCTATTCAGTCTATTTTATTACGTGCAAGTGCATGTCTTGTACAAGCACAACTTCAACTTGTACAATTGTAACCCCACCTGTAGTGCCACGCTCGCATTGGGGCGAAGCACTATCTAATAGGCTCGTGGCAAGTCAGACATAGTCGGGAGTATAGATGGCTAGTCTGACTCAACAACGAGTTTGGTATACGAAAACCTTTTAGCATCAATAAAATCGATTTGGACAATGATATGAGAACCGTTCCAACAAATAGATCAACTTCTGTTAGAATAAGTCCTAGATACATCGGACTGTGACTTGGCGAGTGAGCTCTATATAAGAGTCCCTTCTACGGAACTAGTTTGTTGCTAGTTTTCTTGGGTTTTCTTATTGTTTTGTTGCTTGGTTTTGATGAGTGTGCTTTTGCGTGGATTTCTTAATGCATCTTTGAGAATTTCGAAGGGAATGATTAAAGTAGGATGCTAATATGATGCTCATACCATCACAAAGTTTGTGTAATTGATGTTTTATCGTTGTGAAGTGATCTCCTACTTTTGACGCATTTCTTTTAGGTGGGTGGTTCGGTCCCTTCTTTTCTACTCCTTTCCATCAACAAATTCTTAATGTTCAAACGTTCAATCGATGATACTGGTTCTGTATATATTGTGCCACTAAGATAAAAAAACATGGAATAACTGTAATGTAACTATTATATATAACTAGGCCTAGAGACATTAACTTAATGTCTCCCATCGAGGTGAGCACTTTGGTTCAAAATCGGAAAAACCGTTGAAAGGAAAGGAAATTGAAACGTCGATTCGTGGCATGGTACCTCGGGGTATTTGGTGCCTGTGGGTAGCCAAATCAGAGCATACGGCTTTGAGGCAAAGGATGAACTTTTGTGTGAGTTATGGTTATATTACTTAGTTATGTTATGCATTTGCCGTATTGATAAAACTGTTCACGCATTCGCATGGTCATGAACAACTTGTGCATAGGGTTATCTTTCCTCGAAACGGTATCTGGGGCACTAGAACCGAATCGACCTAGGAGAAAATTATGAATCGTGCTTGGTACGAGGTATTATGGGACCTCCAGTCGAGCTTACAACCCGAGCTGAAAGGATGCGGCGTAATGCTGCATAATCGTCCTTCGTGGTGTCAATATCACGAATGACCGCGTATAAGATAGATTGCATGCACACCTATTGCCTTGTGCAGGTTGTAAGTATTATATATGTTTTCTCAATAAACAAGCACGGTCGTGGTAAGGAGTGTTAAGAATTACTATGTTGTTTACTACTTTAAGTTATGCCATCGATATGAACTGCAAATCATTTAGTTCTAAATAGAAAGTCAACTTCGATCCATGCAACTCCTTAATAAGAAGTGCTGGTTTAGATGAGTGGGTTCGTCCCGCTAACTAGTGCATTCCCAAGTGTACTAATCTCAAACTCCCCAAGTGACGAGCGCGTTGCGGGAGCATGAGACTAGACTGAAGCTGAAGAAAGGGAGGTGGCTCGAAGCTCTCCTATTTTGAAGTATTTTAAAGCCAGTTCATCTCGAAGGCTTTTAGTTTCAATGTATAAAAGAGTATAAATGTATGGAACAACAAGGATTATTTTATGATAGCTTGTCGAATGTTTTCTTTTCTGTTTCAAAGAATGTAAGCCACAACGGCATATGTAATGTAAATATGTTCTTGCCTCCGTGGCAAGTAATCAATGAAAAGCTTATTTTCTTCCTATATTGCGACTTCAACTCTCTACATTGTTTAATTTCAACTTGTTGTCTCAAAAAAATTATCAAATGCATGTTCTTGCCTTGTACAAGTCCAATTTAGACTTGTACGATATCACACCCCAGCGAGGACGATCGATTCGTCTAGACGCGATGCGAGGACGAATGATTCGATAAATCAGGACGTGACACCACCTTCCCAATAAAGCCATAATTTTTTCCAAAAGTCTATTTTATTAGTAATTATTTTATTTTGGCTAAAAGAGTAAAAATTCTGTAATTTATGGAAACGGAGTGGCCATTTAGTGATTTGTGGAGAAGAAGTGGCAATATTGATTATTTGTATAAGTGGGATGGTAAATTAGTAATTATGAGAAGAAGGGTGGCATAGTTAGTAAATAACCATGGTTGTTTAGTTAATCATGGGATTAGTTTGAGGGATAAAATATTCCCCCTAAGCAATTGGAATATTCAGCACAACCACTCGAACTACCTCAACTAACTTTCTAACTAACCCTCCCCTAGTGCCTAACTACCTCCAACTAACCAGGAAATATTCCTGGAATATTCTCCATCTAGAGCCTTCTTAAAATCCTACAAACATCTAGTTTTTCCTTTCATTAAACTATTTTCATTTTCCCATAACCACTTAAAATTCATGGGCTCAGCCCACAACACCATTCCTTCTTAGAGAGAACTTTGTTCTCTTTATCACTTTCCTTGTACGCGAGGTGATCGAGCCAGAGCTCCGGCCATGGCCGCACCTTGAGGAGCTCAGTTGATCGAGGAAGTTCTTTGACATAAGCTCTTCTATGAGCAGAGTAGTCAGGGCTTGGTGATTCTCTACTGCAAGCATGCGGCATCATCGAGTCTCCGGTGACTAATCATCCCTCCACCGCGATGACTTGTTCCTTTATCGAGAACTCGAGGCAGTTTATATGTCGAATCGACATCGTGACACTGCCCCTCTGTCGTCGATGTGGCACACCAGTTTTTCGGCGGTGGCAAGCTCCGTCGTGATAAGATTTTCCTCCGTCACAGAGCTCACAGTGCTGATAATGACGAAGATGGCGGGACTCCAGTCATCTTCTTCGATAATAAAGTAGCTTTAGTGAGTTGTTTTTCCCCGTCCTTTCTTTCTAGATATTCGTTTAGGATCAAGTGAATTCGATCCAGATGAGCGAATTATTCTATTCGAACTTGAAGTTCTCTCAGATCGATAAATTCTTGAAACGATTCTCGATTAATCTCTATTCATGATCGGTTCTTGATTACATCCATCGAATATTACTTTAATTGGCAAGGTAATCGAATTCTTGATCAATGGTTCCACTTTAAATTGACTTTGATCGGCTGTTCTCCAATTTTGATCAAGGGAAATTGAATTAGAACTCTAAATTCTATACCCCATTGTTCCAACACTAGGTGTTTAATCTAATTCTGGAAACAGAATTTTGGACACGTGGGGGCAGTATCGGACTCGTAGTGATTGTGTCTCGACACCTGAGACTGATCAATTTAATACAGGTAAAATTATGACTAAAATTTTATTTAGGTATCTACCTATCCTTACTAAACTCAAGGACAGTAGACTGACACACGTGTTGTGATGTGTCTGTTATGGGAGGTGCAGAATTTGCTAGTGTGTGGTTCACTGCTGGACACCATTTCTAGAGTGGGCGTGAGAGAGTATGGTTTAAACTCTATTTTTGAATAAGAGTTTTGAGCTTAGGTTCAGGTTAGAGTTCTAGACTTTGGGCTTAGAATCATTGTTGTCATGTTTCGACCCAAGAAATTGCTCGTCCTCGGATAGATTTCACCCGAATCGATCATCATAGCTGGAGAGTGATGTCATACGAGTCTGGAGTTGCACTCGTGCAAGAAAAGATGACAGATTCTTAATGGTTGTCTCAACTCAATACATAAGTAACAAAAGAAGGGTGGAGACACATCAGAGTATGAAAAGAATCACTTTAATTAAGCAGCTAAATACAAAGGCTCTGAATAGCTTAATTACATAAGCTAATTAGGCTTACAACACTCATGATCTTCTAGCTCACAAAGGATTTCTTTGTTCCATATATCATGTCCTATATAGCAGAAGGCATCGTCTTAAAGGAAGAGCTTCTACGTACCCATCTGATACATCGCCGCCATGGCTATAATCAAATGACTCCCAAGCACGAGCACCTGAAAATGATGCCCACAACGTGGGTCAGTACATTGTCGTGTACTAAAGAGCGAGATAATCCACTCGCCTAAACCAACACTAATTTATTAGTGAAGCAAGCATCTTATTTGGTGGTATTTCTATTATCGCCTTATGATCAGTTTCATGGCATAATTTCGAAGCAGTAAAACATGTATTCAGTTATCAAAATATTTAAAACGCAAATGTGTCAAGTATCGTGTCTCTGCAGATACTGTTAGCCATATAATATTCATAAATATAGTGATCACGCACATCTTCGTATCTTTCGTGACTTCTTACCATACGCCGTCGCACTCACCCTTGCGCTAATGCCACGTAAATACTATCATCCTTCCATATCATGTCATATCAAGCATATTAAACAAACATGCTATCGAACCTAGCACCACTAACGTATCCACCCTTGTGCTCAAGCAAGGGTTAATATCCACCGTTTATGCACAACACGTGAGTTATGAATACACCCACCATCGTATGGATACAAGGCAGAACACTTGTCACCCTTTGCATCAATATTCATTGGTGTGCGCCCATCTAAATGAAGGTCATTGGCATTTCGAGCCATAAAGAACTATATCTCGCGATTAGGCGGCGAACACTTCGTACTCGGGTTGCTAGCCCGGCCTAAGGCCCCCACATTATCCACTATTGTGGCATGCCATGTTCGATATTAGGTCTCAAGCCTTCTGAATGAAATGTCCCTCAATACCGTGTGCCTTCAAAGCACCATAATTTTCTCCTAGGCCAAACGATCCCGATGCCCGGTGAGTACGTTCGAGGAAAGCAAACTCGTGCACAAGCTATCATCATCCAAATCCATGACCATGCAATGCATCAACATCTCCAAACAAACATAATACATCAAAACATCTTTACTCGCAACATTCCTTCATGCCATCACAATGATTACCAAATCACTTGTATATACGACAGTTCTGTGACAATTGTGCCACAACTGCATACTTCGATGCACAAAGTATACCTTGCAGTGTTACCACGGTTTTGTATCATTGTGCCACAACTCGTCTATCTCATTTACTAAGTCATATTCATATTCTTCGTGCGTAGATGCACGCTTGACGTCGTCATTCAATGTTCTAGGCCTAGTGTTCAATGTTCTCCGAGTCATGCATTTGATGTATGTCTCGATGTTTTCTTTCAATGTTCTACCATTCATATGCTACCGCGAGTTGTGCACTTGATGCACGCTCGCCTCAATTGTTCAATGTTTAATGTTCTATCTTAATATTCGACATGCACGAAGACCTTTACATATTCGAACCACGCCCATGGATTCAATACCGACACCAGCATATAAGAGTACATTTATTAAGTATGAAGGAGTATAGGAGAAGGGACATAGCCCACTCAACTTAAGCCATTCTGCCTATTGCTTCGTCAAACCGATGTGGCTCGACACCTTATCGTCGCACGATCATCTCGTCTGAGCTAACCATGCAAACACTTTGCGTTCTCTTGAACTAACCACTGATTCGAACTATCGTGCCCATGTTTGAACTCATCGCAAAGTAATATTCTGATCGCAAGGAACTCTGTACGCTACAAGCACATGAAACCAACATAATCAATACCTCTTCAAATTGTTTGAATACTTACTTGGGTCTAAATTCGTCACAACCCGCACCTACTTTTCGGGATACGAGTATGTAGCCAATTCCAACCTACGTCGTAGCATCGATGGTAGTACATAGTCTAGCCCTCAATGTCAAACTCAAATACAATAAATCACATCTATTTGCTCATTCATAATAATTATTCAATTACAAATCCAACATAATACATTGAAATAAGATTCAGGAACAAACTCGCTAAATATTTAATAAAATAACTATCTAATCAATCTAGAAGCTAAGGTCGGCCTCCAAGATCTCTATGTCACGACCCGTACCCGCTTTTCAGATACGAAGCGTGTCCAAGCCCAGCCTACACCGCAGTATCGGCGGTAGAATGCTGTCTAATATACAGGAGACATGGCAGTCTAGAATCTCATGGTGATCTATATCTCATCCACAGAATAATCAAGTCACAACCAAGATCAATGAATAAGACATGAAACTGAATAATAATGAATATAACTGAATGTCTCCAAGAATCAATGTCACGTTCGGTGGACACAAATCCACTACCAATAGACGGAAAGAGAAAAATACATAAAATATACTAACTAGATACAACCTGCTAATCAAAGCGACCTCAACTGCAAGCACTGCGGTCAGATGCTAACTCAAACCCTTTCGTCTGCTCCTGACTCAAACTCGGCTAATCTGAAGAGATCATCAGGTCCTCAGAGGACATAGCAAGATACATAATATACATGCCTATCTAACAGATTTATCATGCGCAAGAAAATAAATAAAAAAAACAGAAACATGACAAATGACTACGAACACGAATACGAACACGAACACGAACACTAGAACAACTACGCATAAATGAACTGCCGAATGAACGATGAACACGAGATCAATGGAAGAACCAAACCCTCATCCCGAGTGTGGACTCACGGGTTTGAACTAAGCACTAACCCTCGTCCCGAGTGTGGACTCTCTGGTTAGCTCACGGCAAGACACCCTCGTCCCGAGTGTGGACTCTCTGGTGCAAATGGTCAACCCTCATCCTGAGTGTGGACTCTCTTGTGCCAATGAATACGACAAACACCCTCGTCTCGTGTGTAGACTCTCTGGTGTACTGATCAACCCTCATCCCGAGTGTGGACTCTCTGGTTGTGTAAAACGATAATCAAGGGTTTAGCAGTTCACTACACGCACTTGTTCTATGACACGACTCAAACAAGGTACTGGTGAGAAACTCCAAGTATGAACCACAAGACCAAACATAAATACGGCTATATGCAATAAAACCACTCAACAGAATATAATACGAAAAGCACATGTCCATAAACAATCAAAACTGGGAAATGAAATACAATATATGTAAATAAAACTGTAGAGGGAGGCAAGGTCTACTTGCCTGTGGTCCTGAGCTGCTGGCACGGATCAGAATCCAAATCGAGATCCAAGGAACCTATTTAAGGAATTTATCATTAGAAAACTGGGCTTAAAAGATCAACATAGGTTTTCTTACTTCTAAGTTAATTCTTAGACCAATCTGATTATTTCCATTAACCCATGGTATCCATATCCTGCTCTTGACACTACCCTTCATGACTTCTAAGTATCAAATTATAGTCTAAGGTACACATTCCTGAATATACCATAATTCTCTTTTTCTTAACTTCCTACTAACCTTCCTGACTAATTACACAGGTCACACTTGCACTTTACATCAGTATGTGAAGAATACTACAAATCAAATGTAGTATCTTCACCTTGGCCATACCCCTGGATCTTCTTTTAAGGCTTACCCTCTCCTAGACAACTGTGTAGAGACCCTTAGCTATCCTGCTTTATCTTCACAAGAATTTGGGGATAGGAGCACCCTCTCTATATGACTTACCCCGTTGTCAGGTCCTGTGTGTCCAGAATACTAGAGCTCGACTAGTCACTCTTCAGTTGGCATCTCCTTCAGTCATTCATGGATCAACAGTCCCCTTAATAACTGTTGTGCACTTGCCACCCCTGATATCAGGGTGTTGCCCATAGCAGTACTTACTGGTACAACCTGAGATTTACAGGTCACCTTTGAACCTGCCCACATGCCCCAAAGCCTAGGTATTTGCCTGAATGAAATCTCAGCAACTTCCTAATATCCTGGAGACAACCTGGGATACCCTGAGACACCTATGGTAAGTATAGGGTTGAACCCTTAACCCCCAAAGCGTGTTCCTAAACATTCAGTATAATCGAGTAGGAGGTTATCTTAGGCTAACACAGGGCTGTTTCCATGTGAGGTTGGGCTAGGTTTATGTACAACTTACTTGTACTAGGTTCCCTCACTAGCTACAGGGCATGAGTTCCTTATTAGCTACAGGTTTCTAGTACTGGTATTTCCAGGTTTCCTGGTGTAGAACTTACTCCATGCCTATACTTCTCAGTTTCCCACTAGGCTTGGACTGGTCTCGATATCCCCTGTTCCAGTATTGTCACAGGACACTAGTGCAGGTACTTTCCCATGCCCAGGCAACTCTAGTTTAATTGGAGTACCCCTATAACCTAATGGACATGTCATTTACATCCATGTCTTATTTGTCATATGGTATACCACCTCCTGGAATCCTAGGTACCCAACATGGGTATCCATGTCACTGCAACACCTGGGGTATTTCATACTAGCCAACCTGTCCCATATTAGGAAAAGGATATGTGAGCAGGGCACAATGCAGAGTGGAGCCCTGTACCCGGGTTTAGGCTTTTTGCCAGGAACAACCCAGGCACCCCAATGTTTACACCCTGTTACCCAGGTATTAAGAACCTGTAGATACCTAGCCTCTATAGGTTTCCTGGCCTTGAATCATCCTGATACAGGGAATGGCGTCAGGTTTTTACCAAGTATTAGCCCTATACACATCTGTTTATACAAATCGATTTGAAGTTCAATATATAAGGGTCTACCCATACACATCTACCCTTACTCCATGCTGGAGGGTGTCCCTGCTACTGCTAGGATCAGGTTTCCTGAGTTTGTATCTGTTGTCAGTGTCTAAGATGTCACTTAAGTGGTTATATAGGTGCTAGGCAGCCTTGGGTGTGGTGTTTTGGTACCAGGTGAACCCTGTTGTCACGACCCGCACCCGCTTTTTCGGATACGAGACGTGTCCAAGCCAGCCTATGCCGCAGAGTCGACGGTAGAACGCTGTCAAGCCCACAAGAAATAATTGCTCAAAATAAACTTTATTGCTCATTCACATTTCTAAGATTTATTACAACAATTACAAGGTTTATATCTGAAAGAAAATACAATGTTCTTACAAATAATGAAAATAATACCACTGCTATCTATTTCTAGGTTTATGTCTGCAAGTACACCCGTATCTTTCCAAAGCTAAGTAAATCCACGGCTAACCTGAAAAATATTGGTTTCCAGTCAGGAATGGAACAAGTACACAAACCGACAGCAATGCAAAAACACAATAGAATTAACAAGACATGAAAATAACATATGAGAGGTGAAAACTAGAAAGTACTGATGACATGGCAGGTGGTGGAAAAGACAAGGAAAATAAATAAAAGATAACTATCTATGTGATTTGAATTATCCGTTTTGACATGTGAACGGCTAGGGGGTAAATCTGGCACCTGCACGTGTCGTGTGCAGATGCTATTATTCACGAATAGACATCATAGGAATAGTTCTGGGTAGTCCACATGTCTACTAAGATATTTCCCTTCCCGACTACTCCGTGTGACGGGCGTGTCAACAAGCAGCAAGACATATGCATAAACATGAAATGTATAGACTACTATGAATCGAAAAGCAATCAGAAAGTGTACTTGCCGGGGGTCCTTTGCTGCGAAACTGATATTACAGTTGAGTCTAGGATAGTCTGATTGGCTAGGGTTGATGTGATAGAATCGTAAAAATGAAAAACACGATTAGTCACGGTCAATGACTTATGATCGAATTAATTTACGTAAATAAATATTTACACTATTTTGAAAATTACTATATGGCTTGAAGACTATATATTTATGTTTATTCGAAAGCATATATCCTAGAAAGTTTATTTAGAAAATACTCGTAGGCTATTTAGATATTGTTTATGATATTTGAATACGATATTTTATTAGTTACACATACCTTAGATAAATACGTTTAAAAGTATACTAAATCGTTTTTAGGCAAAAACTCGATTTATCAAATATACTTTTATATAAAACTATTTATTTATATCAATCATATAAAATCCAATAAATCGTCTATTTTTATTCGATGACCAAAGTATACTTTTATTGTAAAAATACTTATATATTAAATAATACATTTATTATGAAAACTATTAATATATATATATATATATTAGGAAAACTATTCTCATTATTAATTAAAATAAAGCATTGGAAAGTCAATTTAAATTAATATCCTTAATTTCTGTCAAATACTATATATATATATATATATATATATATATATATATATATATATATATATATATATATATATATATATATATATATATATATATATATATATATATATAATCTATTTAGAAATTATTTATGGTACTCGGAACTATTTTTTTTAAATAAATACTTAGATAGATACTTTAAAAACCAAGAGAACCCTTTTAGGGCTAAAACCAAAATTTTATTAAAATACCATTTTAAACCAAAAATCTATGGATAAAATACCCTATAATAATATATTGTTATCTTATAACCCTATCTTGAATTTGCACTTAGCTAGCCACAAAGCTATATACTATATTTAATCATAATATAATTTAGAAAACTATTTTAGATATATATTTTATATATACAACAATATTATTAATAAGAAAATACCATTCACTACTCTTTAATTTCTAATTATAAACTATGAATATACTTATATTTATACTAGTACAGGTGTACACATATACATTTTATTAGACTAATATATCTACTAATAAAATCAAAATAATTACTTTCACTGTTCTCAACAAATGGGACATAAATTGGGAAGGGATAATAATAAGTGAGTAGAGAGAGAGAGAGAGAGAGAGAGAGAGAGAGGTGATAAGAAACTTACAAAGAGGGAAAGAGGAAACGGTTGTGAGGGGTTTCGCCGGAAGTTCGTCGTGCGCTGGCGAAGAAATGGTCGGTGGCAGCAACGTCGGTGAGGCGTCGTGCTCAGGACACAACGGAGCCCGATCGGCCTGATCCGGCGGTAAGGTGCACAGCACGAGGAGTAGATGCTGGTCCCGCGGGCGCTGGGGACCCACCAGTCCGTCGAGACGGCATGGGGCACGGTCGCTAGCAGGGCCACGGAGAAGGGCGATGAGGCACTGCACTGGAGGGATTCCAGTCTACTCCAGAGGCAGCCGTACGGTGGATGGCACTGGGCGGGAACGCCAGATTAGGGGCAAAGTGTACGGTGACCGGAGGCATGGTGTGCAGGCGGTCTCCGGTGTTAGCCCAATGATTGTATCATGTTTTTGAATATGGTTAATATGTTAAGTTTAGCATTTCATTATCACTAATCTTCATACTATCGCTATAGCATTTCTACTTATACTTATACCTTTGGTGATATGTGCCTATTGGTTTACATATTGGTGATATGAGCTTATCTATCTTAAATTTAATCGAGTTGCCAAAATCAAAACTATGTTTTTGATTGTGGTCATTCAATTAAGTTTAATCATTATGATATCACTAACATTTATGCTATCACCTTAGCACTTATACTTAAACTCAGCATTGTCCTAATGTGCATTAAACTTATCATACTTGCTACTATGTATATTGCTTTGTTCGTCTAACATGTACATGCAGAAAAGCAATAAGCAAGATCAATGTGGACATATGCAATGAAGAAATTATGGTGGGCCAAAGACGATGGATCCCACAAGATTTCTCTGAACCACCCGACGACATCTCCGGAGCCATGCACTCGGGGGTTCCTCTGCCCGGTCAGCGGACGGGGGTCGACGGGGGTCGAGGGGGCCGACGGTATACCGGTTCAGTAATGTTAAAATTCCAACGGTCGGATTTCGAGCATTTAATGATCCCAACGGCTATATTTCTAGCCGTTGTAATTCCAGACCGGCATACCGACGGTATACCGGTCCATACCGACGGTATACCGGTCGCTGTCTGAAAAGTTGCCTTTGAGCTCTTTTCAATGCTTTGATTATAAATAGCCTTGAACCCCTTCATTCAAGGTTGATGCTTTGAGCCTAAAATTTTCTAAACCACCAAAGCCTATCCACAAATAACTCTACAAAGCTTTCATTTGCCATCCACAAATTGTGTTAGAGTTATTGAGTTGAAAAGTAAGATTTTCATCTTATTGTATAAGGAGATCAAAACCTATTGTGAATAGTTGAAGTTGGAGAGTCTTCGTATCCAAACTCTCGGTTGAAGTTGGAGAGTCTTCGTATCCAAACTCTCGGTTGAAGTCGGAGAGGCCTTCGGATTAAAGCTCTCGTGTAAGAAGTTGGCGAGTTCTTCGGATCCAAACTCGTGTGTAATTATTTACTCAAATAGTGGATTAAAGCCGGAGAGTTCCGGGACTGGAGTGCCTCTTGGGAGGATACCAGGATATATCATGTGTCGGTATTGTTATTGCTTCTTCTCTTGCACTTATATTTTTAAATTGCCTATTAGCTTGTGCTAAGTGCTTGATTAGTTAGCTTGACCTTATTAACCCCCCCTCTAGGGTTCCTACAATTGGTATCAGAGCAAGGACTCTATTGTTAGGCTTAACATCCTTAGAGTAGATCCTTATTATTTTTTCTATGGCATCGTATTCCTCCTACTCCTCCTCCGATAAAGAGGGTTTTACTACTAGTAGCATAGACAATCATGGTTCTTCTAAATACAAGAAATGCTCTAAGTGGAAAGCCATGGCTAACAATCCTTAGAGATTCTTGATAACCTTCATTTTACAATGAAGAATTTTCTGAAAAGGTTGTTTATTTAAAAGAAGCTAATGAGTTATTGACAAATGAAAACAATGATTTATTATCTAGACTTGATTCTCAAAACTCATCATGTGTTTCTTTAAAGAGTTTGAATGAGACTTTAATTTTGAAAATCAAATCTCTTTCCTCATCAATAGAAGATTTTAAGAGGCAAACTCATGAGCTAAATTATTTGCATGATTCTTCTATTGACACTTTAAAGAAACAAAATGATGCTTTTATATCTAGAATTGCTTTATTTGAAAAAGAGAATGATATTTTAAATGCTAAATTTGATTCTCTTACTTGCATGCATGATGATTTGCTATTAGAACATAATATTCTTAAAACCAAATCTTCTCATGCTCACTCTAGAGAGATTCATTATTCTAGTATGTCACATGTTCATAACCATGCTCATTCTGATACATGTGCACACGCTAGTATTAGGTGCTTCTATTGCTCTTATATTGGACACATGAGCTTCACTTGTCCTATTCGTAGGAGTTTTTCTACCAATGCTAGAGTAAATAGTATATGGGTCCCTAAAGATAATAAATGTGGATCCAAGTTTATTTGGATACTAAAGTCTTCATCTAATGTTGTAGGTGAAGCTTCTTGTATCGGGACATAGCACCGAGGAGCGTGTTGGTGGTTGCAAAGCTCAAAGGTCATCTTCCAAGCAATTGCACCAACACAAGCGTGGCCACTAGAGCCACTTTGGTAACATGCTAAGCGATTCTTTTTAAATTATTTATATTTATAGAATCTAGCATATTTCACTTGATGTCTTGCTACTCGCTCACATTGATATCCTTTAGTTGCCTTTTATATAAATCAATGTGAGATATAATACTAGCATTCTTAGTTAATTTTCTTATTAATTCCTTTATCTAGCATGACTAGTTACTCGGCTTAAATGATTAGTTCACTCTATGTAGTTTATTACTCATTTTCTATTAGTGTGACACATTTATATATACATGCTCGTTATTCTTAATCTTTTATAAATCATGCATATCACTCTAGTCCATAGGAGCTTGGTTTTGATTTGAGTTAATATGATTTTAACTCTCCGTCTTTAAAGTTTTTGAGATAGTTACTCTTTTGTCTATTTATTTTAATATGTTATATTTACATTAATCGGTATTTGTGAATATATGTGTTTAGCACAAGCTTCTTATCACTTGACAAGTATATACTTATACTTTCACTTTAACCTTGTGCTCACATAATATATTCATTATTGATTCTCATGTTTTATTTTGATTAAACCTCTTATGAATCAATTATGTCTTTGCCTAATAAAGCTTATTTATACGTGGTTTGAATTTGTGATAGTTTTTCAAACATTCATTAAGGATACATGACTATATTCATTAAATTTTCATTTACATGTAGATCATGTATTTCTTATGTTGATATATATTTTTTTGTATAAATATCTTTATGTGGGCACTTGAGTTAAGCTAAAGTTTTATATTGACTTGAAGAGTATTTAATTATACTCGTTACTTTCAAAATTGTGCTTATCTCATACTTTAGCTATTGATTCCTTTGACCAAATTTATGCTTCTTGAATCAATTAACTTCTTCTTTAAAGTCTTGTTTTTGATGATATCATCTTGACTTTTTGCTTGGCATTATGGATACATGTTCTTAATTAATTTTTGATCTCTTCATGTATGCCTATTCGTGATATATATAGTTTCATATATAAATGATTCCTAACTTTTGATATTTATTTGTTTTATACCTTTAAGTTGGGATGTTGAGAGAAAATGTTTATTAGTGTCTTATTCATGACTATTTATGGAAGTTCTTTTAAGGATCACATGGTTTTGCTTGCTTGTTAAATTCACCTCCTTAATTAGTGCACTTTTCTAGTATATTTTTATATATTTTACTATGGTGCACTATGAAAGCTCTTTGAAAAATGTACTTCTTGATATCTTTAGCATTTTGCTTTCTTGATCTTAATGATCTTTCTTTGCTCATTCCTTGGGTTTATGCTTCTTTTTGAATTATTGTTGCCCAATGATGTTTTTGTAGCACATGAGAATACATGTAATTGTTACATCATATTTTTCATAAATTTAGCTACTATGGTTTGAGCTTTTGTATTGAGATTTTTCCATTTCTAGAGAATACACTTAATTTATTATAGCTATAATATTTTGCATTCTCTAGATCGATCTATCATTTTATTATCTTGGGCTAATCTCAATACTTGGCAAAGAGATTTGTTTTATTATGTTTTCATGAATATCTCTTTTAGCCTATACTTGATAAGAGAATAATTCATTTATTTGTCATCTTATGCTCTTATCCTTGCTTAGAAAAGAGTCTATAAATCATTTTGTTCATTCAAAATGTATTATCCTCTTTGTGAACTCTATGCTTGAGCAAGTATCTTTAGTGTTAGTGACTTAAGATTAAATGAGCACATTTATCTTGTTAATGGCCTACCTCATTAATTCTTATTTGTTATGTAGCTTGCCTATTTATGATATATTGTTAAGCTATATAATTTGGCTCACTTTCACTCATCTAGCTATTGTTTTTCTTTTCAAATCTATATATGATATGCTAGTTTACATAAACAAGATATGTGATTCTTCTAAATGTAATTTGTATCCTATTTTAGATACATATGTTTGTTCTCTAAAACTAGTTTTACAAAGTTTTGATTACATCTTGTTTCTCTTGGAGGTTTGTGATTTCTTTCTTTAAGTCTCCTTCCTTATTAGTCATTAACATGTATCTCTTAAATTTCTCTCACTTTTGAGTTATGATTTCATCGTATTATCATTTACATCTCTTCTCGATTATATTTGCAATCATTTAAATGAGAATGACTCTTTTCCATATTTTTCATTGATTTATGAGATTTTATCATAAATATGGGTTTGGGATTTTTTTTATGAGATTTGTTGGATCATGTTTAACTTGTTTATTTTTATTGATAAAAGATCATAATGGTTGAGTAGTCCTATATTATCTTATTATGTGATTATCAAACTATTTTGTTACTCTACTTTGACTACTCATGGATTGTCATATATGGTCCTTTGCTATTTGAACTTTATGGTTTATTATTTACCATTAGCAAGGTTTGGATTTTACCCGTTGATGGGTACATATATGGTGAAACATACCTTGTTCATGTAAAGTAATAAATTGGTTGATTCTTTCTTAATTAGATAATCATCGACATGATGTTTGAGTTTTATTTTTTATTTTATTTTTGAGCTATATTCTGTCTATCATCATGATTGTTCTTAATTGACTTTATTCTTTTTCATGATGACATTTTCTCAAATGATAACATACATTGATCTATCATATTTAAATATGAGATCCTCCTATATAGATTAATGTATGCCATCTTTTGATTATACGTGCTAAATTGGAATATTGTTTTGATTTCTCATCTTTAGTGGCTATTAATTGGTTATCTCTTCTTGACTAAAGATGACATTATTCGTCTTTTGACGATATTGTAGCCTTATATGCATTGAGCAAGAGGGAAAATCCATAGTTGATTTACCTCCAAATCTCTTAGTTATATATCTTATGCTATAAGTTCTTTGGAACTATATACGCATATTTTGAGGGGGAGCAAATCAATTGATTCAATTCATGTATACCCTCTAATATGTCGTATACCTAGTTCATCATGGACCCATATTTTCTTCTATTTCATATCCTATTGATTGAGGTCATGATATTTTTATTTGTGAAGGATTTTTGAGAGTGTATGCAAGTATCTTTATTACTTATCTCTCTCTTTTATATGGATTAAATTAGTCATCTTGTTAACATTAACTTTCATATCTTATCTTGATGACTATTGTGCTTTTATTGGTTTAGCTTTCCTTGTATGCTTAATTAATTTGGCTTTTCTTATTGAGGACTTACACAAAATTCATGTTTATCTATATTGGCAATACCTTGAGGGGGAGCATTCAAGTCGACTGAATTTCCCTTTCTCAAGTATTTATCTCCTTTACCTTCATGCTTATCCAAAAAGGGTATTCATATAGCATGATAAGGTAATTGAGTTCAAATGCATGAACTCGGGTAAGCAAAGCATATAGATTTTGTAAATAAAGAGATTATTTTATATCAATTGCTCTATTTCACTGATCATTCATTATTTATTCCACTATTTATTTATGGACAATTGTGACTATGAACGTTTTCTTTGATCAATGTTTCAATTATATATTTCAATTGGTATCTTCATTGATATCCTTTTTTTTTGTAATTATCTAATCCTCATGGCGTTTGATTGAAATCCTTTATTTCATAATTCTCTTTCAAAACTAGAGTAATATTTCATATTATATTATGTTTTGGAGTTTTTTCTTCGATTTCAAGTTGGTAAAACTATTTTATTTGACTATTTTGCAATTTTATTTGTTTTACCAACTATATTGTGTTTTGACATGCTTCTTTAAAAAATTTGATATTCTACATTGGCAATGTAGCTTTATAAACTTGTCATTACACCCTTCTCCCATTGTTTTTCATTAGTATATCTTGATCATGATTTTCTATAAGTTTCGCATGATCTGATTTCTATGCTTGAGATTGATTTTATTTTATCTCTTAGTACGGGGGAGCCTATTTTTGATCATGTCAAAGGGGGAGAAGTAAGTTTAAGTATGCTTTTATAAGTAATCTAAGTAGTATGCTTTTAGTGATATTGCTTATGTTTTTTGTATATTAGTGATACATGCATCTATTGTGTCCATACTAAACTTAACTGATTTGTCATAATCAAAAAGGGAGAGATTGTTAGCCCAATGATTGTATCATGTTTTTTAATATGGTTAATATGTCAAGTTTAGCATTTCATTATCACTAATCTTTATACTATCGCTATAGCATTTCTACTTATACTTATACCTTTGGTGATATGTGCCTATTGGTTTACATATTAGTGATATGAGCTTATCTATCTTAAATTTAATCGGGTTGCCAAAATCAAAACTATGTTTTTGATTGTGGTCATTCAATTAAGTTTAATCATTATGATATCACTAACATTTATGCTATCACCTTAGCACTTATATTTAAACTCAGCATTGTCCTAATGTGCATTAAACTTATCATACTTGCTACTATGTATATTGCTTTGTTCGTCTAACATGTACATGCAGAAAAGCAATAAGCAAGATCAATGTGGACATATGCAATGAAGAAATCATGGTGGGCCAAAGACGATGGATCCCACAAGATTTCTCTGAACCACCCGACGACATCTCCGGAGCCACGCACTCGGGGATTCAGCGGACGGGGGTCGAAGGGGCAGCGCCCCTCGTCGGGGGTTCGGGGGCGAAGCCCCCGAAAGGTATTCAGTTTTCGCAAACTGGATATCTTTGGACAGCTGCCGCCAAGGGAAAAAGCCAGCACCTATCAAAGGAAGAAGCCAAGCCATGCCATCATCATTTCAAGACTCTGAAGAAGTCTGCACCTGCTACAGTATATCTGGAGTCTGTAATGAGTGTTAGGAATAATTGTAAACACAAGAAATGGATAGCAAAATCGAAAGCTAGGGTAGAAACTAGCCCAGGATCTTTTTCGGATGAAAACCGGCATACCGACGGTATACCGATTTTGTTCACAGAAAGTTTTCTGTCTACAAAATCGGCATACCGACGGTATACCGGTTCATACCGACGGTATACCGGTTCAGTAACGTTGAAATTCCAACGGTCGGATTTCGAGCATTTAATGATCCCAACGGCTATATTTCTAGCCGTTGTAATTCCAGACCGGCATACCGACGGTATACCGATCCATACCGACGGTATACCGGTCGCTGTCTGAAAAGTTGCCTTTGAGCTCTTTTCAATGCTTTGGTTATAAATAGCCTTGAACCCCTTCATTCAAGGTTGATGCTTTGAGCCTAAAAATTTCTAAACCACCAAAGCCTATCCACAAACAACTCTACAAAGCTTTTATTTGCCATCCACAAATTGTGTTAGAGTTATTGAGTTGAAAAGTAAGATCTTCATCTTATTGTATAAGGAGATCAAAACCTATTGTGAAAGGTTGAAGTTGGAGAGTCTTCGTATCCAAACTCTCGGTTGAAGTTGGAGAGTCTTCGTATCCAAACTCTCGGTTGAAGTCGGAGAGGCCTTCGGATTAAAGCTCTCGTGTAAGAAGTTGGCGAGTTCTTCGGATCCAAAATCGTGTGTAACTATTTACTCAAATAGTAGATTAAAGCCGGAGAGAGTTCCGGGACTGGAGTGCCTCTTGGGAGGATACCAGGATATATCGTGTGTCGGTATTGTTATTGCTTCTTCTCTTGCACTTATATTTTTAAATTGCCCATTAGCTTGTGCTAAGTGCTTGATTAGTTAGCTTGACCCTATTCACCCCCCTAGGGTTCCTACATCCGACGCCGCTCTCGGAGACGAGGCGCGACCGCAGTGAGAGCGGGGTCTGCGGCACAGCAGCGATCGGGTCGATCGGCCGCGCCGGAGCGAAGGCGGCGTGGATAATCTTGACTGTGGTGACCAGCGGCTAGAGTCAGGATTTTTCTTTTATTATTTTTCTGGATTTTTTTGTATCGAATTTCTGTGTCAGATTTGGGAGGTGTCTGATGTTGGACTCAGAACAAGACTCTGTGGATGTAATTATTGATGACATGGACACGAACGCACGGGTCCGGACACAACGATGGCGTGGTGATGATGATTGTGGTGGCAGCATTGGTGATGCGATGGTGAGTTATGGTATCAGGAATGGGGGCTACGGTGGAGATGCTGAGAAAGTTTTGGTGACAGAGAAGAGAACTGTGGTGGCGAATCCGGGCTGGCAGAACAGTGGCGAGGCTGTCGTGGGTCGGTGAACGGAGGGGAGTTTACATGGGAGAGATGGATGTGCTGTGAAGAGAACGTGAGGAGGAGAGTTGGTTACTTGTAGGTGTATATATATATATATTTTGACATGGACACGAACGCACGGGTCCGGACACAACGATGGCGTGGTGATGATGATTGTGGTGGCAGCATTGGTGATGCGATGGTGAGTTATGGTGTCAGGAATGGGGGCTACGGTGGAGATGCTGAGAAAGTTTTGGTGACAGAGAAGAGAACTGTGGTAGCGAATCCGGGCTGGCAGAACAGTGGCGAGGCTGTCGTGGGTCGGTGAACGGAGGGGAGTTTACATGGGAGAGATGGATGTGCTGTGAAGAGAACGTGAGGAGGAGAGTTGGTTACTTGTAGGTGTATATATATATATATATATATATATATATATATATATATATATATATATATATATATATATATATATATATATATATATATAGATTGATAGGATATATCTGAAATAGTTTAAAACACTATTTAATATTACCAAAACAAATTTAAATCATAAAATTGATTTATTTATAAATAAATTACAAAGCTTTTTTTACTAAAGGATAAGAATAGATAATTTTTAAGACTAGTTAATCAAATCTAATCAATTAGTTAACATAAGTATTTAAAACAATATTTTATGTATAAGATAATTTAAAAGCATATTTGGTATCTATTCAAGAAAATTTTTAAATAAATTATAATATAACCAAAAGACTGATTAACCTATTAATCGATCATTAACCTAATCGAAATCCAAAAGTAGATAATAACATTAGTTTAAATCATCATCTAATATCATCACAATAATTTGAATCGTATAAATTAAATCCGCAAATTAAATAATTGGATATCATAATAATTTGGAATTCCATCCGAATATTATATAGTATACATTTATAAATCAATCTTAGTCAAGTAATTAATCACCATAATCATTTAAAATATATTCCTTATTATCAAGGTAATTTAAAACATATTGGATAAAATTGAAAATCATTTCTAAAATAATTTAGCGCTCTCAAATATTAAATTTTAAAATTAGTTTGTGATATAAATATTGATCTTAAAACCATTCCCAAAGTCTAGGCGACAATTATCATTGAGCACAATAAATAAAATAAAATTTTAGAAATTCGGGAAGAGGGGTTACACCTGTGCCCAGTGTCAATCGTACAAATGTCTGGACAAGGAGTCCTTAGTTCAGGATCCCCTGTGGATTATAATAGGATACACCAACCCCTGCAATCCTGGATACCCAGCATGGTTGCTTTTCCCAAACCTGGTACTCCTCTACCTTTACAAGTTGATTTGAGAATTCAAATTATAAGAAAATCTTCCTAGGATTCTGGTTTACCAGGCTACTCATAATCCCCATTGATGGGTTGACAGGGCCTGAACTATAGGGGTACTCCTGTGTGCTATTCAGGTTAATGACCGAACACCTACCCTACATTTTCCCTGTTCTCTAGTGTATGCACAGGATAATAAATCGACCAAATTGCTGAAAAGAGAAAGACTCACCTGTCGGCGTTTGTAGGAGTCTCGAACTTGCTCTTCCTTTTGGCAGTCGATGCAAGGCTACTAGGGTTTGTAAGGGTCTCAGGGATCGGCAAGTTCCCATATATATAGTATCCAGGCTGATCAGGTTTAGCAGATAGGAGGAAATCAGATTTGAACTCTGATTTGGAGTGGTTCAATCCCATGGAGATTCGAATTTGGAGTGGGCATTATCCCCTTGCGAGCTAATAAGCAGAGATTCTGAATAAGGATGAATTCGAATGGAATTCAAACTGAAATTTGAATTTGATTTTTACTTTTGCACTTAGGTCCCTGATAATTCCTATATTATCCTTTTGGTCCTCTATTGTAAAAAAAAACATAACAAATAAATGAGACATTAAAGAATTTTCAAATTAATAAATAAAAAGGAAAAAAATTGGTCAAGGGGTTGACACTCTATCTCCACCCATGTGGTCCATAGCTCATAAGATAGCAAGTCACCTATAACGATCCAGTCAGAAAAGAAGCAAAGTACAACAATATTACAATAATGTAACTCATAAGCTAGCAATACAGTACAATATAACAATAAGAGAAACATGTATATGAACTGGACACTGGAAACACGAATAAGAACTGGAACAGTAAATACGAACAAGAACTACTGGCAAGAACATGTATAACAAGACAACTGGATCGTGAACATGTAAGACTAACAGACAGTGTGTGTAAAATACCTTTCGACATGTGAACGGTTGGACTAATACAACACATCATATAGATGGCTATCCACAATAAAAAGGTACGACTAACCCATACGTGAGTTGTATGACTTAGCTATCTACAATAACATTCATTGGAGTTTGTTCACATACCAACTTAGCATTTTCCCTTCTGACTCGCTAAACAATCAATAAACACGAAATGATACAATAAGTCCTATCCTGTCACAATCGTGTCTCAACATGATAGTAAATAAAAACACAAGGATGAATAACATTATAATGTACTAAAACATAAAACAATAGTGTACTTGCCTCGAGTTAAGTTGTAGTTGACTTGTGAATTGATCATGTTGGCACGGAATAGTCTCAGATGTCATAACTATGCAAGACGGCCTCTAATGATAGTACAGACTATTCCGCTGAGTCCGGAATAGTCCAATTAGCCTAGGATCGAGATAAAAAGTCTGAATTTTGGAAAGAAAATATAAACGCACGATTAGTCACGAACAAGATGGAAATCGAAGAGAATTTGTTTAATAAAAAATCCTTAATAAGAAAATATATATTATATAGAAAAATATTATAATCTATTTAGAATATATATATATATATATATATATATATATATATATATATATATATATATATATATATATATATATATATATATATAATATATATAAAAAAAAAATATATATATATATATATATATATAATATATATAAAATATATATATATAATATAATATATATATATATATATATATATATATATATATATATATATATATATAGGAAAATTCTTCAATACATCCCATGTAAAAATTTGTATCGATACATCCCAAATCTGAATCATTGGATGTTGATCCAATGGTTCAGATTAAAGTTGAAGTCAAAGTACCAGGTAAAGTCAAAGTCAAAATAAACATCTTTCACAATTTCCAATGCATTTTTAATGCACTTGTTTGGGATGTATTGATACATCCCATGTATTGTAGAAGGACCCATATATATATATATATATATATATATATATATATATATATATATATATATATATATATATATATATATATATATATATATAATATAAAACTTGAAACTATATTTTATTAGTTAAAATATTTTAGATATATTAAAAAATCTAGGAAATCATTATTTAGGGCTAAACCCATGTTATTGTCAAATGTACATTTTAAATCAAAAGGCTATAGATAAAAGTACCATATAATAATATTGTAGGCTTCTTAGCCCAATGGGTCAAATCCCAGTTAAAACATTTATTTTAAAACAATAATTTTATATAAACCCATTATAAATAACCTATTATATATACAAAAAAAACCTATTTTATATATATATATATATATATATATATATATATATATATATATGTATATATATATATATATATATATATATGTATATATATATATATATAAAATAAAATATATATATATATATATATATATATATATATATATATATATATATATATATATATATATATATATATATATATAAGTTGAAGTTCAAATTAATAATCTAATATGTAGGCCCAAATCAACTATTAAAACATGGCTTATTAACAGCCCCAATATTTAAATCCATATATAAAGTAAATACATAATAATAATAAAATACACCTAATTATTATCGAACCCTTAAAGCCCAAGGCCTAAAAAACAATTAATTCAGCCCAAAAAAAAGCCCATAAATTAGCCCATTCTAAACCAACCCAAAATCCTACTGTTACAAAAACAAAATAATAAAAAAAATTAAAAAAAGGGCAAGAGAGAAAGATATGGATAGATCAGAGAGAAAGAGAGTGAGAGAGGTGAAGAAAGAGAGAGGGAGAACGAGAGTGGCGGAGAGGAGCGAGTTCCAGAGGGGAGGAGCTGGCTCAATGGAGGTCGTAGCGGAGCACGGTGGTCTCCGATGGAAGAACTCGACAGCGAGGCGTAGGCACGCTCGCCAGCGACGATGGATGATAGGGACGTTAACAGGTGGTGTTGGTAAGGAGTTGGTCGAGATCGGCAAGATGGAGGCGGGGGATACGTGATCTCGGTGAGTGCAATGGTTGATGGTGGATCAGGGAGGAGAAGTGTTGATGATGATCAGGATGATGATGGTGGTAGGTGCCACGGTGGTGCGGATGGAGTCTAGACGGGTCGTGGAGGATGGTAGTGGCTGTCGCGGCACTCGTCGGGGGTGAGGCACGACAGCAGGTCTCGACGGAACTACGCGTGGGCTTAGTGAGGAGCGGAGAAGGCTAAGGCTCGCCAGCAGTAGCCGGTCATGCAGGGCTCGACGGTGCTGGTTTGACCGCACGTGCAGTGGTGGATCTGGTGGTCTCGGCCACGTGATATGACGTTGGGCGAGGACACGGCTCGACAGGGCTAGAGGCAACGATGATGTTGGTTGCTTGTGTTGGGAACGAAGCGCAGAAACCGTTCCCCCAAACCAGAAAGTCCTGCAAGAGAACCGAGCAAAAGCACACAAACCAAAAACGCCAAACACAATCGCAGACACAGATTTTTGACGTGGAAAACCCTTGCGGGAAAAACCACGGGACGATCGGAGTCCAACCCTGAAGAACCTCCACTAATGGAATAAAAAGAATACACCCTCTACAAGCTCCTCCCGATCCAATACGGATCACCACAACTTACTTGAAAGAAGAAAATTTTTGATTGCGGACTCCGAAGAACAAGAGATGCCGAAAAATTATTCGAAGCAATCTCTCCTTCACAATAGTCCTTAATCCTCTCTCTCTCTCAAAGATTGTAAAGCACTCTTTGTTTTTGAGATAATTTTACAACTAGCATGCATCTCCCTTTTATATGCCCTTGGTAACCCATACCTGGAAGGCCAATATATATGGAAGCTTCCAATATAAATCAATCATATGTTTAATGGAAATCCAATCATAATTAGCTTACCATAATTGGAAACCCAATAATATGAAAATCTACTATATGAAGGGTCCAATCATAAATATATAATCAAAGTAAATATGAAAATCTAATCATATATTTCCTTACCATATATGTACCAAAATAAAATCCATGCACTCCCCAAGCTTCTCCGACACACGGATGGCGCTCGTCGCTCTCCGGGGTATTCTCCACATAGGTGGGAACCCCACCCACTCCAACAAATCTCCCCCTTCACAACTATGTGGAGGAGGTCGTCATCCCGACGATCTGCCTGCAGTACTCAAACTTTCCCCTCGGAAGAACCTTCGTGAGCATGTCTGCTCCATTGTCATCAGTATGAACCTTCTCAAGCGCCGCATCCTTCTTCTCAACCACATCCCGTATCCAATGATACTGAGTCTCGATGTGCTTGGACCGACTATAAAATGTCTGGTTCTTCACAAGGTGAATAGTACTCTGACTGTCGCAAAGCAAAGTATACTGCTCTTGCTTCAGTCCTATTTCCTGCAGCAGCTTCTTCATCCACAACAACTCCTTGCAAGCCTCCGTCGCTGCAATGTACTCTGCCTCCGTTGTCGACAAGGCAACACACTTCTGCAACCGCGACTGCCACGATATCGCTCCTCCAGCAAACATCATCACATAGCCCGAAGGCGATCACCTCGTATCTACATCTCCAGCCATATCAGCATCAGTATACCCAACCAGCTTCGGCTCGTCACCACCAAAAGAAAGTCTCCAATCGGCAGTACCCTGAAGGTATCGTAGAATCCACTTGACCGTACTCCAATGTACCCTTCCAGGATTTGAAAGGTACCTGCTAACTGTGCCAACTGTATGAGCGATGTCTGGCCTCGTACACACCGTAGCATACATAAGACTTCCCACAGCTAAAGCATATAGAACCCGCTCCATATCTTCCTTTTCGTCCTCGGTAGATGGATACTGCTCCTCAGTGAACTTAAAGTGAGCCGCAAGGGGGCAACTCACTTTCTTCGACTCGTCCATACCGAAACGCTGAAGTACCCGGTGAATGTACTTATTTTGGGACAAATGTAGCAGCTTGGACTCTCTCTCTCGGTTGATCTCCATCCCAAGAATAGTCTTTGTTGTGCCCAAATCCTTCATAGAGAAGGCCGCGCCCAGTTGGCGCTTCAGCTCCACTATCCTAGTGGCATTCTGACCCACTAACAGCATATCATCTACATAGAGCAATAAAATGATGAAATCGTCCTCGACAAAGTACCTCACAAATATGCAATGGTCCGACGTCGTCCGTGCATAGCCATGCTCCCTCATAAACGACTCGAACTTCCTATACCACTGCCTCGGAGCCTGCTTCAGACCATACAAGCTCTTCCTCAACCGGCAGACCAAGTGTGACTTGCCCTTCTCGCAGAATCCCTCTGGCTGCTCCATGTATAGCTCCTTTTCAAGATCACCGTAGAGGAATGCCGTCTTCACGTCCATCTGCTCAACCTCCAAGTCGAAACTGGCTGCCAATGCTAGCACCACCCGAATAGACGACTGTTTAACGGCTGGCGAAAAGATCTCATCATAATCCACACCTTTTCGCTGACCGTAGCCTTTAACTACCAGCCTCGCTTTGTATCGAGGGCGAGTAGCATCATCCGTCTGCTTCACTCTAAACACCCATCGATTCTTCAAAGCCTTCTTGCCCTTTGGCAACCGTACCAGTTCATAAGTGGAATTAGTATGCAAGAAACTCATCTCCTCCTGCATGGCCTCCATCCACTCCTGCCTGTGTTCGTCTTCCATAGCCTCTGTAAAACTTTCGGGCTCTCCCCCGTCAGTCAATAGCACATACTCACCCGGTGAGTATCTCGTAGATGGTCGACGCTCTCTGTCGCTCCTTCTCAGTGGAGCCACTGGTGCTGGCTGTATACCAACAGCCTCCTCCTCTTCAGGAACCGCCTCCCCGGCATGCTCATCCTCCTGAGGGATACCCTGACCACCATCAGCAGGTTGATGATCAAGGTTGGGAGCAACTCCATGTACTGGCTCCCCCATAACTGGATCCTCTGCGATGTCCTCTGGAAACTGCTCGAAGCAAAATGACTCTAACTCAAGCAATTCCTCAGCCTCAGAAGGCGTCTCAGAATCCTTAGTATTGGCCATGGTCTGATCCTCGACGAATACCACGTCCCTGCTTCTGTAGAGCTTTCTTTCTACCGGGTCGTAGAGTCTATAGCCAAACTTATCCCGACCGTAGCCGACAAAGACGCATCGCCTCGTCTTCGGCTCAAGTTTGGTCCTCTCGTCCTTCGGTACATGCACGAAGGCCTTACAGCCAAACACTCGCAGGTGATTGTATGACGGCTCTTTGCCGTACCATACTTTGTCAGGCACATCACCCTGCAAAGGAGCACTAGAAGATAAATTAATAACATAAGCAGCTGTGAGAAGAGCCTCACCCCAATAACTGCCCGGCAAGTTTGCTTCTGACAGCAAACACCGTACCCTCTCCATTAGTGTCCTGTTCATGCGCTCCACTACACCATTGAGCTGAGGTGTCTTGGGGAGTCTTCTGGTATCGTATCCCCTACTCTCTGTAATAAGCATCAAAGGGACCAATGTATTCATCGCCGTTGTCGGACCGAACACACAATAACTTCTTGCCCGTCTCTCTTTCAACAGAGGCCTGAAACTCTTTGAAAGTAGGCAGCACCTGATCCTTGAACTTTAAGGCATAGACCCAAACTTTCCTGGAACAGTCATCAATAAAAGTTACAAAGTAAGAAGCACCACCAATAGATTTTACCTTCATAGGACCGCAGACATCTGAGTGAATCAACTCGAGCAACGCCGGCTTCCTTGAACTTGGGTGACTTTGGAAAGACACCCTATTTTGCTTCCCAGCTAAGCAGCGCATGCACTTCTCCAACTTTGTAGACTTAAGCCCTGGAATCACCTTCCTGTTCACCAAGTAGCTCATCCCCTTCTCGCTGATATGGCCGAGCCGCCTGTGCCACAACTCGGTAGACGTATCACTGACTGCGTTCACCTCCTGTGCCCCCTGTGTGCTCCCCTCAATATAGTAGAGACCGGACTTCTTGCTTCCTCTGGCAATCACTATCGAACCTCTGGAAAGCTTCCACTGACTATTTCCAAAGAGACTGAAGAATCCCTCATCATCCAACCTTCCAACCGATACCAGGTTGAAACGGATATCAGGGATATGACGAACATCTTTGAGAATAAGAACTGCACCCGTCTTCGTCCTCAAATGCACATCTCCAACGGCAACCGCCTTTGACACATCTTCATTGCCCATCTTCAACACTCCATAGTCGCCTGTCATGTAAGTGGCAAATAGTACCCTGTTGTGAGATACATGCGCTGAAGCCCCTGAGTCCACCAGCCAAGAATTGTCATCGCAGGCGAGGTTTGTGATAACCTCATCACCTATGACGATCACATCGCCTCCATTATCGAAGCCGTCGCTTAGTATTCTCATCTTGCTTCCCCTTGTCACCTTTTTTCTCTCTCTTCCAAGTGAAACAGTTCTGCTTGATGTGGCCCTTCTTGCCACAATGGTAACACTCCGAGTCCTCGTACCGACCCTTGGACTTCCCCCTGCTCTTGTCTCTGCCACCACCTGGACCCTTGCTTTTGCCCCTTCCGCGGCTCTCCGAAACTAGTGCCTCTGAGTGATGGGATGTGGATGAAGTGCCCTGAGAACGTCTTCGTATCTCTTCATTCAGTACCCCGCTCTTGGCAAACTCCAGACTGACCACGCCTTCCGAAGCAGAAGCGATCATAGATACTCGTACGGTCTCCCACGAGTCTGGCAATGTACATAGCAACCAAAGTCCTTGAATTTCGTCGTCGAACTTGACTCCCATCGAGGATAGCTGGTCCACCACACCCTGGAACTCACTCAAGTGATCCGTAATGGATGCACCATCTTTGTACCGCAGACCCATCATCGTCCGGATCAGGAACAATTTGTTTACCCCGGTCTTTTTCGCGTACAAAGATTCCAGCTTCTCCCACAACGTCTTTGCATGCTCAATATTGGCAACGTCGTTGTACACGTTCTCGTCAATGAACTGCCGCATGTACCCACACACCTGTATATGCTCGAAGTTCCAGTCCTCATTGGACTTGTCACTGGGCTTCTCGGATACAAATACTGGAAGATGCAGCTTCTTGACGAACATCAAATCCTTCATCTTGCTCCGCCAATAATGGTAGTTGGTACCGTTCAGGTTCACCATGCACACCAGCTTCGCGTCCATCTCTGCTTCCTGGTTTGACTGTCAACTCCTGACACTTCTTTGAACCCAAAGCTCTGATACCACTCTGTTGGGAACGAAGCACAAAAACCGTTCCCCCAAACCAGAAAGTCCTGCGAGAGAACCGAGCAAAAGCACACAAACCAAAAATGCCAAACACAATCGCAGACACAAAGATTTTTGACGTGGAAAACCCTTGCGAAAAAAACCACGGGACGATCGGAGTCCAACCCTGAAGAACCTCCACTAATGGAATAAAGAGAATACACCCTCTACAAGCTCCTCCCAATCCAACACGGATCACCACAACTCACTTGAAAGAAGAAATTTTTTGATTGCGGACTCCGAAGAACAAGAGATGCCGAAAAATTATTCGAAGCAATCTCTCCTTCACAATAGTCCTTAATCCTCTCTCTCTCTCTCTCTCAAAGATTGTAAAGCACTCTTTGTTTTTGAGATAATTTTTCAACTAGCATGCATCACCCTTTTATAAGCCCTTGGTAACCCATACATGGAAGGCCAATATATATGGAAACTTCCAATATAAATCAATCATATGTTTAATGGAAATCCAATCATAATTAGCTTACCATAATTGGAAACCCAATAATATGGAAATCTACTATATGAAGGGTCCAATCATAAATATATAATCAAAGTAAATATGGAAATCCAATCATATATTTCCTTACCATATATGTACCAAAATAAAATCCATGCACTCCCCAAGCTTCTCCGACACACGGATGGCGCTCGTCGCTCTCCGGGGTATTCTCCACATAGGTGGAAACCCCACCCACTCCAACAGCTTGGTCGGCTAGAGGGTTGGGCAAAGAGGAGATGGCCCGAACAAGGGAGTAGCGGGGATGCGGCTGCCCGGGGTGACTGCGACCAATTTGGGTTTAGGGTTAGGGTTATGCTTCTTGTGTCGTATCCAGGTTATCGGGTTTTGCGTTGGCGTGTCCTGCGTGACACAGGATTTTGGATCGAGATTGTGTCCAGGATTGTAGGACACGAAAGAGAAAATATAACTGTAATAATATTGGAAAAAAGAACAGATGGGCGCGAATACAGATACGGTGCACATGTATGGTTGATTATGATGGATATTGATGTTGACTATGGTTTGAGAATATGTAAACAAAGGGGATCCCCTCTTAAATAGAGATAGGGATTCCTAAATAGGCAGGGATTACAACATTGACCAAATCTTTTTATATATTCTAATTAATATTTAATCAAATCTAATAAATTCTAGATTAATCAAGATAAATCGAGAATAAAATAATACCTGATATTATTAGATAATATTTAAAGCATATTTCATAAATTTAGTTCTCAAAATAATTTGGTAAACCTTTATCGCCAAAGATAATAATTATAATTTTTAAAACTGTTTTTGAAACCAATCTTTTGGAAGTCAAAAATATTTAGCAAACAACTTCTAAAATTTTAGAAAGGTTTTATTTATTAAAACTAACAATTTAAACAATTTTTTTATAAATCCAAAAATCTAATTTAGAAATAATTTAGCAAATCTCTTTTGTCATCAAAAAATGTTTATAATTACTCTATAAATAATATTTTCTAACACAAACTATTTAAAATAAAATAAATAAAATTTTGAAACATTCGAAAATATGGGTTACAAATCTAGCCATCTTAGAAAAAGTTCGTCCTCAAAATTTCAAATGATATGATTATACACGACTAAGAATATAATCAAATGGTGATACAAATAATGATCAAAATTTGACATGTATAACTGCGAATAGAATCAAACCTATGAAAATATGTGATTTTGGCTCGATGAAGAATATGGTCTTAGTCACAATCAAAATTGTTCAAGAATAATCAAAATCAAAATCGGTTCAACACGATCAACCATTTAACCAAATCATTTAGGCACGATTGTAGAATCAAGATCTATGTACGACTATGAATCTAAATAATAGGAAAGGTAAGAAAGGAAGAACTACAAGATTTTATTAAGAAGACGTGTGATAAGAAATAGGTACCAATTCAAATTGAAGCGAGAGTACAAGGATTTACGGAAGTCTAGACGGGTCGTGGAGGATGGTCGGGGCTGTCGCAGCACTCGCCAGGGGTGAGGCACGACGACGGGTCTCGACGGCACTATATGTGGGCTTAGGGATGGCGGAGGAGGCTCAGGCTTGCTAGCAGTGGCCAGTCGTGTGGGGCTCGGTGGTGCTGGTTTGACCGCGGGTGCAATGGTGGATCTGGTGGTCTTGATCGTGGGACGCGACGTTGGGCGAGGACACGGCTCGACATAGCTAGAGGCTGGAGGCGGCGGTGTTGGTTGCTTGGTCGACTGGAGGGATGGGCAAGGAGGAGATGGCCAGAACAGGGAAGGAGCTAGGAGGCAGCTGACCGGGGTGACTGTAGCCAATTAGGTTTTAGGGCTAGGGTTATGCTTGTTGTGTCGTGTCTGGATTGTCGGGTTTTGGGTTGGCGTGTCCTACGTGACACAAAATTTTGGATCGAGATTGTGTCTGGGATTGCTGGATACGAAAGAGAAAATGTAACTGTAATAATATTCGAAAAAAGAACATATGGACGTGGACACGGTGCACAGGCACGGTTGGTTATGGTGGATATTGATGTTGTTTGTGGTGTTGAGAATATGCGAGAACAAAAGGGAGCCCCCTCTTAAATAAATATGGGGAATTCCTAAATTGGCATGGTTAGGATCATTGATCTTTCCATAATTCAAATAAATATTTAATCAAATCTAATAAATTCTAGATCAATCAAATATCAATCGAGAATAAAGTAATACCTGATATTATCAAATAATATTTAAAGCCTATTTTATAAATTCAATTCTTAAAATAAATTGATAAACCTTTTATCGCCAAAGATATTAATTATAAATTTTAAAACTGTTTTTGAAAGCAATCTTTTGGAAGTCAAAAATATTTAGCAAACATCTTCTAAAATTTTAGAAAGGTTTTATTTATTAAAACTAACAATTTAAATAATATTTTTATAAATCCAAAAATCTAATTTAGAAATAATTTAGCAAATCTCTTTGTCATCCAAAAATGTTTATAATTATATAAAATTAAATAAAATGTTCTAACACAAACTATTTAAAATAAAATAAATAAAATTTTGAGAAAATCGAGAACATAGGTTACAAATTCATACCTTTTCGAATTAATCGACTCAGCGTAATGCACCGTACGGTGCAGGGCATTACAGTTGCTGGGCTTGGGCTCACATTTGTATAAGAAAATATTGGATTACAAGAATGTTTGGGTTGGGTTTTCATCCAGGAAACATGGGCTGAGTGGGATGAACTTATGGGAGATGATTATTTTTCTAGGTTAATTATAAATTAACAATAATTAACAATTTTTTAATGGAGTTCAATAAATTAGTGCTAAGTGATTAATTAGTAGTCAATTAGGAATGGGAGTAATGAATTTTGGATTAAATATTTGCAATAAGCATTTTGTTAAGAATCTAATAGGAAAATAGGAATTTATCAAGTCCTTAGAGTAATAGGAAATTAGACATAGTTTCTAGATTTTAATAATCTATTAGTAATATGTGTGTCCTTGACACTAGGGGTGTGCATCGGTCGTTGGTCGACCTATTTGGTCCCAACCGAAGTCAAACCGAAGTTAATCGGTTTGAAAATAAACAAAACCGAACCAAACCAACCAAATGGTCGGTTCGGTTTTAGAACCGACCGACTTGGTTCGGTTTGGATCGGTTCGAATTGGTCGGTTTTGATCACATAAAAAATTAGACTGTATATTTTTTTCTTTTGTGAAACCTCAGTCAACTTCCACTTTGCAACAGTAAATACAATTCAACAGCTTCAATTCAACTTGTACTTTACAGGTGGAGAAAAATGCCAATTATAAATAAAAAAATCATATACATTCAATCAAAAGTCCCTTTTATGTGCACATGAGCAATTAGAAAAGAATAGGAGCCGCCAGCACTCCTCTTTGAGACTAGAGAGAGAGAGAGAGCTCTTTCAACTTTAACTTGATAAATGGTTATGATGTGAATAAATGAACCAAACCTATATAATATAACCCAATGAGCCCATACCCAACCGGCCAACCCTAATTATTTAACAAGGATTTGGTTCGATTCGGTTCGGTTTAAACGGTTTTTGGCATAACCAAACCGTGAACCGAATCGAACCGGTCGGTTTTGAAAAAATTGAAGCCGAACCAAACCAACCGAACCATCGGTTCGGTTTAAAACCAATCGGTTCGGTTTGGCTTGGTTCGATTTGGTCGGTTTGACTTAATTGTGCACAGCCCTACTTGACACAGATTCTCGAGACTTTAGACTTGATCCCTACAACAGTCCAAGCAAGTTAAAAAATTTCTTGCATAATTTTCATATTGGACACTTGGTCGACACATAGTTATTGTGCATTGATTGTACTTATCGTGTCTAAATTGTGCTTATTGTACATTGATTGATTGTGACTCGGGGGTTTGGAAAAATATTTAGTTTGTATGTGATCAATCCCCGTAGTGTAATATTGTGGATAGCTTAATCACACATCGTACACGTGTCGTTAAGTCGGACCGTATTCTATTGTGCTTGTTGTGCTTACTAGCCGATCACATGTAGGCTAATATTGTAATCACTATTGCATTAATTAATTGTTTGTTGTTATAGTTAATGTACTATTGTCCAATTACATGTTAGTCCATATCATTATTGTTGCATAGCAGTTTAATCAGTACTACTTTCATCCGTAGGGTTGTACTTTGCTCTTTTTATGATTGGATCTGTTGTAGGTGAGTTGGATGAGATGTTATTCACTAGTTACTACGGTCCTACTGAGGACGTAGTCAGGGATGACCTAGCTCAGGATGTGGAGCCAGTTGCTGACACGAAGAGTTAGAGTGTTTTATCGTAGTCACTTTCATAGTATTGATTTGTGTTGTATTTGATGTAGTATCATGTAGTTGGATGATTGTATAAATCATAGCTTAGGAGTCGCTTTCCTATTCACCGAATTTGTTTTCGGATATTCATTGTAAAAGTATACACAAAAAGCATAGTGAGACATGATGTGATGGTTGTTCTGATCATACGCTATAGACGTTATGATGAGAGACTAATCTTGCATGATCATTAATGATAATTAAGGTTTATATAGGTAACTATCATTGTTTGCAACATCATAGACTGAACGTGTTTGACTCATATCCAGTTATCTGAGAGCGGGACATGACAACAACATTACACGTAGTAGTGACTTTACGTTCCTCCGGGATCAAGACGTAACATGCTGCTCCCGCTTGACCTTGGCTCTAGCGGGGAGTCAGTTTCCGCTTGACCTTGGTTCCAACGGAGGGTCAGCTTCCGCTTGACCTTAGTTCCCGTGAGAAGTCTTCTCCAAATGGACCATGGTTTTAACAAGAAGCCAGCTCCCACTATATTTGTGCTCAAACATGGCCTTTAGCGTTGACGTTTCAGTTTCTGTAACTGGACACTTAGTGGAGGTTACTGTTGTAATTGTCCACTTAATGTAGAGTTATTCTCTGAATTTACTGTTCATTATGGGAGTAGTGCTGCTAGGTGACTTGTATCCCCTATATATACTATTGTTTTACAATTGGAAGGAGAATTAGAGAATATATGCTACGACATGAGAGTTAGCAGCGTTCTAAAGCCATGAAGTGTTGTCCGACTAGTTTTTGTCCGTGTGAAGTCCATTCCGAGGGTGATAAGGAGTATTCTAGAAGTTCAAGTCATTGAACTTGCTAGTTTCTGGGAGCAGCTTGACGAAAATGATCGAATCTTATTTTGAGCAAAATCTTCATTACCCGAGAATGACAAGTTTTCTTCTTCTTTTTTCTTCTTCTTCTTCTTCTTCTTTATGTTGAAGCAACTATTGTTGCAAATAAGTTATAAAGCTTTACATTTCTAGCAACTTGTAATATCATTTTTCTTCGTTGTTGTAATCTTCATTTTATTCGTACTTCATACGATTTTATGTAACCGACACTCACAAAGATTGTACCGATTGAGTAGTGAAATGGGAGATCAATTTATGAATAATTATTCAATTACGTACATTAATTGAAACTAATATGATTTATAGTATTGGCTATGGTGTAATTATGAGTTGATTAAGAGCATCCATAGTGGAGACACTCCAAACATGTACTCCAAATTATTAGAAATTGTGTAAATAATTACTTTTGGAGTGTCTCCTTGATATTGGCACACAATGGTACACTCCAAATTAACAGCTTCCATCTTTTTTCCTTTTTATTTTTCTTCCATGTTTGATAAGATTTTTTCTCCCTATTTTTTTTATTTTTCTTCCATGTTTGGTAAAATAGGTTAATATTGGTGGGCCCAGAAATTAATATAGTGGAGCTAGCACACGCTCCAAATCTGGAGCGTCTCTTAGCTTTCTAGAAAATTTTAAGTATGGACAAGTGCCCATTGTAGTCTTCAAGTGCTACAAAATTTGGCTAAAGTCAAAATGTAGCACTTGAAATCTCTCCCACTGTGGATGCTCTAAGTGATGACTATGGGTCATGGGCATACATGCAATTTCCAGTGAAAGAAGTACATGGGGGCACAAAGAAAGAAGGTTACGACGGTTATAAATTATTATCAAAATTTTAAATTAATGGGTGAGTAAATAACTTTTTTAATTTATTCATATATAATAATATTTTTAATAAAAAATGTTATATAAAAAAAAAGAAATATTTGAATTATAAATTATTGTAGATAGAAAGACTTGATGAAAACAGCTGTAAATATATTAAAAATATAATTTTTACAAGCTCGCTTTTGAGGCTTTAATTATTATTCTTGTAAGAGAAATTTCAATAATTGTTGTCCCTTGTCAAAATCTCAGACAGAAGACTTCGAAATTGACCGAACTCGAGTGGCTCTTGTGGTTGCCAAGGAGAGATATAAGACCCCGACTGGATGGCAGAAGATCGGTGGATCAAGCCACGGGAACATATTATTCTTTTCATGTATTTGATGGGATTGGGGACAGTAGGCCCAACAGACATGCAATATTGCATGCACTAAGTCCCGTGCGTATCGCCGGGCATCTCAACAACAAACAAAAAAAATGCATATATGCAAAAGACCTGCTCTTCTTCTTGGATTCCCGCATCTGTGTTTCCAGCCCACAGCCCAACAAAAACACTCAATTGGGCCGATACAAAGCGACAGTATATCGGCCGATATATTCGTATCGGCTACCACCGATTGAAACCCTACTTTTTTTTTTCTCACCCACTCCAAGCTCTTCGATGTTCTTCATGCATCTCCACCAATGGCGACGATCCCCAAATCCCTCTGCCTCCTTCGGCACCACTCTCTCACTCCTCGACCGAAACTCCTCTCTCTCGGAAGCCCTAGGGATCTCCGCGTAGTTCGGCTCGATCCCCGTCGGAATTGGGGGAGATCGAGCTGGGAGTTCTCGGTTAGGGTTTCGGCTACCGGAGGTTGTCGCAGAGACGAGGGTTCCGACGAAGGCGTTCGAGCGCTGCAGGGGCTGATCGAAGCAATCCCTCCGGTCGTCGCTGTGGTGAGTTTTTCCTAGTAAAGTTGGAAACTTTATCATCGGTCAGTTCGATTTTACTAGTAAAGTTGGAAACTTTATCATCGGTTCAACTGTTGAGAAGAGAGAATAATGTAGTAATGATAAAAAAAGAAACTTTTTTTTTTTTTTTTTGATAGGAGTGTTGGGCGATTAAGAAACATGTGTAAACAACTAGCACAATGAGAATGCAAAGATAGATGTAGCTGAAACAAGACTGTTAAGATGAATGAGTTACGTTACAATTTGTGAGAATTTGGTGGTGGTGCCTGATTGAGGATAAAAAATGAAACAAAATTGTTCGAGATGGTTTGAACATGTACGACTGAGACAAATAGATGCATAGTTAGTAGGAGTGAAGGCTATACTTTACCATTTCCGTCAACATTGGTTTACATCAAGGAACAACATTAAGTCCTCACATGTTTGTGTTAGTTATGGATGAAATTACTAGACACATTCATAATGAAGTCCAAGGCTATATTGTACCATTTCGGTCAACGTCGTTTTACACCAACGATCAACATTAAGTCTTTACATGTTTGTGCTAGTTATGGATGAAATTACTAGGCGTATCCGTAATGAAGTCCATGGTGTATGTCATGATATCGACCAGCTGATGGGATTGGAGAAGGATTATTCTCTAATATAGCATTGTGGAGAGAAATTTTGGATCTAAGGATTTTAAATATTAGTAAACGAAAATAGAATATATGAAATGTAACTTCAACCAAAGGGTAAAAAAAGAAACGAGGGAGTTGACATTTGTGGACAAGAGATACCTAGGAGCAATATTTTCCGGTATATAGAACCAAACATTCAGCACAATGGAGATATTGAGAATGATGTTGTTCATAGAATTAAAATACGGTGGTTGAAATTGAAGAGTGTTTTTGAAATGATTTGTGATCACATGGTACATTTGGAGTTGAGAGAAAAATTATATAGGCCGCTATAAGATCAACCATGCTTTATGGATTAGAGTGTGACAATTACAAACAACATGTCCATAAATTGATGTAGCTAAAATGAATATGCTAAGATAGACGAGTGGCAATACATTGAAAGACATGATATGAAAGGAGAGTATCCATGGTATTCATTTGAAGTAAGGTGGTACCAATTGAGGGTAGGAAGAGAGAAAATCGGCTAAGATAGTTTGGACACATGCAACCTCCTAAACCAATTGATGCATCGGTTAGGACAAAAGCGATAAGATATTAGTCAAAGGACCTCCTAGAACTAGAGGTAAACCTAAACAAACTTGGATTGAGGATGTAACAAAGGATATGTTCAACAGACATGGCGCTTAATAGATCTGAATGGAAGAAAAGACCTTAACAAAGCTGAATGGAAGAAAAGTATTCAAATAGTGCACCCAAATTTTTGGATAAAGGCTCTATTGTTGTTGTTGTATACGGTCTCTAACGGGTACCATAATAGATCATAAATAATAGTTAGTCATATTATGGTGGCCATTAGATTTAACTATGGCCTCATTCCAATTTCTTTAGCAACAGTGTTGCATCCTGTAAACTCAGTTTACCTTGTAGCATCTTGTATTGCAGGGTCTTTGAGACACTTTAATGGCCCTCTTCATTTTCTAATCTCATTGTAAACAACATAGCTGAACCCAAATATTTGGGATAGAGGCTTTCTTGTTGTAAACACGACTTTTATGGAATAATGACCATGTGGAAGTACATGATAAGTTGAGATGGAGGATTTGTCATTGCCCATCTGAAACCAGAAATTCATCTACTTGCCACAGCTCCTTTACATGTGTTTCTTGGGTCTCCATGTCACCGTTGGCGTTACTAATTAATGGTACAAAATGCATTTCAGCTTCATTTTATAACCTGACAACTACTTTTTTTAGATAATGCTCAAACTTCTTCTTTTTACTGCTCAAACTTCCTTTTTTTGAGATAATGCTCAAACTTCCTTTGTCCTCATGCCTTTGATTCTATTATCTTGAAGGTTAATTAGTTTTGAGAAGGAGAATGGAAAGTGGTGTGGATCTATTCTGATTAGAAATTAGACCTGTGTATAACGCCAACCTTTTGTGCTTGAGCCTTTGTGCAGATGCCTCACATTCTATTCTAATTTGTAAGCAAGAAGCTTTACCAGCTAATTTGGAATGTCCAAAGAAGGGATGCCACAGAGACAAAAAGATTTTTTTCCCTCAAGTCCCAATTTGGTAACTCGAAATTATTAGCAGTAAATGAGAGGGGCATCTGGACAAACCAGTAACTACATCTGAAGTACTTACAGCTATACCCTATGTTGCACGAATACGGACGCGGATACGGATAAGGACACGATACGCGTGTGTGCATATGTACATTGTCATCATCTATGTTGCACAGATTACAACACAATATACAGATACGGGCACGGATATGGGTACAAACACGATATACAGATGCGGGCACCATGATGTAAAAAAGGTTGAGTTAATTACTTTGGGTTCTCTGTAGCATCTCTATTTTCTTCTTTCTTATCTTTAGCCTAAATAATCTTGTCATCTCTGTTAGGTAGCTGGTCATAGAAACTGTCAAATCTGTTATGGAGCTTTCTTATGCTCGCTCCATAGCCGACTCCATTCTGATAGGAGAAGACTTGGATGTTGACGATGATGATGAATTTTGTCATCTTAGTAGACGTGCCCATTTTGTACTTGTCCTTTGTAGCTATTACTTGCATTACACTTCCTTTCTTGTACATTTAATGTAAGATAAATCGTGCCTCTCATTGTCCTAGTAAGTGTATAGTTTGAAGCATCATTTATAAGGAAAAGTCGGATTTGTTTATTTATGTTTCATGTTTATTTGCGGTGCATTCTCATACTTAAATCTTGCTCTCTTTCAGGTGAAAAGAAACATTTCCTCAAATTTTGCAATTGGTTTCTATATCACATTTGCGTTTTTGGCTATTGTTGTGAGGAAAATCATGCTTAAAAAGCAAAATTACGACCATCAGGGTTCTGTTGCTGATCTTGTGAAAAGGGGTCACTTGAGATCTGATAGAAGAGGCATGTATGTTCTTTTACTAATTGATTAGCATGTAATAGTTCAAGATGAAAATACTGAAGTTCTTTCCCGTTTTCATTCTGCCCACAAAGATAAACTGCAAGCATATCTACATTTTTGCTCATATGCACACATCTTTTATCAGTGATGATTTATGTATCATCAAATTAAAGTTAATGATAGTAAAGATATAGCTCGTGATATACAAATGTCGAATTTCTAAGCCAATATAGTAAATAAAATACAGTTTATGCTTAGCCCCCTTAAAAGCTCACATTGATCTAACTAATGATGATTTAAAAGCTATGTGATTATATAAATATCTCACCAGCTGGAAATGTTTTAGAAATTTTCTTTTACAAAAATCAGTTCTACTTTGTATAGTAGCAACTTCATGAGTTTGTCTTACCAGCCCACTAATACGGATTTTGAAGTTAAGAAGTTTATGTAATTAGCCTTCATCTGATAACCAAATTGGAGTATAGTATTTTTATAATTCATGTACTTATCTGAGATATATTAAGTTGTTTATGTTAACCATCTTGAAGCCAGAAATGTGTCAGAGAGATGAATGCAACTTCCTATAGCAAACAGTTTCATTTTACTTCTTTGTCTAGTCTCTTCATGGTCTAGGGGAACTCAGAGTGTGCTCCTTGGTTGCATGAGCTTAAACTCTAGTCGAAAAGGTAGGTCTACCTGCGTGCCACAGGCCACCTAGGTTTTATGGCATAGCCCTCTCATGCTCATAGCTACCTTGGATAGGAATTTAGCACCAAAATAGAGGGTCGTCAAATGGTCATACAACTTTGTCAAATTTTGTATGGAGCTTTCTTATACTCCATAGCCGATCCTATTCAGATGGGAAAATGCTTGGATGATAATGATGATTTTGAAACGAAAAATCTATACAACAACAACAAAAGCCTTTATCCTATATTTTTGGTGTCGACTGTTTGAATCATTTTCTTCCATTCAGCTCAAATGAGAAACTGTCCTTTAAAATATATTTTTGAAACTATAAATCTATGCCCTTTAAAATATATTATAATGACAGACTTCCAACAATTCATCAACGGAATGCGAGTGTAATCTTTGTTTTCCCTTTTTTCATTTTTACCAGGAGAAATGGTGTATCATTAAGTTGCATGATGGTATTTTGTGACAATGTTGTCTGCGTATTAGTTTTTAGTTCAAGGTAGTATGGTTTATCTTGTTTGAAGTTCATTTTTTGTTATGTTCTTAAGCAGATCAGAGCCTCTGATGTATGAAGATCCTTTTAATAATCCTCTAGTGAAGGTTCGTAAGAGTGATTCAACTGTTGAAGTATGTGGAAAAGTGTATCGTTTGGCTCCAGTAACCCTTACCAAGGAAGAACAGTCGATTCATCAGAAGAGGAGATCACGTGCTTATCAATGGACAAGACCTAAAGTTTTTCTCAAGGAAGGTGACACAGTGCCACCTGATGTTGATCCTGATTCAGTTAGATGGATTCCATCTAATCACCCATTTGCAACAACTGTCGCTGACATTGATGAGGACATGGCCAAAAATAATGTTCTTCAAAAGCATGGTGTTCCATCTCGTATAAGAGCTGAACATGAAGCACTGCAGAAGAAGCTACAGGATCTGGACAACGTAAGTTTTTATCAGTTATGAATTATGAAGTATGCCTACTTTTTAATTTGGAAGACTTAATACAAACATACCCGCTGTGAAGTGTGTAACATTATTCCTTTACCAAAATTTGCGAGTTTGTTTATATATCTTCAACAACCACCACCACCAATAAGAGCAGTAGCAGCAAAAGCCAAAAAAAATTGATTGGGTGCTCTGAGTCTTCAGTACATAAATAAGTGTCTAGTCATTTAGAAGACACGTTCATAGTATAGATGCTATAATTGAATGAATTTATAGCTACCTTGGCTATAAATTTGTTCAAATGCTGAGAGACATCCGTTATATTAATTTCAATTTGGTTAGTAAGCTTTTGTGTACTTATTCTCTTCAAGAAGTTTGCTATACGGCTTTGGACATAATGGAGAGACTCCCAAGCTAAGAAGCATGGACACTCCCAAATTCATGTGATGTTCGTGTCGTGTCGGACACACATAAGGCACACGGACAGTCCAATTACACTGACACTCCAAAATAGGTGCCAAATCTGTGTTGCCGTGTCTAAAACATGTTGTGGAATCCGTGTCCGTGCAACATAGCTCCCAAGGCTCTTTCTTGGTGAACTTCTTGCCAAGCATACCTCCCAAATTGCAAAATTGCACCCTTAGTAGTTGTAACTTCACTATTTTTTATTAACAGAAGCTAAGCTGCTCGAGTCTTGGCCCATTCTAGTGTGCTCTTCAATTGCACAATTGTAGCCTTGGCTCTTGTGAGTTTATTTCTTATTTAGAATCTACGGTCCCCTAGTTTCGTCTGATTCTTGTGTCAATATGCCAAACCTGTACCCTAGTCTGCTAAAATTAAGGGATGTCTTCTCTTGCCAAACTCTGAATAAGTTATCACCTCTTCTAGTCTACTACTATACTAACGGGATATCTTCTCCTGCCAAACTTTTAATAAGTTACCACCTCAAACTTTTGCCCAATTCTCTGAGGAGAGACTGGATCCCAAGAATTATGATTGTTCTTCATTTCTTTGCTAGGATAATTTAGTCAGTTCCTTTTAACTTCCCAAAAATTTGGGATAAAGCTTTGTCGTTGTAGTTCAACTGATAAGATCAGAGCACAACCCATCCCTGCTTCTTTTTTCCTGTTGTTTGGTTCGGGAGGCAGAGTTAACTATTAGCCAGTTTCAAATTGGTCGCCTACAATAAATGAACAAATTTCACTGTAAGCTCAGCAACTTTCTATCAAGGTTCGCAGTATTGGTATCCGAATCGGTATCGGACCCTTTGTATGAGTATCGGGATCAGCACTATCGGTTATTTCGGATCGGAGTATCGGATTTTTTGGTATCGGAAAACAAATACTTATTAATAAATTGTTAAAAATTTAGAAAAAATATTTTATACATTTAGGTATAGTTTTAAGTATTTCCTGTCTTGTTTTTATTTAGTTTTAAAATTGAATGAAATAGTAGTCACCATCGCCGATTTGTTTACTTACCTGCGATAGGTAAGTTTTTTTCTTTTACATATTTTTACAACCTTACTATACTTTTACACCCTTGCTAATTGGTCTTTTTTGTTCAAATTTTTTTTGCCGAATTGACTAAAAGAGACCCCCCAATGTCGGTATCGATCATTATCGATATCGGATTGGGTCATGGCAAACCGTATTGGTATATCGGCCGTATCGGATCGGTATCGTCGATACTGCAAACTATGCTTTCTATACATACTGAATTTGACATATAACGAAGGTGTCTCTCATTGTTGCGTATCTTTTGTCGTCAGGAGCAATTCAAAGGGGTGACAGTCAACCCTTTCAGAAGCCAGGATTTAGAAACGCCGCCCCCAAAACCGCATGAACAGCCAGAGCCAATCCCATTTGCCGATCGTCAGCGATATGGCCATAAAACATCGGTGCCTGATCCGGAGGCAGGTTCACCTGAGAAAACTGGGATCCCCGGTGAACTGAAGAAAAACCGTTAGGTCCTTTTTGATTTGCTCTTCGAAACCATATGTGGTTTGTGGTGTAGACAAGGCGCTTGTAAATGACAATGCCTAGTGTAAATTTGGATGTTCTGAGATCTGGATGTTTTCTTCTGTATGTAAAAATCTTTATATCTATGATATGGTTCTGGTGTTGGGGTTTTATTTGAAATTGGTTACTAGTAATCCGGTCCCACCACTCATTGTTGCGACATACGTCAAGTGTGTATTATAATATTTGAACTATTATTTATTATCTTGCTCACATGAGGTGTATAAGCCCAAGTGGTCGATAGATGAGGGGTTTTCTCTTGTGGGAAAGATTTAAATTTTATAAGAAATATTTTGTTTTGAGGCCTATAAGCTAAACACCCGGAGAATGAGATGAATAGGTATGAAGCTCTCTTTCTTGTTAGATAGATTAATTTTATATATCTCCATATATCTCTACAAGCCATCCCAACCTCTCTTTATATAGGGAAAGAGAGGTTGGGAGTTACAAAGTGAAAAGTCACTTGGGAGTTACAAAGTGAAAAGTCACTTTGGAGTTACAAAGTGAAGAGTCACCATGATGAGTTATAACACTCCCCCTTGGCTCTTCACAAACTCTGCTTGTAAACACCTCTGAGCTTCTTCGTCTGTCTGTAGCTTGCAGATTCAAATTTGACCACCTACTTGTGTCTCGTCAAAACCTTGCCAAAGAAAATCCAGTGGGAAAAACTTTGGTCGAAGGACAAAAGAGTACACACAGGTCAGTGTGATGGGGGTAAACTAACCATTGCAAAGGTGCATCGTCAAAAACTTGTAAGGGAAAAACCCAGTGGAAAAAAAACCGTTGATCGAAGGAAAAAGAGTACACGATGGTTTAGAAGTATACAACTGGATACTCCCCCTGATCATAATAATCCTTAGTGAATAAGGGATTTGAACTGTGTCTCGTTAAAAAAAAACCTTGCCAAGAAAAACCCAATGGAAAAAAACTTGGTCTAAGGGAAAAAAGAGTACACAAGCATACATCAGGATGCTCCCCTTTTCACTCGCACTCGACAGGGCGCGGGATATACGCACAACAGGGCGTTTGGAGGCGCTCGTTGGGGCGCTCCCCCTCACATGCACACAACAGGGTGCAGGAAACATGTTTCACTTAGGCTAGCTCTGAAAGTTTCCTAAGTCCAATTGCTCTGACATGTTTCTGGAACGAGTGTTTCGACAGTGACTTGGTGAACAAGTCTGCACGGTTATTCTCCGATCCAATGTGTTGCACTTCAATCTTCTGAAGCGCTTGTTGTTCATGTGTAAAGAACAACTTGGACGATATGTGCTTGGTAGCATCCCCTTTGATGTAACCATGTTTTGCTTGATCAATAACAGCGGTATTGTCCTCATAGACGACAACAGGTTCATCTGGGTCATATGGAAGATCACATGTACTTCAAATATGGCCAATAACAGCTCGAAGCCATACACACTCTCTAGTCGCCTCATAGAGCGCGAGTAGCTCAGAGTGGTTCGTTGAAGTAGCCACTAAGGTCTGTTTGCGAGACCTCCAAGAAATTGACGTGTTCCCAATGGTAAAGACATAACCAGATTGGGAACGCCCCTTGTGCGGATCAGATAAGTATTCCGCATCGGCGTAGCCAACAAGGGTCGCGTTGCTTCGAGTGCCAAGAGCGTTGGACTCACTCAAAACCGCGTAGGGATAGAACAAGCCCAAGTCCGTAGTACCCTTAAGGTAGCAAAAAATATCTTTTATGCCATTCCAATGGCGGCGTGTTGGCGCGGTGCTGTGTCGAGCTAGACAATTCACAGCAAACGAGATGTCCGGTCTAGTACATTGGGCCAAGTACAATAAAGCGCCTATTGCACCCAGATAAGAGCACTCAGGACTCAATATCTCTTCGTCGTCCTCCTTTGGACGGAATGGGTCCTTAGTAATGTCTAGAGAGCGGACGATCATGGGAGTAGCGGATGGCTTAACGTCAAAATGACTAAAGCGTCTCAACACCTTTTGGGTGTAGTTCGCTTGATGGACAAGAATTCCATCTTTACGGTGCTCGATCTGCAGGCCGAGGCAAAACCGTGTCTTCCCAAGATCCTTCATCTCGAATTTCCTCTTCAGGATATCAGCAGTTTCTGACAAGTCTTTTTCGGTTCCTATGAGATTCATGTCATCTACATAGACCGCGATGATTGCGTATCCTGAAGTGGATTTCTTTATGAACACACATGGGCAAAGTTCGTCATTAATGTATCCCAAACCGATCAAGTATTCGCTTAGGCGGTTATACCACATTCGTCCGAATTGTTTCAATCCATATAGCGAACGCCTCAGTCTAATCAAGAACGCGTTCCGTGGTCGGGAACTACTTGATTCAGGCATCTTTAGTCCTTCAGGGACTCTCATGTATATCTCTGTGTCCAGATCCCCGTAGAAATAGGCTGTGACCACATCCATGAGCTGCATATTCAGTTTTTCGAAAACTACTAAACTGATTAAGTAGCGGAACGTTATGACGTCCATTACGGGGGAATACGTCTCCTCGTAATCAATTCCAGGGCGTTATGAGAAGCCTTGCGCCACAAGGCGAGCCTTGTATCGCACAATCTCATTATTCTCATTACGCTTCCTTAGAAAAATCCATTTGTGACCAACTGGTTTAACATTGGGTAGTGTTGGAGCTACAGGTCCAAACACGCTTCTTTTCGCTAAGGAATCTAATTCAGCCTGGATTGCTTGTTTCCATTGTGGCCAGTCCGTTCGTCGTTGACACTCGGCAACGCTGCAAGGTTCCATGTCATCATTGCTCATAATGTCAGTGGCCACTGAGTATATGAACACATCATCGATGACAGTTTTGTTTCGCTTCAAAATATCGTCTAAGCTAGCGTACTCGACGGATATTTCGAGGTTATCGGCATGATTAGGAATAGGCGTTTCATCTGGAACGCGCTCTTCTAATACATCGCCGTGATCCTTAATGATCTCATGTGGCAAAACGCTTTCAACAAGATTTCTCCGCTTCCGGGGCAGAACATCTTTGGAACCAACCGGTCTTCCCTTCGTCTTGGGAATAGCGGCGGACTGGACGGCCGATGGCAGCGTCCTTTGCTCGGCGGGTTCGACCGGAGCAACATGTTTCACGGGAACATGGCGTCTCTCAGGGACGTCTATCCTTGCAGGCACATTTGCAGCAGGTATAATTGATCTCGTGACTTTTGCTAGGTCGCTAAATGCGTCTGGCATTTGATTTGCAATATCTTGCAGACCTAGAATCCTCTGCACTTCCTTATCACTATGTGCTGAGGGGGGATCATGATGAGCAAAAGCGGGCACATGCCACGCTAATTCACGTCGTTCCTCATCAACGTTAGCGTGCATTTCTCCCCCTAACGACGGGAAGATTGCCTCATCAAAGTCACAATTTGCGTGTCTCGCGGTAAAGAGATCGCCTGTCAAGGGCTCTAAATAGCGAATGATGGACGGGGAGTTATAACCGACATATATTCCCCGTCGCTTCTGAGGTCCAAATTTTGAACGCCTTATCGGCTCAATTGGAACATTGACTAGGCACCTAAACACGCGTAAATGTGAGACGTCAGGCTCACATCCAGTAACCAGCTGGTACGCGGAAAGTGGTTGGGTGGCCATGGGCCTCAGATGGACCAAATTTGCAGCGTGCAAAATTGCATAGCCTCATGCAGATAGTGGGAGTTTGGTGCGCATAACCAAGGTCCACGCTATCACTTGCAATCGCTTTATAAAAGCTTCCGCTAGGCCATTTTGGGTATAAACATACGCAATAGGGTGTTCAAGATTTATTCCCAAAGTCATGCAATAGTCATCGAAAGTCTTCGATGTAAACTCTGCGGCATTATCAAGTCTAATAGACTTTATCGGATAATCCAGATGGTGAGCCCTTAACTTAATGATCTGGGCGAGGAGTTTAGGAAACGCTGCGTTTCGGGTGGACAACAACACTACGTGTGACCATCTAGTCGATGCATCAACCAAAACCATGAAGTATTTAAATGGTCCGCATGTTGGTTGGATTGGTCCACAAATATCTCCATGAATTCTTTCAAGGAATTGAGAAACCAATCTCGTAGGTTTCACATGGAGCGGCTTGAGATTCGTCTTCCCAATCGAGCAAGCTTGGCAAAGGCTTTTCGGATTTATAACGAAATTCTTTCCTCCAAGAGGATGCCCATGCGATGCATTCATAGTGCGAAGCATCGTATTTTGACCCGGATGACCCAGCCGGTCATGCCATAGCATAAAAATGCTCTCATCAACTGGCGCTCGACGAATGATGAGATTACTCTCGATGTGTTGTATCGTAGTGAGATACAAACCACTTGAAAGACTTTTCAACTTCTCTATGATACGCTTTTGGCCGTACTGAGTGGAGGTAATGAAAAGATACTCGAAGCCATGTTCTCGAGCAGTTTCAACATGAAATCCGTTTTCTCGAATATCCTTAAAACTCAGTAAGGTACGACTGGACCTTGGAGAATATAAGGCATCTGATACTTCAACGGGAGTACCATTGGACAACGAAAAATGGGCTTTGCCAAAACCTCGAACAAGGGTTGAGGGTCCCGAAATGGTTGTCACTGAGGTTACTTTAGGCGTATAGGAGATAAAGTATGATTTATCTCTCAAGATAGTGTGAGTCGTTCCACTATCAACCAGACAATCTACTGCCCTGTGGTCCATGCCTTTCTTACCGTACGGTGGAAGGAGGTAAAAAAAACCAACGGTACGTCGGGTCTCCGGCGTTGCACGAGCAAAGTGCTGATAACGTGTTTTGAGGCCTATAAGCTCAACACCCGGAGAATGAGATGAATAGGTATGAAGCTCTCTCTCTTGTTAGATAGACTAATTTCATATATCTCCATATATCTCTACAAGCCATCCCAACCTCTCTTTATATAGGGAGAGAGAGGTTGGGAGTTACAAAGTGAAAAGTCACTTGGGAGTTACAAAGTGAAGAGTCACCATAATGAGTTACAACATATTTGTTTTTGTTACCAATTTTAAGGATTTTATTTTGGAGCTAGGACCCAAAGGACTCAGGTGTGAGCGAAAGGTGCAAAATGATGTTTTAATGGTGCACTTCCACAGATATGCGGATCTGTGGGGTTTGACTTGGCATGGGCGAAAGGTACAAAATATTATGACATTTTGATGGTGCACTTTTACATGTATGCGTTTCTGTGGGTTTGTGGCTTCGGAGGCATTTTGCGGTTCCACAAAATTTTGCGGGACTGTTTCTTTGTTGCAGCGGTTTTGATTCTGCTAAAATGGTTCGGTTTGTAATTGTCCTATTTATAGTGGTAGCTTTATGTCCACGTTAGTGGACACTTATGGCTGCTGCGAGGGCCGTCTTTCCTCCCTTTTATATAGTCTTTGTTTTGTAGTGCAAGACACAATGCATAATAGAAAATAGAAGTAGCATCAACAACAATGAGTGCATTTTTCATGCATTCTCCGATGTCTAGTGAGGTGTCAAAGGAGCATTCCACAAATTCTAGCAAACTTGTTATATTTGGGAGACTAGTCAACGAGAAAGATCAAATCTCGTTTTGAATAACGGTGATCTTTATCACTTCGTCAAGGAGTTCATTCAAATATATGGGATCGGATCAGCTGTCCCTGATCCGGTGTTCCAACCATGTTCCCCCTTATATGACATGTGGGTCCCACCGATAAAAATCAATAAAAAGTTCACATGTCATAGTAGAGAGAGGACATGGTTGGAACACCGGATCAGGAACAGCTGATATGGTCTCCAAATATGTTAGCAACTTAGTTGTTTTATATTTTACGACAATCTTGCTGGTAGTGTATTCTGTGCACGTCCTTAGCAATCTACTCCCGACAAATCATACTAGTAGTGCATTCGGTGAACATCGCGAGCAAGTTTGTGTGTTGTTTTTCACCTTGGCTTTTTATATGGGCACATCCAATTGTTATCAAGGCTGGCCCTTTTTTTTTAAACTACAAGTTTGCCATTGGAAAAAGTTATCATGGCTATCCCACCTCCCTCTCCCCGCTCTCCCCGGCCGCGAGCGCAAAGAGGTAGGGCGGTATGGGCTGCTCCATGGAGAACTCCTCGACGAGGCAGCCGTCGGCGCACCAGAGGTCGTCGGGGGCGGCGAAGGGGGCCTCCCCCGGGACGGGGGGGCGGGCGGAGCGGGTCTTGGCGGCGGACATGACGGAGGAGAGGGGGGAGGGGAGGTTGAGGAGGGCGGAGTAGCGGATGCGGGCGGCGGGGGTGTCCTGGCAGGGGAAGACGGAGCGGGCATGGATAGCCTGGAACTGGGTGAAGACGAAGGGGTGGGCTTTGGAGCCGGTCTGCGGGGGGGAGAGCCCAACTTTAGTTTTGGACTGCCCAACTCTCTGGCAGTCCAGACTGAATGTTGGACTGCTAGAAGAATGGGCAGTCCAAATCATAGCATGTGTAACTTTGGACTGTCCATTCTTCTGGCAATCCAACTTTTATGTTGGACTGCCAGAAGAATGGGCAGTCCAAAGTTACACATGCTGTAAATTGGACTACCTATTCTTCTGGCATTCCAGTTCAGATGGGTTTGGGGGGAGGAGGAAAATTTGGGACAGCCCCAATCAAAATATTGGGCTAGCCTTTTTCAAAAAGAAAAAATTTGGGCTAGCCACAATCCGGACTAGCCTTGATAATGTTTGGTTGTGCCCATATAAAAAGCCTTTCACCTCTATACATAATCATTATTCTAAGAACTTTCAAGGGCTGTGATCTAGCGACATTATCAACACAAGTATAGTTCTTGACATGTATCTGAAGTATTCAATAACTGTTTCTTTTCTTACATATTATTGCAGTTCAAAAAAAAAAAACAAGAAAACAACATTAAATTAGAAAACTTTAAATTAGAAACAGAAGAAAATTGGAGGGAAGCTCTTTACCGTAGGGCAAGGGCAACGTTTGATTCACGGAATCATGGTCTTAAATAGGAGGGAAAATGGTTTCCCCACCAACACCAGGATTCACTTTCCCACACTAAGGATTCACTTTACCTCATAATTTTATTGGCATTTCCAAACACAAGAAAGAAAAATTAATAGGAATAGCAATCTTCAAAAAAAAAAACAAGGAATTGATTTCCTTTCCGTTCCGTGAAACCAAACGAGACCTAAAATATGTAGTACAAGCCAGTGGTTTCGCATACATGTGGAAGTGCACATAAAACTATGGAATTAATCACCATAAAGTAGACGGTTACTAGTGGATGCCCTAAAACTAGGCTAATTATAAGGGCACAGGTTTTTTTGATCGGGGCTAGCCAGGATTAGGGCTAGCCAGGTTTTGAGGAAATTTTACTCGGACTGTCCAAATTTTTTATTCAGGGGGCTGTCCAAACCCCACAGCCCCCCCCCAAACCCGAAAAATCACTCTCATTTCAAATTTTTACTCTCTCTCTTCACAAACCCTATTTTCCCTCCTCCTCCTCTTCTTCTTCTTCTTCTCCACCATTTCCCACTCCCCTCTCTCCATTTTATTTTCGATCCTCATTTCCACCATTTCCCAACCTTCTTCACCATTTTCCAACGATCTCTCCCTACGATGGCACGCAAACGTTCCTCTCAATCAAGGTAAGAAACCTAATACTTAAAGTTGTCAATTCTCCCCCAAAATCCTATTAATTTAGTTCGAAAAACCCAAGTATGGAATGATAGTTAGACCTCTCGAGTCGACTACGACTGCCTATGTTTCTGGCAGTCCTATGTACTGTTAGGACTGCCAGAAAGAGAGACAGTCTACTTGTACAGCAAGTATTACACAGGACTGTCGCACTTAGTGGCAGTCCTTTATACATAAAGGACTGCCACTAAGTGCGGCAGTCCTATGTTATACTTGTTGTAAAAGTGGACTGCCGCTCTTTCTGGCAGTCCTATGTACTGTTATGAATGCCTGAAAGTGAGGCAGTCCACTTGTACAGCAAGTGTAACACATGACTGTCGTACTTTGTGGCAGTCCTTTATGCAGTGTAACACATGACTGCCACACTTTGTGGCAGTCCTTTATACATAAAGGACTGCCACAAAGTGCGGCAGTCCTGTGTTACACTTGCTGTACAAGTGGACTGCCTCACTTTTAGGCAGTCATAACAGTACATAGGACTGCCAGAAAGAGCGGCAGTCCTGAATTGGGGGTCTTGTTTGATGTTTGCTAAGTTTTAATCGATTGATATTAAATATTCGTAGTCACGACCCGAATCCGAAGACGAAGAACGTTGACGTCGAGGGTGAAAGAAAACGTCCTACCGCATCGGAGCGGAAGGCACGTGAAGCTGAGCGGGTTCCCGAAAAACCAATAACGATAAGAGAACCGGCGGCACCCTCTCAGACTGCACCACGTCGAACCAAACGCGTTGCAAGTAAATCGAAGCAACAGAAGACTCGTCTTGATTCTCCCTCCTCCGATGATGATTTGCCCATTGGTTAGCCAACCTCTCAGATCGTATCTTTCCAGCAAGGCTAGCCAACCCAGGGGTTCGCGTAGACAGGTATCATTGAGCACAGGTCCCTCGTAAGGCCACCTTGCCAAGACATATAATATATAGCAGAAATTAATCGGATACAGTCATCTACTCGTTGCAGATGACACAGTATCCGTGGAGACCAGCCGGCGCGTCGAGACAATATCTCAAGGCGGCTGGTATAACACGATCTCGGGATTCTGCCCTCCCCATGTATCTAGTATATTTAGTTGCCTAGTTTAACCCTAGGTGAAATCTTGGACTCACATGCTGTTGCCTGCATAATTATCCTCCTAAAAGTCGTACTCAAGTACGAGTACCCCAAGAGAGGATCCATGTCAATCAGTATGTCAACATGTTCTACCTTCCTTGGTGTAATGCATCATTGCAAATATGTCACGTGGAGTTACGAGTCATTTGTCGAGCATGAACGAGAACTGGGACATTCAGGTACAAGTATCAGGTAGGAACACTTGGTTCACCGGGGTCACATTAGTGCTCATATCATGCTCAGGACAAAAGTCGTAAGGATATATAGCCTACTCAAACATTTACATATATATATATGCAATATAATACATACATATAAAAATATAAGGTAAGTCAGGCTACGCTCAAGTCAGGCTACGCTCAGGTCAGGCTACGCTCAGGTCAGGCTACGCTCAGGTCAGGCTACGCTCAGGTCTGCGTATGCTCAGGTCAGGCTACGTTCAGGTCCGGCTACGCTCAGGTCAGGCTACGCTCAGGTCAGGCTACGCTCAGGTCCGCGTATGCTCAGGTCAGGCTACGCTCAAGTCAGGCTACGCTCAGGTCAGGCTACGCTCAGGTCAGCGTATGCTTGACATACGCTTCCAAAAGGCAGCGTATATACTCCATACGACTCCTCATCAAGGCAGCGTATGAGGTCCATACGACTCCTTGTCAAGGCAGCGTATGAGGTCCATACGACTCCTCATCAAGGCAGCGTATGAGGTCCATACGACTCCTTGTCAAGGCAGCGTATGAGGTCCATACGACTCCTCATCAAGGCAGCGTATGAGGTCCATACGACTCCTTGTCAAGGCAGCGTATGAGGTCCATACGACTCCTCATCAAGGCAGCGTATGAGCTAGACTGCGCTGCGCTAAAGAGCGCGCGCAGCTCAGTGGCGCAAGCTAGAAAGCTCGTGCACACTGCTCACTGTCTTCTCCAAAACAGCGAGAACTCCATGGTTTGAACCCAAAGCTTCAAAAGTCCATAACTTGGTCAAAATAAATCCAAATCTAACTTTTCAAAGGTCAAAATTGGGTAGAATAAAATTCTCTACAACATGGAACCATCAAAACTTGAAAATAATGAAGTTTGTTAGATCAAAACCAAGAAGATCCGAAAATGGTTAAAACTTAGATCTACAAAAATTAAAGCTTCAAAATGGAAAATTTCAAGTTCTAAACTAGTATAGAATGAGGAGAAGAACATATTTTGACAAATAATTTTGTAAGAAAACATCAACATTTATGGATCCATCTCTTGAGCAAGTTGGCACTTGCCTTGGTTGGTGGAGGAAAATAAATGAGAGGAAATAAATGAGAAGAGAGAGAATGAGATGAGTTATTATATAGAATCTTGAACCCGTGGGTTCATGATGAACCAAAGGGTTCATGATGAACCATTGGTGAACCAAGAATAGGTTACCCAAATGAGCAAAAACTGTAGGCCCAAATGCAGAAAATAAATTACGAAATAATATTTTGTCGAATATTTTTGGGAAATGCATGAAGAAATACAGCATATTAATATCGTATAAATACAAGGTAAATACAATTTATCGGTTTACGTATTAAAATACGTATTCCAGGATCGGGGAGTGACATCTCTACCCTTCTTAGAAAAATTCCGTCCTCGAAATTCCAGCCAAGACAGGGTAGTGAAATCAGGGCAAGCAAGGCACTATCATATACAAGTTAACTTATCTTAGCAGTTATTATCATACATCACAAAGTGCAAAACAAGCAGGTGCAGATAAGCATGGAATCGTGTCAATAAGGCGTAAAAATATATATATATACCTCATTAGTCAAACAAATGCGGATACCGAGATCTGATCTCGTCCTCGCGCTCCCAGGTTGACTCTCCCGAAGAGTGATGGTTCCAAGAAACACGGACAAGGCTTATCGTCCGATTCTTGAGTACCTTCTCTCGCCGGTCCAAAATAGACACGGGTTGTTCCTCGTAAGTTAGGTCGGTACTAACGACTAACTTAGAATGATCGAGGACATGACTCGGATCCGGGACATACCCACGTAATTGGGACACATGAAACACATCATGTATGCCAGTTAACGAAGGCGAAAGGGCAAGTCGATAAGCCACATCGCCTACCCGAGCGAGAATCTTAAAAGGACCAACGTATCTTGGACTAAGCTTTCCCCGGGTTCCAAATCTGATGATACCGCGAGTAGGCGAAATCCGCAGAAACACTTGGTCGCCAACTCTAAACTCTAGAGGCCTACGATGCTGATCTGTCCAATGACGATGTCGGTCCTGTGCAACTCGAAGGCGCTCTCTGACCAACTTAACTATCTCTACAGTCTGCGTGATCATCTCTGGCCCCAACAACTTCCGTTCTTCGACGTCGTCCCATGCCAAAGGGGACCTGCACTTCCTTCCGTACAATGCTTCGAACGGGGCCATCTGAATGCTAGCCTGATAGCTGTTGTTATAGGAGAATTCCACTAGATGAAAGTAATCCTCCCAAGATCCACCAAAATCTAAGGTACACGCCCGTAGCATATCTTTTAATGTCTGAATGGTTCTTTCTGATTGTCCGTCAGTTTGTGGATGATAAGCAGTACTGAATCTTAACTTGGTCCCCAAACTTTGGTGTAAGCTTCGCCAAAAATGGAAAGTAAACCGCGTATCCCGATCTGATACTATACTAACTGGAACACCGTGCTGCCTTACTATCTGCTTCATGTACATTTCTGCTAGCTGCTCAGTAGTCTGTCCAACTCGGAAGGGAAGGAAATGAGCGACCTTCGTGAGTCGATCTACTATTACCCAGACTGCATTCTTGCCAGCCGGGGATCTAGGTAAACCGGTCACAAAATACATCGTGATGTGCTCCCATTTCCATTCTGGGATAGGAAGCGGCTGTAGCAATCCTGCTGGTCTCTGCTGCTCGGCTTTCACCTGCTGACATACCAGACACTTGGATACAAATCTCGCTCTCTCTCTTTTCATGCCATTCCACCAAAAGTACTGCCTGATATCTCGATACATCTTCGTTCCTCTTGAATGAATGGAGTAAATAGAACTATGAGCTTCGAACATAACTTCTTGCCGAAGGTCTCCACTCGGTACACAGAGTCTGTTTCCAAACCTGAGCATACCATCTTCATGAGTCACTAACTCCTTCCTACGGCCTGATTCACACTCCGACCGCAACTTCTGAATCTGTGGATCTCCTGCTTGTGCTGCCCTTATCCTCTCTACTAAGGTTGACTGAATCTGCATACTGGTCATTCTTCTTATATCCCTTGGCAAAACTACTTCGATTCCCATACTCTGAAGGTCTTCTAGAATATGCTTCTGCGAGGTCAAGAATAAGGCACTGTCTCTCCTACTCAGTGCATCTGCAACTATATTCGCCTTGCCTGGATGATACTGAAGATCTAAATCAAAATTCTTCAGCAGTTCTAACCATCTTCTTTGCCTCATGTTCAAATCTCGCTGCGTGAACACGTATTTCAAACTCTTATGATCAGTATAGATCTCTACCCGATCCCCGTATAAATAATGCCTCCACAACTTGAGTGAAAACACCACAGCTGCTAACTCCAAATCGTGAGTCGGGTAATTCTTCTCATGGTCTCGAAGCTGCCGAGACGCATATGCTATCACCTTTCCATGCTGCATCAATACACATCCAAGACCCTTCCCTGATGCGTCACAATATACTGTAAAGCCTCCCCGCTCCTACTGGAAGCGTCAAGATCGGGGCTGAGATTAATCTCTTCTTCAATTCTTCAAACGATACCTGACAGCTAGCTGACCAAACAAACTCTACGTCCTTGTGCGTCAAAAGCATTAAGGGCACAGAGATCCTGGCAAAGTCCGCCACGAACCTTCTGTAGTAACCAGCTAATCCTAAGAAACTTCGCACTTCTGCAACCGTTCTCGGGACCGGCCAATGCTCTACGGCCTCAATCTTCTTCGGATCCACTGACACTCCTGCTCCAGAAATTACATGTCCCAGGAACGAAATATGGTCTAACCAGAATTCACACTTGTCGAGCTTCGCGTATAGTTGATGCTCCCTCAATATCTGCAAGACAATCCTAAGATGTTTCTCATGCTCCTCTTCACTGCTGGAATAGACAAGGATATCATCTATGAACACCACCACAAATTTATCCAAATACGGCAGAAAGATGCGGTTCATTAAATCCATGAATACTGCAGGGGCGTTGGTTAGTCCAAAGGGCATTACTAAAAACTCATAATGTCCATATCTAGATCTGAATGCTGTCTTCGGTATGTCTTACTCCCGGACTCTTACTTGATAGTATCCCGACCGAAGATCGATCTTGGAAAAGATGCTGGCCTTGCTCAACTGGTCAAACAGGTCATCAATCCTTGATAGCGGGTACTTATTCTTCACTGTTACTGCATTCAGCTTGCGGTAGTCGATGCACATCCTCGTCGACCCATCCTTCTTGGGAACTAGAATCACTGGCGCGGCCCAGGGCGATTTACTGTCTCGGATGAATCCCTTAGACTTCAACTCTTCCTCATGTTGATACAACTTATCCTATTCTGACGGCGACATTCTGTAAACTCTGTCTACAATAGGCCTCATTCCAGGGTTCAACTCAATGCTAAATTCTACCTCTCTGACTGGGGGTATCCCTGGGAGCTCATCAGGAAAGATGTCGAAAAAATCTTCGACCACTCTCGGAATCTGTCCTGGCTCTGACACTGCTGCTGAGAGGACGCCTCCGGCCTAATTCTTTAAGGTTCGAGTAAAGATGAACTGTTCCATCCCAGGAACGCTGAATATGACCCTACCTCCTCTACAATCAATTGTCGCATGACTGTCTCTCAACCAGTCCATGCCAAGAACAACATCAAAATTCCTCATAGGGAATTCAATCAATGATGCGGGCAGTAAATGCCCACACACCTCTACCGGACATGAAAAGCGTACTCTGCTCACTTCTACGAGCCCATTGCCGGTGAGTATATCCATCCTCTCCGGCAATGCCTCAAACACTAGTCCAATCCGTGTAGCATATTGTGCAGAGATGAATGAATGAGTAGCGCCTGAATCAAATAATGCTACAGCGGGAAATGAGGTGACGAGAATTTTACCTGCCACCACGTCAGTAGACGCTAGAGCCTCTCCCAAAGATAATGTGAGAGCCTGGCCCTGGCCCCGCGGAGCCCCTTGTTGCGGCCTTCCTCGACCATGTTGTTGCTGCCTCTGAGGGCCTCCGGCTTCCTGTGCATGGCGAAACATCTGAGCCTGCGTTGGTAGACGCTGGGCTAGGGGCCTCACTGCTAATACTGGCCCTCCACTCGGGGTTGCCACCGTAGCTGGCAACGCTGGAAACTGCTGAGCTGGCCCTCCTGGCCTCTGCATCACAGGACAAGTGGAGATACGGTGGTCTGAACTACCACACCTCAAGCATAAGCCATTCGCTGACCGGCACACCTCCCTCGTGTGCCATGCCTTCCCACAGAATGTACAGCCCTGGGGTGCTCCCTGACGCTGCTGTTGGTTTCTCGGCTGCTGATGCCGAACTGGCGCTGAATTAGTTGACACGACCGTCCTCCACGGCGCTCCTGTATCATGAATATGTACACCGGGTGCTGGTGCCGATGTTCGCTGCATTACTCCTCCTCCAACCTGGGAATGAGATCTCTTCTGACCTCCTGTCCTCGATGCCAACCTCTGCTGGGTAAGCTCGTGCCTCCGAGCGGCCGTCAAAACAGCGTCAAACGTCTGGTAGTCGTGTCCCTCCACAAGCTGTAATAGTTCCAAATGAAGTCCCTGCTGGAACCTCATAGCTTTCTCTGGCTCCGTTGCCACCATTGCTGGGGCGAAATGGCACAATCTGCAGAACTCTGCTGCATACCCATCTACGGTCTTGCCTGCTTACTTGAGACTAATAAACTTCTGCTGGAGCTCATATCGAGCTACTACGCCAAAATACTTGGCCTTGAATCTTTCACTGAAGGTGGTCCAACGAACAAGGCGTCTTATACCAACTTCTTCTGATGCCCACCAGTCGCGGGCAAGATCCTGAAGTACTAATTTGACCTAATCAATCTTCTCATCATCTGGAACCTTGGCTGCCACAAGAATGGCTTCAATGTCTTGAATCCATGCATCCGCAGTGATGGCATCCTTCGTGCCATCAAAATACCTCGGGTTCAAGCGACGGAACCTTTCTGATGCTCCCGAGTCAACCCCGGCACTCCTCTCAAGAGCTAACTGAATCCCTTGGTTCAGCAACACGTTCTGCTCCTGCTGCTGAGTCTGTTGCTGTTGGTGAGTGACAAGAATCCCCCGGATGATCTCCAGGAGTGCTACGGCATCTGGTACTGCTGTCGCTGCTGGTGCTGCAGGAGTTTTAATAACCTGCGGCTGCACTGCCTCTGGTTCCATTTCTGTTCGTGTCCGCCCTGGGGAAGGTTTTCTCTCCTGCTGGTGCCCAGTCGAGCCATGCTCTCGCTGCTCTTCCTCTTGGGCCTCACCCGCTACTGAGAATGAAGCACCCCTATGGAGAAAGATATAAGATTATCAAGTCCGAACGAGGAAGATTTCGAGGATGCAAGTCAGGTTAGAGATCAAGGCAAGGACAGAGAATTCGAAGCAGAATTTCAAAGGGAACAAGTTTTGATTGAGACTCCTAATAATTCGCAATACCCCACAAGTCTGAAAAATAGACCTGCATGGGCCACCACTAAAACCTTGTCACGCCCCAGTACCGAAATACGGAGACGGACTAGGCCAGCTACTCCATATGAGGTACGTAACGTCATACGGTGATCGTGGCTGTCGAAAGACTAGGGGATACATGCTACAATCAAGTCTCCTATGGTCCCACAGAGTTCTATGTCTCAATCAATCAAGTCACATCAGCAATTAAATGAACATTAAAGATAAAGCAGTAAGGCGTCCCCGACGCTTCATCAAAATGATCATGAGAGACTAGCTTTATAATTTAACTATCTCAGAGAGTCAGGAGTACAAAATTATACACAGCTGTAGTCTGTTTAATTACAATCATGTACTGACACAAAATATCAAGTAATCCGGCTAACAGGTGCCGGTGGCTAAATGCCGCACAAAATATAAGCAGGAGTGGTGGAGAAGAAACCCACTCGAGTCCCCGAACCGCCATGCTCCTAGTATGCACCATGGATGTCAGGAAGGAAGATCGTGTCCTCTGGCTCTGCTACGAGATCTGGCCAAACAAAACCAGCGGGGTCAGCCCCGAATAGCAAGTACCGCCAAAAGGGCACAAGAGTTAAGATCAAAACCCAGTTAATAGAATGATTGATATAGTAATACTTATGCTACTATTATAGAGTAGCGCCACATCCTCGAACCCATATGACACCCTTACAACCAAACAAGGACAAAAGGTGCCGTATGGAGTCGGGACGTGTCGTACTCTATAACTTTCACATAAGTTCAAAGATAGAAATAATAAAATCTCCTGATCGTGACTTCGGTCGATAGCCTATTGCAGCACAATAACCAACCCAACAATCAAACAAGAACATGGGTTGGATCATGTACTATGATAGGCCATGTTCCTCAGTCATTCACAGAAGTGACACTTCGCAACCAGAATAAGTCTTCCATTCATAACTTCGGTCCACAGCCTGTCATAGTACGATAACCAACCCAACAATCAAACAAGAACATGGGTTGGATCACGTACCATGACAGTCCGCTTCCCTCAGTTATTCACGGAAGGTAAATAGGATACAAGCAAATCGTTTTCACGGCCAATCAAGTCTACGAGTTTCTAGTGGGACGAGGTTATTCTCGCGTCATGTTATTTCAAAATCCTCAGATCGTATCTTTTTAGCAAGGCTAGCCAACCCAGGGGTTCGCGTAGACAGGTATTATTGAGCACAGGTCCCTCGTAAGGCCACCTTGCCAAGACATATAATATATAGCAGAAATTAATCGGATACAGTCATCCACTCATTGCAGATGACACAATATCCGTGGAGACCAGCCGGCGCGTCGAGACAATATCTCAAGGCGGCTGGTATAACACGATCTCAGAATTCTGCCCTCCCCATGCATCTAGTATATTTAGTTGCCTAGTTTAACCCTAGGTGAAATCTTGGACTCACATGCTGTGGCCTGCATGATTATCCTCCTAAAAGTCGTACTCAAGTACGAGTACCCCAAGAGAGGATCCATGTCAATCAGTATGTCAACATGTTCTACCTTCCTTGGTGTAATACATCATTGCAAATATGCCACGTGGAGTTACGAGTCATTTGTCGAGCATGAACGAGAACTGGGACATTCAGGTACAAGTATCAGGTAGGAACACTTGGTTCACCGGGGTCACATTAGTGCTCATATCATGCTCAGGACAAAAGGCGTAAGGATATATAGCCTACTCAAACATTTACATATATATGCAATATAATATATACATATAAAAATATAAGGTAAGTCAGGCTACGCTCAAGTCAGGCTACGCTCAGGTCAGGCTACGCTCAGGTCAGGCTACGCTCAGGTCAGGCTACGCTCAGGTCCGCGTATGCTCAGGTCAGGCTACGCTCAGGTCAGGCTACGCTCAGGTCCGCGTATGCTCAGGTCAGGCTACGCTCAGGTCAGTGTATGCTTGACATACGCTTCCAAAAGACAGCGTATGTACTCCATACGGCTCCTCATGAGCCAGACTGTGCTGCGCTAAAGAGCGCGCGCAGCTCAGTGGCGCAAGCTAAAAAGCTCGTGCACACTGCTCACTGTCTTCTCCAAAACAGCGAGAACTCCATGGTTTGAACCCAAAGCTTCAAAAGTCCATAACTTGGTCAAAATAAATCCAAATTTAACTTTTCAAAGGTCAAAATTGGGTAGAATAAAATTCTCTACAACATGGAACCATCAAAACTTGAAAATAATGAAGTTTGCTAGATCAAAACCAAGAAGATCCGAAAATAGTTAAAACTTAGATCTACAAAAATTAAAGCTTCAAAATAGAAAATTTTAAGTTCTAAACTAGTATAGAATGAGGAGAAGAATATATTTTGACAAATAATTTTGTAAGAAAACATCAACATTTATGGATCCATCTCTTGAGCAAGTTGGCACTTGCCTTGGTTGGTGGAGGAAAATAAATGAGAGGAAATAAATGAGAAGAGAGAGAATGAGATGAGTTATTATATAGAATCTTGAACCCATGGGTTCATGATGAACAAAAGGGTTCATGATGAACCATTGGTGAACCAAGAATAGGTTACCCAAATGAGCCAAAACTGTAGGCCCAAATGCAGAAAATAAATTACGAAATAATATTTTGTCGAATATTTTTGGGAAATGCATGAAGAAATACAGCATATAAATATCGTATAAATACAAGATAAATACAATTTATCGGTTTACGTATTAAAATACGTATTCCAGGATCGGGGAGTGACATAAATTAACTTTTGAAAATAGTAGTTACATTTTATATTTATATATTCTTTATCTTGTTTTATTTTCAGAAAAGCTCGCGTATCTTGCGGGTCATTAACCACACTAAGATGTGCAGTACATGGGATTTTGACAATTTGAAAGAAGGTGTGAAGGCCAAAATCATCCCCACTGGGTTGCAGCATATTACGAAACACTCGTATAAGATCTTGGATCACGTACTGATCTCTGCGTTTGTGGAGCGGTGGCATCCCGAAACAAAAAGTTTCCATTTCTTATCCGGGGAGTTGACGATCACCCTCGACGACGTCCACCACATTTTGGGACTTAGAGTTGATGGTCGTCCAATGCCGATGAATTATTCTACGGGCGACTTTGAGATGTATGACGAGATGGTGGAATTGGTCGCCAATTCACTCGGTATTGAGGCAGAGAATTTTGTTAGTCTCCCCGAGTTTAAGAAGTTGTACGGAGTTCCTTTGAGTTTTCTTAGGAATACACACATTGATGATGACGACGATGAGGACGATGAAGATGACAATGAGGACGACGCCAACGACGATGTAGTGGACCGGGCATACATGTATTTCATCTTGGGAGCCGTCTGCATTCCGGACAAGTCCGGAACCTCGATTCACGCCAAATATGTGAACAATTTTATGAACTTAGGCACTGTGGATCAAATATCCTTTGGAAGCGGTATACTAGCTTATCTCTACCGCAAACTTGGCGCTGCATCTAGAGTCGGATCGAAGACTATAGCTGGTTGTCAAACTCTGCTCCATGTGAGTCAAGTAAATCGTACTTTGTTTATAGTTTAAATAAAATTAGGTCGATTAATATGTGTGTCATCTACATTTCATGTACAGGCATGGATATACGAACATTTCCCGACGCTAAAGAGGGCTACTCTTAACAAAGACTACGATGAGCAGCTACCTAGGATGTGCAAGTAGAATCCAGTTAAGATAGATAGCAGACATCCGCATACTTTGGCTTTCCTGCGTATCGCACTTGAAGATATGAACGAAAAGGAGGCGAGACAATGCTAACTTAAATTTTCATTTACTTAGGATTTCATTCTAGTGTAAAATAGTAACTTCTTTGGTCTTGATTACATATACTATGATGTAGATTATTTGGCATCCATATAAGGATCATCGAAATAGTTCTCGTCCGTTGCAAGGAGTTTCACTATTTCAAGGTCTGATATCCTGTCATGAAATTGAGGAGCCTCATATGCCAGACAGAGTGCTTCGTCAGTTTGGCTACGTGCAAACTATACCGAGCACTTTGAATTTGAGGACTTCTTCAAAAGGGACCAAAGCATCAACCTATGTCCCGCCGGACTACCGTTGGGGCTCTTACTTCTTCACTGAGTGGCAACGTTACGTAGTTGGTAAAACTTTACGATATTCGGTGGAGCAGATGTAGGATTGTAGTGATGAATATATGAATTATTATGTAGAGGCCGGACATTGTATGATGTTGAATCCAGATACGCGAGGTGATGAAGTGCCGGTAGCTGCTCCTCTACCAAACAGGGCAGGTCTGCTTGACGCACTACAAAAGATGGCAAGTAGTAGTTTTTCGAAATAATGTTTACTAGTATAGTAACCTGGCTAATTTGGACCCTTAATTTTTCCTTCAGACTTCGAAAGTAAGAAACTTGGGAGAAAGTCTCGTACTGTGCAAGGGAGAGAACTACGTCGACGTTGCTAACCAGATGCAGAATATCGCATCGGACTATCCGTTTCTCGAAAACGAGCGACGGACTAAGATACGTCATGGGAAAAAATGACTTGGTTGTACTTGTTTGAACAATTTGTGTGTCGCTTTTGTTGTACTGTGTTTCGAATACTTGTTGACGTCTTGGTTGTAATATATTTTGAATACTTAATGTTGAACTCCCGTATCATTTTGTTGTATTATGCTTTCATTGTAATATGTTTTGAATACTTAATGTCGAACTCCCGTATCATTTTGTTGTAATATGCTTTTGTTGTAATAGGTTTTGAATACGTAATGTCGAACACCTACAGATGTCTCCTGAATATTGCAAGTTCTGAGTAGGACTGCCCAGAACTCTGGCAGTCCATCGTGAATGAAGGACTGCCAGAGAACTCGACAGTCCAAGTTAGAACTTGCTGTGAACAAGGACTGCCCAGGAAACTGGGCAGTCCTTGTTCACAGCAAGTGTAAACGTGGACTGCCCAGTTCTCTGGCAGTCGTTCATTCATGATGGACTGCCAGAGAACTGGACAGTCCTACCTAGAACTTGCTGTGAACAAGGACTGCCCAGTTTTCTGGGCAGTCCTTGTTCATAGCAAGTTCTAACTAGGACTGCCCAGTCCCTGGCAGTCCTTCATTCACGATGGACTGTCAGAGATCTGGGCAGTCCTACTTAGAACTTGCTGTGAACAAGGACTGCCCAGTTTCCTGGGCAGTCCTTGTTCACAGCAAGTTCTAACTAGGACTGCCCAGTTCCCTGGCAGTCCTTCATTCACGATGGACTGCCAGAGTTCTGGGCAGTCCAAGTTAGAACTTGCTGTGAACAAGGACTGCCCAGGAAATTGGGCAGTCCTTGTTCACAGCAAGTTTAAACCTGGACTGCCCAGTTCTCTGGCAGTCCTTCATTCACGATGGACTGCCAGAGTTCTGGGCAGTCCTGGTAAGAACTTGCTGTGAACAAGGACTGCCCAGTTTCCTGGACAGTCCTTGTTCACAGCACTACCAAAATACAGTAAATTAGCGACGGAACATTAGCGACGGATATCGTCCGTCGGCGTTAGCGACGGCTTTGTGGCAACTAGCCGACGGATTACCGACGACAAGCCGTTACATTTTTTATTTTATTTTTAGGGGGAGAAAAGGTCGCACATCCGTCGCTAGGGCGTCGGAGATATAGCGACGGATATTCAACCGTCGCTATGCAGTCGATTATTTGGCGGGAATTGTGGGGAGAATTGGCGGGACAATTCTTCGACTACGTAGCGACGGATATTCAGTCGACAAGTATCAAAAAGAGCGACTAACGGGCGACGGATAAAAATCCGTCGCTAGTCCGTCGCTAAATATACGTTCCAGACTTAAATTGAAACGGCGGGGGGAACTTTTCACATTCCCCCCAAATTCACTCTCTCTCCTCTCCCTCTCTCTCTCTCTCTCCCGCGGCTTCGGTGATCGGCATCGGCGTCCTCTCCTCTCTCTCTCCCGAAGGTAATCCTCTCTCTCTCTCTCTCTCTCTCTCGCGGTGTCATAGGGGCAGCGGGGGCGGCGGGCTTGGGGCGGAGGCGAGGGCGTCGGGGGCTGGGCGGCGGGGGGGACGGCGGTGGGCGGGGGGTTGTGGGTGGCGGGGCTGCGGGGGGCGACGGGCTTGGGACGGGGGCGTCAGGGGCTGGGCGGCGGGCTTGGGGCGGGGGCGTCGGGGGCTGAGTGGCGGGCTTGGGGCGTCGGAGGCTGGACGTGACATAATGGTATCAGAGCACGGCTTTACACACGGCTTAAAAAATTAGGACATGTTAGTCTTCCGACACCGCAGTAACATGATATTCACATTAAGGGTCTTTGACAAGGTGACATGTTGTGAAAAGATATATCCTTATAGTTTTCCTACGGATGTTGAAGAAAATATCTATACTTCCTCCGGGTCATGCCGCCGGCTGTGCTGCTTCCCCCTCCTCTTCCTGCCCACTTCTTCTCCCCCAACTCTACACTTGAGGTGGATATCATATGTGGCTAAGAGAGTCAAATAAGAAGAAGGGAAGTAGGGAGGAGCAGATGGGTCCAGAGCCATGGTGGAGGAGAGGAGAAGGAAGATGCTTGATCAGAACGGATGGCTCAGAACACAACCCAAAATTCATTCTAGCATACATTAGTGTGAATCATCTATGTTCTGTACATATGGTGTAGTATATGTTCTTATCGTATCTAGTATCCGAAGGATATAACAGAATCAAGATGAACTCACATAATGTAATACTAAAACATCATCTACTACTATATAAGATATAGTGATAGGTTGTCGTATCATCATTGCCGAGGGATGAGGGTCGAAGGACAGTCAACTTTATCTACGGCTACATAGTTTCTGCCTCGCCAGTCGAATGGCTGCAGGGACTATGTCCTGATCACCATGTCGTACCGTAGATTAATGCAAATGGAGCTGGAAATATCCGTCGCTAACCGGTCACTAGTCCATCGCTAACTGACATTTTTTTGAAAAAAAAATTGCAGCACTTTCCCTGTTCACAAAATATGCATAAACCAAACCAATATATAATGCACACCAATTATCCAACAATCACATAGACCAAATATATAATGCACACCAATTATCCAAGAATCACATAGACCAAATATGCACATATGAATTTAATGCACACCAATTATCCAAGAATCATATAGACCAAACCAAATTAATATAAAATAGACATCAATTATCCTGAAGAGTAACCTAATATCCGTCGTTATAATCCGATCATAGCACAAATATTCCAAAATTCCTACAAATATTCCAAATTTTCTTAATTACAATACTTTAAGGAGGAGGAGGAGTTCGATTGCCCGGATGGCTCAGATAAAATAGCAAAAATTTGATTTATCTCCAAGTGTGAGAACGGATGGCTCAGAACACAACCCAAAATTCATTCTAGCATACATTAGTGTGAATCATCTATGTTCTGTACATATGGTGTAGTATATGTTCTTATCGTATCTAATATCTGAAGGATATAACAGAATCAAGATGAACTCACATAATGTAATACTAAAACATCATCTACTACTATATAAGATATAGTGATAGGTTGTCGTAACATCATTGCCGAGGGATGAGGGTCGGAGGACAATCAACTTTATCTACGGCGACATAGTTTCTGCCTCGCCAGTCGAATGGCTGCAGGGACTATGTCCTGATCATCATGTCGTACCGTAGATTAATGCAAATGGAGCTGGAGCCAAAATACAGAAACCAAAATACAAAATACAGAATCCAATCCCTGGGTTCGCCGAAAATATAAAACATAGTTCTAATTCATATGTATTTTAAGTGTGAGAACGGATGGCTCAGAACACAACCCACCCGGAGAGGATACTCTGAGAAATCTATCTGAGTAGGACGTATACTCTGAGAGATCACCTTTACAAGAATGATATCAGTAGTGGGATTGAGTGTTGAAGGAGATATTAATGCAAATGGAGCTGGAAAAATTCGTCGCTAACTGAGATTGCCATATCATCATTGCCTGCCTTCATTCCTCACTCTCTAAAGCACACATACACATATGTATATCACAGTTAAATGTATAGATATATACATCTATATAGAAGCACACAACTGATACACTCTAAGGGTCGATTTTCCATCATGTCATCGATGCGAGGTCAAAGGAAGTAAAGCCGTGCTCTGATACCATTATGTCACGCCCCGATTCCGTAGAATCAATAGTCGTCCCCCGGGCGTGATGTCGTGCGAACCTAAATTGCGATCGCACAAGGCGCATTCATAAGGTTATCCGAAACACAACATCAAGTTAGAGTACGCAGAGAAATTGATTGACACAATTGAAATAGAAGTAGACTTTTCATTGATATTAACATTTTATTTACATTGACTTCTTTACAATCATTGCCGTGCGGGCTACAACATGACTCGACTTACAAAACGAACGCTGATGAGATAGTCGTTCCATACATTACATCCCCTTTTTACAAGCAAAATAGTTACACTTTCCACCTGCGATCGAGGGAAGCCGAGCCGCCATTGGTCTTCTTTTGTACTGAATGCGGAGTCTTCAAAAGGAATTCAAAAACAAGCCTTTACACGGACGAGGCTTCAAAAGTGTCCACGCGGCCTTGAGATTTAAGTGGCACGCCCTTCGTGGTTCGGGGTACCTGCGTGGAGAGCGAGGATCAGTACATTACACTTTGTACTGGTGCGTGGCAAGTTAAGTTCCAAGCTCTTATTTGGTTGATGAGTCTATATGACTTAGTTCATGAATGTTTCTAACCATCATAATGAATTTCAAGCGAGCAATGACAAGCATAATGTAATTTATGTTGGAACTTACCCACGGCGGGCCGCGTCGCGCCTTATGAGACTTACCATATTCTTTTCTGTCAATTGTTATCATTTTTCATACCAAGTGCAATATTACGTGTGATTGGCCACTGGCATAACAAGCCATCCTGGACGTATAGCTTCGTTAATCGGGGTCCTTCCAACGCGGGTAGCGAGCCCCCTTTTGGAAGTCCCCGCTTAACCCGTGCTATCATCCAGCACAACTATACCCTGTTTCCTCCTAGGCCAAAATGGTCCCATGGCCCCGGGTTGCCGCTCGAGGAAACTATTGCCTTGTCGACAAGTTGTTCTTGACCGTGCAATAGCAAATTTAGTTATTAAGGTATAGCCTACATTCTCTTTGAAAATTTGATCATTTTACTGTGTTCGTGCCCTTGAATTCATTCTTTCTTCCGCAACAACACTATCGATTTACTTAAGAAAGGGTCGAGAAGAGAAGGGTCAGCCACTCACTTTGACTTTACTTCGACGAGAGAACTTGTTGGCCGTGCTAGACGTCGCCTACGCGATTACCTGAAATCGTACAAGCAACCGATTAGAACACTGCATTATTCATGGAGTTCGATAGAAAATGCGAGTTAGAAATGCAAGCCATGAAAACCATCGAAAACATTCACGAAAACGCATTCAGAAAAAAAGCCAAAACCAACGCAAGCGGCGTAAAAAGCAGAGCAACGGGAGGTCTCTCCTGACTCAGCCGCCGAGTCAATCCTCAAGGCGCAACCTGCTGAATATGGGACTTGGTTCCGAAGAAGACATTCCATAACGAGGAATGGATCTTAATTCAACCGTTCCAAGTTCGATCGACTCGGTCGATCCCGACCTATCGGTCCCGACCGAATCGATAGCGACAGTGTTCCTTTCTCGCGCACCCCGTGGACAAGTACGGGGCACGATGTAGGGACGGGGCACTACACCATAACCAACTAAGAAAAAGTTTCGTCCTCGAAACTTAAAATAGAACCTACCTCTACGAGAACAATGAAGGGAACTTTTCCTTCATTTCTGACTCAAGCTCCCACGTCGACTCTTCGACCGAGTGGTTCCTCCAGAGGACGCGGACGAAGGGAATCGCACGGTTGCGGAGAAGTTTTTCCTTGCGCTCCAAGATTTGTACTGGCTCTTCGACATATGACAAGTCCGCCTTCAGGTCCAGCTTATCCAAAACCACAACAAGGCTCGGATTATGCATGTACTTCCGCAATTGCAATACGTTGAAGATGTTATGTACCTCTGACATCGCAGGCGGCAAGACGATTTGGTAAGCTGCCGGGATGACTCGTTTCAATATTTCGAACGGGCCAACAAATCTTGCGTTCAATTTTCCCTTCGTACCGAACCTGGAAACTCCCCGCATGGGCATGACTTTCAAGAATACATGGTCGCCTTTCGAGAACTCGAGGGGGCGTCGGTGCGTGTCGGCATGGCTTTTCTGCCGGCTTTGTGCTATCTTCAATCTCTCTCGTATTAACTTAACCTTCAGCACGGTCTGCTCCACCAGCTCCGGACCAAGTATCTGTCGTTCCCCGACTTCATCCCAGCAAATGGGCGATCTGCACTTCCGGCCGTACAAAGATTCATACGGCACCATTTGGATGCTGGACTGATAGCTGTTGTTGTATGCAAACTCGGCCAGCGGTAGATGGACGTCCCAACTTGACTTCAAGTCGATCGCACAGAGTCGTAACATGTCTTCGAGAATTTGGTTCACCCGCTCTGTTTGGTCGTCAGTCTGAGGATGATAAGCTGAGCTGAACTTCAACTTGGTCCCCAGTGCTGAATGAAGACTACTCCAGAAGCGTGCTACGAACCGTCCATCCCGATCTGAGACGATAGATACTGGGACCCCGTGCAGTCGAACTACTTCATCAAGGTATATCTGAACAAGGCGGTCGACGCTCCAAGTAACTTTGATGGCAATAAAGTACACTGACTTGGTTAGTCGATCGACGATGACCCAGATGGCGTCGTTTTCCCGCGGCGTCTTCGGCAAACCAACAACGAAGTCCATAGTGATGTGATCCCATTTCAACTCTGGAATGGCAAGGTTCTGCATCTCCCCGCCCGGTCGCTGGTGTTCGGCTTTGACTTGCTGACAGGCCATACATTTTGACACAAAGAGCGCTACGTCCCTCTTCATGCCGTGCCACCAAAAGACAACGTGGAGGTCCTTATACATCTTGGTGCTGCCAGGATGCAAGGAATATTTTTTTATAATGCGCCTCCGACATTATCTCCTTTCTAAGTTCTGCGTCGTCCGGTACGCATAGCCGTCCCTTCACGCGCAACACTCCCGACTTGTCCTCTGCAAAGTCGGACGCTTTCCCTGTCGATATTAGCTTCTGCATCTTCTCTAGGTATGGGTCGTCCTTCTGAGCAGATTTGATCCTCTCCAGTAGGCTCGGTTCCACCCACAGTTGCGCTAGTTTCACGTCTCTGAAACGAACTCGGAGTTCAATGCCCATTCCTTCCAAGTCACGCAGCAGTCGATCGTTGATGCATAACGAAGCTAAGTACTTCCGGCTCAGCGCATCCGCTACCACATTTCCCTTGCCCGGCGTGTAGTCGATTGATAAGTCATAGTCTTTGATCAGCTCGAGCCATCGTCTCTGCCGTAAATTTAATTCTTTCTGGGTGAAAAGATACTTGAGGCTTTTGTGGTCCGTATAAATCATGCACGCCACGCCATAGAGATAGTGACGCCACAGCTTTAACGCAAACACAATCGCCGCTAATTCTAGGTCGTGCGTGGGGTAGTTCTTCTCGTACGGATTCAACTGCCGGAAAGCAAAAGATATCACCTTATCCCGCTGCATGAGCACACACCCCAAGCCCTGGCCAGAAGCAGCGTTGAAGATTTGAAATCCCTCCGTCCCTTCTGGAAGAGCAAGTATCGGGGCCGAAATGAGCCGTTGTTTGAGCTCCTGGAAGGAAGCTTCACAGTCGTCTGACCACTTGAATGCGACTCCTTTCTGGGTGAGACGAGTCAATGGCGATGCAATCTTCGCGAAGTCCTTCACGAAGCGTCGGTAGTACCCCGCCAAGCCTAGGAAGCTTCGAATTTCGCTAACTGATGCAGGCCGTTTCTAATCAGCAACTGCCTCGACTTTCTTCGGATCAACTGCGATGCCCGTGGCGGAGATGATGTGCCCAAGAAATGAGACGCTGTTCAGCCAGAATTCGCACTTGCTCATCTTCGCGTACAACTGATTCTCTCGAAGGGTTTGGAGTACCGTCCGCAGATGCTCTGCATGTTGCGCTCGATCCTTCGAGTAGACGAGAATGTCGTCGATGAAGACTACTACGAACTTGTCAACGAACGGACGGAACACCTGATTCGTTAGATCCATAAAGACGGCAGGGGCGTTCGTCAGACGGAACGGCATTACTAAGAACTCGTAGTGGCCATAGCGAGTGCGGAAGGCAGACTTCGGCACGTCATCTGGCTTGACTTTGAGTTGGTGATAACCCGATCGCAGATCAATCTTCGAAAATACTATTGCACCTTGGAGCTGGTCGAACAAGTCGTCGATGCGGGGCAGGGGGTATTTGTTCCGGACGGTGGCTTTGTTCAATTCTCGATAGTCGATGCAGAGCCGCATCGATCCATCCTTCTTCTTCACGAATAGCACGGGTGCACCCCACGGCGAGACACTCGGACGGATAAACCCTCTATCGAGTAATTCTTGTAGTTGTGCCTTTAGTTCCTTCAGTTCTGCAGGGGCCATTCTGTACGGAGCCTTCGAGATCGGCCGGGTGTCGGGGAATGTGTCGATGGTGAACTTTATTTCTCGATCGGACGGCATGCCGGGTAGCTCATCCGGGAACACGTCTGAGAATTCTGCCACAACGTCGGTCTGACCCGCGTTTGCACCATCCTGTCGCATGTCTCGAACGGAAGCTAGATAGCCTTCGCACCCGGAATGCAGCATCCGTCGAGCAGATATTGCGGAGATCACCATGCAGGTCGGCGACGCCTCACCACACGAGTAGCAAAATTCAGGCACTCCAAGTATACGGAATATGACCTTTTTTTCAGCGTAGTCTATGGTTGCGTTGCACGGCCCGAGCCAATCCATTCCCAGAATGATGTCAAAGTCCTTCATGTCTAGAACTATCACATCCAGACCGATCTTTTGACCGCCGATACAGATAATCCCGCCGGCGCAAGCTAAGTTTGTAAGAATTGGTGTGCCCGAAGGTGTGCTTACGCTAAGGTCGAGATCTAATGATATTACAGGAAATTTGTGCTCGGCGGCAAAGTCCATCGATATAAAACTATACGAAGCGCCTGAATCAAATAACACACGAGCAGGCACATTATTGAATTTTAGTATACCTGACACTACTGTATCTGATGCCGGCGCTTCGTCTCGAGTCATGGCGTAGACGCGGCCCTGAGTGTTGGGGCGACGATCTTGGCCATTTTGCAGTGCAGGTTGAGTGGGCGGAGGAGGTCGGGGCGCCTGTCCTCGATTTTCTTGAGGGTTTTGTTGTGGCGGGATGTTACGTTGTTGTCTTTTTGCCATGCAGTTTCGAGCTCGGTGGCCCTTTTCTCCGCAAAAGTAACATCCTCCTTCGCTGACGAAGCACTTGTCGGTGGCGTGTCCAATGGAGCCGCAATTGGCACAGCGGGGTCGTGGATGGTTTTCCTGATAGCCGTCGTGGTTTGGATGCTTTGATGTGTAATTGTTGCCTCCCGTATAGCTAGGACGTTTGTGATTGGAGTGGCGCACAATGTTGTCAGCACCGGAAGGATGCAGGTTCTCAAGGCGGAGAGCGTGATTCAGAGCCTCGCCCACGGTCTTGTACTCCGGGACCCCGACATACGCACCAATAGAGTGTCGCAGACCCACTTCGAACCGTCGCACATGGCACTCTTCAGTAGGCAGAAACTGACCAGCAAACTTAGACAACTTGTTGAATTCTGCGGCGTACTGTTCCACTGTCCGGCTCCCTTGCTTCAACTGCATGAATTCATTTTTTTTTCGCTTGACGAACGGCTGACAGAAGGTACTGGACTTCAAAAGCTTTACGGAACGTGGCCCAAGAGATCGGTGCGGTGGTATTGTCCGGTCGGATCGCTCGCTTGCGGACGGCCCACCAGTCGTACGCGTTCAACCGTAGTTGAAGTTGTGCGCAGGCGACTTGCTTCGACTCTTCAATGCCGAGAAGCTCGATGTGATCTTCCAACTCTTCCAACCAGTCGATCGCTATGGAAGGGCCTTCTGTACCGCTGAAGGAAGTGCGGCACGCCTTCTTGAATTCTGACACTTCAAAGTTGTACTTTTTCGGTGCCGCTGGTTGACGCTCGGGATCCTCCGTATCGACTTCAATGGGTTGGATCGTCGACACGGTGGCAGCAGGTGCGGTGATGGTAGGCGCAGTCGCAGAATTCTCGTTGGCCACGATTGTTTGGACGATCTGCTGCAGGGTATCCAGCTGCTTTTGTTGAAGTTTAGCATGTTCGTCGAGACGAGCTTCGAAGCGAGCTTCGAACTGGGCCTGTCGTTCCTCCGTCTGTTGATGTCGGTTCTCGGACTGGTTCCACTGCGCCTCCATCATGCACAGCATCCTTTCGATGGTATCGTTAGAAGGTCCGCCCCGCGAACGATGCGAACTACTAGAGCCGCTAGAAGCGCTCTGCTCTCGCTCGGCCGTGGGTTCCGTCACTTCTGCGATACGAAGGCAAACGCATCAGTCACAAAATATTACGGACTCATTGTATGGAACAACTTATCTCATCGATGCGAGGTCAAAGGATGTAAAGCCGTGCTCTGATACCATTATGTCACGTCCCGATTCCGTAGAATTAATAGTCGTCCCCCGGGCGTGATGCCGTGCGAACCTAAATTGCGATCGCACAAGGCGCATTCATAAGGTTATCCGAAACACAACATCAAGTTAGAGTACGCAGAGAAATTGATTGACACAATTGAAATAGAAGTAGACTTTTCATTGATATTAACATTTCATTTACATTGACTTCTTTACAATCATTGCCGCGCGGGCTACAACATGACTCGACTTACAAAACGAACGCTGATGAGATAGTCGTTCCATACATTACACCCCTTTTTTACAAGCAAAATAGTTACACTTTCCACCTGCGATCGAGGGAAGCCGAGCCGCCATTGGTCTTCTTTTGTACTGAATGCGGAGTCTTCAAAAGGAATTCAGAAACAAGCCTTTACACGGACGAGGCTTCAAAAGTGTCCACGCCGCCTTGAGATTTAAGTGGCACACCCTTCGTGGTTCGGGGTACCTGCGTGGAGAGCGAGGATCAGTACATTACACTTTGTACTGGTACATGGCAAGTTAAGTTCCAAGCTCTCATTTGGTTGATGAGTCTATATGACTTAGTTCATGAATGTTTCTAACCATCCTAATGAATTTCAAGCGAGCAATGACAAGCATAATGTAATTTACGTTGGAACTTACCCACGGCGGGCCGCGCCGCGCCTTATGAGACTTACCATGTTCTTCCCTGTCAATTGTTATCATTTTTCATAGCAAGTGCAATATTACGTGTGATTGGCCACTGGCATAACAAGCCATCCTGGACGTATAGCTTCGTTAATCGGGGTCCTTCCAACGCGGGTAGCGAGCCCCCTTTTGGAAGTCCCCGCTTAACCCGTGCTATCATCCAGCACAACTATATCTTGTTTCCTCCTAGGCCGAAACGGTCCCGTGGCCCCGGGTTGCCGCTCGAGGAAACTATCGCCTTGTCGACAAGTTGTCATTGACCGTGCAATAGCAAATTTAGTTATTAAGGTATAGCCTACATTCTCTTTGAAAATTTGATCATTTTACCGTGTTCGTGCCCTTGCATTCATTCTTTCTTCCACAACAACACTATCGATTTACTTAAGAAGGGGTCGAGAAGAGAAGGGTCAGCCACTCACTTTGAGTTTACTTCGGCGAGAGAACTTGTTGGCCGCACTAGACGTCGTCTACGCGATTACCTGAAATCGCACAAGCAACCGATTAGAACACTGCATTATTCATGGAGTTCGATAGAAAATGCGAGTTAGAAATGCAAGCCATGAAAACCATCAAAAATATTCACGAAAACGTATTCAGAAAACAAAGCCAAAACCAACGCAAGCGGCGTAAAAAGCAGAGCAATGGGACGTCTCTCCCGACTCAGCCGCAGAGCCAATCCTCGAGGCGCAACCCGCTGAATATGGGACTTGGTTCCGAAGAAGACATTCCATAACGAGGAATGGATCTTAATTCAACCGTTCCCGTTCGATCGACTCGGTCGATCCCGACCTATCGGTCCCGACCGAATCGATAGCGACAGTGTTCCTTTCTCGCGCACCCCGTGGACAAGTACGGGGCACGATGTAGGGACGGGGCACTACAGCTAGTGTCTACATAGTTCAGTATTTAATACTTGAAATGGACGAAAGCCCGTCGGAAAGTCGTCGCTAATGTTTCATATTGTGAAGTCGACATGCCGTCGCTATTCCGTCGTTTGATGACTACGTAGCGACGGATCATTATTAGCGACGAGCTGATTGCTGACGGATTATTTTGGCCAAGATCCGTCAGTGATCGGTCGCTAATACAAATTGCCGACGAACGGGCGACGGATCTGGCCGTCGCTAAATCGACATATTTTGGTAGTGCAGCAAGTTTAAATAGTCATACTCAAATATAAATGTGATACTCAACTGTAAATGTGATACTCAAATGTCATACCAAAATAAACTTCTTTCTTCTTCTTTACAAAATGATGTAAAATAGTGTATCTGAGTAGGACCAAAGATATAAACATCGGTGTAGGACCAAAGATATAAACATTTCTTTTTACAACCACATTCTTCGGTATCAAAATGTGACAAAACTATCGGTGTAGGACCAAAGAAATGTTTATCCTTGTTTCTAGTTACAAAATGTGACAAAACTATCGGTGTAGGACCAAAGAAATGTTTATCCTTGTTTCTAGTTACAAAATGTGACAAAACTATCGGTGTAGGACCAAAGAAATGTTTATCCTTCTTTCTAGTTACAAAATGTGACAAAACTATTGGTGTAGGACCCACTATCAGTCAATCAATACATCGTAGTGGTCTTTCGGCATTGGTATAGGTTCTACGTAGTTTGTTTTCTTCTTGTAGCCATTGATCGCATCGGTGTAGAGCGTCGTCCAAGCGATCGATTCTTCCGGAGCATGTTTATACCAGACTGGATCAGGGGGGAATAGGACTGTGCCCGATCAACCGCGAGATGACGAAGTGATTATCATCAAGTCCAATGGCATATAGAGTGGACATAGTGTAGTCTGCCGGAGGAGCGGTCATTGGGAAGAAAGTGTTGTTACTTCTCTTCGACAGAACGATAATTGGGATCTTGTACCTGTAAGCGAATACAAATGCAGTATAAGTATTTATCAAGCTTTTCACGTTAGTAAGAATGTGTCGGTATATTATACCTGTTAGCGAATAGATATGCAGCAGAAGGAATATCCATGTAATGTTCCTCTCCAGTAGTCTGATCGGCGCACGGAATGCTTGTCAACAATTCTCCAACTGTATCTGGGCTTAGTAATTTGCTGTAGAAGGAAAGATGAGACTCCAACTCCTCGTACAGCTCTGCTCTAACCTGCCTCCATCCGTCTTTAACGGAGTAGCCTAGATGTCTTGCAAGGGCGTGGTACCCATAATGTCCATCTTTAGGCACATCTTCAATAGACCAAATGTACTCCCGTATCGCAAAATTAAATATATGAATGTACATGTCGAATGTGACACCAACTCTTGTTTTTTGTTTCTTCCGTTGAATAGGAAGCTTGTCATTCCTCTTTGGACAAACGAACCTTTCCATGCTTCTTTCAATATGCTCAAATAATGATAGTTCTCTTCTAGTAGACTCGAGCTTCTTCTTCTGTGTTCTTGTAAGTATTCTTGGTGGTCTACCCTTCGGGGCAACGACAACAGATGGCTCCTGCACATGACTGCTTGCCGGTGGGCAAGTTCTTGAATTTTACGTTCAATAGACTTCCTCTCAGGTTCTAGTGCAGCACACCATCTTGCATGAAGAAGTTTAACTTCTGGCAAGGAAAAGAAATCGTCGTGACTCTCCACCATAGGCATAACTGACAATTGTCTCTAACGTTGATCAACGACCACTGCTGGAATAGGTCTGCCTTGACGTCGATATTCGTTGATCTCATGAGCACAAGGAAGGCCGAGAGAATGTCGATGTGTACAACCACATTCTTCGGTATCAACACCACTGAATTTGCCCGAGCAATCTCATCGAATATAAACCCCAAAGCATAGTGAGACAATATATGGATTAAATCAGACAAAAGCTTCTCTTTCCTATGTTCGTGCTTTACAATATTCAGGCTCATCTGAAATGAAGCCTTGATCTCATTTACCGTCGAGTTGGTCATTCACTACCAAAATAAGTCGTTTTAGCGACGCCCAAAGACGTCGCTAAAATGACAAATTACGTCGCTAACAATATTTACCGACGCAATTACCGACATTTTGGACTTGTCGCGGAAACATAAGTCGCTGATCTTTAAAACGTCGCCGAACGTCGCAAATACCGATGTTCACCGACGTATTTTTACGTCGGTATATCCTGGGATATTACCGACGTCTACCGTCGTTTCGTCGGTGGATAGCGACATGTTAAAAGTCGCTACACGTCGGTAAAATCTTGGGATTATTACCGACGTCTACCGTCGTTTCGTCGGTGGATTAACGACGTGTTGAAATTCGCTATACGTTGGTAAAATCCTGGGATTATTACCGACGTTCACCGACGTTTACCGACGGTCTCCGACGTATAAGGACGTCGGTAAACGTCGGTACCCTGGAAAATTTTACAGATTTACCGACGTTTACCGACGTACATTTGCGTCGGTAAATGTCAGTAAACGTCGGTAAAACTGCAAAAAAAATAAAAAAAATAAAATACAGAATGTCCTTTTCTCCCCGCAGTTTAAAAAGATAACCATAAAGTATAACAGATATCCAAGTCACAACAAATAACAAAGTCTACACACAACCATGTCCAAATAACCAAGTCTACACACAACCATGTCCAAATAACCAAAGTCTACACACAACCTTTTCTCCCTACAGAATGTCCTTTTCTCCCCGATGCTGCAGTTTAAAAATAAAATACAGAATGTCCAAATAACCAAGTCTACACCAAATAATAAACTCTACAACCAAATAACCAAAGTCTACACACAACCAACAAATAGAATAGGATCCAAACATCCAAGTCTACACAACCAACAAATATCCAAGTCACAACAAAGGATGAAACAAACACAAACAAACAGTCCTAACTAGGACTACTAGGGATCTGGTGCAGGAGGGGCACCGCCGCGACGAAGGGATAAGAACAACTCATACTCCTCAAGTGAAATCGATACCGATGGAGCAGGCAGTGACGTCGGTGGAGTCGGTGTCGATGAAGAAGGCGGTGGAGGCGGCGGAGTCAACGACGATGAAGGCGCACCCGGAGGACCGGCACGCTCCAACGCTGTAAGTCGCTGGTTGTATGAATCCATGGTAGATAACAGTCTATCACTGCTCTGGACCATCGAATTCGTCACCAATCTCAGCCTATCGGTCATGGTCACCTGTGCTGTATGCAGCTCCGTCACCGTACGCTCTAACCCTCCAACGATGTGCTCTGTCCTCTCAGTCGTCTCCATGAGCTCCATAATGCCGCGATCGAGCGCATCTAATCGTGCTAGCAGCGCAGGATCGTTCGTAGGGTGCTGAGACTGCTCCTCGATCCATCGTAGCAGGTCGTCACGGAGAGACTCCATCATCTGGTGGACTCGGGCAGACTCCTGGGACGGCTGTGGACCATGCACACTAGCAGGAGATGCCCTAGAGGACTTGGTCGCAACTAGGGCGCCATAGGATCCCGTACCATAGTACGTACCCCTACGGAGTCCACCAGGGGCGGTCATCCACAGCTCGTCCGCCGACGGAGCTTGAGTGGGCTGCGAGAAAGTACCGGCCTCTCCTGCATTAGGTGCACTAGCAGCCGCCCGTTCCCGCAGCCTCTGATACTCGGCCTAGAAAGTATGGATAGTACTCTATAATTTCTAATTTCTAATTAATGTACTTATTATTACTAACTACATTAATATTTATTTGCATCATATTTACTAAGTTATATTAAAATTGACACGAAGTATTAAATTAAGATAATGTATTGTAATACTTACATAGGTCTGCTCGGCCCTCTCGTCAATAAGGTCTTTGTCCTTCCGATGGGTGGCCAGGAAGACGGTCTCCATGTCGGCGTTACCGACCTTCCTTATCTGTAATTAAATATATTATCTTATTAATAATTTATCCGATTTACATTAAAATAATATTTCTAAAAGAGAAAGACATACCAGACGACGAAAATATTCCGTCATCGGAATCGACCCACCGCACCACTTCGAGGCATGTTGCCTAGCCGCCTTGGCCTTCTCCGACTTCTCCTTGTACCTTGGCTCGTCGAATCGAGCCTTCATCGCATTCCACTGATCAGGGGTGATCCAACCTTGGATCGGCTTTCCGGTACGATCACGATCCTTCTGATCATTAATAGCGTCGCGGATCAGCTTGGCAGCGACGGCAGGAAACATCCCCTCGATAAGCTCGGCCCGGTGCGGTGGATAGAAAAACATATCCTAGAAGAGCGCAAACCAAATATTTATCAGTTATATATAATATGAATTAATTATATGATTCATATTAAAAGCAAATCTATTTTAACCTTGAAGCGCGTAAACCAGTAGTTCTTCCTTTCATCTGGAGCATCAGAGTAGTTAATCCAGGGACCACCATAATTATGCCTCAGCATGTGGCCTAGGCGTCTCTGTACCTCTGGGGGACAATATCTATACAGATATATTATATTCATAAAAAAATTAATTTATGATAAAAATAGGAAAAAAATTATAAACCAAAATACCTACTTTGTACCGTCGGCCCAGATCTCCGTCCTCCTCTCCTCCGGAGGTGCGCACGCATCATATGCATGATGCTGGTTGGCCGTCGGCGCAGCCTCCGCCATCTGCTCATCCGTCTCCATCGTCGTATCAGCAGCAGGAACGCTAGACGGGCGAGCACTCTCTACAGGCCTGGAACTACTCGTCCCAGGAGATATGCCACGTGACGTCGTCCCAGCAGGCCCAGCTACTGTCCGATATGGAGGAGTAAGCGGCGACGAGGATCCAGAGCCGGTACCAGTAGGAGGTACCGAAGGAAAACCCCGTCCCCTAGCAGTACCTGTAGAAAGTACCGGAGGATCATGACCTCGTCGTCCCCCTTTTCGGAACGATCCGCGACGACCTGCCATACCTGATAACAGCATATGATAATACAACAAATAATAAAGACTAGAAATATGAAAGTACAACAAATAATAAAGACTAGAAATATAAAAGTACAACAAAGACAAGATAATAACCAAGACAACATATGATGATACATTCTACAATAAACATCTAAGCCCAGATAATATATTCTAGAAGAAACATCTAAGTTCAGATAAGTATATCTCTCTCAATCATCTTCATAATAATCATCTTGTTCGTCTTCCTCGACCTCATCTTCCTCTTCCTCCTCATCTTCACTTTCATCTTCGCCTTCGTCGGCTTCGTCTTCCTCTTCGGATAATTCTACATCTTCTACATTATGTGTCGTGTAATGCGTAACTTCCGTGGAGTCCACATCGACAATATTGGTTACAAGAGGTAGCTCGTCCTCCTGGTAAGCTTTTCCGTCAACATCAAAAGTATCTCTAGCTTTAGTCTTGCATACTGCCCACCAGTCAGACTTCGTTGCTCCCCGTCTCGGATAGGCTGTGAAGTACACGAGCTGAGCCTGAGTTGCTAGGACAAACGGTTCGTAGCCTTGATATCTACGCTTGTAGTTTATATCCACAAGACCATGCTTGTCAATTTTCCAACCTTGATTTTCAATCGGATCGAACCATTCACACTTGAACAACACGATCTTTGCAGGTTATCTGCCATTATTATATGACAACTCCACAATCTCTCGTAAGATGCCAAAGAAATCATTTTCTGGATCGACGTCTTTGTAGTTCGAAGACTTGATACACAAATAACTGTTTTTCGTGGAATCAAAATCCAGGAAGCTGTCTCTGATCGGAGCATTTGTCGACTTGAACCGAAAGCCATTGACACAGTAACTTGGCCATATTTTAACAAAAGTAATTGGTCCCTTGGCAAGAGTTCTAATTAATTCAATCTCGGGTGAAATTAGACGATCGGCCTGAATATCAAAGAAGAGATAATAAGTTATTTATTGCGCAGTTGCATTAGAAGAGGCCAGTAATTACCGAGCTACTTACATATTCGCTCAACCAAGAAGGAAAATGACGTCTCATTTCTTGTTCTAATACTTCGTCTGTTAGGTAGGGTCTAACCAGCCTCAACTCATCATTATATGTGCTGGAAAACAACGAAGCAACCGCCGATTAGTACAATAATATTAGCTTATACTATTATATTGAGATGACGTAAACTCATCATCCTGAATTACTTACCCCTCTAGCTTCTCCACTTCATCCTCGTCGCAATTGAGTAATACATACAACTGAGCAGCCCTTAGCTCTTCGTCATTCAAATATCTCTTCTTCATTTTCTCCGAAGGCTTTCCGGACGCATTGAATACTTTCAGTATTCCATCATTAAATTCTTGATATCCGTCGTCGTTTCTCGGAGCCCTCGTTCTATTCGTAGCAACATGAGGTTTGAAATAGGAGGAGCAGAAATTTGTAATCTTCTCGAGAATATAGGCTTCACAAATAGAACCCTCGACCCGAGCTATATTTTTGACCTTTCTTTTTAGGTGATTCAAATGTCGCTCGAACGGGTACATCCATCGATATTCGACGGGTCCACCAACACGTGCCTCGTAGGAAAGATGAATCGGCAAATGCTCCATAGAGTCAAAGAATCCAGGAGGGAACACCCTCTCTAGCTTGCACAGTATTACCGCAATATCCTTCTCTTGCTTTTCTAGACGATCAACGAGCAATTTCTTAGAACAAAGGTCCCTGAAGAATATGCTAAGCTCCGTCAATGGATCCCAAACTGCCCGCGGTAAGAATTTCTGAAATGCAATCGGAATTAACCGCTCCATGAATACGTGACAATCATGGCTCTTCATACCTGTCAGTTTGTTCTCCTTGAGTTCGACGCATCTTCTCAAGTTCGAAACATACCCATCTGGAAATTTCAGACCTTGAATCCACCTACAAAGCCTCACTTTATCCTCCTTCTCCAATGAGAAAATTGCCTTAGGCTGCTTCAACTTCCCATTCCCGTCCTCTATCAAATGCAATACAGGACGTCTACATATTTCTTCCAAGTCCAATCTAGCCTTTGGATTGTCTTTCGTCTTCCCCTTTACGTCCATTACAGTATTAATTATGTTGTCAAACACATTCTTCTCGATATGCATGACATCAAGGTTATGTCTAATCAGATAGGTGCTCCAATATGGAAGATCCCAGAATATACTCCTCTTCGTCCAGTTATGAGTGCGACCAAATCCGTCACACTTGTAGCCCGTAGCAGGCTGTTCAATAGCTTTTGGTAAATCTTTTACCTCTTCCCATATCGTGTATCCGGGACACCTTGGCGGGGGATTAGCTTCTCCACAACGCCAGCACGAAAAGCATTCATGTTCCTCCGGTACGGATGATCCTTCGGCAGGAATTGTCGATGACAATCGAAGAAGCACGGTTTGCCTCCGTGTTTCAAACGAAAAGCCTTAGTGCTGTCCATGCAATACGGACATGAAAGACGACCATGCGTGCTCCATCCAGATAACATTCCATAGGCTGGAAAGTCGTTGATGGTCCACATAAGTGCTGCCCGCATCTGGAAATTTTGTTTTCTAGATACATCGTACGTGTTGGAACCTACTTCCCACAGATGATTCAACTCATCAATCAATGGCTGGAAATACACATCGATGTTCCTTTTCGGATTGTTCGGACCTGGGATAATAACGGTGAGGAACATATACGGAGTCTTCATGCACATCCAAGGCGGTAGATTGTACGGGGTGACGATCACAGGCCAACACGAATACTGGGATCCCGAAAGTCCGAATGGGGTAAAACTGTCGGAGCAGAGACCCAATCTGACATTACGCGGATCAGAAGCAAAATCTGGATACTCTCGATCAAAGTGCTTCCATGCTTCTCCATCAGATGAGTGATCCAACACTCCTTCGGTATGTTCCCGCTTATGCCAACTCATGTTTTCTGCAGTTTCCTTCACCATAAACAACCGATGCAACCGCGACGTCAAAGGCAAGTAGTGCATCGAAGAGGTAGGCTTCCTGGCACCGACAGACATTCCTCTACCATATGCCTTGTAGTGATCGACACCACAAAATCTGCAGGCGTCTTCATCCTTGTCGTCTTTGTAGTACAACATGCACCCGTTGCGATAGGCATCGATTTTTTCGTATCCCATCCAGAGCGATCTAACCATCCTCTTAGACCGATAGAAGTCTTTAGGCAACTTCGCACCCTCAGGCAATATTTCTATAAGCAACTCCATAAGACGGTTGTAGCAATCTTACGACATGTTAAAATCGGACTTGATGCTCAACAATCTTGTAACCACCTCCAACGATGAATGATCCTCACAACCAGGATATAATGGAGTCCTTGCATTCTCCAGCAACTCCATGAACTGTGCAGCATCGGGGTTCGGTGCCTCCTCAGGTGCATCATGATCATCCGGATCGAAACTAGGCCCGGCCGCGTCAAAAACCATGTTCACCAACCCATCGTCGTAAGGAGCGTTGTTGTGGACATCCACATAAGGCTCGTACTCCGATGCTAAAGACACAAGTTCTCCGTGCTCGCTCCACTGATAGTAATTCGGCGTAAAACCCTTCGAGTATAAATGATACGTGACATCCACTTCTGGATGATATTTCAAGTTGCGACATCTCACACACGGACACTTAATTTTGGTACCGTCCATGTACTGAGGGAACGCCTTGGCAAACTGCAGGAACTGGTGTACACCCTCTATGAATTCATCTCGCACACCGCACACGTCATTAGGATGACGGTTGTACATCCACGAACGATTCCGCAGATAGTAATTCAGCTCCATATCCATTTGAGGATAATTCTGTAAGATAGATACATGCACATTACAGTCAGTGAATGAATGTTAAGGCAGTTTAGATATGGGTGCACAATTTAGATAGAGGTCAGTAGAGAGTGACAGTTTAGAGAAAACTGAGATTATTGGTGAGGTATAATTGTACTTATAGGAGTACACGGCACCAACTGTCCAATATCGACCCTTTGGGTCTACAAGAGTTACTTTACTCAGTTTGTCAAGACAAGTAAAACTTTTTAAATTAATACCCAATATCGACCCTTTGGCCTGTGCTTGAGCAGTATCCTAACTCAAACTATCTATCCTAACTAATAAATTAATATCCTACTTTAACATCTACTAACTCTAATATTCCTTCTAACATAAACTAATATCCTAATCTTAACTAACCCTTTAACTGAAACTAATATCTAAACAATGCTAATCAGGAACTAACACCCTAACCTGGAAGTCCACACCGCTCAAGCACGGGCCATATGCCAAGTTATAAGGCAAAATGCAGGCAACTGCCTGTAGCTACAAGGCAAAACCAAATGTTGACGGAATATATACCGTCAACATTTAAAAAGTTTACTTGTCTTGACAAACTGAGTGAAGTAACTCTTATAGGCCCAAAAGGTACTCTATACACTCTTACTTATGCAAGCCTTTTAAGGCAATCAGCGTTATGCTAGATTTCCGAAAAAATCTATAACTCTGATAGGCCCAAAAGGCTTGGCATAAATAAATTTAATTTCTAGAGAATGGTTCAAAACACTGTACCAATCATACCTATATTTCTAAGATACTCTATACACTCTAGGTACTAGGACTGAACTAACTCTCTAACACTCTAATGACACTCACTCACATATACCCACTCTTACTTAGGAATACTAAGATCTGACACATACAGAAAAGAGAATAGCAGGGAGTTTCTCTCCTTTAGACCCTCAATTTATAGGTAAAGGCTAGAGCACTGTCAGCCATAGATGATGCTCTGATTTTCAAAAAATCATGCGTCGATGACACTTCAATTGAAAGAGATGAATCATGCACCTTGATTCATGTGACATGCGACTGTTAAGTGCAAAACAGATGCCTCAATTTTTGCGTCAATGTGCCAACATCGCTCAAACTTTCAAAAAGATTGTCTGTTCATGATCACATTGGTTTACCCCTTTTTTTGGTACTTCAACAACCTCATTTTTTGCTTAAAAACTTATACTGCATATATGAGGATGGAAAGGGAAGAGGGAGAGTAGGCCCCTTATAGAGAGCTTAGTCATGTTTTAAGGGGGTGGCTTATCGCACAAGTGTCCATGACATAAAGGTGCATGGGTGCTCACGCGGGTAAATGTGTTTGTTCTCGCCCGCAGTAATAGAACAAGCACGCACGTGCGAGCATTTATAGATCTGGTGCGCCCCTAGTGGTTGTGTTTCTCAAGAACATAAACGCGTATGCGGGTAGGTTTAGTACGGGTGTGCGACTAGCGGTACATAGGTATATGTGCTCACCCATGACTAAGAACAAGAGCAAACATGTGCATGCCCAAACAAAGATAACGTTTATGATCGATCATAAAAATGACCTTGGATGCGCTAAAATCAATCGAGAATCGAATTAAAACCGATTTAGATTTTTTTCTCCTATTGGGTTAAAAACCAGAACTTACAAGTCTTAGTCTTGGGTTCTTAGCGACCATCTTGCTAGAGTTGTTACTTGGTCAAGAGGATGTTATTTTAATTATCTTATTTTTTGATGGGCTCATCTTTGGACTAATAGGTTATGTTCCCAAATGTTGATCCTCAAAATCATGCTAGGTATCGTGAAGTATACCAATTCTTAACGTTGTTATTATTATTATTATTATTATTATTATTATTATTATTATTATTATTATTATTATTATTATTATTATTATTATTATTATTATTTACACACCCACCGACACTCTAAACAGTTACTAACACTCCGACCTGAAAACTACCCTAGTGGTGATTACCAAGTATGTTTTATTTTCTTGTAGTGGTGTGTGTGTGTGTCGTATGTGTCGTGTCTGTGTGTGTGCATGTCGTGTATGTCGTATCGTGTCTGTGTCAGCACGTCAGGAGGAGGGAGTTAGGGTTAGGGTTTACCTGCCTTGGTCGGAGTCGGGTCGGGGTCGTCGGGGCTGGAGCAGCGGTAGAGACGGGTTGGCGTCGGAGTCGGGTCGGCGTCGACGAGGAGAATCAACGGTGGAGGGAGGAGCCGGAGGAACGGGGGTCGCCGCAGGGAAGGGGGTCACCGCGGGGAGGGGGTAGCTGGAGGGAGGGGTCGTCGGAGGGAGGGGTCCCTGGAGAGGAGAGAGAAAGGGGGAGAAAAATTTGGAAGCGGGAGATTGAAAATTTTGGGCGAGAGAAAATAAAAGATCGATCGGGTGGAACCCTATATGAAATGTTTTTGCGACATCCACAAAGGACGTCGCTAAACGTCGCTATTCAATAAAAAACTGGCGACGTCCCTAATGTGGAGTCATAAAATGTCGCTGAGTTAAACAAAATAGCGACGTTCTACGACTAAACCGCGACATCATCTTTCCAAAGCATAATGTGTGACGCTAATGGTCGCTAAATTCGTTGATAGTGACGTTCAGCGACGTTTTTATACAACGTCGCTAATTTCACAAATATTACCGACATATATGACTTGCGTCGCTAAATTCGTCGCCAATATAACTTATTTTGGTAGTGATTAGATTAATCGACTGCCAAACTGACACAAAACTGCCAACCGATGAACGTATATATTTTTTCAGTTTTGAGTGTGAACCTTCGGCACGGTTTGTAGTGGTCGTGCCGTAATGCTTCACCTTATTCGTCCATGCTAAGACGAAATCTTCTTTAAATGGATCAACCCATGTGTCTTTGATATAAGATATACATGGCTTATTGCTACTTTTCCACTTCTTTTTGAACTCCAACCACGCTTTGTTAAAAGCGTCTACAGTACTTGCTCGCCAAACAAGGCCCCAATCGTTGTAGAATTCTGTGAAGCGGTCAATATCAAGTTTGTCGTCTACTTTTTCAAACCTGCTCTTGCATTGTGCTTGGATATTTCGTTTAATATGCCATATACATAGTAGTCTACGAGCATGAGGAAATACGATATCTATAGCATTCATCAATGCATATTCTCGATCGGTGACAAAAATGGACGGCTCTTTGTGTCCAGTGTAAAGTGTCTTCAATTTGTTCAATGCCCATGTATAGTCATCTACTGTTTCATTCTTCAAGAAACAAAATGCAACTGAAAATGATTTACCCGTTGACGTGAAGACGACAATGTGGAAGAGTGGCATCTTGAATTTGTTAGTCTTGTACGTGCAATCAGCCACCAAGACATCGGCAAAGGACCGTGCCAAATGCGTACACTCCGGATGCGCCCAAAACATAAAAGTAATTTCATTGGACGGCGGATGTCTTCTATGGTACTCCACATAGTGATTGTCGGCAAGTAACTTCAAAACTTGTAGCATCGCCATTCTTCCTCTTAGGGTATTTGTCCTCGATCTCGAGAGTGCATTGTAGATTGTCTTCATTGTTGACTTGTTCTGTTCATTCTTCTGGCGCACCGCAGAATAAATTTGCTTCGGGCCAACTCCGGAGCAAGGCAATTCTTCAACTAACTTCTTCTCCTGTTCGTTCAACCTTCCGGCATAGGGATGACCGGTAAGTGTCTCCGCCACCATATGATTGTGCATCCCATTTCTGACATCAACTGTCCACTTTCCATCATTTCTTGAGACAAGCACAATCTTGAAAGGACAACCGCACTTTCTGGACCCTACCGCCTTCTCCGGGACTTTTTTCCGGGCACATTCTTCTTTCCTTCGATGAAGCCTAAATGTCCCACCTCTTTCGCATCCAAGATCAGCAGTTTTACGACACGATGGGCCTCGTAATGACCTTGAAATAACAAGGACTGTGTTTGCTTGCCTTCCAACTTGTCTGCACCATTCTAATGCTTCTTCATAAGATTCAAATGCGACATCCGTTGAGAATATATTACTCAAGTCAATGGAAATAGGAGGTGGTATGCCCTACATTTAATTTCAAAAAAAAAAATTGCCAATCACAATTACAACAAAAATTACAATATCAACAACTTCAAGACTGTCAAGGAAAATTGCCATTCCTTCAGACTGTACAACAGGACTGCCAGACATTCTGGCAGTCCATCGTGTTTTATAGACTGCCAGAAAGTCTGGCAGTCGTGTTTTACACTAGTTCTACACATAGACTGTCGAGTTTTGTGGCAGTCCTTCGTGTTTTATAGACTGCCAGAAAGTCTGGCAGTCCTATTTAATACTAGTTCTACACATAGACTGCCGAGTTATGTCGCAGCCCTACGTGTTTTATGGACTGCCGAAAAGTCTGGCAGTCCAACTGTACAGTATTTCTACATATAGACTGCCGCATAATCTGGCAGTCCTCGTTACTTCTTGGACTGCCATGTTTTGCGGCAGTCCTATTTTACACTAGTTCTACAAATAGACTACCGCGTAATATGGTAGTCCTTCGTGTTCTATGGACTGCCAGAAAGTCTGGCAGTCCTGTTGTACAGTCGAATGCGTAGCAGTCGGTCGAAAATTTATCGAGAGTTCTTCGGGTGTTTTGTCGTGTTCTTCGGAAGATCCGGGTTCCTCGATTGATAGACGTGATGATCCACTTTCTTCCATAATTTCTACATTGGGACAAAATATAAGATTACTTCAAAAAAACAAATAACCTCAGAAATTTTGTCGTTTAGCGGACGTTATCGTACCGAATATTCTAAGAATCTTCCTTGGAAAATCTTCTAGGGTTTGGAGAAATGTGGGGTTGAAAAAGAAGTGGGGACCAGACCTAGGGTTTGGAGAAGAAAAAGGGAGAGAGAATGGAGAGTGAGGAAGAAGAAAAAAAAATTAAGAGTTATCTTTTATACCTACCACTTGGATAGCCCTGAGTAATTTTCTCAGTGGCAAACTTGTAAATATTGGAAAACTGTCACTTGGACAGCCCCGATCAAAAAAGGCTGTGCCCTTATAATTAGCCTAAAACTATGGAATTTTTTTACACACATTAACTAATTTGTCTCTTGGTAGGCGGTTACCACCATGTAACTAACTAATTTGTTTCTTGGTATTCTAGTATATAACGTTTATATGCACAAACCCCAAGATTCGAACGTGTCTACTGGACTTGTGTTCAGAATTGACCTTACATACATTAAATTGTATTAAAAAAGGAGAAAATTCGACTTTCATCCTACTTATTAATATGAATTTGTACTTACATTCCACTTTTTGTCACGAAAAATATTTTTCGTGACAAAAAGTGGAATGTAAGTCTAATAAAATTAAAAAGTATAATGTAAGTACAAATTCATATTAATAAGAGGGATGAAAGTCAAAATTTTCCTTAAAAAATTGGTGTCATCTAAAATTTGGGACATGAGACAACCACCTCACAGGTCTCATATTAAGTCCGGACCTAAATCCACCCAGTAAGAATGTGTTATATCTCCACCTGCAAGCTACTAGAGCTAGGAAGCTTTGATATATATTATTTAAAGTACTAAATATCTACATAATAAAATAAGTAATATAGAAGGATAAAAAAAAGTGTTACTGATTAAAAAATTGGAGCTATTGTCCAATATAAAACATTTATATGTTAATAAAAATATTAAACTAATTAAAATATTATTAAAAATGTTATTAAATGATATAAATGAGAACCAATTAAAAAAAAAAGTTGGAGTAAGGCTATACATTTAACGTGCACAAAACATATTCCATGCATTTTACAAAAGATTTTCTATAAGGGCACATCAAAACTTGATCAGGGCTAGCCAGGATTGGGGCTAGTCCATGTTTGAGGAGAAATTACTGGGGCTATCTAATTTTCCTACTCAGAGGTTGTCCCAACCCCACCCACCCACGCACCCAACCCCCCCCCCCCCCCCCCCCCCCCCCCCCCCCCACACACACACACACACACACACACACAAAATTTCACTCTCATTTGCAAATTTCACTCACTCTTCCAAAATCTTAACTTTCTTCCTCCTCCTCCTCCTCCTCCTCCTCCTCCTCCTCTTCTTCTTCTTCACCATTTCCCACTCCCCAAACTATACATCTTCTTCTTCATCTTCTTCTCCACAATTTCCCTACTCTAAACCCTAGTTTTCTTCTCATCATTTTCATCAAAACCCTAGTTTTTCTCTCCACAATTTCCATTCTCATCATTTTGATTCCTCACAAATAATGCATGAAAATAAATCTTAACATGTTTATTTCATTCTTTCTCACAAAAAATACATAAAAATAAACCCTAAAATATATATTTCATTATATTATCAAGATGGAAATAAATCCTAACATATGTTTTTCATTCGGCCATTTCGATTTTAGGACTGCCAAGAATTGTGGCAGTCCTAAAATGTACTTGCTATACAACAAGTCTCTTTTAGGACTGCCACAATTCCTAACAGTCCTCAATACTTCTAGGACTGCCAGCAGTCCTGTTGTATAGCAAGGTCCTTTCAGGACTGTCACAATTCCTGGCAGTCCTCAATACTTCTATGACTGCCAGTCCTGCTGTATAGCAAGGTCCTTTCAGGACTGCCACAATTCCTGGCAGTCCTCAATACTTCTAGGACTGCCAGAAATTGTGACAGTCCTGTTGTACAGCAAGTTCCTTTCAGGACTGCCACAATTTCTAGCAGTCCTCAATACTTCTAGGACTGCCAGAAATTGTGGCAGTCCAGATATAAACTTGCTCAACAAATCGATTTCTTCTAGAAATAGGATTTCATCCATAATTTCTTCTATTAATAAAAAAAATTGATTAATTGATTAATAGATTAGTAAATTTGATAGATTTGATAACCAAATTTTTTCTATAACTAGGATTTCATCCATAAACTAGGGTTTAGAGAAAAAAAAATGAGAAATTAGAAGAGAGCAAAAAAATAAACTAGGATTTGGAGAAAGATATATTTTTTTTGTTTTCTTTTCTTCTTGTTCTTGCTCTTTTTCTTCTTCTTTCTTCTTTCTTCCTGTGAAGAATGGAGAAGAGAGAAAAAAAAAAAAAAAAAGAGTTGTCTTTAATACCTGGGAATTGAATAGCCCTGAGTAAATTTTTCAGTGGCAAACTTGTAAATAAATAAAAATTATGAATTGGCTAGCCCTGATCAAATTTTGATGTGTCCTTATAAAAAATCTTTACAAAACTACGGCTCTCTACCCATAAAATTGGCATTCAAATTGCTAATTAGAAGGCTTGTAGAAGAATATCAAAAATACAATTTTAAGACCGAGATATCATCTGGCACAGGAATATTATCATATTGCACATTCTAGTACCAAAATCAATATCCTCTGCAATTGTGTTCACAATCCCAAACAGCTTGAAAAGTTGAGCAGCTCCCAGGAAGAACAGTAACAAAGCACAAACCAAAGAAAGACTTGTTGATAGCTCAACTATGTAAGTTTGGAATGACTAATTTCTTACAATGAAGAAAAAAGAACCAAATTACACAAGAATACTGAGTAGTAAACAAGGAAATTATAGGAAAACAAAAATCAAAGAACATGACAACTGAGCTTACATAACAGCTTCTCCAACAAAGGAACCAGAATGTTAGATTTCCTGCTCTCAAGTTCCTCAATCACCAAAACACACCCACACCACCACTACTATCTTGCAATTCGTCTCAGAACTTAGGTTTCCTTTGTTGTTTCATATATTTCCATCACAACCTTCCCAGAATCTCTGGCAGGGATGGTAACATCACAATCATAGTTCATTTATCCAAGAATCCATCAATCTTTCGCTTGCTTTGCCCCCACGGCAAAGAACTCGGAAATGACCTCAAGGGGCATGCCCTTTGTTTCCGGAACCTTCAGGAACACGAACACGAAAGCAATGGTGCAGAAAATGGCGTAGATGCCGAAAACCCCAGCAAGGCCGAGGGAGTTGAGCATCACAGGAAGGGTGTACGTGACGATGATGTCTCCGATCCAGAAAGTGAGGGCGCATATGGCGATGCACAGGCCACGGACCCGGGTCGGGAAAATCTCTGCACAGAGGATGTTGGGGATGGGGCCAAAACCCATCACGAAGCAGCAGAAGTAGACGATGACACTGGCGGTGGAGAGAACGGCATGGGCCACTGTGCCAAAGTCCAGCACGTTGGATATGACCAGGACGACCAAGGTAGCTATTAGGACCGGGATTGTGGCAAGAAGAAGAAACCTGCAACAAGAGGGAAAAAAAAAAAGGTTAGTTTAAAGAAGATTCCGCGATAGAGTGGATTGATGAAAAGAGGATAGGTATGTAATGGAGGAAGAGAGAATGACCTTCTCCCGGAGAAATCCATGAACCTCATGGCAACACCAATAGCCGGGAGCATCAATAAGGTGACCAAGGAACTTATGAGGATGGATGTTGAGGTAGAGCTGAGGCCAAGGCTTGAGAGAAGAACTCCTACACCTGCTTGCTCAAGAATCTGAGGGGTGTAGTAGAGAACTCCGTTGATGCCAGCAAACTGCAGTAGAATAGTTGTTTAGCAATGATACTACTGAACACAGGAAAAAAGGCTTCAAAGAAGATTAAAAGGGAACAACAAGATAAACTGTGATGATCACCACTGAAAATTCCTCATGGTATAACAAAAATGGTCATCTATCTCGATGACCTCTTTCTTGGCCAGCTATTATGCAGGTTGCGTCCAAATAAGGAATTTCAGATAGTTAAATTTTCTATGTAGTAGTTATCTGAAAACCACTTGAAAGCCAACGAAAGGTCAATGAATTAAGTACAAAACCATGAACAATGTTGCAGTTAATATCTTCTTCTTGGTGAACATAAGAGCTCGTCTTATATTAATGCATTGTGGTCCAGATTAAAAGTCATCCCCGCTAATATTATCACATTGGACTGCAAAGTATTCATGAACAATCTAGTAAGATAGTAGGTAGAAAAATAGCCTTAAGAAGAGGGGGGGGGGGGGGGGGGGGGGGGGGGGGTGGTTATGCCAGTTGAAGCACTAAATGGTCAGATGGAATATCTACTATAATTAGAAAGTCCGTAAGTGTTAAGTTAAAGCTTCAAATCTCAAAACTAGTGGGGACATAGTGCTACAATCATGGTGCATTGTGGTCCAGATTAAAAGTCATCCACTAATATTAACACATTGGACTGCAAAGTATTCATGAAGAATCTAGTAAGATAGTAGATAGAAAAATAGTCTTGAGAGGGGGGGGGGGGGGGGGGGGGGGGGGGGGTATATGCCAGTTGAAGCACTAAATGGTCAGATGGAATATCTACTATAATTAGAAACTCCGTAAGTGTTAAGTGAAAGCTTCAAATCTCAAAACTAGTGGGGACATAGTGCTACAATCATGGTGCATTGTGGTCCAGATTAAAAGTCATCCGCTAATATTATCACATTGGACTGCAAAGCATTCATGAAGAATATAGTAAAATAGTAGGTAGAAAAATAGTCTTTGGGGGGGAGGGGGGTGGGGGGGGTGGGGGTGGAGGGGTATGCCAATTGAAGCACTAAATGGTCTATTCAGGAGAATGCTTGAAGATGGAATATCTACTATAATTAGAAACTCCGTAAGTGTTAAGTGAAAGCTTCAAATCTCAAAACTAGTGGGGACATAGTGCTACAATCATGGTGCATTGTGGTCCAGATTAAAAGTCATCCGCTAATATTATCACATTGGATTGCAAAGTATTCATGAAGAATCTACTAAGATAGTAGTCATCCACTAATATTATCACATTGGACTGCAAAGTATTCATGAAGAATCTAGTAAGATGGCAGAAAAATAGTCTTAAGAGAGAAGAGAGGGAGAGAAGGAGAAGAGAGAGGGGGGGGTATGCCAGTTGAAGCACTATGTATATATATATATATGATCGTTAGATCGTCATAACGGAATATAATAACATGCAATGCCTTTTACATTTGATGGATATTGTCATACACCGAAAAATAGGAAAGCCCAATATAAAAAGAATCTTTATAGGAAAATCAATTCACCAAACATACATTAGAACGAGAGAGTTAAATTTAGAAGACTGAATTCACTGCTCCCATGACACGAATTAATAAAATTAAATATGTATCAATTGTGACGGCAAGAAATTAGCATGGTATTATTTGATTCGACAGCCAAAAAGGTAAAATATTTCAATCCAAAATATCAGTAAAAAATTCATATCATGGTGTATTAACAGTAAATCATAGCATGGCAACCCTTTTACCTGCTGAAGTATTTGTATTCCGACCCCAACAATCAATGCATGCTTGACTCCTGGTTCCAGAAGATCTCCCCATCTTGGCCCTTTAGCAGCTTCTTCTGATGGATGAGACATTGCTGGCCCAACTGGGTGCTGATTCATGAGCTCTTTAGAGTATAGGGCAGGTTGGCTCACCAAAGCAGAAGCCTGGATGTACTCGCTTTCTTCTGGAACATCACCTCCTGGAAGAGAGACAATTGAGCCCCTCCGTGACCCTTGGGCGCCGTCTTGGTGCAGATAGATTCTTTTGAACCCACCTTCCTTCTTCCCATCTGCACCTTCTCTCTCGGACCATTTCCAAGCAAGTTGCCATCCTCCACCAATACCCATTGCCTCCCCACTAGTGTTCCCAGTCATCAGACTACTATTTCTTCTCATACTTAATATACTCCCATGAGCAGGATGTGGTGGGACCATGTCCTTGCCCTCCATGCTTGTTGCTTGGCGAGAGAGGAGCGGAGTATGTAAGTTATCATCAGAATCACCTCCAACGTCAGAGGCATCTTCATCACCCTCCCTTTGACCGGTCTCCTCATCCCATAGATCAGTCTTGGGGTGCTGCTCTGCAACACTAAACATGCTGCCAAAATTGGGGAACATAGAATTTCGCATGCTTCCCATCTGTGATAGGTTCTCATGAACACTGCCAAAGAGAGTGACCAGAGGGTCCATAAGAGGAATATTACTCTTACTCTCCGTGCTTCCATGGCGAGAGACAAGACCAAGGGCACTTCCAAGCATGCTCTCCCCCTTTGTAGGCCGGGCAATCCAAGATTGACCCTCCTCAGGCCCATAAAGCATGATCTGTTCCTTCTGAGCGGCTAGTCCCTCATCATCATTAAGCTCATTAGCAGGGCCTATTATGTACTCTTCAATAGATGTTTCCCCTCCTACACCCAGCCCTTCAACGAGAAGAGCCAATTCTCCTAAAAACAGGAAAGAAAAGGAAGAAGGAATCAGAAATTCATGTTTTGAATTCGAGTAGATCTAATAACAAGTCAGGTCGACAAATTCCAACTCGATCAGACAAGATGTTATAGATTGAAGAGAAAATAGCCAGCTATGCCTTTTTGAATTAGTTTATAACATCAGCAACCACACTGCTAACAGCCAAACTAATGTGAAAGCCCCTAATAAGATCCTCGTAGCAATATACCAGCTATCGCATAATGTACCTGCAGTATATTTTTCCAAGCATACTTGTTTTACGTCTTTGAAGTGAAACTTGTGCACAAGTATATCTGTGCATGATGCATATGCGTCATCTTCATGTATTGTAGCAGTTTGCAATGTAGCCTCTTTTTTTAGAATATGATATGTACACAACATGATATGGTTAGGGTGACTCAAACACGATATGGTATCTTGACCTGTGTATCTATTTTGTCCTTGTCTTGTCCGAGATCATGTCCAGACACACATACGGACCCAATTCCAGGGCAAAGTAGAAAGGCAACTAGACCATGTTAATAAAGATGGAAAGTAATTTTCAAGAAAGTTCCAAGTCTAGATGCGCAGAAAGCAATACGAATCATGCAAAATAAATGGAAAATCACTTCATTGCTCTGAGTATCATGTATTTGAGTAGAGATGCCAACCATTTCAGCTCTACACTAGAAAGTAGTAAGCATCATGCCAAAAGAAGTAGCAAGTATCAACTAGAACATGTTTGGTCTTTCTACTTGGTACTTACTATAAAAGAAACAAGAAAAGATAAATGAGACTATTTACCATTTGAGATTTTACAAATAGTTATTCTGCAATACAAACTAGTCTAGGACCTTTAGACACGTACACTCTAACTTTCCTAGTTCCGACCAACCAAAGACGCCCTAAACTAAAATGCCATATGGGTCAAAGCAAATTGATTTTAAAGGGGGCACAATAATTGCTCAAACAATTTAAATTTAATTACCAAAAGAGAATGCTACCTTTAATAAGGTAAAGTTAACCGATGGTAAATTATTCCTTAGATTGATAATTTGAAAAGAAGGTAGAAGGCATGTTGGAGTGAGTAAATACCTGAAACATCTTCCCTCCCACGCAACCTCTGCAGAACCTTTTTCGCCTCTACCATTCGCCCTTTACTTACAAGCCACCTTGGGGATTCAGGCAAAAAGAATACTGTCAGAGCAAAATACATGAGAGAAGGAATAGAGAGAACTCCTAGCATCAATCTCCAGTTTGGCTGCTCCATTAACGACATAGAAAAGACCATACAGTACGATAAAAACATTCCTCCAGAACCACTAAATTGAGGAAGTGTGTTCAGCGATCCCCTTATATCGGCCGGGGCTGTTTCGGAAATATAAACAGGAACCAATGTGACAGCCAATCCAATCCCAAACCCATCAATAAGTCTTCCCAAGAGTAGCATGTAGACATTGGGAGCCCATAACATGAGAAGACCACTCAGAAAGTAGAGCATAGATCCTATTATTAGCATAGGTCGCCTACCAACCATATCTGATACAGCTCCAGAGAATGTTGTGACAATTGTTGCTCCAATTAGTGACATAGCTACTATTAGCCCCTCGATAGTAGGCTCACTCTCCAATTTAAATTCTCTCTTTATGTAAAGGACAGCACCTGAAACAAAAATATAAATATTTATCAATAATTTCGAGTTTCTTTGTTTTCTATATGTATACTAGCAAGGCATGAAACATTGTCATTGCCAGCATGAGTACAATGATTAAACAAATTCGCTAGTAAGAAATCATGTTTCCTGATTCTTGGAGTTTATGTTCATCATATGTCAACACATCAACAAGACATGATTTTAAAAAAATAGTTACCATGATTGCAAACCGAAATTTTTCACATTTGATGGTTTTAATGGTAAATGTATAATATTGTTCAGTACATAATAATCATTGGGGTCGTTTATTCAACAACAACAAAATTATGAACGGCTGCCAACCTATCGTCAACCCTCTATATCCGGGTGTCAAATATAACTAACCTAGGTAGCTATGACGATGACGGAGTCATATGCCATAAAACCTAGACGGCCATTCGGCCGGTAAGTAGAAATACTTTATAACTATGCAGTAGAAGCTCGTGCAACAAACAAGCACCCTCCAAGTTCCTCTAGACTAAGTCTAAGACAAATAGAAAAAAATGATAAAATTGAGCAACGTTCTTCGATGGAACTACTTTCATCACTAAGACACATGATGCCAAAATGAGCGAACACGACTAACAAGCCACGTCTACGTCAACAAGCCATGAATCAAGAATTAGCATCCTTGCAAAATCAAACTAATCAAACCTTCTTCCACATTTGATAAGATTTAATGACACAATGTACATTAATGCTCGGTACATAGAATCACTATTGGTGGAGAACTACCTGCAATGGTAGCATTGTCCCATCCTTGCAACAAATTACCAATCGAAGCAGCAATCGCGATAAATACCGCTCCGTTCATCGTTCCTGCGAGAAACCGATCAACTAAACACAGATTCAAAGAACCTGCAACAGAATATTATGCATTAGCTTTCAAATATAAACGATTGTGCCAATCCACCAACTACGACAGCAACAAGATCTGGTCAAATCTATTATTGTTCAGTCAAAGTATAACCGATAACATATGAATCTAACCCCCTAGCATAAAAAATTTACATTGAAACACCAAAACTGAGCCATAGTGAAGAAAAGTAGAGAAAGGCACCAACTTTAGCTACAAGAAGTGAAACCCATGATAGAGAAAATCAAATGGACGCAAAAAAAAAAAAAATTAAATCAAGAAATCGCACTCAAGAAGTGGACTCGCAACCAACAAACACCAAACCGAGCCAAGAGGGGCGAAGCCCACGAAGTAAACTGGAGAAAGACGTCAACTTTAACTAAAAAGGAGCAAGACCAATTATAGAAAACCACAAATTGAGTGGAAAAAAACATGACCCATCAAAGAAACATCAAAACGAAGCAAACCAACATAAAAATTTGAGAAACACACTAACGTTAGCTACAATAATCGAAAGCCACGACACAGAAAAAACTCAAATGATCAAAATTAAGCATGACCCATCAAAGAAAACATCAACTCGACGCAAACCAACAAAGAAAATTTTGAGAAAGACGCCAACTTTAGTTAGAAGAAGCAAAACCCATGATAAAAAAACCCTCAATTTTTGCAAACTCAAGCAAAACCCATTAAAGAATTCCTTACAAATAACGCAATGGTACAGAGACCCAGAAGAAGAAGAAGAAGAAGATCTAGCCCTTTTTGAAGTAGAAGGGATTCACTCGGTAGAGACAAAGAAAAGAAGAACAAAAAGCAATCATAGAGAAACCAAAAAAAAAAAAAACTCAAGAAATACTGGGACGGACACTTGTACGTGTACTCGAGTAGTATCGCTCTCGGGAGTCCCACCTTTCCTTTCTCTCTACAGAGAGAGAGAGGGGGGATCTACAGAAGAAGCATAGAGAAATGGTTAAGCACTAGCTGTTGGTTGACAGTGAAAGAAACAAAGGAGGAAGAAAAAAGGGATTTTTTTTTTTTTTTTTTTTTGGGGAGAGGAGGAAGAAGAGGGAAGGGAGAGAATAGGGAGAGCAAGTTGGGAATTTTTTTTTTTTTTTTTTTTTATGTGGGGGCTGGGCAAGGAGGAGAAGAGAGTTGGATACCTCAACCTCAAATCATGTGGATGGAAAGTGAGGAAGTAGGGGAAGTCATGTTGATTTCATCATTTCCACTTTTCAATGGAAGTGAATTTTTTAACAGAAAATTATTAAGTACACCACCAAAAGTAGTAGAATGTGTCATATAAGATGAGATATGGTGTTCTCAAATATGGTATCCTAAACATGCTCCATCTTCTATCAAAGTGTCCGTCTCATATATTTTATTTTTTAAAAATAATACTCACAACCGATAGGACCCACATTTTGATAGGAGGGTATCAAAACGTGAGTCACACCAATTTCATAAAAAAAAAATGACACTCACAACCGGTGGAACCCACATTTTGATAGGAGAGGACACATTATTTGAAAAGAAAACAAATCATATTTTGCACTACAAAAAAGGAGGCCTTTTGTGACGACACTATTAGATACGCTCTTTAAAGAGTCCTAAAAGATGGATATTTGGGACGATTATTTATTTTGTAATAAAAAAAATATTATTTTGGACGGAATAGTAAATGGACTACTTCATTTAAAACTAAGAAATTACTCCATCCCAAAAAAGTCTGGACGGAAAAGAAAAATAATAGGCGGCCAAAATTTTACTAACATATCATTTTGGTTTGTCCCTTGGATCCTCATCCAAGGGTTAATATCAATCCCTAATATATCCCCTCTTTTCAACAAACAGCCATCACAAACATTTCCTATCATTTTCTTCCTCAAGCTCTAACAAAATCCATCCGTAATCCTAATCTATTTTCCCCTCTCCTCCACAAATCTCCATAACAAAAGCCCTAACCCTAACCTTTATTTACTCTCTATCCTAAGCTCCAGCCCCCTTTCTCTACTCATCTTTCTCCTCCAGATCTAGTTCTGGGGTTCTACGAGGAGGCTAGGGTCAAGAGAGGCGAGGACGACAAGAAGGAGGCGAGGCAGTGTTGACACACCTGGCGGCGGAGAGGAAGGCGATGAATGTGGACGACGACTCGCAGAAAGGGCGTTGGAGAAGTTCTTGTTAGGGTTTGGCAGGAAAAGAAGAAAGAGGGATTTTTGAAGGTGATCGAGACCGTCGGGGGCATTGCCAGCCCTGTCCGTCCGATACACTCCGCTATAATTTGTATCAGTAGCTATGCTTTCCTTTTTAATTTTTTTGTATTAAAATATAATTCCCGTTATTTCCAATTTTATTTGTTAGAGCATTTGTCAGTTATGTACATGATTAGGGGTTTATGGAGTTGATGACATTAAGAATACATTATAATTGGGAATAATTGCTCAGTTTTGGAGAGAGAGAAATGGAACTGTTCTAAATATTTTTGAAAAGGAAGAATGGTAGAAGAATGAATTTGGCATGCCAATGATAGTGCTTCAACACAAGTAGAACTATTTGTCAAACCATTCAATTCAGAAGTTGTTTAATTCAAAACAACTCATACTTTGCTAAAGTTTAAGAAGACAAACACCTAAGTAATTGTTTTAAAAATTTGACAAACCCTTCCAAGATCTTTAGCAGATAAGACAATGAGTTCTATACGGCCTTATGTAACTTCACCGAATATGACAGTTCGGTGAAGTTGTAATCAAGATCTTAGGTTGGTTCTTGACTAAAATCTTAAATATTTAGATGATCGAGATACATGTTTCAATATATTAATTTACCTTATTGGCCCAAATTGTTATAATAAATACTGGATACTATTTCATTTGTTCATAATCGAGATACGTGCTAATTTCTGACTGATATTTCATTTGTTCAAAAAGCATCATTAGAGTCATAAGTTATGCTGAATGGCAGAACACATGCTAGACTATTCACATTTTTTTCCCTTCATATTTGTAATGTCAAACCATATTTAATGAATGGACAAACTCTTTAATATAGTTTATCAACGAAATGACTTTGTCAATGAGTTGATTTCTTAAGTGGGCTTGTTTCATATCCAATACAAAATTGTCCACCAATACGTTCTTTTATTAAAGAATTTGATTAGAGTCAAGTGGAATTCAATTGTATCAAATAAAATGTTATAGACTGAGTCAAATGCATCTCAAATGATTTCCTAACACTAATTCTTAGTAAAGCATCGTCCAAATAATCATTGGCAGTCAAAATATGCTTTTATATTATTTTTATAATAAAATAATGTCCCTCATCTTTGACTGGACGGTTTACTGTTCTTTTGTCTAAGTTTTTGTTGATGTAACTTAAAATTTTAGTTTTCATTGTTCCGATCAGTACCTTTGCTTCCAAATCCAAACTGAGTTTGCTTAGGTTGGCTCTAAATATATAACCACAAGAACTGTTCTTTTCTAGGTCAGTGGAAGTATTTTGCTACAAATTTCCATTGTGGAGATTTTGAAGCATCTTAGTTGTCATCTGAACCTTTAAGATATTGGTTTTCCAATTATAAATCTGTAGAACCCTAGAGGGGGGGTGAATAGGGTAATTAAAAAAATAACTACAACAATTGATGCAATAAGGACAATTGAAAGTAAAGAGTTGAAAGATCAAACGCAAACGCAAGAATGTATCCTGGTATCCTCTTTTGAGGCAGTCCAGTCCCGGAACCCTCTCCGGCTTTAATCTACTATTTAACCAAATAGTACACACGAGTTTGGATCCGAAGAACTCGCCAACTTCAACACGAGTTTGGATCCGAAGACTCGCCAACTTCTACACACGAGTTTTCTTGCGAAGGCTCGCCAACTTCAAACAAAAGAGAATGAGAACTTGTTGATCTTCTAACACGTGAAGATCGAAATGTACAACTCTTTAATACTCTAGCACTTTGGGAAAGGATGACAATGAAAAGCTTGGAAGAGTATTAATGGTGGAGCTCTTGGTTGTTGGAAAATTTATGGAAGAGTTGGTGAAGAAGCTCAAGAGAGAGAGAGCTTCCTTTTATAAGAGAACCAAGAGTTGGTGGCATTTAATGCTCAGAATGCAGACAGACCGGCATGCCGTCGGTATGCAGCGGCATACCGTCGGTATACCGGCCAAATAGTAACGGTCATATTAATGACCGTTTGAGAGCATTAAATGCGGCCATTAATGCTAGTCAGAGCAATTCGAAAACCAAATATTTGAAACTCGGTATACCGCCGGTATGCCGGAGCATGCCGCCGGTATGCCGACAATTTGTCACAGCAAGTTTTGAGTTGCTAAAAACGGTATACCGTCGGTATGCCGGAGCATGCCGTCGGTATGCCGACAATTTGTCACAGCAACTTTCTGGACAAGAAAAGCGGTATACCGCCGGTATGCCGGAGCATGCCGCCGGTATGCCGACTATTTGTCACAGCAACTTTCTGTATTCTAAAAACGGTATACCGCCTGTATGCCGGAGCATACCGCCGGTATGCCACTCTGTAGCTATTTGATTTTTGACTTGTTCTTTTTACTGTCATCCGTCCTTAGGTGTTTACAGATATACCTAGACCAGTACAGACTCGAAGACTCTAAGCAGGAAGACGTCGTCTTATGCAGGGAACGCCGGTAACTGCTACAGTCTTCAAGGAAGAAAGAGAAAGCTCTTGAACGGAAGAACTCCATGTAGTAGATCTTCTGAGAATATATGAAACTGAAGAACAGAAGACTAAACTACGAAGATGCTGTTAATTACTCAAAATAAAATGTGCCAACAAACTCTTCTATTTTGATAATTGACAAAATAGAGAGATAGCATCTTCAGGGAGGAGCTCCCCCGTAGGTAGACAACTCCCCCTCAATACGATTTCTCCCCCTTTGTCACTTAGTCAAAGATGGGGATAAACAATAGAAACAGTGCATAATAAAAAGACACGAGTATATAAAGAGAAGCATGCATTAATATATAGAAATAGGGAGTGAATACATGCTGGACCCATACATAACATAGTGATAAAATAAAAGACTCTCCACAACGAGAGCTGGACACTAGAGACAACCATAGATAAAGTCCCCGAAGGACAGCAAACAACTAGTAACAACCACACACCGGTCCCCGAAGGACCACAAAAGACAATATAAAGACAAACACATAAAAACTAGAAACACCGATAAACTGAAACCATCACCAAAGGAAGTCCATCCCTAATCCTCAGCCGGATCATCATCATCATCACCCTGAGCTTGCTGGAAGGCGCCAAAAGGATCAATGCCGTTAGGGTACATAAACCCATAGGCATTGGGGTCAGAGAAGCGCGGGCCCGTGTACATGGGATCCTGAAGATTAAGATCCAGAAAAGCATCACGGTCTTGAAGAGTGCGCTGAATAAAATACCCCTGATCGTGGAAACGAGTCTGGATTAGGGCGCCAAGTCCACGAGTATGGGCCCGCATCTGTTCCTCCGCCTGGGCCATCCGCATATCAAAATGCTGCTGAGTGAGCAGCATATAACGGCCCGAAGTAGGAGGGGTAGATGTGGGAGCAGCAGGCGTGGATGCCAGTTGCTCTTGGGAAGATGAGGCACGGGAAGTAGAGGCGCCACCAAGGGAACGGGAGACAGCAAGATATGAGGGGACGCCATCCGAGGAGCAGAGAGACAGATCAATATGTTTGGCCTCCATAAGCAGAGTGATAAAAGAGCCATAGTAGAGATTCTGCTTCTCCGAAGGCAAGACACGCCGGAATTGCAGAAGAAGAGTCTTCAGGAAGGAGAATCGCTTCCGGGCATAGAGATGATACATGCAGACGAGGGCATCACCGGTGATTGCGTCATAATTCCCGCCCTTAGGAAACAAAGTGTGGCACACGATCCGATGGAGCTCATAGTAAAACGGCTCCAGCTGGATAGAGAGGGCCGGGATGGCAGGAGGGTTGGGACCCTTGCAGATGATTCGGCAGAATTCGTCGAAAGGGGACGCCGCCGAGGAGTTGAGAGCACCCAAAGTTGGTAACGCTTCCCCTTTGTCCGGGATGCCTAAGATGTTCCCCACTTCCCGAGAAATAAGACGGAAGTGGCGGTCATTGACCATAGATTGAATGACGGATGGATCGTCGTCATCCCCTCTCATGTTGCAATAGAAAAGGCGAACAGCAGCGGGGTAGACCAGAATTTGGCGCCGAAGAAGAGAGGAGAGACCGGCGTCGTCAAACAAAGGGACGTGACCGGGGAAGAGGTTCCAGTTGATCGCCCGTCCCTTGAACACGTTGTGATGGACGAAGTGCTGGAACCAAAGCTCGGCCGCCAGAGAGTTGGAGAAGACGCGTTGGTCATAGCCGGTAGGTAGTGCCACCGGGACGAAGGGGTTGAACAAGGAGGAGGAGGAGGATCGGGGGCGCTTAGGGTTTGCCATGTAGAGGGTTTTTGTGCTTTTGTGTGGAAGAAGAAGTAGTAGAGAGGAGATGGAAGAAGGAGGGTTTTTAAAGTAGAGGAGGAAGATGAAGATATGAGTTTGAAAGGGGGGGTAGGGAGGGAACGGTTATAGAGGAGGATTAAAGTGGGAAGATGAAAAGGTGATGGGATGAAATAATGATGGAGTAAAAAGAGGAGAGAAAGGGGGAAGGTGATTTGAAGAGTAATAAATAGGAAGGGAGTTGAGGAGATGGGTAGTTAAGAGGGATGGGATGGATGAGAGGGAATAAAGAAAGGATAGAAAGAATAAAGGAAGAGAGAGGAAAAAGGGGGCCCCGATCTCAGAGAAGTAGTCATGTCCGCCGCCATTCGGCATACCGGCGGTATGCCGACGTATACCGACGGTATGCCGAGTTTCGAAACAGAACATAATTCTGCTTGGAAAAACGGCATGCCACCGGTATACTGTAGTATACCGTCGGTGTGTCGGCCGAATGGGACTAAGGATCAACGGTCAAAATGCCTAGTTCACGGCAAAGGAAAGAGAAGCGATCTTCCGGGAGAGGCTTAGTGAATATATCGGCTAATTGATAGGTAGTATCAATAAATTCAAGATGGATATCTCCTTTTTGCTGATGGTCACGAAGAAAATGGTGTCTAATTTCAATGTGCTTCATGCGTGAGTGACAAATCAAATTTTTCGTGAGATTGATAGAGCTAGTGTTATCACATTTAATATGGGTGCAAGAATGAGAAATGCCATAATCTAAAAGTGTTTGTGACATCCAAAGAATTTGTGCACAACAACAACCAGTCGCAATATACTCTGCCTCAGTGGTTGAAAGAGCAACAGAGTTTTGCTTCTTACTAAACCACGATACCAAGGACTTTCCGAGGAATTGACATGTGCCACTAGTGCTTTTTCGGTCAATATTGCATCCGGCAAAATCCGCATCCGAAAAGCCGTGAAGCTCAAAGGATGAGGATTTCGGATACCAAAGACCCATGTTAATGGTGCCTTTGAGATAACGAAAAATGCGCTTAACGGCACTCAAATGTGATTCCTTTGGATTGGCTTGATATCGTGCACACAAGCAAACACTAAACATGATATCCGGACGGCTAGCAGTTAAATAGAGTAAGCTACCGATCATACCTCTATACTTACGAATGTCGACCGATGTGCCATCTTCATCACCGTCAAGCTTTCTCGTTGTGGCCATAGGAGTCCTCATTGATTTGGATGAGTCAAGGTCGAAATGCTTGAGGAGGTCCTTTGTATATTTTGCTTGATTGATGAAGGTTCCTTTAGGTCCTTGTTTGATTTGTAATCCCAAGAAGAAGGAGAGTTCACCCATCATACTCATTTCAAATTCTTCCTGCATAACTTTGGCAAATTCTACATAAAGTGTGTTGTTAGTAGAACCAAAAATAATATCATCAACATAAATTTGAACCAATAAGAGAGTCCCATCATGGGATTTAATAAAAAGTGTGGTGTCAACTTTGTCCTTTGAAAAATTGTGAGAAACAAGAAAAGAACTAAGACGCTCATACCAAGCACGTGGAGCTTGTTTGAGGCCATAAAGGGCTTTATGGAGTTTGAAGACGTGATTAGGAAATTGAAAATCTTCAAAACCGGGAGGTTGTTTAACATAAACTTCCTCTTTAATAATACCATTTAGAAAAGCACTTTTAACAACCATTTGAAATAGCTTAAAGTCATTAAAACAAGCAAAGGCACAAAGCATACGAATGGATTCAAGACGTGCAACCGGAGCATAGGTTTCGTCGTAGTCAATGCCTTCCTCTTGGTTATAGCCTTGAGCAACCAATCGGGCTTTGTTACGAGTCACTAACCCGTCTTCATTAAGTTTGTTGCGAAACACCCATTTAGTTCCAATAATGGGGTGATTGCTAGGTTTTGGGACAAGTTCCCAAACCTTGCTTCGCTCAAATTGATTTAGCTCCTCTTGCATAGCTATCATCCAAAATTCATCAAGAAAAGCATCATTAACATTTTTAGGCTCTATTTGAGAGATAAAAGCCACATTGGCACAAAGATCACGAGTGGCGGATCTTGTGCTAACACTTGAGGAAGGATCCCCAATGATAAGCTCCTTAGGATGATTGGTGACAAATCTCCATTCTCTTGGGAGATCCTTTGAAGGAGGCTCGAGACAAGGAGACTCTTTAGATGGGGTCACAACTTCATTGTTAGATGAAGAATGACGATCCTCTATAGAGGAGTTCTCCAACCCAAACGAGATGTCATCAATATCCTCGGAAGAGGAGAATGTAGAAGAGTTGAGTTCATTAAAAGAGACATTGATTGACTCTTCGACAACAAGACTTCTTTTGTTAAAAACACGAAAACCTTTACTATGAGTAGAGTATCCAAGAAATATTCCTTCATAGGCTTTTTCTTCAAACTTGCCTAGGTTATCCTTGGTATTCAAAATAAAACAATTGCAACCAAAAACTTTGAAATATTCAATAGAAGGAATTTTGTTGAACCAAAGCTCATAAGGAGTCTTCTTAGTAATAGGTCTAATTAAGACTCTATTAATAACATGACACGCCGTATTAACGGCTTCCGCCCAAAAATATTGGGAGAGCTTATATTGGTTTAACATAACCCGGGCCATGTCGCCAAGGGTTCTATTATTTCTCTCCACAACACCATTTTGTTGAGGAGTACGAGGACAAGCAAAATCATGTCCAAAACCATTCTTTTCACAAAATCTTTTGAAATCAACATTATCAAATTCTCCTCCATGATCACTCCTAATTTTGTTGATAGAAAAACCTTTCTCATTTTGAACACGTTTACAAAAAGCAACAAATTCACGAAAAGTATCACTTTTGCAAGCAAGAAAAATAACCCAAGTAAATCTCAAAAAATTATCAACTAAAACAAAAGTATAAAGTTTGCCACCAAGGCTAGCTACTCTACTAGGCCCGAAAAGATCCATATGAATAAGTTGAAGGGGTCTAGTGGTACTCACAGAGTTGATGGATTTGAAGGATGACTTGGTCAACTTACTTTTCTCGCATTCTTCACAAACCATATCCTTTTTGAAAGGGATACTAGGAAGTCCTCGTACAAGCTTCTTGGAGGCGAGGCGAGAGATGGTATCCATGTTGGCGTGTCCAAGCCTCATGTGCCAAAGCCAACTCTCATCGTTCTTTGCAACTAGGCACCTGTCATTGTTAGTACCTTCAACAAGATAAAGAACATAAATATTGTTTTCTCTAATGCCTTCATACACAATAGTTTCATTGGAGCTATCGGTAATGTAGTATTTGAGTTTAACAAACTTGATATCATAGCCATTATCGGTAAGATGGCTAATACTAAGAAGATTATGCTTGAGATTAGTAATAAGACATACATTATTAATACAAGGATAAGGAGGAGAACCGATATTACCATTTCCAATAATATAACCTTTAAGATTGTTACCGAAGGAGACGTGTCCTTCTTTCTTCATCGATAGCGTTGTAAAAAGTGAAGCATCACCGGTCATGTGCCGTGAACAACCGCTATCGAGAATCCACTTGCTTCTAGCATGAGAAGGATTCGTCACCTACAACATAAGTTGAAGATGAACATTTTGGTACCCATGATCTTATGGGTCCATGAGTGTTAGTCTTAGGAACCCACTTAAGAACTCTCATGTCAACTTGTTTTCTTGTATAACAAAAGTTTGAAGTGTGACCGACCAAACCACAATAATTGCACATCAAAGAAGATTTAGAAGAAGAAGTGTGAGTGTTGTGCATATGTGAGTTTCTAGTGTGAGAAGTTCTACCATGAGTGTTATGATGATAGTAAAAAGCATGATGAGAGGTGTTCTTCTTAACAAAAGGTCATTTTCTTGTGTTAGAAAAGGAGTTGAGTGTAGTGTTCATGTAATGGTTATGCCTAGCATTGTGATGAGTGTGAGGGTGTCTTGGAGCATGCATATGAGTGGTATTCTTATTACCTAAATTCTTACTTCGTGTAAGAAGATCATTATACTTAATAGAAGTGAAATATTCTCTTCTATTAACATCTTGACATTTGCGTATGGCAAATTCATAAGAGCTTCTCATGGATTGAATCTCATCATCCTTTTTCTTGATGGTGTAAAGAGATTCTTGAAATTTGAGTCGCAAAGACTCTATTTCATCCGTGTCGGAAATAGGAGATTTTCCCTTCACATCAATAATGATACTAGAGAGCCTCTCTACTTCAAGTTGAAGAGCCTCAACCTCCTTAAGAGATTTCTTGTATTTATTCCGAACACCTTTGTGTTCTTCATGTAACTCAAGAATGGCTTTCTCCAAATCATCATAGGTAAGAGTGTTTAAGGAAAAATCATCAAGTACCTCATCGGTTGCCATGAGACAGACGTTGGCATTGTGTTTGCACTCCTTGTCGTTGTCAGAGTCGCTCGCGTCGCTTTCACACCAAATGCTAGTGTTAGCGAACTTTCTGGAGGACGAGCTTCCCTTGCTAGACTTCCCGTACTTGCTTGAGTCTTTTCGTATCATCGAACAATCCCTCTTGATGTGTCCGGGTCTTCTGCATTGATAGCACGCCGGGTCTTCTTCATTGTCCCGTCTAGAGCGGTTGGCCTTGTTGAACTTTAAGAACTTCCGGAAGTGCTTAGCTGTGAGAGCTATTTCTTCATCATCGTCCGACTCATTGTCGTCGGAGCTATCCTTGGAGTAGGACCTTGATGCTTTGAGAGCAAGAGTCTTCTCCTTTTCTTTGGTCTTCTCCTTCTCCTTCTCTTGAATGGAGGATTCCTCTTGGTCCTTCATGTCAAGCTCGTGAGTCATTAGCTTACCCATGAGAGTCTCTAGGTTCATGACGGTTAGATCGTTCCCCTCAATGATTGTGGTAGCTTTAGGACTCTAAGCTTTCGTCAATCCTCTAAGAATCTTTCTTATCTTTTCATGAGCGAGATATTCCTTTCCAAGAGAAGAGAGAGGGTTAATGATGTCACCAAAACGAGTAAACATGCTAGCAATAGATTCATTATGCTTCATTTTAAAAGACTCATATTCTTGCGTGAGTCTACTGATCTTGGATTCCTTCACTTATGAAGTTCCCTCGTGTGTGACTTCAAGTAACTTCCAAATCTCATTGGAAGTCTTGCAAGTAGAGATTCGATTGAATTTACTACTGTCGAGAGCACAGTAAAGAGCATTCATTGCCTTGGCATCTCGACAAGCAAGCTTCTTCATGTTTTCAGCAAGTGTTTTTCGAAGGGTGTCAGAAGCAATATCCTCAATAGCTCTAGAAGAAGTAGGAAGGCCATTTATCACGCAATCCCATAAATCGAAATCTATGGACTTTAGATAAATGCCCATCCTAATCTTCCAGTAGTTATAGTTGGTACCATCAAATAGGGGAGGCCTATTTGTGGAGTGTCCCTCATTGTAAAACGTGTTGATGCTAGGGTTAGAGGCCATGGATCACTCAAGGGTGTAAATCTAAATCAAGAGAACGAAGCTCTGATACCAATTGTAGAACCCTAGAGGGGGGGTGAATAGGGTAATTAAAAAAATAACTACAACAATTGATGCAATAAGGACAATTGAAAGTAAAGAGTTGAAAGATCAAACGCAAACGCAAGGATGTATCCTGGTATCCTCTTTTGAGGCAGTCCAGTCCCGGAACTCTCTCCGGCTTTAATCCACTATTTAACCAAATAGTACACACGAGTTTGGATCCGAAGAACTCGCCAACTTCAACACGAGTTTGGATCCGAAGACTCGCCAACTTCTACACACGAGTTTTCTTACGAAGGCTCGCCAACTTCAAACAAAAGAGAATGAGAACTTGTTGATCTTCTAACACGTGAAGATCGAAATGTACAACTCTTTAATACTCTAGCACTTTGGGAGAGGATGACAATGAAAAGCTTGGAAGAGTATTAATGGTGGAGCTCTTGGTTGTTGGAAAATTTATAGAAGAGTTGGTGAAGAAGCTCAAGAGAGAGAGAGCTTCCTTTTATAAGAGAACCAAGAGTTGGTGGCATTTAATGCTCAGAATGCAGACAGACCGGCATGCCATCGGTATGCAGCAGCATACCGTCGGTATACCGGCCAAATAGTAACGATCATATTAATGACCGTTTGAGAGCATTAAATACGGCCATTAATGCTAGTCAGAGCAATTCGAAAACCAAATATTTGAAACTCGGTATACCGCCGGTATGCCGGAGCATGCCGCCGGTATGCCGACAATTTGTCACAGCAAGTTTTGAGTTGCTAAAAACGGTATACCGTCGGTATGCCGGAGCATGTCGTTGGTATGCCGACAATTTGTTACAGCAACTTTCTGGACAAGAAAAGCGGTATACCGCCGGTATGCCGCCTATTTGTCACAGTAACTTTCTGTATTCTAAAAATGGTATACCGCCAGTATGCCGGAGCATACCGCCGGTATGCCGCTCTGTAGCTATTTGATTTTTGACTTGTTCTTTTTACTGTCATCCGTCCTTAGGTGTTTACAGATATACCTAGACCAGTACAGACTCGAAGACTCTAAGCAGGAAGACGCCGTCTTATGCAGGGAACGCCGGTAACTGCTACAGTCTTCAAGGAAGAAGGAGAAAGCTCTTGAACGGAAGAACTCCATGTAGTAGATCTTCTGAGAATATATGAAACTGAAGAACAGAAGACTAAACTACGAAGATGCTGTTAATTACTCAAAATAAAATGTGCCAACAAAATCAACCTTACTGAGTTTGATGTTAGTATCATGTGATAGATCGGTATTAATATTGCATGATTTGATGGAATTAGTTAGATGTCTCAAGTGACTGTATTATGTTGTTTTTCTCAAATAACATGTCTCAAGTGACATATTTCATGTACATCTCTGTATTTATTGGCTGATTTTCAACTATATGAATTATGACCTTGGCAAGTAATTAGTAGCGCACTCCTTTTGTCCTTATGCAGATATTCTCAGAGATCACTGAAGTGCAGAAGACAACATCCAAGCGAGATTCATATGATGTGGAAAGAATGTATTTCTTGCGGGCTACTGTCTATGAATCAGCACGTCTTCTGCCATCTGGTCCTTTACTTCAAAGATGGTCCTTAAACCATGGTACATGTATATGTTACCTTGTCCATGATATTTATTTCCAATGTTCTGCAGTTAGGCCAAATCAAAATTCTTGTATAAAACTTAGTTGCAAATCCATATTCATAATAAAATGGTGAATTTCTATAAGAACTTTAGACCGTATGCGTACTTAAATGCAGGCATGTATTGTTTGAAGGATACAATTCGCAAAGTCTACTAATGATTGTAGGTTATGTCTTCTTTAAAGAAAGATGTTTTCTTATATATGTATGTATGTGGCAAAAATATTTCAATCGAGATGTCCTACTTGTTGGTATTATTGGTTAGTTGGACAATGATACTCTTACGCATACCTGTCAGATAGACTTCCTAAATTATCTTAGAACACAGTGTACATGCCTGAAAGATATGGATAGATTGTTATTATAATTTTGTTTCTTCTTATTAGAGGGGGAGATGATATAAATTGAGGAGGTAGGGTCTAAACTATAAATTATTAGGGCTGAAACTACAAATTATTAAGTATTTAGGGATACCCTACAAGTTACTCCTAAACTATAAATTATGGATAGATTGTTATTATAGTTTTGTTTCTTCTTATTTAAGATTGTAGTCACAAATTTGAGTCTTCAATATCTATTTAATTATCCTATTATAATTAAAGGTAATATATTAAAAAAAATTAGGTGCTCAGTGTATCAGTGAATTATGAATTATATTTGCAGGAATTATATTATCTCTTTAGAAGTTCCTAACTGCAGTATCTCTATAACAACATACTTATGTAAACATTATAATATATATGGTCATGGTATTCTCATATGCACTGCCATAAATTGTATACATAATTTTTTTTTAGTTTACGTCCAAACATTGTACACACTGGGTCGTGAAATTCTCATATGTGTTGCCATAAATTCTTGATATATGGTATTGCATTTTGGTAACTAGTTATTTTTTACTCATATTTACAGGTCTTTCAAAAGAGTTTTGGGATGATTTCATAAATGATGGGAGATGTCGCTTAATGGGAAAGCAGTTTGGGTTTATTTTAGGTTCATTTTACAAATGAGGTAGATGATGCTTAATGATGTAAAGCGTTTTAAGTTCATTTTGTAAATGATTAAAGCATTTTGAGTTCATTTTGTAAATGATTGGAGGATGCTCAATGATGTAAAGCACTTTGGTTCCTTTTGTAAACGATGGGATATGACGTTTAATGATGTTTTATAAATACATTTTTTTGTTAATGTACTTTAGAGTTTATAATATGCATTTGAACTTAAAGAGTTAGTTATATATGGTTTTTGTTATATATGTATTTTAATTGTACATTTTATAGACAGAACAAGGAAACAATAAATTTAAAATAAATGTAACAATTGTTATAACTTTTGGGACGAATTTGTAACTGTCCTAAAAGAGAATTCTATTCTTGTGACTCTTCCCCTAAATTATTAGGACGGTTTCAAACTGTCGTTTAATAACAATTAGGACGGTTATATTCGTCCCTTAAGTTTTTGTCACGCCACCCTAATAGCACTGTTTAAATACGTCACAACTATCGCCCCAAATAATATTTGGGCCCGGTATAGCCTCTTTTTAAAACATTTTTTCGTTGTCCCAAAAGATCACTTTTTGTAGTATTGGGATAGCAGATCCCAACCCCTATCATATGATAAGAGCATCTCCAACCCTGTTGTCTTGCTTTGTGTTGTGATTCCTATGTGGCATGAGACACAAGACAAATGTGGCTAGATGATAAGATGATATTCACACAAGACAATGAGATAAAAAAGTGTTCTCCAATGCAAAAGTATTGAGAAGACAATAAAAAGTATTTTTTTCAACTTCCAAGACAACTCCTCTACTTCTTTATTTTTTATAAATATTTTTATTCATAATTGATGATATGGAGATAAAGTCATTGTGAAGTATATTGTCTAGATCTGGACAACCAACTTCACATTGTCCTTGCCATGTCAACTCCATACTTTATTTCACATTTGCATTGGAGAAGTACTTTTAAAAAAAAAGAGCATGTCATTCCTATGTGGCAACCATTTTTTTCTAAACTCACAATAGGGTTGGTGTGAAACCCAAAATTTTGGAATTATTAATGGTTGGATTTTATTTGTTTGTAGCGTAATCTTAGTCTTAGTGTTATTATTATTATTATTATTATTATTATTATTATTATAGTCGGATCAGGAAAACATTATTTTTAAAAAATTAATTACTGGATTTTTGATTGTGCCATGTCCCGATCCCGTGTCCAGGGTCCGACCCCGAGCTGAACCCGAATCCCGTCTTTCGATCCTTCCTCTGAACATTTTTATTACATGGAACTTATATACCAATATATTATATATATATATATATATATATATATATATATATATATATATATATATATATATATATATATATATATATATATATATATATATATATATATATATATATTAGTTGGAGTAAAAGAAGAAAAAAAAAAAACAAAAACCTTTTTGTTTTCCCCCACGACCTGGCCGTGCGCCCCCAAATTTCTCCACCTAGCTCTCCTCTCCCTACACTTCTTCTTCTCCTTCTTTTAATAACCCACCCCTGCTCTCTCTCTCCCTCATTCTCATTTCACTTTTTCTCTCACTCCATTCCCTTTCCCCAAAATTCCACTCGGCCCGTGCCCTAGCCGCCCGGCCAGCTCCGGCCAGATCCGTCCGCTGCTCAACCTCCAGCGTCTTCCGTGCGCCCACCTCCCGGCCGCGCACTGCCCGTCCGCGACCTCCCGGCGCCCACCTCCGCCCGCGCGACCGCCTCCCGAGGCCGCGCTCGTCTTTCCCGACCCGGCCAGCGCCCTGCCAGCACGTGCCCGTCCGGCCAGCGCCCCCGGCGACCCCCGTGCCCGTCCGGCCAGCGCCCCCGCCGGCCAGCGCCTTCCGTCGGCCATATCTGCCCCCGGCGACCCCGAGTCCCCGTGCCGTTTCGGCCAGCGCCTTCCCGGCGTGACCCCGAGCCCTGTCGACTCCGCCCCAGCACTGTCCCGAGTTCTGCAGCGCTCTGTCCCGAGCCGATCTGCTGTTCGCGCCTCTTGTGCGCTTTTTCGAGCCGATTTCCCGCTGTCCGCGTGTTTCTGGACTGTTCTAAGTCGGCACGGATTATTTCTTTTTCTATTTCTTGCATCTGAGAGCTCTAGCCGAGCAACTGAAGTATAACCCCGTGTCCCTGTGTCCCTCCCGTAGCTTAGTCAATGATGACGCGGTCCCGACCCCGTTACGGGGATCGGCTTTAGTTAATTGTGTTAGGGGATACGCGTTATTTTGGATCGGACTGTTGTTTATGTTGCGGCTTAGTTTCTCTTGGGTTTGGACATTTCCTTAGTTGATGTGTCCATTCTCTTTGGTATGGACAATTCTTTAGTATGCTGTGCTGGTTATTCCTATTTTAATTGGTATGTACTATTTTTGGCGGGGGTTTATTATTCTGGGATTTGGATATTATCTTTGTGTTGCGATATTGGTGTGTTCCCTGGCTTGGGACGTTGATTTTGAGTTGTAGGTTTTGTACCGCCTCGTGGCTAGGCTGTCATAGTTACAGAGGAGATGCTGTCCAAATTTTCAGTAAAATCTTTTCAAATAATATTATTTAATTAAGTTCATTAAATTAAAAATCTATTTTTAATCCGGTCTTTGCAAAATGATTTACAAAGTTGGTTTTGTTGGTTTTAAATGCGGTTTTTGTGAGTTTTGTATCCCATGTTAGGCGACGACCATATCGGTCGGATGAGCCTCGACGACACGCAAACGTTACAGGAAATTCCTGTATGTTGAGGCGTTAGCCAGCAACGTGAGATTGCATGACCAAGTCTGAGACGCCCGTTTTCTGTAAATTATATTTAATTTATATTATGTTTTATTTTTAGAACTAGTTACTGGCCTCTAGTATTTTGGGTGCAGGGCTTCGGCCTCCTGACTGGACCGCTTCACGGCATTCAGAGCTCGTCTCAGTTTTTATATTAAATTAATTAAATTATTTTAAGGACATAAGCCCAGTTTTTCTTTTATTTTTCTGTGGCCCTGTAATTGTGTAGTGTAGACTTTCTACTTTATTTTCTGGGTTTTGTTGTTGGCGTAGCTAGGCGCATAATAAAAATTGGTTATTAATTATTTTGTATAAAATTAATAAGGATTTCTCACATTTAATTAAAATGGATAAATTACTAGTAAGTTAACAAGTCTATGATTTTATCATTTAAAGAAAGTTAGTTTTATACATATTATTAAAAATACAAGTTTTGCCAATTAAAAGTGTAATTGCTATTTTTCCCAATAAATCAATAATCGATTATTTCGTAAATTGATAAACCAATATATTATACGACGTAGACGGATTTCGTTAGATTAATTAAATAACTTAAAACCTGACTAGGGTCTGTTTCTAGAAATTACAACTAGCACACCTAGATTTGGCTCATCTATGATTCTAAGTCAGGATTCTCAACTGTAGGATTTCGAGGACGTACCTGACTTCCTTTCCGGCACTGACATCCCAATCCAGTCATACAAACAAAGGCAAGTTACGGTTATATTTTTTTGCATTTTATTTAGTAATTGTCATGATTGCATGCTTAAACCACATTGCTACACGGAACTCTCTCCTAAGTTCGATTATTGATTGTGGGGATATTGGGGGAGTAGTGTAACGTTTATGGCCAAACCCACATATTGCATTATTGTGCGAGCTTACCCCTCTTACACACGGGGATAGGCCGTATCGTATCGTTAGGATGCTATTGTACAACCCAAGCCGGTCATAGACGTTACCTATTCAAATCACATTGTTTCAAATATTGAATTGCTGAAAATTGCTGAAAAATATTGTTCAAAGTATTTCAACTGTTTAAAATTGCATCTTTCCATTATTACTTAGAATGTCGGATTATGTACGCGTACTTGCTCCTTTCCTGACTGGATTCCCCCCCCCCCCATAGGTGATGTTGATGATGCTGAGTATTGTTCAATAGCTACTATGACCCGGTATTGTATCATGTGGTATTGCCAGAGTCCCCCTTGGAGGACACAGAATCGGAGGCTGATGAGCCGACCGTCTAGCTAGTTGCTTTCCAGTTATCTAGTTTTATTGTATTGGAGTTTATTGATTTGAATTCAGTACTTTTATTTCCAGTTGTACCTTTCAATTGTTGAATAAAAAGTTTTTAAAATTTTCGTATATTCAAGTTGTGACAAATGTATAAATGTTGTTTTGAACACCTGCATATAGAACAGCTTACTGCCGCCGTCTCACAACGGTGCAGGCTGGGCATGATCCGGTTCGACCCAATAATTTGGAATCGGGTCGTGACATGTTTTTAATGGTAGCCCATGCAGGTCCAAAACAACAACTTAGGTAAACATATCTAGAAACAATTAGAACACAAGAATATTGATTTGTCACAACATAGGACCGAATTATCTATATATAAGTAACTATTTTTTCTTGCTTATAGAACGGTAGGTTACCTTGTTTACCCTTGCCCCTAAACTTGCCAGACTATGAAGACAACCTGACCTATGCCTATCAGTCGGTACAAGCAAGATCTTATTTTCTATGCATGACGCAAGAAAACATGACAAGAGAATCGTAGTAATAGTTTAAGCAGTGGGAGGCTGCTCGAACCAGACCAGGACCAGAAGAGCTAATATTACCTAGAATTATTGATTAGCACTAGATGATACCCTACCGAAGCATAACATATTACCCTTGATTACACTCTTTTTCTGGCCAATATCTTTTCCAAAGTCATGTCTCCCCTACGATACAATTTCTGAAAAATTGTAATCTTATGAGAATGTATGTAAGGTGGTATTTATCAAGGATATATTAGTGATTAAGAATTGGAAGAATAGAATTTTAGAATACCTAGATATTATATATATATAATATACATGGTGAACAGAGAGTCTACTATATTCACCATGTTACAATATAGGGCCGAAATTATTTATTTTAAAATATTTTGGCTTGCTTATAGTTTTATAGGTTACCTTGCTTATGTTTGTACCTAAAACTTATCTAGATTAGGCCGATCGTATGATGGTATGTTTTACTACCAATTTTATTTTCTAGATTTTTGGTATATTTTAGTGTCCCATGGCTTTCGGGATTATTTTCTTCCATATCTTTATCAGATTCTAGCATACTTTAGGATCCATACTCTTTCGCCCTTTTTTTGGACTAAGATTATATATTTTTTTCAATCTCCTTCTTTAGCAAACCTTTTTGCAACTTCTCCATTTGTTGATCAAATCTTACTCCTCTATCTTTATTTGGAATCTAGATCCAATCACTATTTAGAGTTTTAAATTCTTCTATAGCAAACCTAATAAACTCTTATCTACCCAAAGTATTTCTACGACTAGTACTGTCACGCCCCGCTCCCGTAGGAGCGATCGTCCTCGCTAAGGCGTGATGCCGCACGAGCCTAGATTGCGCTCGTGCAAGGCGGGTTCTATAACGGCCGATTCCAGCGGCTGCGACGGGGTCGTCGCACAGAAGTCCCAAGCAGAGACATTTAATAACAGCAGCGATATTTAGAACAAAACACAAGTCATTGCAAAACTCTCTTTTATTGATATTGAAACAAAGGTTACAATGGGGCGCAAGGCCAAGATTACAAGTCTCTCACGCTCACTCATCTCACATTACAAGTCACTCAGCTCTCTCTCTCTCATCTCTCAATTACAAGTCTTGATCCAGCGGAAGCTTCGGAAGGCGACGTCCATACATTATGTCCCATATAAGTCTTTACTCCATGCGGCCGCACGTTTCGAATCGCCAAGGAACTCCGTGCCTCGACGCATCCAAGCGAGCTCCGCGCCACGAGCTTCTACATGTGCCTGCACATGTAAACTATGTGGGTGTCAGTACTCAACTGTACTGGTGGAATGAGCTCCTCGCCCACCCATACAAAACCAACACGTTTACTTTACTTTGTGCAACATAGTCCCCTTTTATATTGTCTTTCTACTCTTGCCTTAGGATCAGTTTTATGACCGACGCCTTGCCTATTTGTGTCTTTAGACCATCCCGTGCTTGCAACAACAATGTCGACTCGAACAACGTTAACCTATCAAGTCGTATTTGCCTTTCGGCCAAAATCAGAGACACAACTACGCGATGAGGCTCCATTCTCGTGTGACCGTGCCTCGCAACTACGTGCGACTCGACCATATCGCCGCCTCGCGGCCCTTTGCTACCATATCATCAACTGACCCAATCAAGACTTTGTGGGTTAAGTGTCACTCGACCAACTCTGCCTTGCGGCCTTTCCTGACTTAGAATCAGGACAACTCACATCCAAACTAGGCAACTTATATGCTGACAACATTAGACTCGACGCTACATCTCGTGCCGAAGTACGTCGCCAATGTTGATGCCACATCTTAGGACCAAACATTGTATTCCAACTATACACACATTCAACAACTCAACTCAATCCAAAGGCACACACGCGAATTTGCCGCCATACCGACTCATCTATATGATTTGGTCACTGACTCCCAGAGCCATCCTGGACTCCTTCAGCTTGTTAGGCGGTCGCCCTTGCCAGGTGGGTAGCTAGCCCCGCTGGCAAGCCTCTGCGCTAACTTGTGCGGTCATCCAGCACGTGCTAATGATGCTTCTCAAGAACCAGTCCCTTCCGTCGGGCTACCGTTCGAGGAAACTCTACCTTGTCGACAAGTTGTCCATGACCATGCAAGACTCAACTCAACTGACGTCTCACACAGTCATTTCACCTCTAGTGTTATCAACTCTTTCACGGCCAAGTTCATTACGTCTCACCTCTGAGATCTTGCCTCGACGACCCGTAGTCGCGAGCATTCTTCTCTCTTGCCCTATCATTTTACTCAACTCAAGAACAACTATTCGCAACACTTTCCAAACTAAATGAATCAACCGTGGCCCGTGCCTTAAAACTCTAGGACCATGCCATCGTGTCTCAAACCGACTTCCGATCTACGCGACGCTATCGCCCAAGTCATACTTTATATGACTGGCCTTGGGATCGTGGGACTATTTAACTTGACAACCGCAGAAAGGGCGGGACAGCACTAGAAATGACTTAGGTCGATCGGCGTAACTTTGCCTAACTTAATCGAGCCTATAACTTGACTCAAGGGACGAGCAAAGGCTATGCCAAGCCTTGCGTTATGGAAACGTGTATGCTTTGTCGAGCATTTACGTGGGCAACGCCTATGACTTAGGCTAACTCAAGTGTCGGAACAATTCGACGGGACCGTGCATGCTTTAACAAGCATTCACGCAAGCGACGCCTATGACTTAGGCTATTTCATAACTTTGTGTCGAAGACCAACTTTTCTTCTCCCAAGCCACGGGATGAAGGACCGAGTGTCATTTTCAAAGCACACCGTGCACCAACTCTAAGCCGACCGTGGGACGTTTTCCAAGTTCTAACTCATTTTGACCCGTTAGGATATTCCCTTAGCTATGTGGATTCATCTCTTTTATTATTAAGCCTACTTGTGCAAGTTGAAAACACGATTTCTTATGTGAAGGCAAAGATGAGGCAAGTTCACCGAAACTACCCCACCTGAGCGAGCGGTCGCCTCGACCGAGCGATGTCTTCCAGCTGCCGTTGCAAGGCTAAGGCCGAACGCCGTCGGCGTTTCGATTCCTCCGATTGACTGAGCGGGACGGGGCACTACATCATACACCACTCAGAAAAAGTTTCGTCCTTGAAACTAATTGAGTACACTTATTGACTTATCACTTTTACTCAACGTTCAAGAACTCTCGCACACACTACGCCTATGCGTTTCCTCAATCCGAGCCACGCTCGCACTATCCTCAATCCTTTCTTCAAAACTCACGATCTCAAAATCCTCGACACTTTCCCGTTCCTCAAGTCTCACTTGATTCAACGTATCACTTAGTATAGATCGTGCACATATCTTAGGCGTCCCCAAAATACATGCATTTCAACGAAGCCTCGTGATAGAGAATCCACCGTCACCACCCGAGTTGGATCGTGCACATATTCGGGCGCCCATGATATACGTGCATGTCAACCGAGACTCGCGAGTGGTACCTCCGTAACTCCTATCGCTTCACGCTCGGACGTCTGCCTAACCGCTAGGCTATGTCTTTTGACTAAGGTTATTCGTCAGCATTGGAATCATAGTTCCCAAACAACAATATCAACACTGACCCCATCCTATGGTCAAACCAAGTTGATAGTACGGGTTTTCTACCCAAGCTCGCATCACTCCGATTTCTAAACATCGAGCATCGATTCCCTACGCACATCCCAACATTCGTCGCACGGGGTCTGAGTCATTCAATAAAGCCATCCTGCTTCAACTTATGTTCAACCAAATTTCACGACGTATCAATATCGCTCGTTCAACAAACCATCTTACATAGACTATCTCTTCAAACACGTTCGACATAATCTGCCTATCAATCCTTCCAAGTTAAGCACGCTAAGACACGATTCATCTCTAAACTATAATTCACATTTCATATTTTCTAAGTCATTTATCCCAATTCACGTATTCGATCACGAGGTCATCTAACTTAACAATACGTTGCGCCCCGATCTCACGTGAGTCAGATTATCCACGGTGGGAACGAATCACCATGCACGCTCCCGCGAGATAATTATTCTCATCGGGACGTAACTCTTGTTTTGTGTCTAGACTAATTCATTCTCGATGCACGGATTGGACTTACTCCATCCTCAAGTTTATTCAATCATCAATCGCAAGTCCTAATAATCCTCGAATTCACCTTCGCGTCAAGCCAACAAGTCGAGACAATCAACGTTGTCGCGTCCTGATTTTCCGTGTTCGATCATTCCTGTGACATGAATCACCATGTCAACGCTCATACGGAACGATCTCCCCAAATCCGACGCAACGCATGTGCGAGGCTAGAGTTGCGCTCGCACAAGACAAGATTGTCGACGTTGTGGTTATCCGCATAACCATCAAGACACAATCATTTTCATCCAACATTTATCTTCGATCAAAATCCTAAGTATAACACCCAACCGAACGATAACACTTGCACGATCGTCATTCGCCGAGTCAGAGTACCCCCGAGTTATCACATATCGATCTTTGATACGCCTCAATACCATCGACAATATGTGTAACCTGACGATCTTCCTTTGCAACCAAATTTCGAGTCGTGCGAATGATGCTATCGTCCGACTGGATAATCTCCTCGACACTCAAATTCAAGTTTGATCATTATCCCTCGAACCATTCACAACATCAATTTCCTCAATCAATCGATCGACATCCCTGAGGCTATCGTATACACCACTCAGGGATGAAGTCATTCAACAAATCCTCAACTTATCATTCGAATCAAAATCCACTTCTTCAAATTTTTCGTTCGAACCATTCCTAAATTTCCAAGCACGCTCATCTATATCGTACTGACGATATCGCCGTTTGATAGCACCCCTATCGATAGTCATCTTAATTTACTCAATCGAGTTTAACTCATTCTTGTTTGACACTATTCAATTCCCGCACTCGACTTTTCTGAGGTCGACATAACTTTTTAGTGTATATGCCCAGCCCGACTTAGCCAACCGTGCTTACACGAACCATCTTTTTATTTTGTCAAAAATTGTTCTCCTACGTTTTGCAAAATAGTTAGACTTATTGTATGGACATCCCGTGGGACAATTGAGAGAGAGCGCACCAACGATTTCAACTTTGCGGAAGCAACAATTCAGAGTCTGCGGAAACAACGAGTTAAAAAATTCAATCGATAGTCCAAGGACGTAAAGCCGTGCTCTGATACCATTATGTCACGCCCCGCTCCCGTAGGAGCGATCGTCCTCGCTAAGGCGTGATGCCGCACGAGCCTAGATTGCGCTCGTGCAAGGCGGGTTCCATAACGGCCGATTCCAGCGGCTGCGATGGGGTCGTCGCACAGAAGTCCCAAGCAGAGACATTTAATAACAGCAGCGGTATTTAGAACAAAATATAAGTCATTACAAAACACTCTTTTATTGATATTGAAACAAAGGTTACAATGGGGCACAAGGCCAAGATTACAAGTCTCTCAAGCTCACTCATCTCACATTACAAGTCACTCAGCTCTCTCTCTCATCTCTCAATTACAAGTCTTGATCTAGCGGAAGCTTCGGAAGGCGACGTCCATACATTATGTCCCGTATAAGTCTTTACTCCATGCGGCCGCACGCTTCGAATCGCCAAGGAACTCCGTGCCTCGACGCATCCAAGCGAGCTCCGCGCCACGAGCTTCTACCTGTGCCTGTACATATAAACTATATGGGTGTCAGTACTCAACTGTACTGGTGGAATGAGCTCCTCGCCCACCCATACAAAACCAACACGTTTACTTTACTTTGTGCAACATAGTCCCCTTTTGTATTGTCTTTCTACTCTTGCCTTAGGATCAGTTTTATGACCGACGTCTTGCCTATTTGTGTATTTAGACCATCCCGTGCTTGCAACAACAATGTCGACTCGAATAACGTTAACCTATCAAGTCGTGCTTGCCTTTCGACCAAAATCAGAGACACAACTACGCGATGAGGCTCCATTCCCGTGTGACCGTGCCTCGCAACTACGTGCGACTCGACCATATCGCCGTCTCGCGGCCCTTTGCTACCATATCATCAACTGACCCAATCAAGACTTTGTGGGTTAAGTGTCACTCGACCAACTCTGCCTTGCGGCCTTTTCTGACTTAGACTCAGGACAACTCACATCCAAACTAGGCAACTTATATGCTGACAACATTAGACTCGACGCCACATCTCGTGCCGAAGCACGTCGCCTATGTTGATGCCACATCTTAGGACCAAACATTGTATTCCAACTATACACACATTCAACAACTCAACTCAATCCAAAGGCACACACGCAGATTTGCCGCTATGCCGACTCATCTATATGATTTGGTCACTGACTCCCAGAGCCATCCTGGACTCCTTCAGCTTGTTAGGCGGCCACCCTTGCCAGGTGGGTAGCTAGCCCCGCTGGCAAGCCTCTGCGCTAACTTGTGCGGTCATCCAGCACGTGCTAATGATGCTTCTCAAGAACCGATCCCTTTCCGTCGGGCTACCGTTCGAGGAAACTCTACCTTATCGACAAGTTGTCCATGACCATGCAAGACTCGACTCAACTGACGTCTCACACAGTCATTCCACCTCTAGTGTTATGAACTCTTTCAGGGCCAAGTTCAATACGTTTCACCTCTGAGATCTTGCCTCGACGACCCGTAGTCGTGAGCATTCTTCTTTCTTGCCCTATCATTTTACTCAACTCAAGAACAACTATTTGCAACACTTTCCAAACTCAATGAATCAACCGTGGCCCATGCCTTAAAACTCTAGGACCGTGCCATCGTGTCTCAAACCGACTTCCGATCTACGCGATGCTATCGCCCAAGTCATACTTTATATGACGGGCCTTGGGATCGTGGGACTATTTAACTTGACAACTGCAGAAAGGACGAGACAGCACTAGAAATGACTTAGGTCGATCAGCGTAACTTTGCCTAACTTAATCAAGCCTATAACTTGACTCAAGGGACGAGCAAAGGCGATGCCAAGCCTTGCGTTATGGAAACGTGCATGCTTTGTCGAGCATTTATACGGGCAACGCCTATGACTTAGGCCAACTCAAGTGTTGGGACAATTCGACGGGACCGTGCATGCTATAACAAGCATTCACGCAAGCGACGCCTATGACTTAGGCTATTTCATAACTTTGTGTCGAAGACCAACTTTCCTTCTCCTAAGCCACGGGACGAAGGACCGAGTGTCATTTTCAAAGCACACCGTGCACCAACTCTAAGCCGACCGTGGGACGTTTTTCATGTTCTAACTCATTTTGACCCGTTGGGATTATTCCCTTAGCTATGTGGATTCATCTCTTTTATTATTAAGCCTACTTGTGCAAGTTGAAAACACGATTTCTTATGTGAAGACAAAGATGAGGCAAGTTCACCGAAACTACCCCACCTGAGCGAGCGGTCGCCTCGACCGAGCGATGTCTTCCAGCTGCCGTTGTAAGGCTAAGGCCGAACGCCGTCGGCGTTTCGATTCCTCCGATTGACTGAGCGGGACGGGGCACTACAACTAGTGTATCCAACCATTTCTCTTGACCTTATTTCCCATTTGACTTTCTCAGAACCGATTTCGAACCGAATTCTTTTGGAACCATAAAGACCCAAGGTTAATTGTTACCAAAGAATTGGTTCAATTTAGCTGGTTCACATATCTCCGAAGGGAACTATCTTCCGAAAAATAATTCCAATATGGATTGATATTTTCTAAGTTATTCCAAGTACCGAAAATACTTTTTATTTGTTGATTTCCTCCACTCAACTCGAAAGCTTACTCTCCCTAGGCAACTGCATGATCAATTCAAGGCCTAGAAAGCTTTTAAACTCAATGCTTGAGTATCATGAAGCACGAACGGTTAGAGAATCGATTCTGTCCTAATATTGAATTTCCTTTAGTCATTGAAAAACTTTTTGAATTGTTGAATTATCCCTTTGAAATTTCCATGGACAAAGTTAAGAAAATATTCAGTAACCTAATATGGCTTTGCACATATGCATCGCAATCATCTATTTAAATTATAGAAACTGCGAGTATACTGCAGTCAGTTGCACACTGGCGGGGCATAGACTCTAAGTTGAAGTGATTCAGGTGTTGATAGATTTTTGGATATTATTGAGACTACGTCCTAAATGCATCAAATTGGCCTCCTATGTTGTTCAGCCAGGAAATGGATAAAGTTGATATACTACTCGAAAACCTACTACTATTCAAGTTATGGAGCCAAAATTTTACTGCAGTCAGGTGCACTCTGGCGAGGCATGAATTTGAGGCAAAGTGACTTCGTATATATTTGGGTTTTCGAATATTATTTATATGGTTATCCTTTCTGTACCATCAAATTATTCTGACTGTTTTCCGACTAGAGGATTTATATTTCTGGCGGCTTTTCCATTTTCAGAAATCTCTTGTCACAGCCAGAAACGATAGTTTTTTTCTATAAAATTGTACTTGATTTTTCTTAGAACTTATTAGGACAATGTCAATCTCTATTGGCTCAATATCTTTCCTGTTTCAACCTTAGACCGTTGCATATATATATTTTTATATTTATTTATTTATTTATTTATTACTATTATTATTATTTTCTTAGTTACATATTTTGGAAGCTGTAGATAGTTGTGGTTAGCTTTATATATTAAATAGTTGATATACATCTTGTGGATGACCATATGTATATAGTTGATAGCTATATGCGGGGGAAACATAGATTGTTACTTATCTCATTCCTTGTAAGGGATCCTTGGGATTAATATAGATAGCTAAAGGGTAGAAAAGGTAGAAGAATACCTTGAGTAAGCTAGCCTTGAGGGAGTGGTATACCTAGCTTGTGACTTATTTGGAATAGAATCATTAGTAGTGCTCGCTAGCGTCTAAACCTCATTCAAAAATGATGGTATTTGACGATTTTAAATTTTATGCTTAAAGAAAGAGTTATTGAAGATAAAGGAAGACGTAGGTAGAGTTAGCGAGGAAAGTATAGGATTTGGTAATGTTCTCCCATGGAGGAAGTGAATTTGGATAACGTATATAAACATGTGAATATAATGATCAAGTAAAGAAACACTTAACGAGGATCAACTCTTATGGTTAGATGACTACTATACCTAGAAGGGACGGATATAGCCATGGAAGGAATAATACGAGCAATGTAATGATAGGTTCAAGAGAAGGAGTAAGCAGAGAGGAATTGAGATAAGACCATTGGCATACAACGATGGATGAAAAATTGATTTAGGTGATTTATGGTTCCATATATATTTTTTGTTTTAATACCTTGGCAGCTGCCTTAGTTTTCTGTAGATCCTGAGAGTTCAGCTAGTTTAGCGAGTTAGAGTGGTTTTTGCATGTGTATTAATAAGATTTTATCTTGTAAGTTATTTTATTTTTGCATACCCTATCTTTTGACACTTGAAATAGTGATACAATATTCTTTCTATTCCCCTTTGATTATCACTCAGTTCTCAACGAAAATATCATATCCGATTACATTTCTATCATAGTTATATTATTATAATCACCCTCGCTATCCTACTATCATACAACTTGTTGATTTTTCCTGCGTCACAAACCCTTATAACCCATTCTAATTTGATTTGGAATTTTTTTTAGTCCCTCATCTCATAAGATTCTATTATTTTATGATTTCTCAGTAAACTGTTGACGTTTGTTTCTTTCCTGTCTTTTCTATTTCACAAGACCTCGTTTGATTTTCTCCTATTTTATGATCACATTTTAATCATACCTAGATTTTTCTCGTGCCTAAATTTTTTTTATCACAACAAAATTTATATCTATATCATATCTAGAAAATTTTGATCGTGCCTATATTTTTATCATTGTACATAGTAATCATGCCTAGAATCCGATCGTGTCTGATGATTTAAATTTTGCTTTTGATCAAGCTAAGTGATTTTGATTGTACCCCGGCCCTCGTCTTTTTATTTCGAGGACGAAATTTTCTAAGGAGGGAAGGTTGTGAAACCCAAAATTTTGGAATTATTAATGGTTGGATTTTATTTGTCTGTAGCGTAATCTTAGTCTTAGTGTTATTATTATTATTATTATTATTATTATTATTATTATTATTATTATTATTATTATAGTCGGATCAGGAAAACATTATTTTTAAAAATTAATTACTAGATTTTTGATTGTGCCCTGTCCCGATCCCGTGTTCGGGGTCCGACCCCGAGCTGAACCCGAATCCCGTCTTTCGATCCTTCCTCCCGAGGCCACGCTCGCCTTCCCCGTCCGGCCAGCACCCCCGACGACCCCCATGCCCGTCCGGCCAGCGCTCCCGCCGGTCGTGCCCATCCGGCCAGCGCCTTCCGTCGGCCAAATCTGCCCCCGGCGACCCCGAGTCCCCGTGCCGTTTCAGCCAGCGCCTTCCCGGCGTGACCCCGAGCCCTGTCGGCTCCGCCCAGCGCTGTCCCGAGTTCCGCAGCGCTCTGTCCCGAGCCGATCTGCTGTCCGCGCCTCCTGTGCGCTTTTTCGAGCCGATTTCCCGTTGTTCGCGTGTTCTTGGACTGTTCTAAGTCGGCACGGATTATTTCTTTTTCTATTTCTTGCATCTGAGAGCTCTAGCCGAGCAACTGAGGTATAACCCCGTGTCCCTGTGTCCCTCCCGTAGCTTAGTCAATGATAATGCGGTCCCGACCCCGTTACGGGTATCAGCTTTAGTTAATTGCGTTAGGGGATACGCGTTATTTTGGATCGGACTGTTGTTTATGTTGCGGCTTAGTTTCTCTTGGGTTTGGACATTTCCTTAATTGCTGTGTCTATTCTCTTTGGTATGGACAATTCTTTAGTATGCTGTGCTGGTTATTCCTATTTTAATTGGTATGTACTATTTTTAGCGGAGGTTTATTATTATGGGGTTTGGATATTATCTTTGTGTTGCGATATTGGTGTGTTCCCTGGTTTGGGACGTTGATTTTGAGTTATGGGTTTTGTACCGCCTCGTGGCTAGGCTGTCCTAGTTACAGAGGAGATGCTGCCCAAATTTTCAGTAAAATCTTTTCAAATAATATTATTTAATTAAGTTCATTAAATTAAAAATCTATTTTCAATCCGGTCTTTGCAAAACGATTTACAAAGTTGGTTTTGTTGGTTTTAAATGCGGTTTTTTGTGAGTTTTGTATCCCATGTTAGGCGACGACCATATCGGTCGGATGAGCTTCGGCGACACACAAACGTTACAGGGAATTCCTGTACGTTGAGGCGTTAGCCAGCAACGTGAGATTGCATGACCAAGTCTGAGACGCCCATTTTCTGCAAATTATATTTAATTTATATTATGTTTTATTTTTAGAACTAGTTACTGGCCTCTAGTGTTTTGGGTGCAGGGCTTCGGCCTCCTGACTGGACCGCTTCACGGCATTCAGAGCTCGTCTCAGTTTTTATATTAAATTAATTAAATTGTTGTAAGGGCATAAGCCCAGTTTTTTTTTTTTTTCTGTGGCCCTGTAATTGTGTATTGTAGACTTTCTACTTTATTTTCTGGGTTTTGTTGTTGGCGTAGCTAGGCGCATAATAAAAATTGGTTATTAATTATTTTGTATAAAATTAATAAGGATTTCTCACATTTAATTAAAATGGATAAATTACTAGTAAGTTAACAAGTCTATGATTTTATCATTTAAAGAAAGTTAGTTTTATATATATTATTAAAAATACAAGTTTTGCTAATTAAAAGTGTAATTGCTATTTTCCCCAATAAATCAATAATCGGTTATTCCGTAAATTGATAAACCAATATAGTATACGACGTAGACGGATTTCGTTAGGTTAATTAAATAACTTAAAACCTGACTAGGGTCTGTTTCTAGAAATTGCAACTAGCACACCTAGATTTGGCTCATCTATGATTCTAAGTCAGGATTCTCAACTGTAGGATTTCGAAGACGTACTTGACTTCCTTCCCGACACTGACATCCCAATCCAGTCATACAAACAAAGGCAAGTTACGGTTATGTTTTCTTGCATTTTATTTAGTAATTGTCATGATTGCATGTTTAAACCACATTGCTACACGGAACTCTCTCCTTGAGTTCAATTATTGATTGTGGGGATATTGGGGGAGTAGGGTAGCGTTTATGGCCAAACCCACATATTGCATTATTGCGCGAGCTTACCCCTCTTACACACGGGGATAGGCCGTATCGCATCGCTAGGATGCTATTGTAGAACCCAAGCCGGTCATAGACGTTACCTATTCAAATCACATTATTTCAAATATTGAATTGCTGGAAAATATTGTTCAAAGTATTTTAACTGTTTAAAATTGCATCTTTCCATTATTACTTAGAATGTCGGATTATGTACTTGTACTTGCTCCTTTCCTGACTGGATCCCCCCCATAGGTGATGTTGATGATGCTGAGCTATTGTTCAATAGCTACTATGACCCGGTATTGTATCATGTGGTGTTGCCAGAGTCCCCCTTGGAGGACGCAGAACCGGAGGCTGATGAGCCGACCGTCTAGCTAGTTGCTTTCCAGTTATCTAGTTTTATTGTATCGGAGTTTGTTGATTTGAATTCAGTACTTTATTTCAGTCTTTCATTTCCAGTTGTACCTTTCAATTATTGAATAAAAAGTTTTTAAAATTTTCGTATATTCAAGTTGTGACAAATGTATAAATGTTGTTGTGAACACCTGCATATAGAACAGCTTACTGCCACCGTCTCACAACGGTGCAGGCTGGGCATGATCCAGTTCGACCCAATAATTTGGGATCGGACACTACCAGAATAAGTCGTTTTAGCGACGCCTAAAGACGTTGCTAAAACGATAAATTACGTCGCTAAAAATATTTACCGACGCAATTACCGACGTTTTGGACTTGTCGCGAAAACGTAAGTCGCTGATCTTTAAAACGTCGCCGAACGTCGCAAATACCGACGTTCACCGACGTATGATTACGTCGGTATATCCTGGGATATTACCGACGTCTACCATCGTTTCGTCGGTGGATTAGCGACGTATTGAAAGTCGCTACACGTCGGTAAAATCCTGGGAACTTACCGACGTTTACCGTCGTTTAGTCGGTGAATTAACGTCGTTGAAAATGTCGCAAAACGTCGGTAAAATACTGGGAATTTGCTGACGTTTACCGTCGTTACGTCGGTGGATTGGCGACGACTATTATGTCACTAAATGTCGGTAATTTCTGGGATTATTACCGACGTTCACCGACTTTTACCGACGGTCTCCGACGTATAAGGACGTCGGTAAACGTCGGTACCCTAGAAAATTTTGCAGATTTATCGACGTTTACCGACACAAACGTACGTCGGTGGACGTCGGTAAACGTCGATAAATCTACAAAAAAAATAAAAAAATAAAATACAGAATGTCCTTTTCTCTCTTCAGTTTAAAAAGATAACCATAAAGACGCAGTATAACAGATATCCTTTTCTCCCTGGGTTCGCCGACCCTTTCGGTGGAACACTCAACACCGGTAAACGTAAACCACAAAAGCACATTAACATCCAATTGAAACGAATAATAACATAAACAACAGTATAACACAATATAGCAGACAACAAATAGAATGGGATCCAACAAATAGAATAGGATCCAACAAATAGAATAGGCACAACCAACAAGTATCCAAATAACCAAGTCTACACCAAATAACAAAGTCTACAATCAAATAACCAAAGTCTACACACAACCAACAAATAGAATAGGATCCAACAAATAGGATCCAAACATCCAAGTCTACACAACCAACAAATATCCAAGTCACAAACAAAGGATCAAACAAACACAAACAAACAGTCTTAACTAGGACAAATAGGGATCTGGTGTAGGAGGGGTACCGCCGCGACGAAGGGATAAGAACAACTCATACTCCTCAAGTAAAATCGATACCGATGGAGCAGGCAGTGACGTCGGTGGAGTCGGTGTCGATGAAGAAGGCAGTGGAGGCGGCGGAGTCGACGACGATGAAGGCGCACCCGGAGGACCAGCACACTCCAACGCTGTAAGTCGCTGGTTGTATGAATCCATGGTAGATAACAGTCTATCACTGCTCTGGACCATCGAATCCGTCACCAATCTCAGCCTATCGGTCATGGTCACCTGTGCTGTCTGCAGCTCTGTCACCGTGCGCTCTAACCCTCCAACGCTGCACTCTGTCCTCTCAGTCGTCTCCATGAGCTCCATAATGCCGCGATCGAGCGCATCTAATCGTGCTAGCAGCACAGGATCATCCGTAGGGTGCTGAGACTGCTCCTCGATCCGTCGTAGCAGGTCGTCACGGAGAGACTCCATCATCTGGTGGACTCGGGCAGACTCCTGGGACGGCTGTGGACCATGCACACTAGCAGGAGATGCCCTAGAGGACTGGGTCGCAACTAGGGCGCCATAGGATCCCGTATCGTAGTACGTACCCCTATGGAGTCCACCAGCGGCGGTCATCGACAGCTCGTCCGCCGACGGAGCTTGAGTGGGCTGCGAGGAAGTACCGGCCTCTCCTGCATTAGGTGCACTAGCAACCGCCCGTTCCCGCAGCCTCTGATACTCGGCCTAGAAAGTATGGATAGTACTCTATAATTTCTAATTTCTAATTAATGTACTTATTATTACTAACTACATGAATATTTATTTGCATCATATTTACTAAGTTATATTAAAATTGACACGAAGTATTAAATTAAGATAACGTATTGTAATACTTACATAGGTCTGCTCGGCCCTCTCGTCAATAAGGCCTTCGCCCTTCCGATGGGTGGCCAGGAAGACGGTCACCATGTCGGCGTTGCCGACCTTCCTTACATGTAATTAAATATATTATCTTAGTAATAATTTATCGGATTTGCATTAAAATAATATTTCTAAAAGAGAAAGACATACCAGACGACGGAAATGTTCCGTCATCGGAATCGACCCACCGCACCACTTCGAGGCATATTGCCTAGCCGTCTTGGCCTTCTCCGACTTCTCCTTGTACCTTGGCTCGTCGAATCGAGCCTTCATCGTATTCCACTGATCAGGGGTGATCCAACCTTGGATCGGCTTTCCGGCACGATCATGATCCTTCTGATCATTAATAGTGTCGCGGATCAGCTTGACAGCGACGGTAGAAAACATCCCCTCGATAAGCTCGGCCCGGTGCGATGGATAGAAAAACATATCCTAGAAGAGCGCAAACCAAATATTTATCAGTTATATATAATATGAATTAATTATATAATTCATATTAAAATCAAATCTATTTTAACCTTGAAGCGCGTAAACCAGTAGTTCTTTCTTTCGTCTGGAGCATCAGAGTAGTTAATCCAAGGACCACCATAATTATGCCTCAGCATGTGGCCTAGGTGTCTCTGTACCTTTGGGGGACGATATCTATACAGACATATTATATTCATGAAAAAAGTTAATTTATGATAAAAACAGAAAAAAATTATAAACCAAAATACCTACTTTGTACCGTCGGCCCAGATCTTCGTCCTACTCTCCTCCGGAGGTACGCACGCATCATCTGCATGATGCTGGTCGGCCGTCGGCGCAGCCTCCGCCATCTGCTCATCCGTCTCCATCGTCGTATCAGCAGCAGGAACGCTAGACGGGCGAGCACTCTCATTAGGCCTGGAACTACTCGTCCCAGGAGATATGCCACGTGACGTCGTCCCAGCAGGCCCAGCTACTGTCCGATATGTCGAAGTAATCGGCGACGAGGATCCAGAGCTGTTACCAGTAGGAGGTACCGAACGAAAACCTTATCCTCTAGCAGTACCTGTAGGAAGTACCGGAGGATCATGACCTCGTCGTCCCCCTTTTCGGAACGATCTACGACGACCTGCCATACCTGATAACAGCATATGATAATACAACAAATAATAGAGACTAGAAATATAAAAGTACAACAAAGACAAGATAATAACCAAGACAACATATGATGATACATTCTACAATAAACATCTAAGTCCAGATAATATATTCTAGAAGAAACATCTAAGCTCAGATAAGTATGTCTCTCTCAATCATCTTCAGAATAATCATCTTGTTCGTCTTCCTCGACCTCATCTTCCTCTTCCTCCTCATCTTCACTTTCATCTTCGCCTTGTCGGCTTCGTCTTCCTCTTCGGATAATTCTACATCTTCTACATTATGTATCGTGTAATGCGTAACTTCCGTGGAGTCCACATTGACAATATTGGTTACAAGAGGTAGCTCGTCCTCCTGGTAAGCTTTTTCGTCAACATCAAAAGTATCTCTAGCTTTAGTCTTGCATACCGTCCACCAGTCAGACTTTGTTGCTCCCCGTCTCGGATAAGCTGTAAAGTACACGAGCTGAGCCTGAGTTGCTAGGACAAACGGTTCGTAGTCTTGATATCTACGCTTGTAGTTTATATCCACAAGACCATGCTTGTCAATTTTCCAACCTTGATTTTCAATCGGATCGAACCATTCACACTTGAACAACACGATCTTTGCAGGTTCTCTGCCATTATTATATGACAACTCCACAATCTCTCGCAAGATGCTAAATAAATCATTTCCTGGATCGACGTCTTTGTAGTTCGAAGACTTGATACACAAACAACTGTTTTTCGTGGAATCAAGATCCAGGAAGCTGTCTCTGATCGGAGCATTTGTCGACTTGAACCAAAAGCCATTGACACAGTAACTTGGCCATATTTTAACAAAAGTAATTGGTCCCTTGGCAAGAGTTCTAATTAATTCAATCTCGGATGAAATTAGACGATCGACCTGAATATCAAAGAAAAGATAATAAGTTATTTATTGCGCAGTTGCATTAGAAGAGGCCAGTAATTACCGAGCTACTTACATATTCGCTCAACCAAGAAGGAAAATGACGTCTCATTTCTTGTTTTAATGCTTCGTCTGTTAGGTACGGTCTAACCAGCCTCAACTCATCATTATATGTGCTGGAAAACAACGAAGCAACCGCCGATTAGTACAATAATATTAGCTTATACTATTACATTGAGATGACGTAAACTCATCATTCCTTACTTATCCCTCTAGCTTCTCCACTTCATCCTCGTCGCAATTGAGTAATACATACAACTGAACAGCCCTTAGCTCTTCGTCATTCAAATATCTCTTCTTCATTTTCCCCGAAGGCTTTCCGGACGTATTGAATACTTTCAGTATTCAATCATTAAATTCTTGATATCCGTCATCGTTTCTCGGAGCCCTCGTTCTATTCGTAGCAACATGAGGTTTGAAATAGGAGGAGCAAAAATTTGTAATCTCCTCGAGAATATAGGCTTCACAAATAGAACCAGCCTTATTTTTCACCTTTCTTTTTAGGTGATTCAAATGTCGCTCGAACGGGTACATCCATCGATATTCGATGGGTCCACCAACACGTGCCTCGTAGAAAAGATGAATCGGCAAATGCTCCATAGAGTCGAAGAATCTAGGAGGGAACACCCTCTCTAGCTTGCACAGTGTTACCGCAATGTCCTTCTCTTGCTTTTCTAGACGATCAACGAGCAATCTCTTAGAACAAAGGTCCCTGAAGAATATGCTAAGCTCCGTCAATGGATCCCAAACTGCATGCGGTAAGAATTCCCGAAATGCAATCGGAATTAACCGCTCCATGAATACGTGACAATCATGGCTCTTCATACCTGTCAGTTTGTTCTCCTTGAGGTCGATGCATCTTTTCAAGTTCGAAACATACCCATTTGGAAATTTCAGACCTTGAATCCACCTACAAAGCCTCACTTTATCCTCCTTCTCCAGTGAGAAAATTGCCTTAGGCTGCTTTAACTTTCCATTCCCGTCCTCTATCAAATACAATGCAGGACGTCTACATATTTCTTCCAAGTCCAATCTAGCCTTTGGATTGTCTTTCGTCTTCCCCTTTACGTCCATTACAGTATTAATTATGTTGTCAAACACATTCTTCTCGATATGCATGACATCAAGGTTATGTCTAATCAGATTGGTGCTCCAATATGGAAGATCCCAGAATATACTCCTCTCGTCCAGTTATGAGTGTGACCAAATCCGTCACACTTGTAGCCCGTAGCAGGCTGCTCAATAGCTCTTGGTAAATATTTTACCTCTTCCCATATCGTGTATTCGGGCCACCTTGGCGGGGGATTAGCCTTCTCCACAACGCCAGCACGAAAAGCATTCTTGTTCCTCCGGTACGGATGATCCTTCGACAGGAATTATTGATGACAATCGAAGAAGCACGGTTTGCCTCCGTGTTTCAAACGGAAAGCCTTAGTGCTGTCCATACAATACGGACATGAAAGACGACCATGCGTGCTCCATCCAGATAACATTCCATAGGCCAAAAAGTCGTTGATGGTCCACATAAGTGCTGCCCGCATCTGGAAATTTTGTTTTCTAGATACATCGTACGTGTTGGAACCTACTTCCCACAGATGATTCAACTCATCAATCAATGGCTGTAAATACACATCGATGTTCCTTTTCGGATTGTTCGGACCTGGGATAATAATGGTGAGGAACATATACGGAGTCTTCATGCACATCCAAGGCGGTAGATTGTACGGGGTGACGATCACAGGCCAACACGAATACTGGGATCCCGAAAGTCCGAATGGGGTAAAACCGTCGGAGCAGAGACCCAATCTGATATTACGCAGATCAGAAGCAAAATCTGGATACTCTCGATCAAAGTGCTTCCATGCTTCTCCATCAGATGGGTGATACAACACTCCTTCGGTACGTTCTCGCTTATGCCAACTCATATTTTCTGCAGTTTCCTTCACCATAAACAACCGCTGCAACCGCGGCGTCAACGGCAAGTAGTGCATCGAAGAGGTAGGCTTCCTGGCACCGATAGACTTTCCTCTACCACATGCCTTGTAGCGATCGACACCACAAAATCTGCAGGCGTCTTCATCCTTGTCGTCTTTGTAGTACAACATGCATCCGTTGCGACAAGCATCGATTTTTTCGTATCCCATCCAGAGCAATCTAACCATCCTTTTAGACCGGTAGAAGTCTTTAGGCAACTTCGCACCCTCAGGCAATATTTCTATAAGCAACTCTATAAGACGGTTGTAGCAATCTTACGACATGTTAAAATCGAACTTGATGCTCAACAATCTTGTAACCACCTCCAACGGTGAATGATCCTCACAACCAGGATATAATGGAGTCCTTACATTCTCCAGCAACTCCATGAACTGTGCAGCATCGGGGTTCGGTGCCTCCTCAGGTGCATCATGATCATCCGGATCGAAACTAGGCCCGGCCGCGTCAAAAACCATGTTCACCAACCCATCATCGTAAGGAGCGTTGTTGTGAACATCCACATAAGGCTCGTACTCTGATGCTAAAGACACTAGTTCTCCGTGCTCGCTCCACTGATAGTAATTCGGCATGAAACCCTTCGAGTATAAATGATACGTGACATCCACTTCTGGATGATATTTTAAGTTGCGATATCTCACACACGGACACTTAATTTTGGTACCATCCATGTATTGAGGGAATGCCTTGGCAAACTGCAGGAACTGGTGTACACCCTCTATAAATTCATCCCACACACCGCATATGTCATCAAGATGACGGTTGTACATCCAAGTACTATTCCACAGATAGTAATTCAGCTCCATAATTCTGTAAGATAGATACATCAAGGTAGTGAATGATATACAAGTGTCAAAGCTTTGAAATAGTAGCTCAACCGAGGGATAGAGTTAATTGGAGGAAGTTACTGGGGAAAGTGAAGACCGACATGAACTGATGACGCACGAAAATGAGGGTCTCAAAGCTGGAACAAGTCAAGTTGTGCTTTGGAAAAAGAACTCTTGCAAGCTCTTTGTTCACAAAGCAAGCTATAAATAGAGAATACAGAACAAATATCGAGTTCGTAACTCAAGTATAGAGCATACAAGAGTCGTAAACTCGAGAGATGTTCTGCATTCGTTATATCTTGCTTTGTGCACAAAGAGCTTAACAAGAATAGAACATATCCAAAACACAACTTTACTTGTTACAACTTTGATTTCCAAATTCTCGTTTGTCAGTTCATGCGGTCTACACTTTCCGTAGTATATGTACACATGACATTTTACGTTAAATGGTCAGAGATTATCGGTCATCTTCTTTTCGCATTGCTAACTTTTGTTTCGCGTGTTTGTGCGTACGGTGGTCAGAGATTATCGCGGCGGCATATCACCCGTGTCTACATAAGGACGTCGCTACAATATTTCATATAGGGTTGGCTGCTCGATCGATTTCATTTTTTCACCCAAAATTTTCGTTCTCCCGCCTCCTTCCCCCTCGATGAGCTCCTCCCCCTCGGCGACCCCCTCCCCCCTCAGTGACCCCCTCCTTCATCGGTACAGCGATCGCGACGGCATATCACTCAAAGGCGGAGTTGTATAAGTCAAGTTTTAGGATATTAGTCTATATATTATGTATAGTCCAACCGAGTCAACTCTAAGCTAAACTAGTCCAACTTGGTCAAACTAGCCATTTCTAAGTTGTATAAGTCAAGTTTTAGGATATTAGTCTATATATTATGTATCTAGCTATATTGTATCTATGCTAAACCGAGTCAACTTTATACTAACATAACTTTATAAGTCAAGTATAGAGTATTACTAAAAGAACTTTTGGACTTATAGTCCTAGGCATATTGAATCAGATGTTGGCAAATCAGTTGGTTTAGAATGTTAGGTTGCAGATATTGAAGTGGATAGAGGTAGGTTGGAGCAAGTGATCCTTTACAATTAAGACTCTGACACTATGGTCAAGTATCATAACTGAATCCTTCTCCATGTCAAATTAATGATGTTAACCTTAGCTGAGAGTAAGCATTTAATGTTTCCAATTGAGTACTCACCTAGACATGTTGCACTAATGTTAACAGTAGGAATGATGTTTGGAATGGTTTATGAAGTGGTGAATCAACATTAGGTAGTTGGATTTATTTCAGACAACCATATTAGTATGTGGAGGGCCAAACAGTTGGTATTAGATGTAGACTAACTAAACTGTGAAAGAAGATGGATATTTGTATGAGTTAGCTTCAGTAGAAAGACTGTGACTCTGCATGAGTCATATTAGAGGAGTTACTCTGCATAATCATGTACTAAGTATAAGATATGGGTTAGGGCTTAATGGGCTAAGCTAAGCTAGGAGTCCAATAACACCAATAGTAATGTCTGTAACTAGGATATTTGTGAATATTATGTATCAATATGAGAATAAAGTTTGGGTAGTAATTTAGCATATTATTTATCTTATATCTAGAATATCCTAATTTAGCCAAAATTTGAGCACATAGGTGTCATAGTGTGTGCGCGTCAGTGTTGTGTCATGTGTCAAAGTGTGTGTGTGTGTCAAAGTGTTGTGTCATGTGTCATGTGTCAAAGTGTCGTATCCGTGTGTATACGAGCTGGTTAGGGTTAGGGTTTACCTGATCAACCGTGGCAGGAGGGGAGGGGCGACGGCGAGGGGGAGCGGCGGTGGAGGTGGCTGGAGCTGGCTCTGGCGAACGGGAGGGACGCTCGAACGAGGGATCGGGCGCGACGACGGCGAGGGGGAGGAGGGTGCCGACGGTCTCCGGAGGAGGGGGTCGGGGAGCGGCGGTCACCGAAGGAGGGGGTTGGGGAGCTGATGGGGGGGAGGGTTGGGGAGAGGAGAGGGAATGGTTTGGGTTGGGGAGAGGAGAGGGGTCGCCAAGGGGGGTGGGGGTCGCCGAGGTCGGTGGGGGTCGCCGAGGGCGGTCGGTCGGGGGCCGAGGGGGGTGGGGGTCGCCGGATCGGGGTCGGGGGGGGTGGATGAAAGAAATTTGGGGGCAAAAATAATGGGGGGAATGAAAACTCGAACATGACCTATATTTTCAATTTAGCGACGTCATATTAGAACGTCGGTAAACATCGCTAATATCGGTGATATTAGCGATGAAGTAATAAATACGTCGGTAAACGTCGCTAATATCACTAATATTAGCGACGTTTACCGACTTATAAACGACGTGAGCTCTTTAAAACGCAAACGTAGTTTAAATACGTCACAGAACGTCGCTGTCAGTCGCTAATAATGACGTCTTGCGACGTTATAAAAAAACGTCGCTAAATTGTTTTTTTCTGCGACGTTTTCTTAAAACGTCGCTAATTACGTCGGTAATATGACTTATTTTGGTAGTAGGATCGTGACAGTTGGAGATGCTCTAAGGGACATCATTCTTAAGTTTGATAGGGAGCATCACATTCTTTGTTAGGAAACATCATCATTTCAAACGTCGAAACTCCTATGTACAACTTCATCTTCCTCTTGCAACCCTTATATTCTTTCTAGGTATTTTTTTCAAATAAAATAAATACAATAAGTTTTATATATATTTTTGTATTTAATTAATGTATGTTGCGGATTTATTTCTTTCAAACACAATTATGGGTGATTTTGAATTTAGGATTTAGAAGCTTTAAAAATCAGCACGGTCGGATTGAAGACGATAAAGGACTGCAAGAATTCTGGTAGTCCTAAGACACACAGATTTTTGTCTTAAGACTGTCGAAATTCTGGCAGTCCTAACACACATAAAACAAGAATAGTCCCTGATATGTTTTAAGGATATTTTGGGTATAAAAATGATAATTTTTTTAAAAAATATGTGATGGACTGTATCATTTTGTGTGATGTCCTTATTAATTTTTTGTTTATAAAGATAGCTTCTTTTATAAAGAGAGCAATAAATCATATTTTGGGACAACAGATCCCAACCCCTATCATATGATAAAGGACATCATTCTTAAGTTGGATAGGGAGCATCACATTATTTGTTAGGAAACATCATCATTTCAAACGTCGAAACTCCTATGTACAACTTCATCTTCCTCTTGCAACCCTTATATTCTTTCTAGGTATTTTTTTCAAATAAAATAAATACAATAATTTTTTTTTGTATTTTAATTAATGTATGTTGCGAAATTCAAAAATAATTATTGGTGATTTTGAATTTTGGATTTAGAAGCTTTAAAAATTAGCACGGTCGGATTGAAGACGATGAAGGACTGCCAGAATCCTGATAGTCCTAAGACACAGATTTTTGTCTTAAGACTGTCGAAATTCTAGCCGTCCTAACACACATAAAACAAGAATAGTCCCTGATATTTTTTTAAGGATATTTTGGGTATAAAAAATGATATTTTTTTTAAGAAATATGTGATAGGCGTATCATTTTGTGTGTTGTCTTTATTAATTTTCTTTTTATAAAGAGAGCTTCTTTTTATAAAGAGAGCAATAAATCATATTTTGGGACAACATATCCCAACCCCTATCATATGATAAGGGACATCATCCTTAAGTTGGATAGGGAGCATCACATTATTTGTTAGGAAACATCATCATTTCAAACGTCGAAACTCCTATGTACAACTTCATCTTTCTCTTGCACCCCTATATTCTTTCTAGGTATTTTTTTTTCAAATAAAATAAATACAATAATTTTTATATTTTTTTGTATTTTAATTAATGTAAGTTGCGGATTTATTTCTTTCAAAAATAATTATTGGTGATTTTGAATTTAGGATTTAGAACTTTAAAAAATCAGCACGGTCGAATTGAAGATGACGAATGACTGTCAGAATCCTGGTAGTCCTAAGACACACAGATTTTTGTCTTAAGACTGTCGAAATTCTAGCAGTCCTAACACACATAAAACAAGAATAGTCCCTGATATTTTTTAAGGATATTTTCGGTATCAAATGATAATTTTTTAAAAAATATGTTATAGGCGTATCATTGTGTGTGCTGTCCTTATTAATTTTTCTTTTTATAAAGAGAGCTTCTTTTTATAAAGAGAGCAATAAAAATTGTGTTTGTTGCAATTTATCTTTACGAACATGGACAACATTTATATCTATGACATGAGATACGATGCCTATTATGGTGTGTCCTAGTTTATTTTGAAGTGTCTATATTGTATTCCATGTGTGCCTAAACAACTCGTGGGGCTCATTAAATTGCTTCACTTATTCATGGGAAGTGATTTTTCTCTCTCCATAAGTTTAGAGTTTGCTTGAAGAAAACGGTCTTCTTTGGTAAGGCCACATATCAAGTAAAAGAACTTGTCAAAACCACCGAGACTAAAATAATGATGTTATAACATTTTTTGCAATCTTTATATCACTGTCTAAATTGTTATAAACAATCAATTACTAGAAGAAAGAAAGTATAATTAAGAGAGAGAAAGGGGGGTTGGGGGGGGGGGGGGGACCGAAGAAAATAGAGATATGTTTTAATATACGGGATGAGGAAAGGAAGTCGGAGCCTCGATTGCACTATGTATTATAAGTCTGGAAATTGAAAAAGTGAAGCTTTCTTTTTTTGATGGAAGTCAGTTTAGAGTTTATCAAGAAAGTGACCAATGTTCATGAGGCAACATATATCAAGTTAAAGAACTCGTCGAAAAAGAAAAAAAAATTGTTTAATCATTTATATTGTTTTAGCTTTAGTTTGCAATAGTGTCAATTAATCCAAAAAAGAATGAAAAATGGGGGTCATCCATGTGGATTGGAAGTTCGAGAAGTAGAATATGGGATTAATAAACTCGTTTTTCACTTTCTCAATTCTCAATAGAAGTGGATTTTCATAAGTTTCAAGTTCGCTTGAATGTCCAATTGCTCGTAAGCTACATGTAAAATCAAAGAATCTGAATGTGCCAATAGAGAGTCTTTGTAAATGCAAACTATTTAAATTCATACTCCTGATGCATATATCTCGTAACTTTAATAAAAAAAAAATATGATATTGAAATATCAGTTGCTAGGGGTGGATTTTGACATTGTTAAAGCTTCTCAACTTTTCGCACAATCCAAAATTTTATACAAAAATTTTGTACACTCCATACGTAGATGTTCGATTTTTTTACGAAGTTGTACGAGATTTTGGTTTTAACTTTGAGATATTTTTCATATGGCATAGGAACCTTTACATGCGTCGTGGGGTCCACTTAGTGATTCATATAGCTAATTAATTGAGTAGAATAGTAACAACAAAGTGATTATTAAATGTTTAATAATACAAATAACTAATTTAGGTGAGATAGATGGGTTCCTTGGCTTCATTTGCATCATCACCACTATGTAGGGCTCTCCTCTCTCCAAGAAAAACATGATATCCCACCAAACAGCAAATTTTCAGCAAGGATCCAAGGGACACGTGTACGGTTGCATTTTTGTTTGTGGGCTGTTTGCTGGTTGGCTCGATCTACGCAGGTGATGCTCCCCCATGGCCACGTTGGTTCCATGTTCTAGAATGATGCAATAATTGTTTGTGGTTTTGTAGTTATATTGAGTATATTCTTGCATGGAACATGGAAGATGATACTCTTTTCGATTCACATATGTGACAATGGGACAAAACTTATGTCCTACTTGATCTCCAATGGGGGTAAGGTTGAATCAAGAAAGTAAAATTGTTCTTTTCTTCTTTTTTTTATTTGGTAGTTAAAAATTTAAAAATTATTTTTTCTAACAAATGTAAAAAATAGGAGAGAAGATGATTTTTATTGGGGTTACTTTTTTTCTTCCAATATTTATTACGAAAATTTAGGTCAACAATATCCCTACGCAATGTGTTGTTACCTATTTTAGTCTTTTACTTTTGGATTTTTATGATATTGTTTTTATTTTAAAATTCAAGAATATTATTAGAAACATTGATATATTTTTTTCTTTCCATTTTCTACATCAACCATACACTAGAAGAAAAATCAAATGATCTTTCATTGAATGAGTAATGCTACTAATCTCTCCAAAGTGTCCCTCCAAATCATCCCTCCTTATGTGGCAGCTGACGTGATATCTGACATGATAAATTTTAACCCAAAAAAATTCATCACCCATTTTTTTAATATTAATGTTAATTTTAATTTTATCATTAATTTTAATTCTAATGTTAATGTTAATTTTAAATTTTAATGGTAATGTTAATTTTTTTTAAAATTTGTCATATCTACTGCAATGTCAGATGTCGTGTCAGTTGTCAGATAAGGAGTAATGATCTGAAAAAATATTTTGGAGGGATTGATAGCATTTTTTTTTTCTTTTTGAATGCTTTCCTTCTTTTACCAAACACAAAAAAGAAAACTTTATATGAATTCTAATTTTTTCATTCCCATAAAAAAAGTCCATAAAATTATTTTTTTTCTTCCGAGAACCAAAAGTAAAGTGAACTTGAGATTCTCAATGTCATCTGTAAATAGGGATATTTTGTAAAACCTCCCCTAAATAATGGGCTAATTTGCGAAATACCCCCTAAAGATCTCGAATTGGTAAAACTCCCTTTCCGTCAAGACGCTGTTTGATTTTGGGTGACGTGGCAATCCGTGTGTGTTATTAAGTAAAAAAATAAAAGTTAGACGAAAATACCCCTGTAAATTAGTCCATTATTTAGGGGAGGTTTTGCAAAATATCCCAAAAATATACGTAAGAAAATTACTCCTTCCTGATCATCTCCTGCATCACCGACAGGAACTCCGCGCTGAAAGGGAACCCCGACCTCTCCTCCAAGATCTCCGGCGAACTCCTCTCCTCCTCCGCCGCCGCCGCGTTGGATCTCCCCGGAGCGAAAGAGACGAGCGAAAGAGACGAGCGGCCCGGCGCTGTTGGATCTCTTAACGGGTCTCGAGTCCTCCGGATCCGGGAAGGCGGCGGACCCGTCGTCGGACCCGGGGGCGAACTTCCTCTTGAGGGTGGAGTTCCAGTGGTTCTTGATGGCGTTGTCGGTGCGGCCGGAGAGGAGGCGGGCGATGGTGGCCCACTTGTTGCCGAAGCGGCGGTGGGCCCGCACGATGGTGTCGTCCTCCTCGGCGGTGAAGGGGCGGTGCTCCACCTGCGGGGAGAGCTGGTTGCACCACCGCAGCGGGTGCCCACGATCTGGTCCAGCTCCCCCCTCGCCTGCCACTTCATGCCCCACTCCGCCAGGTTCACCATCTCCCTCGGGAGCGTCGGGTCTATCACCGGCCTCGCGCAGAGCACCTCCAGCAGCACCACGCCGAATGAGTACACGTCCGACTTCTCCGTCAGCTGCTGCCTCCGGAAGTACTCCGGGTCGAGGTACCCGAAGCTCCCCTTCACCGCCGTGCTGACGTGCGTCTGGTCCAGCTCGGGCCCGGTCTTGGACAGCCCGAAGTCCGCCACCTTCGCCAGGAGGTTCCCGTCCAGCAGGATGTTGGCGGACTTGACGTCACGGTGGATGATGGCCTTCGCGGAGCCCGTGTGGAGGTAGTGCAGCCCCCTCGCCGCGCCAATGCAGGCCTCGAGCCTCTGCCTCCAGGAGAGGTTGGGGAAGTCCGAGCCGTAGAGGTGGCTCTTCAGGGTCCCCTTCTCCATGTACTCGTACACGAGGATCATCTCGTTCCCCTCGTCGCAGAACCCGATCAGGGAGACCAGGTGGCGGTGCCGCAGCCGGAAGAGCAGCTCGATCTCGGTCCGGAACTCGTTGAGCCCCTGCTGGGACTTCGGATTGCCCCGCTTCACCGCCACCTGGGTCTCGTCCGCCATCACCCCCTTGTAGACCTTCCCGAAGCCGCCGACTCCGATCACCCAGCTCTCGTCGAAGCTGTTGGTAGCCTCGTTGACCGCCGCGAAAGAGAAGCTGTTGGTAGCCTCGTTGGAACCTCCGCTCCCCACACTGTGAGTGGTGGCTCCGGTGACGGAGAAGGGCAGCCAGGTCTTCGATTGGTACTTCCTCGACAACTTCCTCCTCCTAAACCACAGAAGGAGAAGAAATTTCTAACGTATATTTTTGGGATATTTTGCAAAACCTCCCCTAAATAATGGACTAATTTGCAGGGGTATTTTCGTCTAACTTTTATTTTTTTACTTAATAACACACACGGATTGCCACGTCACCCAAAATCAAACAGCGTCTTGACGGAAAAGAGGTTTTACCAATTCGAGATCTTTAGGGGGTATTTCGCAAATTAGCCCATTATTTTGGGGAGGTTTTACAAAATATCTCCTGTAAATAAGAATAAGAGCCGAGAAACAACAAGATGTAAACAAAAACATAATGATTATTTGTCCAATGAACATTTTTTTGTATTGTATCGGAATCCATAAGTTCAAGTCGATTAAAAGAAGTATTTATAGCTTTTCCATTGGTGAAAAGACTTTTGGCGAAGATGAATGCTACAAATATCATCAACACTAAAGAGTCCATGCCGCCTCAGATCTAGAGTGTCACACCCTCATCTTCTGTATGTTGTCATACGTGCACATATTTTCGATAAATCATAAGCCAAGTCCGAGTCCAAGTTAAATCCGACCTCGGATTCAACATATGAAGTAGAAATAGAAAAGTATCCAAGTTCCTCGGATTAGGTCGGGTCCATCCGCTTTATCGGACTCTAAGAAATAATTTTAAAAAAGATTAATATTAAACACATAATTAAATAACAATTACATCTCAATTATTACAAAAAATAAAGTAAAATGTGATTTAGGACGAGGAATAGAAGATTTTGGGTGGAGAAATTTACGATTTACTTTTTATTTAAAAAGTATGAAATAATGTGTGCGTGTGTGTGGTGTGATTGTGTCGGGTTTTGGATTCTTTGTGTAACCCGATTTATGAACCCGATTTTAATCTGATTTTTGATCAGGTTCAAATATTTTAATCGGACTCCGAACCCGAGTCCGAGTGTGTTCAACCTTAACCAACACAATAACGGATTTAACCGACCGGGCTCGGTTTAGTCCGTCCGAGTTGCACCCTTAAGCTCAAAAATGGCAAGAGATTTGTCTAGTGGGGCAGGGTTCAAATTCCCTCAACAAACATTTGTTTCTTCACAAATTCTTGGAAAGAATCCCTTTGAAAGAGGCCTAGCTTGGACTTGGATAAAGTGGACGTCTTGTTGGCACACTTTAAACTTAGCACGTACACATTGGATGCGTAGTAAACTCTGCTGAAGCTGTTTCGGTTGTGTCGCGGCATCCCACTAGTAGCTCCGCAACAATTCTGCATCATTACTTCGTGATACCTTTCTTTTTCTAAATTGTTCAGTTTTAAAATTGTCCTATTAACATGGAGTTACTACTAATAACTGCCATGTTAAGCAGGAAGTTACTATCTGGTCTTTTGTCCATGTTGTTAGTTGACAATTACCTCTAATCAGGACACTGCTCCCTATATATTGTGTGTTCTAGCAATTAGTGCACGCATGACATAAGAAAAGAGTTTTGTCTACAAAAGTCGAGTGCCTTTTTTCTTCGAGTGTCATTGTTACGGCACGTATGTGCTTATCTACGAAAGGAGGCGACCATAAGTTCCTCTGAACTTACCGATTTTTTTAGAGCGGTCTGAACGAAGACGGTGGAATCTCACTTTGAGCAACGACGGTTCTAACAACCCAGCAGGTTGTTCCATCTTTCTCGAGCCTACTCTATCTTCAACAACATTGTTGCTAACTTTACTAGCGATTTAAGCGATTTCTATTTCTTTTAGTAACTTCGACTTGCATTCAGAAGTTCAGACTTCATCGACATTGTACGATCTCTTTTAAAAAAAAACAATAACTCTTGCTGGATTGGAGGACCACAGAACAAACATACGCCACGTGTCCCTATCTGATTGGTCGGAACCTTTCATGCAAAACCTCACACTCTTTTGCCAATGTCGGCCACATAAATTCCGACAAATAGAAGAGGACACTCAACTACATCGAAATCAGACTCTCATCCTACCTGTCTATATTACAATATAGGTTCTCTTGGTCTTGATTCTATTTAGCATCATCACAAAATGCTACAGTGGTCTCACATAAATGTTGAAGTGGGCCATTAGATGTGTGTTTGGAAGCAGATCTTTTCAGAAGAGAAACAAATTATGACATATTTCCAATAATTGCATGAAAATAATTGCAACAAGAAAATGATGGGAATTTCTTAAACCTTTCTGTTTCCACACAAAAGTACAACTTAATAATGTTGAATCCTAGGAAGAGAATAGTAGTTTACAACAAATTGAACAAATTTTCCCACTGTGTAAATAGGTTGCTGATACCTACTTTTTTTTTTTTTTTTTTCTGGTATATATTAACTCATATGTGACAAAATTAATATTAATCGAACCGGTCAACCTATAAACCAGTTTTTCTTTCGAACTAATTTAGTACTGACATATAAATTCGATCAATCCAGTCAAACCGGTCGACTTGATCTATCTGTCTGACCCAATTGGATTTTTGAACCGGTTTAATACTGACTTTTGACTTTGTTTTGGACTTTACATGTAATTAAAGTTAATATATTCGTTTCTCGACTAATTCTAATGTGGTAAATATACAGAACTTTTAAACAATATATATGTAGTTGTGTATTATGTAATATATTCAATGTAAGATTTAAGATTATATAACTAGTTTTATCAGAATTAGCGAATTGGTTGAACTAATTTAACCCAATTCAATATTGTGACCGGATTGATATCCGGTATGAATTTTAAAATCTTGATAGTATTTTTTTTTTTTAGTAGGAACTTTGGACTTTTATTCAACTAGTAGAAGGATTGTTTACAGAGAGGGCTTTATCCTCTTCAATAACTTGAGTTAGAAACTCAGGAACAACATTAAAAGTAAAAGAGCATGAGTTTCTAAGCGCATGCTGAGCAAGACAATGCGCCACCAAGTTGCCTTCCCTCCTGACGAATTGGAGTCCCAACAGGGAACTCGGATGCATGGACTCTTTAATGGAACGAATCCAATCTCTCATTTGCCATGGAGATAGATTCATCTCCCCCTTGAAAATTCTTGTAGCTGTTAATGAGTCACCTTCTACGATCACCCCTTGTTGACTAAACGTGTTACCCAGCAATGAGCCCACACGAATAGCCTGGATTTCTGCTTGTAAACTTATGTCTGAAGAGTATAACGCCTGGCCGTGCCAAGTCATGGCACCCGCGAAATTGCTATTGGAATCTCTGGCGATGGCTGCTGCAGCTATGGAAAATTGCGATGTGGCACCATCAATATTGATTTTAATGAGGTCCTTTGGTGGCGGACGCCATTTGCTGAGAGAGAGGTATTCATTACGACGCCTACAAGTATCCTCATGTTTTCCAGAATCTTTGCTTGAGTATGCATGGAAAATGGACAGTGCTACTTCAACAATGCGTCGAGGAATAGGCGTAACTTGTCTGAATAAGCAATCTCCCCTAGCTTTCCATATAGCCCATACAACATATGCTGCTAAACGGAAAGCATCATGCGACGTCGATGATTTGCTCCATTCCGCAAGAAGAGTATTGATTGAATGCTGTTCCGATACTCGGAGTCCCAGCGGAGATAGAAACCATACTTCACGAGCTATATGGCAATGTAGGAATAAATGGTTAGCCTCCTCCTCATGTAATAGGCAGAATGGGCAGAGAGGATTAACATGAGGTATGCGTTTCCTGATGGCAGCATTCAGAGGTAAGGCATTTTGCATAAGCCTCCATGTAAACATCTGAACCCGAGGTGAGATGTTAGCTATTTTCCATAGCTGCTTGCCTGGGGAGGGGTCCTCCGCATTAGCTGATGAGTAATTTGGTTTTTTTGTGATAATCTCTCCATGTGGAAGACAAAACTCTCTCTAAGGCCTCGTTTGGTTCGTGGAATGGAAGGAAAAGGAAATCAATTCATTGACATTTTTTTCCTTTGAAAAATTACAATTCCTATTGATTTTCATTTTCAGTGTTATGCCAAGAAATTTGAAAAGGAAAGTGAATACTTCAATGTGAGAAAGTAATTCCTTACTTGGATGGATAATCACCTTTTTTCCTAATTTTTCTTCCATTGGAAATCATTTTTCTTTTATCTTCAATTTCTTTGGCACACAAATATCTTTCTTTTTCCAATTCCATAATTCCGAGAACCAAAACGGAACATATTTTTTGGGGACAAATTTTGGATGAAAAATCTATTTCCATATTTAATATAGGTTATAAAATTTATTTATGGGAAATGCAAATACCCGGATAAATATTCTAAATTGGAGAGTTATTTGAATTTATGTCTCTTCCTTCCACAATTAGTAATCATATTTTCACTATCCTACATTTTATTTTAATTAGTACTACCTCCATTCATTCATAAAACTAAGATAAAAATAGGAAGTAGTGGTATGACTAAGAGCATCATTAGCATCATCATAAAATGCTACAGTGATCTCACGTAAATGTTGGAATTGGGCCATTAGATGTGTGTTTGGAAGTAGATCTTTTCAGAAGAGAAACAAATTATGAATCCGACATATTTCCAATAATTGCATGAAAATAATTGCAATAAGAAAATAGAATTTTCTTAAGGGCCTGCTTGGCAATGATATTTTCACCGGCTTTGGGATATTTTTAAACCGACCGTTTATGAAAATCCTATTTGTTAATTTTTTTTTGAGCCACTCCCAAATCGGTATAATATATTTTTGGGTGGTTTTATAAACACCCAAAATTGGTGGATTTTGGATGACTTTATTATTTTATTCCATTTATATCCTCACCCAAAAAAATATAAATATAACTACTAAACTAAGCCCTATTTTCTCTTTCTGTTTCTCTCTCTTATTTTATTCGGGGAAATGTTCTGCACGGCTGCTCTTCCCGCCACTTCTCCTTCCTGGTAATATTTTGGACCCTCTTCTTCCTGATAATATTTTGCTTTTCCGCGACCCTCTTCTTCCGGATAATATTTTGCGGTAGACAAGGCAACGGATCGTCTAACTGAAACGTTATTGTGGTGTGCAAACCAATCTTCTTTGAAAGACGATGAATTGCTAGAACATTTAGTTGAGATTGGGGTTGAGGATGACGATGACAAGCCGATAAGTGTTCGGACTTTTCTCCTTGATAATCCTACAAAGTCGCGGATTTTTAAATCATTTCCGGTGCACCATCGTATAGGTGTCTTAATGAAGATGCTTCAAGATGCGGCAAATTAATTAGGCTTCTAACTTGTGTTTTATTTGCTATTGCGACATTTTTGGTCTTAGATATTTTATGCTAGTCAATTTGAGATTTTATTTTTATTAAAATTTTATTTGTTGTGCTAGTGAATGTCATTTCATTTGTTTCTGAGACAAGAATGCAAGAATGACTTTTTGATGCAGGGATTACCTTCACGTCCATAAACTCATATTTTATCAAGAATAACTTTTATTTATATATATGAATATAAAGGTAATTTTATTATTTAAAAAACTTTCAGAACCGCTGGTTGATGAATTACCAAACATGAATTGGATTGGTTTAAAAGTCGATTTAAAACCACAAAAAATCGGAACTCTCATAACCGTTCATTTTCGTTACTCTAGAAATACCTCATAACCGCTACTCCCATAATTGTCAAGCAGACCCTAAACCTTTCTCGTTTTCCACACAAAGTACAACTTAATAATGTTGAATCCTAGGAAGAGAATAGTAGTTTACAACAAATTGAACAAATTTCCCCACTGTGTAAATAGGTTATTGATACCTACATTTTTCTAGTATATATATATTAACCCATATGTGGAAAAAATTAATATTAATCGAACCGGTCAACCCATAAACCAATATATTTTTCGGACTAGTTTAATACTGACATACTTTTTTTTTCTTCCAAAAGTTCGATCAACCCAGCCAAACCAGTCGACCCGATCTAACCGTCGGACCCCGTTGAATTTTTGAACCGGTTTAATACTAAATTTTGACTTTTGTTTTGGACTTTACATGTAATTAAAGTAAATATGTTTGTTTCATGACTAATTCTAATGTGGTAAATGTACAGAACTTCTAAGCAATATATGTGTAGTTGTGTATTATGTAATATATTCAATGTAAGATTTAAGATTATATAACTAGTTTTATCAGAATTAGCGTACTAGTTGAATTAATTTGACCCAATTCAGTATTGTGACCGGATCAATATCCGGTCTGAATTTTAAAATCTTGATACTAATTTGGGTTTCTTGTGACAATCTCTCCATGTGGAAGACAAAACTCTCTAAGAGCATCATTAGTAAGGCCCTTCCCATTTTCTAGATTCTAGATTTAGAATGTAGGAGCTCATTTTGTAAAATAATAAATCTCATTCCTAGTTCCAGTTTCTACAATTTCGGTCCTAACCCATCCATGGATGCTAAGGGTTGGGTCTCCCAATTTCTAGATTCTAGATTGTAGAATAGTAAGTTCCAATTTGGAGTCCAACTTTCTATATTCTAAACTTTATATTATTTTTTTCCTACATTAATTTTTGACCACACAATTTTTGAGACCGGAGCTCACTTTACCATTTCCTACTATTTTTATACAAACCCAACACATTCTATATTTACCTTTTTTTTAAAATTTTGGGCTCCAAATTGCATTGGAGAGTCCCAACTACTAATGATGCTCTAACAATCAACATCTACATCACCCAGCTGCCCATGGGAGATCGCTTGATCCAGGTTTCATTCAAGGAGGGGTTGTACTCTATGGCCTATTAGTGGAACGTTTGGTTTGGTACACATTTTTTTGGGGACAAATTGGATGAAAAATCTATTTTCATATTTGATTTTGGTTATAAATTTTATTTCTGAGAAATACGAATATTCGGATAAATACTTTAAATTGTAGAGTTATTTGTATTTGCCTCTTTCTCTCCCCTAATTATTAATCATATCTTCACTACCCTACACTTTTTTTTAATTAGTGCTAATAGTGCCTCCCCCCACCCCCCTTTTCCCAAAAAAAAAAAAAATGGAACTCGAGTGGCTCTTGTGGTTACCGATGAGAGATATGAGACCCTGACTTGGTGGCGGAAGATCAGTGGATCGAGCCACGAGGACGTATTATTCCTTCCATTTATTTGGTGGGAGTTGAAAAACAATGAACCCAACAAGCATGCAATACAACATGTACAAAGTACCGTGCGTATCGCCAGCATCTTAAAAGGAAAACAAAATTATAGTGCCCCCCTCCAAACCAAAAAAAAAAAAAAAAAAGACATTTGGGGGGATACTAATTAAGATAAAAATAGGAGGCAGTGGAAATATGTCTAGCAATTGGGTTGAGAGCGTGGGTGTAAATACAAATAACTCAATAATTTATCCACAAAATATAGGAATCATATCTCTTAAGAATTTGTGGATAAATATTTACCCAGGCCAAAAAAAATTATATAAGTTGTTTTTCATGTACTTTGTTATCTTTTTTATTTTTTTTAGAATATATATTTTTTTCTTTTTTCTTTTACTTTTTAAGTTTTTTTGGTTCTTTTTCAATTTTTTTTAAAGATTTATTTTTTTACAATTTTGATCTTTTTCAGTTTTTTTCTTAGAATTTGTGTTTTCCCCTCAATTTTCTTGTCTGTTCTTCGTTCTTTTCAGAAAATATTTATATAGTCACCAAACATGAAATATAATTTATTAGAGAATTTAATTATCGATAGTTTGATTTTCGAGAACATATAATTTCGGCTATATACTATTTTGCGTATCAAATACCCCCTAACTATCCAAGAATCTAGCCACCCTAACATCTTGACCCAATTGTTATGATGTCTGATCGTTGGAGACTGTCCGATACGTCGAACACTAGTGTAATATATGATAATAAATTAAGAATTTATTAATTATTTTGGTGGACTTCCTACATTTTTTTTATATTTGAGATGCTTGCAAAGTTTACACCATTAACGGTTGCTCTTTTGAAGCTAAATACCTCTAGAACTTCAAAAATCTTCAATTTATTATAACTATAAAATTTTATAATCTGGGACTATTTTAATTTCCATTTGAAATGACAAGCTCTCTATTTTAAAAGGCGAATACCAAATAATGTTCCAATGGTGTTTTCATAAATATTTAACTTGTTTTTTTATGGGAAGTCGCCATAAATGACAAAATGTTATATTTGAAAAGACGATTTGCCAATAAAAGAGACAATAATTGGGGTAAGGAAAAATTGGGAAGATAATTAAATAAAGATTAGTCACGATAATAATTAACCAAACAAAGATAATTTTTCAACAATTGTTGGGTGTCATTTTTAAGTTACATATACATGTGTTCGTAACGGCTATTATTAGCATTTATATAGTTGTCATCAAACATTATATAACATTATCAATTTGAAATATATGCCTAGAGACAAAAACAAAAAAAAAGATTGTTGATTAAGAGTCACATGACTTGCATGTGACGATATGGGTCTTTCTTGCCCTTTTTCCTTAAGCCTCCTTCCTCCCAAGGTCGAAACTAATTATTTTTATTGGTAAATTAATAATAAATTCGGTTTAGTTTAGCTTTATTTATAATAACATAGGTCTATATCTATAAATTAAGAGAACAAATAATAAAATCAAGCGCGCACCTTTAACCCTCTATATAATTTTTTTTAATCACATTATCTATATAATAAAACAGATTGTTTTTCCTATGGAAAATATAAAATGATAAAGAAGTATGACATGAGCTATATTAAATGGATATGAATATGACACATGTATATGTCAATAAAAATAATTTAAAACGAGTAGAAAATTATCAAATGATATTTTTTCGATTTCGTAATTGTTGTATCGTGGGATACTCCTATTTACTTGAGTTTCTGATGACCATGCTTATTATCAGACAACCAGTTACTTGTATATTAACTTATGGCATTGCCAGGATCCGTGCTAGCACCTGTGTAGAACGGAATACTGAATTTTTTCCAAAATTGGGAATTGACTACCTGACCGGCATACCGACGGTATACACGTATATGCCGATGATATACTATCCGGGATATTTTTCTACTCTAGATATTTTCATGAATAGTGTTGATTCATTCCATTATTCGGCTGTTTCTTAGTTTTCTCTAAATCTATTATTCAATGGTTGCTTGGTTCTCTTTATATAAGGTCGAGATTGAATTGATCGAATCGTGGATCGCTGGCGTGGCAGATCCGACGGCCACGATTAATTTTCCTCTTCTATACATACCCTTTCGATTTTTTTTACTTTCTCTATTCTCTTCTCTCTCTCTCTCTCTTGAAATCCCACGCACACACACATAATTGGGGGACTCGAACCTTGTCGGTCCCTCCGGGTGTTCGCTCTAATACCACTAGGCTATAGAGCTTGGACTCTCTCTCTCTCTCTCTCTCTCTCTCTCTCTCTCTCTCTCTCTCTCTCTCTTCATTTTGCTCTTCATTTTCCTTTTGAGCTTGGAACTTGGTCTTGAGGCCTAAGAATGTGGTTTCTGAATCCTTCTTGGTTGTATGTTGAAAGTTTAGGTTGGAAACTCATTTTTAGGTGAGTACGTCTTGACAAACTTTTAAACAATATTGTTTCATTGGTATTTTTGTTTTTCTTTGTATTAAATGCTCAGTATTTGTCAAGTACTTATTTTGTTAAATATGCTTTCCGCGTAATTCTCGTCTATCTACATGTTTCTGAATTTGGTTTGAGTCAGATTTTGATTTCCTGCAAAGTCTTAATATTTGCTTAGTTGAAGAAACTCAGTATCGAAAGTTATCAGGGAGTTACCACTATGAAAACCTAGTCTGTATGATATATGAGACTTACCCCATTATTGATTTCCTGCTAGATTTTTTTTTCGGGACATGATTTAGGTCCCGAAACTCTGATTTTCTGGATTTACTAGGATTTCTACCCATAAACGGCATACCGTCGGCATATTGTATTCTACCGACAGTGTACCAATTTTGGCACACTTTGTCACAAAGAGTTTTTATGGTATTAGAAACGCCATACTAGCGATGTACTGGCCTGAACAGACGGTATACCGATTTTGTATATTGTCACGACCCGCACCCGGATATACGGGTACGAATACGTGGGCCACGCCCAGCCTACGCCGCAGTATCGGCGGTAGAGCGCTGTCAAGTATACTATACTAACTACAACATCTAAAGATCCATAACTAGAAATGTACTCATGTCACATCACGAAAACTAAGGAAGATAAGACAAGAAATAATAACAATATCACTAGAACAACTAGAATCTACAAGGATCATAAGACAGAAAAATAAAGAAGGAACAACAAGACTAACTAAGGATAACTACCAGGCAACTCACATAGAAGAATAGTGAGATCCACCTCAGCTAGCAACATCATGAAGTCCAATACTGAGGGCACAACTACTCCTAAAATTTTGTCAACATATCCAGTCAGGATGGAACGAGCACAAATCTCAAATAACAGTTCTAATTAGACGATATTGAAAATATAGCAGTAAATAGAGAGAATATACAAGAAATCATGAAATATACATGTGAGTATCATGGCAAGGTAAGCTGTAAATATAGAGCTAGAACAAGGCAAGTAAAACTGATCATGGCATGTACAAGAATCAAGAAACATCTAAGTGTGTGAGTACTAGCTACAACATGTGGTCGGCTTGGGTCTGCACAAGGTCTACTGGCCTGGTTAATCATACGTGGGGTGTATGATTAACACTCACAAGATCTACAAGAATAACAAGGTGGATAATGACCACACATCTACACTAATACTCTCCGTCCCCGACTAGTATAGTGGATCCAACCATGACACATCATGACACGCGATTCTCCGAGAGGGTAGCTAGCCTTCGCAGGAATCGTGTCTATATAATGCACAAGGAACAAGAAAGACTTGTACAAGATATACCAAGGAAAGCGAAGAATAACATCTCATGACAGGATCCAGACAAATACCAATCCGTGTGAACAATGTGTCAAGAGAACAAGGGTATCTACACTAAATACAAGAAACATAAACGATATCATAAAACATAAATATTATCAGAGAATGTACTCGCCTGTGATCTGGTGGAATATGTCGACTGAGTCCAAGAACAGTGCCTCGAGGACCTATAGATGGAATACTGTATCAATATAATGGTTTGGAAGTGAAACTAAGTCATACTGAGTCAACATAAGTCAAGACACGCCAAACTAAGTCAGTCTAGGTCAAACAAGGTCAAACTAGATTGTACAGGGTCAATCTAAGTCATATTAGGCCTAACAAAGTCATACTAGGTCAAGACAGGTCTAGTTAGGTCAACATTGGTCATAGGAGAACATTTGAAGTCAATCCGAATCAAACTAGGTCAAAAATTGACTTACAGTTGACTTTTGGTCAACGGGTCAACTCTAGGTCAACCCTAGGTCAATGGTGACTAACAGTTGACTTTTGGTCAACCGTTCAAGTCTAATGGAATTTGGGACTAAATTGGGTAAAGTGTTGACCCATGGTTGACTTTTGGTCTAAAAAGTCAACCGTGGTCAACCAAGGTCAAGACTAGGTCTAGGCGACTATTTCTAATCATTACCAACCCTTACAACCCATATCCGATTCATCTCAAACTCCTATTCTTCTCCTTCTCCTTATTCCTATTCTTCTTCTTATTCTCCTTCTCATTCTCCTTCTCATTCTCCTTCTTCCCTCATTCTCCTTCTCATTCTCCTCCTCATTCTCCTTCTTCCCTCATTCTCCTTCTCATTCTCCTTCTCCTCCTCATTCTCCTTCTTCCCTCATTCTCATTCTCCTTCTCATTCTCCTTCTCATTCTCCTCCTCATTCTCATTCTCCTTCTCATTCTCCTTCTCCTTCTCATTCTCCTCCTCATTCTCCTTCTTCCCTCATTCTCCTTCTCATTCTCATTCTCCTCCTCATTCTCCTTCTCATTCTCATTCTCATTCTCCTCCTCATTCTCCTTCTCATTCTCCTCATCATTCTCATTCTTCTACTACTGCTGCTTCTGCTAGTGCTATTGCTGCTACTGTTCTGCTGTTTCTTATTCCCCTTCTTCTTCTAATTCTTCTACTCTTACTTCCTCTACTTCTCCTTCCTCTTCCACTCTCTCTTTATATATATATATATAATCTCACAACACACACACACATCTATATATATATAAATACATACACACATATCTATATATATATAAATACATACTCACACACATATAGATATATATATAGACACACACACACACTCTCACACTCTCACACATACACTTTCTCACACCACCACCACCACTCTCCTCTACACACACATACACAAATACATATATATATATATATATATATATATATATATATATATATATATATATATATATATATATATATATATATATATATATATATATATATATATATATATATATATTTCCACTCTAATGAAGAAAAACCTCAATAAATGCTAAAATAGGTTTTCTAGAAAAACCTACAAATTCTATGGGTAAAATGTAGAGGGTGGTCTCCTCCACATTTATGGTGAAGGAAATAAATGCAAAAGAGAATTAATGAAGGTTTTAAAAGCATACCTAATTGATTTCTTGAGAGGGAAGGAGCTTGGAAAGAAATGAAATGAAGAGAGAGAGATTGCTTTGGAGTGAAGCAAAGGAGAGGGGGTTCTCCATACATGGTCGGCCACATTTTAGAGGGTTGGGGGCATTTGGCAATTTACCAAAATGCCCTCCAAGTCAAAGAAATGAGTGGTTTTGAGTTGGGGTCAAAATGGTAACTTGAAAACTCTAAATTTCAAGTTCTAAATCTAATTCTAATCCCTAATCCTACTAAAATCATATGGGATTAGTCAAATATAAATATCTGGGTTTGGTCATGACAAGTTGGTCGGTTCCAGTTGGGTCCCGATCAGAGTCTAAGCTACCCCGGGTCCCCGATACAAGTCGGAATGAGCTGAAATTCGAATCCGACTCAAATAACCCCAAAAAAATATCATAAATAATAAAATAAATTTCAAAAATATTCAAAAGTACAATATGACAAAAATACCCCTGTTCCTAAAAACTGGGGGTGACAGGTTTCGAGAAAATGACTGGTCTGGTGCTCCTAAATTAAAAGTCATGGTAACGTGCTTATGAGGATCAAGGAAAAGAGTGGGAAATTAATTAATAATTAAATGGTCTAAATTGACCCGAACTTGCGCGATAGAAAAGGAGCACAAGGGAACGAGTTTGGATGGGACATGATATATCGACGTGAAGGTAATCTCGTCTACTACAAACTTCAAGAAGAAAGTTTCCAGAGACTGGCATCCCTGATGCTCTAGAAATCCAAGTCACGGTAAAGAGCATTAAATCAAATAATAATCAAATAATAATATATATTACAACTAATTGAATTATAAAATTGAAAAAAATAAGCCCTAAATTCAGGGGCTTACAATCCTACCCACCTTATAAAAATTTCGTCCTCGAAATTAAAATTATCCTATAGGTCAAGCTAAAACATGCAACTGCTATGGGTACAGTACTCAATCTGCTACCTTTGTGATCATCTATGCTGTTTCTGTAATGACCCGCTCCGCCCTAGCGGAACGCCGATTCCAACGGCAAGTGCAACGACTCGAACGAGCCGTCGACCCAAAGAGTTGGCATCGACCTGATGAAGAATTGATGCAAGGCTTACATTGGCCCGTCAAGATGAATCCATACTTAGACTTTCAAAGGCGCGCTCGGAGTATCGCTCGGCCGATGCGAACATCACTAAGGTGGGTGGCTCCGATGAACCCGTCTTTGCTTAGCCTAGACACTTAACAATACGGACACTATCACGAGAATCGTTAGGCGACAACACCGTGCATGTTAATAAATGACTCAATGCACCTAGCTAAGGGATTAATCCCACCTTGCATGCTTGTATAGAATATGGAAAGGAACATAGAAAATATGAGAACTCTAGCACCGCGCTCCACGCTCGTGCTAAGGCACGAGCTTACGTTCAAGTCACTTACGCGTTCAACAATGAAACAATGAATGGTTTACAACAATGAAACGGAAAGACTATCAACATAGTCGTTCCGAGTAAAGTATAGCAACATTGAAAGGCCACGGGACTGATGGGTCGCCAAGGCGACTCCCGCACAGGGAGTTGCAAAATGTATAAATGAATGAATGAATGAATAAGTGAATGGATGAATCAATGAACAAACGGACAAGTGAAAGAAAGAAAAGAATGAATGAATAAAAGATAAGAAAGAAAAGGGATGGTTAGCGACAGGTATGACGGGCACGTACAACGGGGCTCACTACCCGCGCTGCACGGACGCCAACCTGGTCGATAACGCATTGTGGCTAAGGTTTAGCCTACGGCTTGGAGACAGCCGTTAAGTTAAAATGACAATAAAATACGAAATGGTCGTGGACGGCTCGTGCACGAGTGAAAAGGGATTCCAAGGACAGCGAACGACGATTTCGTGGCCGGCCTAGGCGGAATCATGGCCTACGGGCGGACAGGTGTGCGGGCTTGGGCACATAACCAAACGTAGGGCCGGTTATTCAATAGTCTATCAAGGTGTACCAGCCATTACCCTTGATAGATGAGAATGCCACAGGGGAAAATATCCAAAATGGCTGACATGCCAGCGACCGGTGCATATAGATTTAAGTGGGCTTTGCTGGTGGCAATCCACGTGCAAGTCCTTGCATTAAAATCAAAGTAATCTAAGTTAACTTAATGAAGCGCCCTCTGAACAGACATTGAATGTAACATACAAATGATCAAAAGTACTTCGGCAAAGGAGTTAGAAAATACGCCTACGACGCGCTAGGACCCGAGGCAGGGACACGCCCTTGACATTAAAAGTTCACATGAATTACGTAAAGTCATTTCATATAAATTATTGACTAACTTGGTTTACTTTGGACAGGGAAGGCCGGACGGTAAGTATGGGTAAGTCATGCATATATTTCCATGCGACACTTGTATTCAGCAACACGAGATAGGCTATGATATATGCCATGAAACTGATCCTAAGGCAAGATTAGAAAGACAATGAATGATAGACGGTGCACAAAAGTAAATAGAACGTGTTTGGTAATGATAGCATTGTGGGCGAGCTAGCCTCCCCACCAGTGCATAATAATATACTGATAACCCTACAGTCTGCTTGCAGGAAGCAGGAGACGCCGGCGGGTGCGGAGCTTTCATCGAACGTGTTAAGGCGCGGAGCCAACTCTGGGGTCTTGGAACGTTGCAAGAAGCTGAAGCACCCTATACAGGACATAATGTATTGGAACATCGCCATGAATCATTCCATCTTGTAAGCCACATGGCACGTCTTTTATATTTCAGAGAGAGAGCTTGAGCGACTTGTAATATCGGCCTAGCGTCGCTTGTAACCTTCTTGAATATCAATAAAGAGTTCGAATTCGCTTCTACTTGTGTTTATTTACTTTCCGCTGTAATGGGGACACTCTGTGCGACTCTGTGGCCTAGCTCAAATCGGCCGTTTCTGGACTTGGCCTTGCACGGGCGCAACCTAGGCCCGTGCGGCATCACGTCTTAGCGAGGACGATCGCTCCTACGGGAGCGGGGCATGACAGATTGGTATCAGAGCACGGCTTCACGTCCTTGGACTTCACGTCGATTTTACAGTTTTGAAAGCTCGTTGGAAATAAAGAAGTATACGCTCTCTCTCGTTGTGTCTTGGGATGTTCCATACAATTAGTCTAATATTTTCAAAAGCTCGTACGAGTACTCGGTTGGACGGGATCGATAGGCGAAGGCCTTTGTGCCACCACGACGGACTTGAGTTGGAAGGAACCGATGCTAAGAGTTAGCAAACGCAGACGTGCTTGAATAACCTTACGCTGACAATAGCGAACGAGTACACGAGACCGAAGTATAGTTCGAACGGGATGGTTATACACGCAGCCTTTTGGCTAAGTTGTGCCGAGTATCGCGCACCTAGACTTTATGGTGCAAACGAGTTGCGAGCGAGATTGTCTATCGCTTAGACGAGAATAAGGGAGACTTAGAACGTATGTTGATAGAGACGCTACTTGACCGGCGCTAAAGCGAATACGGGGAAATGGTTCTTAGATTTTAAAGAATGAGCGAACACGCAATTGGACATGTCGATCGGGAGTCGAATAACCTTTTGAGGATTTGTAGAATGACTTGACTCCGAGTGGTGTATGTGACAGCTTCGAAGAAGGAAAAGGGCGAGTGTCGGTGACTAGTCGAATGGCTCGAACCCTGAGTGGTGTATGGACGTTATAGAAATTGTTCGAGCGAGACTAAAGGATTTACGAATAGAACGAGTATGTCGGCAAGCGATGATATCGTGCAAGCCTTGGAATGAGTAACGCTTAGTTGGTTTCGACTTCGAGAGTCTCAAACGAGATATCGTTCGGACGAATTAAGAATGCGTAGTGCGAATCATGAAACGAATGGAGGTCTTGGTCGAGGAAACATAGGAGATCGTGCATGCAATTTTGAATTTAGTTGAAGGGATTGAAACTTGAGTTGAGGTGAAATACCCATGGACGAGATCGAAGATAGCACGATCGAAAGATAGCGTGCATGGAAAACGTTGGTTTGAAGATACGAGGATGGCTAAGGTTTTGGAATAGATGTTGCTCAATGAAGAGTTAGCACGAGACAACGTGAATTGAGGAATTAAGTTGCACGACTCAGAATTCGTTGCAAAAGGAAGATCGTCAGGTCATGTGCATCATCGATGGTATTGAGGCGTATCAAAGATCAATGTACGATAACTCGGGGGTACTCTAATTCGATAAATGATGATCGTGTTAGAAGTTATTATTTCAAGGGATGCCATGTTGGAGATCTTGATAGAAATGAATGTTTGGATGAAGAAGAGAAGTGACTTGATTGTTCGGTGATAACCACAACGACAACGATCTTGTCTTGCACGAGCGCAACTCCAGCCTCGCGCATGCGTCACGTCGGATTTGGGACGATCGTTCCGCGTGAGCGTTGGCATGGTGATTCATGTCCAACGGGAATGATCGAACTCGAAATACCTTGACATGGCAATTTTGATTGCTTCGACTTGTGGTTTGAAGCGAAGGCGAATCGGAGGATTGATCGGACTTATGAGGGACAACGAAGAAAACTTGAGGATTGAGTAGACCCAATCCGCGTATCGAAAATGAGTAAGTCTAGATTCAACGCAAGAGTTACGTCCCGATGAGGACGATTATTCCACGGAAACGTTGATATGGTGATTCATGTCCGCCGTGGATAATCAGACTTGCGTGAGATCGGGGCGCGACATATTGCAAGGCTAGACGACCTTGTGATCGACTACGTGAGTTGGATAGGATGGATAGGTGAATTATATCAAACATACTTGAAGAGATAGACTGGTAATTGCTAGTGCGGACGTACGAGATTGACGTATCAAGGATTTGATTAAGGACAACCTATCGTAGGATGACTTTCCTAAACGAGCTCAGACATGGAGCGGAGAATGTGTTGATGCGAATAGGAGGAACACTGCTTGACGTTTAGAAATTTGAGTGAAACGAACTTGGGTAGAAACTCCCGTACAAGCGAACAAATGGTTTGACCATAGGATTTGGGGCGAGCGTCGTGCAACGACCTTGCACGATGAGCAATGGACTTGACGTGTAACTATGACCTTGTGAGCTGACCTAGCAGATAGGCGAACGACCCTATGCCGAGTGATTGAACCTGTACGATGGCATTTACAGTATCGTCTGGACGGACGATAGACTTGGGCAACAAGACTTAGAGTAGGACGGAGAACTGGGAGTGTGCGTGAACGACGGCGAGATTGGCCCCAAACGAAGGAAAAGATAGGAATGGATGATGCGTAAGTAAAGTTGGGATAACGAATTATATCATTGATTGGAAGACGTACTCGATGATATTGCAATACTTGGTCTTGAATCAGACGGAAATTGCTTAAACTTGGTAGACTCCGCTAAGAAGAAATCGTATTGATTTCGTTGACAAGAACGCTTGAGAAGCGAACCGGATCATCTCGAGGACCGAGATAAACGATGGTGAGATACACGCGAACTCGGTTTTAAATCGAAGTTAGCAAAAATGATCGGCAAATCGAAACTATCACGAGTAGCTTGTCCGACTTTGCTAATCGCTAAGCTTGGTTGAAATGTATGTACTCGGGGGACGCCTTGAATATGTGCACGATCCAAACTCAGCGATGTGATGAACTCGAATGCAGCTGCAAGTGGGTGTTGAGATACGCATGAAGGAATGAGTGAGTTTGCCTCAGCCTACGACTCTCGAGTTTGATAAAAATACAACGCACCTCGTGCGACCGTTTCAGTCATGGCGACCGTTTCAGTCCCATGATACGTCGAAATAGCAAACAAGTCGAAGAAATACGACAATTGAATAAGTACCATCAACTCTAAAATGAATGAAAAGTGATTCAATAAAAATCGACCAAACGTATGCGACACGGAACTTGGAGGGTGTCGAGCATGGTTCGATGCCATCGAGCGATAAAGCCAGTCGATAAGAAATTGTCTACGATGCGCACACGATATGAGTTAGGGAACGGTAGGATGACCTGCACTCAAGAAGTCTCGAGGACGAGACTTGTTTTGAGTGGTGTATTATGTAATGACCCGCTCCGCCCTAGCGGAACGCCGATTCCAACGGCAAGTGCAACGACTCGAACAAGCCGTCGACCCAAAGAGTTGGCATCGACCTAATGAAGAATCGATGCAAGGCTTACATTGGCCCGTCAAGATGAATCCAGACTTAGACTTTCAAAGGCGCGCTCGGAGTATCGCTCGGCCGATGCGAACATCGCTAAGGTGGGTGGCTCCGATGAACCCGTCTTTGCTTAGCCTAGACACTTAACAATGCGGACACTATCACGAGAATCGCTAGGCGACAACACCGTGCATGTTAATAAATGACTCAACGCACCTAGCTAAGGGATTAATCCCATCTTGCATGCTTGTATAGAATATGGAAAGGAACATAGAAAATATGAGAACTCTAGCACCGCGCTCCACGCTCGTGCTAAGGCACGAGCTTACGTTCAAGTCACTTACGCGTTCAACAATGAAATAATGAATGGTTTACAACAATGAAATGGGAAGACTATCAACATAGTCGTTCCGAGTAGAGTATAGCAACATTGAAAGGCCACGGGACCGATGGGTCGCCAAGGCGACTCCCGCACAGGGAGTTGCAAAATGTATAAATGAATGAATGAATAAGTGAATGAATGAATCAATGAACAAACGGACAAGTGAAAGAAAGAAAAGAATGAATGAATAAAAGATAAAGAAGAAAAGGGATGGTTAGCAACAGGTATGACGGGCACGTACAACGGGGCTCGCTACCCGCGCTGCACGGACGCCAACCTGGTCGATAACGTATTGTGGCTAAGGGTTAGCCTACGGCTCGGAGACAGCCGTTAAGTTAAAATGACAATAAAATACGATATGGTCATAGACGGATCGTGCACGAGTGAAAAGGGATTCCAAGGGCAGCGAACGACGATTTCGTGGCCGGCCTAGGCGGAATCATGGCCTACGGGTGGACAGGTGTGTGGGCTTGGGCACATAACCAAACGTAGGGCCGGTTATTCAATAGTCTATCATGGTGTACCAGCCATTACGCTTGATAGATGAGAATGCCACAGGAGAAAATGTCCAAAATGGCTGACATGCCAGCGACCGGTGCATATAGATTTAAGTGGGCTTTGCTGGTGGCAATCCACGTGCAAGTCCTTGCATTGAAATCAAAGTAATCTAAGTTAACTTAATGAAGCGCCCTCTGAACAGACATTGAATGTAACATACAAATGATCAAAAGTACTTCGGCAAAGGAGTTAGAAAATACGCCTACGACGCGCTAGGATCCGAGACAGGGACACGCCCTTGACATTGAAAGTTCACATGAATTACGTAAAGTCATTTCATATAAATTATTGACTAACTTGGTTTAGTTTGGACAGGGAAGGCCGGACGGTAAGTATGGGTAAGTCATGCATATATTTTCATGCGACACTTGTATTCAGCAACACGAGATAGGCTATGATATATGCCATGAAACTGATCCTAAGGCAAGATTAGAAAGACAATGAATGATAGACGGTGCACAAAAGTAAATAGAACGTGTTTGGTAATGATAGCATTGTGGGCGAGCTAGCCTCCCCACCAGTGCATAACAATGTACTGATAACCCCACAGTCTGCTTGCAGGAAGCAGGAGATAGGGGTGGGCACGGGTCGGGCCGGGTCCAAATTTTATGGATCCGGACCGGACCCGTTAATTGGCGGGGCGGGACGGGACGGGTCCAAAAAATATTGGAACCGGTACGGATTCGACCCGTTCGAAACGGGTCCAAACCGAGCCGACCCGCGGGTCCAAACGGATCCAAAAAAAATTCAAAAAATTATAGAATAGTAAACATTTACACATGTTCTATTATCTAGAAGAACAAAATAAGTATTATGTTTTTCCAATTTCTAGAATTTGTTTACTAAACAATAACGTGTGCTATTATTTATAAATTATAATATAAAAAAAATCAAAATTGATAAATAAAAAAAAGCATACTCCTAGAAACGGGTCGGTTCGGGGCCCCGTTTATTTTGAAAATAGGACCCGCCCCGCCCCGTTAGTGTCACACGACCCGCCCCGGCCCGCCCCGTTTAAATTTTAAATTTTAGGAACCGCCCCGTTTGACCAATATACGGTTCGGGCCGGGTCGGAACCGCGGGTCCTGGACCCGTATGCCCACCCCTAGCAGGAGACGCCGGCGGGTGCGGAGCTTTCATCGAACGTGTTAAGGCGCGGAGCCAACTCTGGGGTCTTGGAACGTTGCAAGAAGCTGAAGCACCCTATACAGGACATAATGTATTGGAACATCGCCATGAATCATTCCATCTTGTAAGCCACTTGGCACGCCTTTTATATTTCAGAGAGAGAGCTCGAGTGACTTGTAATATCGGCCTAGCGCCGCTTGTAACCTTCTTGAATATCAATAAAGAGTTCGAATTCGCTTCTACTTGTGTTTATTTACTTTCCGCTGCAATGGGGACACTCTGTGCGATTCTGTGGCCTAGGTCAAATCGGCCGTTTCTGGACTTGGCCTTACACGGGCGCAACCTAGGCCCGTGCGGTATCACGCCTTAGCGAGAACGATCGCTCCTACGGGAGCGGGGCGTTACAGTTTCTCTCTACAATCATTTGGTTCAGGTTCAATATGCTTATTCCATAAAAACTATGTCACTTTACCCCTTAGAATCTTCATATCAATAAGAACCTTTACATATACTCTAAAATATAGGTCATCCTCGAGATACGTATATATATATATATATATATATATATATATATATATATATATATATATATATATATATATATATATATATATATATATATATATATATATATATATATCACAATGATTGGCCATCAACCAGAATTCCAATCTCTATAGCAATTTGTTTGTTTCCTTATCCCGTCCTAAGTATCTTTATCCTATTAATCACAAGCTCCTTGAGATTGTACATTCAAAACCTATTCTGGACATTGAGCCTTCTCTCTTTTACTCACGAACTCCTGAATATAAACCCTCAAATCTAAGCACCAGATTCTAGTCCTAAATCCGTAGTCACTAAATATAATATTTCATTACTCCTTCTTAGATACCTTAAAACCAATCTATACTATCAAACTAATCATTCTTAATGGTTTCTAAGTCCACTATAGTCAGTCACTCATATCTGTCCTATAAGCTTAACCCAATGAATCCCCAAGAAATATACTCATCACAATCACACATTAACATATTACAGTTACACTACAAAATCTGCTAATATGGTCTGGCTATCCAATCGTCAAAAATAGAAGGTAACAAGGACCTAAGACTGGGTCTAGCAATCCATATTAATATTCAGACAAGGTAAGGGTCAAGCAAGACAGGAAAGATTATCGAAATATTTCCAAGAATAGTACAAGGCCAAACGAAATACATAGGACGTAGTCGAAGTAAAACTCAAGAACCATGTGCCTCCGTAATTATGTCACATGAAGTTACTATCGCGCTAGTGTGCATCTAGCTGCGATTAACTTCCTTATTCCATAATACGACGGATGGCTGCAGTGCACAGCTGCCACGCCAGATAATATAGGTTCCTGAACTTAACTTGGCTAATATCCGTGAAATATTTCCAAACAATTTTGCAAAAATAAGGAGAAGATGTTAGTCAAAATGCTTAGGGAGTGGTCCAAATAGAATTCGAGAAACATATTTAACCATGATGTCGTTATCTGAAGTCATGCCTCGCCAGTATTTCTCTGGATGCAAACCCCCGATTCCGTAATACAAGGATAAATTACCTTTCGAACCTTTCCTGAATCAACCCATGAGACACTTTCAACAATTATCGGGAAGGACAAGAAGAATTACCCAAGTGGTTAGCGAAGAAGAGTTTAGTCAAATCATAGGAAGATGGAACACAACAATCATGTTGAGAAAATCCTAATTAAGCTATAGATAGACAGAGTCAACCAAGACGGGGAAGAATGATGATAAAAATTTATTCTTGCTCATCCGGTCATAACGAAGTGATCCAATTTAAGATACAATCTGATAACCATACACGTCTTCCTGAAATTATATTGCCAGAATTTTCGCCACGTCAATAAGCATAGCTGCAATAACGATGGAGTCCACCACTAAGATATACACCCTAAAATCATGTCATCTGGAATTCTTACCACGCCAATCGGTATGGCTGCAAGAAAATCTAAATGACATAACTAGGATAGTATATCCAAATCGGGCTCCAGTCCTTGTCTCGCTAGCTACTATGACTGCGATAAATTCTAAACTCCATAAATAAAGTAGACATTTATCGTTCTCATCGAATATGTTTATCAGAATATCTTAACTCAATTCATAAAAACTGATCTTAGATACAAAGTTAAAGTCAACAACGAACGAACATCAAGATTTAAAATTCAACGACGAATCAAGGATAAGTAATGAAAACTAGCAGAACAGATTTCAAGACAGGATTTAGGAAAAGTTTTCAGGAGAAGTCCCAAAGGTACGATCTAGGTCAAGATAAAGGAAATCATTGGAATATAATCTAAAACAATCTCAACCTGATATAAGATTGGCAAATCATATTTGATTCTCAACCTAGAGAATATCTAAGTTCAACTTATACCTTCCCTCTAGGGTCCACAAACTCATTCCAAGAAAGAATAAAGTTGATAACGGACAGATGTTTCAGAAATCAAGACGAATAGAAATAAGTGGAAAAAGAATTGAAAAGCTTTCGAAATAAGATTCCCAGGTATCATATCTGGAATCTATCAAAAGTTCCTAATATGTGACTGAGTACCAAAATCCTAAAATATTCCATGACTCAATCTTAATCCTAGGGCATGCTCGTAGTAGTACAGATAAGCTCAAGTACTACCACGACTTAGCATTAATAGCAAAGACTGACCTGCATGGGCCACCACTAAAAACGTTTCACGATCCGCACCCGGATATACGGGTACGAATACGTAGGCCACGCCCAGCCTACGCCGCAGTATCGGCGGTAGAGCGCTGTCAAGTATACTATACTAACTACAACATCTAAAGATCCATAACTAGAAATGTACTCATGTCACATCACGAAAACTAAGGAAGATAAGACAAGAAATAATAACAATATCACTAGAACAACTAGAATCTACAAGGATCATAAGACAGGAAAATAAAGAAGGAACAACAAGACTAACTAAGGATAACTACCAGGCAACTCACATAGAAGAATAGTGAGATCCACCTCAGCTAGCAACATCATGAAGTCCAATACTGAGGGCACAACTACTCCTAAAATTTTGTCAACATATTCAGTCAGGATGGAACGAGCACAAATCTCAAATAACAGTTCTAATTAGACGATATTGAAAATATAGTAGTAAATAGAGAGAATATACAAGAAATTATGAAATGTACATGTGAGTATCATGGCAAGGTAAGCTGTAAATCTAGAGCTAGAACAAGGCAAGTAAAACTGATCATGGCATGTACAAGAATCAAGAAACATCTATCTAAGTGTGTGAGTACTAGCTACAACATGTGGCCGGCTTGGGTCTGCACAAGGTCTACTGGCCTGGTTAATCATACGTGGGGTGTATGATTAACACTCACAAGATCTACAAGAATAACAAGGTGGATAATGACCACACATCTACACTAATACTCCCCGTCCCCGACTAGTATAGTGGATCCAACCATGACACATCATGACACGCGATTCTCCGAGAGGGTAGCTAGCCTTCGCAGGAATCGTGTCTATACAATGCACAAGGAACAAGAAAGACTTGTACAAGATATACCAAGGAAAGCGAAGAATAATATCTCATGACGGGATCCAGACAAATACCAATCCGTGTGAACAATGTGTCAAGAGAACAAGGGTATCTACACTAAATACAAGAAACATAAACGATATCATAAAACAGAAATATTATCAGAGAATGTACTCGCCTGTGATCTGGTGGAATATGTTGACTGAGTCCAAGACAGTGCCTCGAGGACCTATAGATGGAATATTGTATCAATATAATGGTTTGGAAGTGAAACCAAGTCATACTGAGTCAAAATAGGTCAAGACACGCCAAACTAAGTCAGTCTAGGTCAAACAAGATCAAACTAGATTGTACATGGTCAATCTAAGTCATATTAGGCCTAACAAAGTCATACTAGGTCAAGACAGGTCTAGTTAGGTCAACCTTGGTCATAGGAGAACATTGGAAGTCAATCCGAATCAAACTAGGTCAAAAATTGACTTACAGTTGACTTTTGGTCAACGGGTCAACTCTGGTCAACTCTAGGTCAACCCTAGGTCAATGGTGACTAACAGTTGACTTTTGGTCAACCGTTCAAGTCTAATGGAATTTGGGACTAAATTGGGTAAAGTGTTGACCCATAGTTGACTTTTGGTCTAAAAAGTCAACCGTGGTCAACCAAGGTCAAGACTAGGTCTAGGCGACTATTTCTAATCATTACCAACCCTTACAACCCATATCTGATTTATCTCAAACTCCTATTCTTCTCCTTCTCCTTATTCCTATCCTCCTCATTCTCCTTCTTCCCTCATTCTCCTTCTCATTCTCCTTCTCTTTCTCATTCTCCTTCTCATTCTCCTCCTCATTCTCCTTCTTCCCTCATTCTCCTTCTCATTCTCCTTCTCATTCTTATTCTCCTTCTCATTCTCCTCCTTATTCTCATTCTCCTTCTCATTCTTCTCCTCATTCTCCTTCTTTCCTCATTCTCCTTCTCATTCTCCTTCTCATTCTCATTCTCCTCCTCATTCTCCTTCTCATTCTCATTCTCCTCCTCATTCTCCTTCTCATTCTCCTCCTCATTCTCATTCTTCTACTACTGCTGCTCCTGCTAGTGCTATTGCTGCTACTGTTCTGCTGTTTCTTATTCCCCTTCTTCTTCTAATTCTTCTACTCTTACTTCCTCTACTTCTCCTTCCTCTTCCACTCTCTCTTTATATATATATATATAATCTCACAACACACACACACATCTATATATATATATAAATACATACACACACACACACACACACACATATATATATATATATATATATATATATATATATATATATATATATATATATATATATATATATATATATATATAAATACATACTCACACACATATAGATATATATATAGACACACACACACACTCTCACACATACACTTTCTCACACCACCACCACCACTCTCCTCTACACACACATACACAAATACATATATATATATATATATATATATATATATATATATATATATATATATATATATATATATATATATATATATATATATATATATATATATATATATATATATTCCACTCTAATGAAGAAAACCCCCAATAAATCCTAAAATAGGTTTTCTAGGGAAACCTACAAATTCTATGGGCAAAATGTAGAGGGTGGTCTCCTCCACATTTATGGTGAAGGAAATAAATGCAAAAGAGAATTAATGAAGGTTTTAAAAGCATACCTAATTGATTTCTTGAGAGGGAAGGAGCTTGGAAAGAAATGAAATGAAGAAAGAGAGATTGCTTTGGAGTGAAGCAAAGGAGAGGGGGTGCTCCATACATGGCCGGCCACATTTTAGAGGGTTGGGGGCATTTGGCAATTTACCAAAATGCCCTCCAAGTCAAAAAAATGAGTGGTTTTGAGTTGGGGTCAAAATGGTAACTTGAAAACTCCAAATTTCAAGTTCTAAATCTAATTCTAATCCCTAATCCCACTAAAATCAAATGGGATTAGTCAAATATAAATATCTGGGTTTGGTCATGACAAGTTGGTCGGTTCCAATTGGGTCCCGATCAGAGTCTAAGCTACCCCGGGTCCCCGATACAAGTCGGAATGAGCTGAAATTCGAACCCGACTCAAATAACCCTAAAAAAATATCATAAATAATAAAATAAATTTCAAAAATATTCAAAAGTACAAAATAACAAAAATACCTCTGTTTCTAAAAACTGGGGGTGACAGGTTCCGAGAAAATGACTGGTCTGGTGCTCCTAAATTAAAAGTCATGGTAACGTGCTTATGAGGATCAAGGAAAAGAGTGGGAAATCAATTAATAATTAAATGGTCTAAATTGACCCGAACTTGCGCGATAAAAAAGGAGCACAAGGGAACGAGTTTGGATGGGACATGATATATCGACGTGAAGGTAATCTCGTCTACTACAAACTTCAAGAAGAAAGTTTCCAGAGACTGGCATCCCTGATGCTCTAGAAATCCAAGTCACGGTAAAGAGCATTAAATCAAATAATAATCAAATAATAATATATATTACAACTAATTGAATTATAAAATTGAAAAAAATAAGCCCTAAATTCAGGGGCTTACATATATTTTTTAGACAAAGAACTTATTGTCGTCTCAGACTGGCATGTCGCTGGTATACTGTCAAGACACCCAAGTTTCATTTTTTTGGTTTTATTCTACTTTTCTGGATTCTTCTTGTACATTGCTTTTTCGTATATGCCATGACATATTTCATACTGAGTATTGTTTGCCTTCCTGATTTATTACACTGTCTAGTACCTGCCATGTCTTGTCTTGTCATGACTTGCTATATACGTAGTGCTATCTTGAATTCTCTAGTACTTGTTATTATCATGATTCTTGATAGTGGCTTGTCGTAGCGCACTCATGATTCTATTTCCAGTATTTTCTATTGTGGCTTGTTATATGCATAATGTCTTGTCTAGAACAACGAGATTGTTCTTCTGACTTGTACTTGTACATGTGATTATAAATTATTGTCTAGTCTTCCATATCCCTGAGGGGAGTATCATGTCTAGGATGAATTCTGTGGAATGTGACACCCGAAATCCTAAATGAAAATATTAATGATTAAAAGAACTAGCTTGATTATCTAGATTCATTGGGAGATGAGTTTTCTCGTCACTTGTAGGCCCTTTATTCTGACTGATTTTTCTTCATGAATTTGGAGCTCTCCATCGTGAAAGGCACTTAGCACACCGTTGAGTGGGGCATATCATGTACTTGTTATTATTATTAGCCCACCGTTGCGTGGAGCAGACATGGCTCGTCATTGTGTGATGCATATTGAGCTCACTGTTGTGTAATGCCTTCTTCTTTAGGATGCACATCTCTTGGGTGGTGCATCTGTTATATATATTGTGGGGATGCATGGGGATGCCTATCCTTCCTCATATATATATATACATATATATATATATATATATATATATATATATATATATATACATATATATATATATATATATATATATATATATATATATATATATATATATATACACACACACACACACACACATACTATTCTTGGGCCTGGATAATTTGGGAAGACTACAGGGTAGGTAACCGATAAGAAATTTTAAAACATGCATATATTAGTAATTAGGATTATGAAAACTCTATTTAGCTAATGTATTAAGTCATATTCATTGCTTGGCCGTGATTGATGAATGGAATTTATTTCTTGTTCTAGTCTAGTCATGCCATATTCTTGTCTAGTCTCGTTATTGTCTTATTTATGTTTTGCTTGGGATGGTGAAGGCTATGTGTTGTTCAGGAGGAAACATTTTACAACCCTGTCCTTGTTTGGTTATGGTTTATGGATTGGATCCAGAGTAATCCCTATGTTCTATAGTTATTTTTGCCCTATCGTGTACTTACATGCTATTCCAGTTTACTTTGCATGATCTTGTACATCTCACATGTTCTTGTTTATTTACATGTTTTCAGATTTCTTTTATGTTTCCTGAGGTGCCTTTACTTTATTATTGGTTGCTTATGTTATCTTTCCTTCAGTCTTTATTATGCTTGCATGTTGTTTTTAGTTCATGGTTTTATGGCTTCCTTTATGGTACTTGCTATTTGGGGTCTGGTTCTATTGGTTTTATTTGGCCAGATTTGGTAGCGGAACCGGAAGATCTACCAAACCTCTTACTTGATGGTGACCACCAGAAGCACCAGAGTACTTGAGCGAGTGTTCTTTTCTCTTACCCACTAGTTCTGTATATATGTTTTTTTTTTTTTTTTTTGCAGCATTTAGGCACTGAGCACGTGTTTAGCTCGTATTTTGGACCTTGACACCTAGCCTACGAGCGTAGCGTGATTTATGTATATTCTAGACTACAGTTAGAGCTAGTCACGTATGACTTCTACGCTTGATAGTTCTTCATTTTATATTACTAGCTTCATGATCATCTATATATTATGTTTGGGACGCTTTACTATTTCATGTGTCCGATGATCATACTTCTTGTACTTTAATTATTTGCTTGTGATTGAGATACCTAGAATTGCTTGACCTAGTTATAAATTTAGATTGTAGTAGTAACCCTATGTCTATACAACCGTGACCTTATCTCGGGTACTGGAATACTCTGGTATACTTAGCTGGCTTATTTCCGTCGCCGCTCTCCAGTATTATGGTTTTGGGACATGACAAATGACAATATAAATGAGAAGTAATTTAAAAAAATGAATTATCAAATAGTGAAGGAGGCATGGGAATAACTAGTATCATATAAGAAAACAAAAATGCTATTTGGCTCCCAAAATATTTGGGTGATGCCATCTCCCTTTATGTGGCATATGACATGGCAACTGACATAACAGCTACAAAAATTAATATTAAAATTAAAATTAATATTAAATTAACATGATAATTAACATTAAGATTAACCTTACATTAAAATTAACCTTAACATTAAAATTAACATTAATATTAAAATTAAAATTAATCTTAACATTAAAATTAAAATTAACATTAACATTAATATTAATATTAATATTAATATTAATATTAACATTAATATTAACATTAAAAAAATTGGGTAATTAATGTTTTGGGTTAAAATTTGTCATGTCAGCTGCCATGTCAGATGCCACATAATGGGAGATGGCAGCACCCAAATATTTTGGAAGCCAAATAGCATAATTGATAAGAAAAAGTAGTCATTCCCGTATTTTTTTGGGAGATTTTTGTAACATTTAGAACAATTTTGGAAGGTTTCATTACACAACACCTCGCCACCTCATCCTTTTATGGAAGGCCATTTGTTAGAATTTTAAGTTAAATATGAACACGATTAAAATTTTAAATTACTTCAACAATATTTATTCAAATTCAATAACTTTATTAATAAAAAATTTAGTATATTTTTGAACAACTTTAATCTTATCAAAAATTTAAATTTAGATTTTAAACTATCAGTTTCATCCCAATCTTAATCACTTGTCTTTATAGCTAAGCAATTTTTTTAAATTCTAAAATTAATTATCATATCCAAAATAATAACTAATATCGGTAAATATTGCACTTTCATACATTTTAAATAGATATATTAAGACATAAATTATAAATTTTTTGCTAGTGTCATCACTCATCACCATCTAATTTTTAGTTTTTTTTACTTGCCAACTACAAACAAATTATTTTCTTATGTTTCCAATTCTAGAAATAAAAAGAAACCATAGTTTCTTAGACATTCTTAATGGGAGGCTCTACCTTTTATTTGGTAGGAAGGATGGAAGGAAAACACGAATATCTCCATAGGAAAAACTATCTCCAATGGGATTTCTAGGTGTCAAATGTTAAAAATAGAAGGTTCTATTATTTGGGGAGGGGGACTGGTAGAGTCTGATGGCTATGTTGCATATGAAAATGGATTCCACAATAGAAAAAAATATCGCCAAATCAAATTTATTTATTTTTGTTTACTGTTGACTGTTTTTTAGTTTGATTTATATATGAAAAAAAATGCAATCCTTCTTAATGACTTGGCACATAGGATAGAAATTTACAAAAATAGGAAGTTTCAAAAAGTCTCAATTTGCCAACATATGCTAGATAAAAACGAGAATATTGACTGCAATCTTTTAATTATGGTATATATATAGGATTACATTGATCTATTTTAGTTTATCTTATGAATTTTTTTATTTTTTCCAATGGTTAGTATGTTTGGATTCCTATAAATATAGTCTATGTATGCTAAAATTCTTTTATTAGTTTATCAAATTTAGAATTTTTTGTTAAAAAAAAGAAAGGTCCCACCGAGACTTGAACTCGGGTTACTGGATTCAGAGTCCAATGTCCTAACCACTAGACCATGGGACCATTGTGCCTTCATTCGGTTTTCTTTTGCTTTATAAGATTCTAAGAATATGTGTCATCCTCCACCATGTGGTCACGCACTCATCAAAATTTTGATATTTTTTTTCTTCATAAGAATCAGTAATTTTTTTAACATTTTTTCATATGTACCCATGTAAAAGAAAATCTTCTTGATAGCTTGGAGTACATGGAGATGGCAAGAGAGACAAAAAAAAAAAAATCGATTTAGATTTTGTTCAAAACCGAATAAAGCTTATAAGATTAGTCAAATACCCTCGATCTATATGTTTTATTATTAAAAATGTATTTTGTATATTCTGAAAATAATAATTATATGTATAATTTTTAAAGACAAACATTGATAATTTAATACATAGTTCTAACTTTGGACTCAATTTTGGAATACAAGAATGGTATGTGTAAAAATTATAATTTTTAATATAATTTGGCCACAAGTCCAACCCCCTAAACAATAAAAAATAGTCCACCAAACAAACCAATAAATTGAATCGATTATATCGGTCCAGTTTGGTTCGGTTATGGCTAATTCTAGTTCCATTTCGATTTCGATTTTTAGAATTACAATTTATTTGGTTTCAATTATTTAGGTTCGGCCGAATAAACCAAATGTTCACCCCCTAAGGGTCACCATAGAGTGAAGAGTGGAGGTGGCGATAGAGGAACTAATACCCGTGAAGAAGGACATCACAATGCTACGAGACTCTCACTTACACTGACCGCGTCTTGTATCAAGTTTTAGCGTTGCATCAAGAGAAACGAATATATATATATTTACTAGAAATCATGGTTGCGAAGACGAATCATTGTAGTACGCAAAACCAACATGAACCCTATTAGTGCCATCAGTTTCCGATGATTCTTACTTGGATATGACATTGTCCAGTCCATTGGACGAGCCAAAGTATATCGTCACATAATTGCCATTTCAATTCATCATGCTTGTCCCAGATGCACTAAATATTGCTATTCCAAACATCTGAACATGGGTCTAGTGCACAGGAACCTTACCATGACCCGTCCACAACTATTACAAAGCACAATGACAGTTGGGTCATGGATTCAATCAAAGCCAAAAGAAGAAAACAAACTGGAAATTTAATGATCCCTTCTCATAATACTCGACATCTACAAGCAATGTCTGCCAAGAATCATAAGAGGAAGAAAAATAAAAATGCAAAAGCCTCTGGATCCCACGCAAAGATCTTTCAGCATCACAAACACATAAGCATGGTTGTCAAGCCTCCGATCCCACCACGCAAAGATATGGACATTTTCAGATAGGTACAATATAATATGGTTGTCAAAGCCAGTGTAATCCTGGAAATTTCAAAGTGTCGTTCCACCTCTGATCCTGTACAACAACACTCGCACTCAGGTAGTTCGTAAGTAAATTGCGACGTCGTCAGTCGAGACAATCGGAAGGCACGCCCCCTTTTCCACATATCACAGCACCAATGATGGGTAGACAGATCCTTTTTTTTTTCTTAATCTTTTCTAATGGAACGGAAACCTGTCGGTACACAGTAGGAGTTTCAATGGGCTCCGGGCGCATCCCTCATGCTTATATTCATGCTGCTCCTCATAGTCCGTCTACCAAGTCCCATATTGCCCTTTGTCATCATAGCAACAAATTCCCCGTAGTCGATTCGTCCGTCCTGAAAGGGGGATGCAACATTCATAAGAGAGCTGCAAAGGGAATCATATATCTAGAAATTTGATTTCATAAGCAACCATTATTATTGCTATTCTGAAATGTGCATCTAATGGAAATCTTTCACACAATTTAGACAGCAAAGTCGTTATACTGTTCTCATCGAACTAAGACTTAAGGGTGTGTTTGGTAAGCGGAATGCTATATAGTCAGAAATTTTATATTCACGGAAATCAAATGCCTTGGAATTTAATTTCTTTTGTGTTTGGTGAATACATAAATATTCTCGGGAATATATAGTTCATATAAAAAAAAAACAATTTTGATGAGTAAATATATTTAGTAGTGGTTACTCTTTGTATGTAACTTCTTATAGTGTAGCTTGTTAAGATGATACACTCCTATTGAAGAGAAAAGGGTTTAATTCCTATTTACATCATAATTTTTTAATTATTAACCTGACCCGAATCGGACCCGAACCAACCCGGACTCGACCAAAATTGGACACAAACTTGAGCTAAATCCGATTTCTTCCCATGGGAAATTAATATACATATATTGAGAGGAATAGGTTTCCCGCAATTTATGGAAATGTTATCTTTTCAGGCATTCAAAATTTTCGGAAATAAATTTTATAGCCCAAACCAAACATGGTAATACCGTAATAGGTTTCCCACCCTAAATTTCTCCGAGAACAACAAAAAATTCCTAATACCAAAAGCACCCAATATGTGACACTAAATTGCCCATTATATTGAGGGCACTACCTGAAGAAAAAAACCATGTTAGGATCATAAAAGGTAACCTGGTTGACTTTAGTCACTTGACAGTTGACAAAGGAGAGCATGCATGCTTGTGACAGTGTTGTTCATTGGTTTTCACTCAATGACAGACTAAGTAGTATCTGGTTCCTCTACTTGTGGGCATCCCCAACATGCATGATATTGCAACCTATGATTTTAACATTTTAGGGTGCAAATTTTGAGAGAGATATTTATACTGGAATGATTTGGAGAGAAAGTTTTACTTACATTATCTTGATCAACTTCTCTGATAACGTCATCAAGATAAACATCCTCCATGTTCTGCTCTTTACACGCTTGTTGAAGTTCATCGACCGTAATGTAACCACTTCCATCCTTGTCAAAGTATTGAAAAGCCGCCACTAGATGTTCTTCGCGCTCTAGTTTGTTGAGATGTACTGTCGCAGCAATAAATTCCCCATAGTCAATGGTACCACTATTGTCAACATCAGCCTGATAAATTTAATGCAAGTTAGATACCATTTATCGCATGAAATAAGGGCAACTATTGAACTTAGTTGACGTACTGCTTCCATAAGATCACGGATCTCTGTATCCTTCAAGGTAGAACCATATCTCCTCAGACCTGCCTTCAGCTCGTCAAATGTGATTGCGCCGCTATTGTCCGTGTCCATTGCTATAAACATTTCTCGTAACCCAGCAATCTCCTCCTCTGAAAGGCTTTCAGCTATTACCTGAGGATGTAGAACAATAAATCAAAACCAAAAATAATATATGGAATTGAAATGTCTAATAGAAGATGGATGACAATAAGTATCCCATATTTGAAAGTTAAAAGCATCTCTATATTAAGTTTGGTCACTGGTCAACTAGGATAGAGCCAGTCACTAAGAAGTGCATAGTGGCAGAAGTAAAGATTCCGCTGGTCATGCATTATATCAATGCACAACTAGGGTTGGCATTTGGGTCTGACACGCCAGCCCGACTTATTAAACGGGTTTGGTCAGGGTTAAACAGGTTCGTGTCATAAACTGGTTGACCCGGACAACCAGTTTAATAAACGGCTTGGATCAGGGTCTAGGGTGCTGACCCGGTTATGTAATGGGCCGATGTTCAGACATAATGGGTGTCCCATATCAAAAACTCACTAACCCGCTAACATATAACAAATATTCCGAACAGAACCCATGCTATTCTCATTTCTCCACCGGCCGCATTTCTTTTGAGAAAGAGAATACATCTCAGAACCCACTTAATCCACATCTGGAACCCTAGCCACAATCATCTCTCCAATCTGATTGTGCTTAGCTTCTCTGATCTCATTGTGCTTCCTGGTGGACCCATTTTAATTGCTTACAACTCAATTCCACATCTCGGTCTCGTCGTGCTACCTTGTGGACCCATTGACGGTCTCCGGCGTGCAAATTAGTGCTTTCCCGATGGACATATCTCTTTGCACAAGAGCCAAAGGCCTTCTATCCGCTAAATTCTTATTCTCAGATGTCTTGCCTAATTCATGGTAAGTGGTGCTTATGTTCTTCAACTTTGGTTTCTCATGATAGCTTTTGCTTCATCACTCTTCTCAACTTTTTCATTGCATATTTGTTGTTTTTAGGTATTGGGGAAATTACCAATGGAGATGTTGATGGTAGCGTTAAATGCACTAATTCATGGTAAGTGGTGCTTATGTTCTTCAACTTTGGTTTCTCATGATAGCTTTTGCTTCATCACTCTTCTCAACTTTTTCATTGCATACTTGTTGTTTTTAGGTATTGGGGAAAAATTACCATATGTAAATTAATATGTAATTTATACTGATGGAACTTGTTTAATATTGATGTAATGTTAGGATTTGGCAAGTCAGTCAAATCTAATGACAATTTGTAAGTTTGAATGATTGGGACAATTATCCCTTTCATATTTATTGATTTTTTATTTTATTCAGAAGAATTAACTCTTAATCCTCACAATAAGAAATTAATAAACTGTGACTACAGGTCCTTTTGTCATGTTTTTGTATTTGCTTATATTATTTGCCAATCAGGCTCCAGCCAATGGAGAATCCTGGATGTGAATTGTGTTGTAATTAAATACCTACAATTTGCAGCCCAGTTGGCCACACGGAAGTTTTTTTTTTCATTTTCATTTTCTTTGTTGCCTTAACCTGCCAGATTTACTAAACAGGTTACACAGGTCAGGTCAACCCGTTTTAAAAGAGGTGGACTTCGGGTCTGTCCTAAACAGGTTGGTTTCGGGTCTGTCCATAACCGAGTTGACCCAGATTCGACCTGACCCGATTTCCACCCCAACATACAACAGTATCAGCATAAGTTCTAGCTTTCCAGCTTATAATACTATTACTAACATATAAGTGGTGCATCATATAATTATACTAACATATAAGAAACAGTTAACCTGGACTTTTAGGAATCATTTCATACCTTCCATAGTGTTGAATATGGTGAAAGCGGGACAACAACACTCAATAACTCACCCGTCAGCTTTTAGATTCTATATGGCACGAAAGGTTAAAGTGGTCTGAACAATTAAGGATGGGTATCACACAAAGTAAAAGCTAGCTGCTATGTTGCAGAGTCACAGACAAGGAGACAACAAGACACAGTAAGAAGAAGGACACAACACCTTGACCTATTTTGGTGTGTCCTAGTGTATTTTGGAGTGTCCATGGTGTGCCTGATACGCATCTGACACAACATGACCCAGATTTTTGGAGTATCCGTGCTTCCTAGGCTAGCTGGATCACTATCTGACACATTTGCTTCAGTTAAAATGATACTACGGACTGTACAGTATGCATTTGCACAAGGATGGATGATAAACCTATAGTCGGCAAGCTGAATAAGGGGGACCTATATGGACATAAAAGAAGAGCAGCTTACAAATTTTAAAAAAAAAAAAAAAAAAAAAAGCGCTCCATGAGCAAAGGTTCAAAAACTTCATGGATGGAGAGCTATGTTACCTGGACTCGGGTACGGGTGTCGGGTACGGGTACATATCCAAAAGTCGGGCCCTTCAAACTCATAATTGAAGGACACACAGACTCGGCTAAAAAGGATCCAAATTTTGGATATGGGTACGGAGATATGACTAAGGTTTCGTAAAAAGACAACCTGTAATTATAAATTACTAGTAAACTTTACTCAACTAGTTGAATAAGTCCCTAAGAGACCATCCCTTCAGCTCCTCTACTACTTAACTACCAGTCTACCATATTAAAATAAACTATCTACACCATTACCATATTAAAATAAACTATCTACATCACTACCACATTAAAATAAACTATCTACTTCACTACCAGTCTTTCGATTGTCACCATGAAAGATCCGATTGTCACCATGGAGGATCGGATACGGATTCCATACCCATACCCATGTCCTAAAGGGTCGACACGGGTACTTCTCCTTAAAGTAGAGAGTCCGGGTAACATAGATGGAGAGGCATTATAATGGCATCTCAGTGGTTCAGGCTTCAAACCTTGTCTCAATGAACATCGGGTTAACTAAAGATAAAATTAGAACTAACGGACTTTTCTTAAGTTTCGACAATCAAATTTGCTGGACACGGGACCACAAAAGAATTAATAGTCACTGCAGCTAAATTCTTTCTGGAAAGGGGAAATGCTTATCTTAGGAGAAAGCTTATTAGCTGCTCCGAAGTCAGCTACAAGTACTTCATAAAGAAGTAAAATACTCACTCGTAGAGCCATCTTCTTCAACTTATTCATTGCCGAAAATTGTTTGAGGCGAGAAAGGACTGCTGGATCCAGAGCTCGGTCAGGAGCGACTCCATTTCACAAATCCAGGGATGACCTGAGGAAGAAAAGAACAGCAATATCATGAAACTGTTCTTGGAAGCATCTATATAACTAGATGGTTAATCTGCTTCTGCTTAACCTTTGCCAAAAAGGAATTTAATTATTATTAAACAGCTCTCTCTTAATCTGACTACAAGCTAAAATAGGTCTAATAACAACCCTGGACAATGACTAACTACAACGATTTCAGAAAATGCCATAGATAAAGGTACACGGATCCTTTCACTCAACTATATATATTCTGCTCATACAGTGGTTCCAGTGAACAGTTGAAAATCCATTGCCTTGCTGCATTTTTTATTCTCCTACCTTACGTTGAAGTTTATAAAATTACAACTGAATGGCTCGGGATATCAATGTTAAAGCGTTTATACTTCATGACTTGAAGTGAAGGAAATCTCCACAAATGCCATGGTCGAATATTCAGAAGGAACAAGGTAACAGAAAATTTTGAAATTAGTGAGATGAACAGGAAATGGTGGGTGGAAAGAAAGTTGAACTTACAATATATTTTTAATGAAGAAAGCTGATAAATTCTTCAATGACTTGATCATGTGCAGTTTATCTATGTTTTAGAAGCTTGCAGTTTACTTGGTAATGCTATTCTTTTTCACTCTTTGGTTTAATGTACCATGGAGATGAATGCAATTCCTTCGAGCAAAATTATATAATCTTACCTCTTCGTATAGACTCTCTACCAGTTTAGGAGAAGTTGATGGGTGTTCCTAGGTTCATTGAGCTTAAACATCATTACCAGAAAGGAAGGTTTGCCTATTACTGGCAGGTTTTATGGCAAGGCCGTCCCTTGGCCGTAGCTAGCTTGGCTTGGAATTCGGCACCAGATCAGAGGGTGGATGCAAGGTTGAAGGCTGGTCATAAAACTTCAGTCAATCTTGCACTCATATAGACAGTGCCAGAATCATGATCGGGACTTGAATTTTCTTAGGACTGCATGGGAAATGGCAAATTAACAAAAATGAACAAGAAGATCAATTTCTTCTTACATATGTATATTTTCTTATAACAAATTACATATATGATTGAAGAACATACAAAATCACCAAATGTTCCTGAAATACATGTACAAAATCACCATATATGATTGAAGAACATACAAAATCACCAAATGTTCCTGAAATACATGTACCTAATTGCATTAAAAACACAATTAGTAATGTAGATATGACAAATCAGTCTGCTCTACTGGTCAATGATTCTAAGGGGAACCTTTGAATACACAATTAAGCAGTATTAAATAGACTGAATATAAGGCGAAAGAAATATTATGTGAAAGAAACTAACATAGCACTTCATGGGCTGTCAGCCGATCCGAAGGTTGAGAGCAGAGCATTTTTCTGATAAGATCCTTGGCACTTTCAGATATCACAGGCCATGGATCCGAATCAAAATCAATAACCCCCTTCAAAACTGCATCAAATATTCCTTGTTGTGTTTCTACATAAAGAAGATCACTTCCAGTCAATATCTTTATCCAAGTTAAACACGCACAGTATATTGAGTTCATGATATACCTGCCCAAAAGGGTGGTACACCACTCAACAAGATGTAAAGAATAACACCAGCTGTCCAGACATCAGCTTCCGGTCCATAGTGCTTGCACAGTACCTCAGGAGCTACATAGTATGGGCTCCCAACGACATCAGTGAAGATCTGGCCTGAAGTTGCAAGGGAACCACGTAAATTGAAAAAATGCTCGCTAAGAATCATTAAGAGTAAGAATACTGAAGGATATAAATCTGAATGTTAGGATGTCCATCTATACATGCGTGTATGTGTCCATGTCTGTGTGCACGCCCGTGCAAGTTTAGGTGTATATGTATGTCAATATGTATATGTGTGCATGCACATACTTAGGGTATGCAAAACCAGGAATTCTAACCTACCTGTAGAAAAGAAGTACATAAAAGAGGAGTCACTCAAAGTCCAAATAGAATGCACTAGTTGTTACTTGCTCTGTTAATGGTCTTACCATTAGATTTGGGAGGCTTTTTGGTTGTTGATTCTCAGTTGGGTTGAAATATATTTGGACTTCACTATGGTGTTCTACAGAACATCTGCTTTATCTACCTCTAATTTACCACCCATACCTCCAATTATTTTGAGATATATCTTGTAACGGTATATTAGTGAAGCTCTTGCTCTATGCACTACTTGTATTTTTTACCTTGATTAATGGGAGTCGTTAAAGAAACAAAATGTTAGCAAGAACAAAACAATAATTTTGTATCATGACCATAGTTTGCTCGATTCCCAGTTAAACATGGTGTGTATCATTTTTCCTTCTATGTATCTTTGCTAGATTGCTGCTCCGACTGAATACATTGGACTAAAATGGGATAGTCTCCTTAGGCTCTCGGACTTTACAATAGCAGAGCATACAATCAAATGTAACATCACTAATTACATCACTAAACCTAGCTAGAAATGGAAAATACATAAAACAATAAATGTGAAGCAAAATAGGAGACGAACTAGATAAAGTAGTTCCCCCCTTCATATTCTTCATCGTACTTGGATTCAAAAGTCTACATATAGCACGAGGGTTCCACTACTCCCTCCACATCTTTCCTACTATATCTAAGTAGCCAATCCTTAAGAAAACAACTAAAACTAAAAAGAAGGAACATCTCAAAAGCCAGTGATATGCTCGGTACATATTAAACACAACATAGACACTGCAATAGTGTCCACGTCGCCATGTCCACATTTTGTCATTTCATATTTGTGTACATGCAAACAATAGATAATGGGCATAACATCTAGCATTATCATTATGGGATTGTCATTCCTTCACTCTTTGGCGTAATGTGTCGTATACATGAATGCAATTCCCGTACTGATCTCACCTCTCCGTCTAAACACTTTATAGTCAAGGAGAACTAGGAGAACTTTGGAGGGTGCTCCTTGGCCATATGAGCTTAAATTGCAATCCAAAAGGTCGGTCTACCTACCTGCCAACTAGTCACCTAGGTTTTATGGCATGGCTATCTGATGCTCATATATAGTTAACTTGGCTAGAAATTTGGTACAAACATAGAGGGTTGATGTCAGGTCGACAGTCAGTCATAAAACTTTGTGAAATCATGTATGGAGCTTCCTTAGTTGAACCCGTTCTAATGGGCGAAGGCTTGGATGATGATGATCTAGCATTATCATTCTATCTACCACTTATCAATTACCAAACTCAAAAAAAGGGCGCCATTTTCGGATCCTTACCGGGCTTGAAGAAGACGGACAGCCCGAAATCGATCGCCTTGAGCGACAAGTCATCGTCCTTGTTGACCAACAAGAAGTTCTCGGGCTTCAGATCCCTGTGCATGACCCCGAGCGAGTGGCACGCCTCGACGACCCCGACGATGATCCTCGTCAGCCCGGCCGCCTTCCGCTCGCTGTAGTGCCCCCTCTGTATGATCCTATCGAACAGCTCCCCGCCGGCGCAGAGCTCCATGACGATGTGCACGTACAGCGGGTCCTCGTAGGCCCCCTTGATGGCGACGACGTTCTTGTGGCCGGACAGGTGGTGCATGATCTGGATCTCGCGGCGGACGTCCTCGACGTCCTCCTTGGAGAGGAGCTTGCGCTTGGAGATGGACTTGCAGGCGTACTCGACGCCGGTGGCGGCGTCGGTGCAGAGGTAGGTGGTGCCGAACTGCCCCTGGCCGAGCTTGCGGCCGAGGACGTAGAGGTCGCGGATGTTGGGGGTGCGGTGGCCGAGCACCGACGCCGCGGAGCCGAGCGCGTCCGCCGCCGACGCGCCGCTGCGTCGCATCGGTGGGATGGGGGGTCCTCCTCCTCCTCCTCCCGGGGAGATCTCGTCGCCGGCGGTGTCAGGGAGGGACGATGGGCGGTCGAAGCTCAGGTAGCGGGTCCGGAACGTGGAGCCGCCGCGGCATGCGTTGCCCATGGGACGCGTGCGGGGGGGTTCGGAGCGGATCGCATCGGGAAACCCTAACCCTAACCCTAAATGTTCGGTTTTTATTGCCGAAATGGGGAAATTTTGGAGATCTGGAGAAGGGGGAGGAGGAGGAGGAAGAAGAAGGAGAGGTTGAGTTGCTGACTTATGTTGCGGAAAGGGCTTTTATACTTGTCCGAATTTTCCGCGGGTGGATGTAGACCGTTGGATGGGATGGGGTTTGACTGTAACGGACGGTGGGGAGGGAATTGCGAGGGGCGTTGACTGAGTCTGGATAGGGGCCATGTGGATGTGGGTTATTGTCATGACACAATAGGTGGGGGTGTTTTTGAATAGGAAAATGCTAAGTTTACTACCAAATTCTTACTACCTTCTTACAGCCTCACTCATCCATCCCTTACACATAGGTCCCACCGGGTCCCACCACCCCCTCACACCCCCTGCTACATGGGCTCCACCCAACCGCACTACTTACTCTCCTCCAATCGAAGCCCGACATGTGGTGGGTCATAGGAAGGTTGTAAGCATTGGTTGTAGGCATAGCAAAGCTCTTTTGAATAATGGTGGAAGTTGGATAATGTATGCAGTTTGGTCTTTGAAATTTGTGTAATTGCAGTTTTATGTGTAAATATAATTTATGTTTTCTTTTTTGGAAGAATTTTTTATTTTCGTCCCACTTATTAATATAAATTTGTATTTATATCCATTTTTTATTTATTAGACTTGCATTCCAAAAAATTCACGATTCGTGACAAATGAATATTTTTCGTAACAAAACGAATGTTTATTGTGACAAAAAAGTGAAATATAAGTCTTAAAAAACCCAAAAAATTGCAGGTGAGTACAAATTTATATTAATAAGCGGGACGAAAGTAAAAATCCTTTATCGATATCGTGAAGTATCATATCTAAGTAAAATAAGTACAATTTTTATTGTCATCTATTAAACACAATATCTTTATGCAAACATGCTTATATACACATACACATAAACATTATAGTGACATAAAAGCACATCTTTAGATATATTAATTGAATTATTTTTTATTTAAATTCATACGAATGTATTGATCTAATGGGATATACGCAACCTATGTATATTAGATAAATCAAAGGAATTATTTTTTATTTAAATTCGTATGAATGTATTGATCTAATGGGATATGCATACCCAAGTTATTTATATGATCCCCTTTAGTGGATATCACAAACGATATGTGTGTATGTAAACTGTAGGGGTGAGCAAATACCGACCGCTACCGAAAAATCGATCGAATACCGATTAAAAATATCCCGAAAAATCGAACCGAAATTATGTACCGATACCGAATTACCGAACCGATTAAAATATGGTATAATGGTAGTGGTAACGGTTTGAATGTAATACCATACCGAACCGAACCGATTATATATATATATATATATATATATATATATATATATATATATATATATATATATATATATATATATATATATATATATATATATATATGTTTTTATTTTTATTTTTTTTTAAAGAAATCCCCTCCTTTTATTAAAAGGCTCAAAGAGCCTAAACCAGTCCAAGTATACAAGACACAAATGACAAAGCCTATACAAGTATACCACCAAAACGGAGCTAAGGGGAAAGGAAAGACCTCTACCAACAAGGGTTAATGGAGGGTAGAGGACCAAAAGTTCTCGGGATATGCGAGCAATGGGAGCTGCGTTTACGGCACTGACGGAAGACTTCCTGTAAGATCTGATCGGCCGAGAATTGGCGACCTTCGTATCTCGCCTTGTTGCGATTTTTTCTATAACATCCAGGTGGCGGCCGCTGCGACGATCTGGTGGCCGTGGGAGGCAGAACCCCAGGCACCCACTAGATCGTGGAAGCGTCCACCTTCCGGATCAATGTTGTAGAGCTGATTGAGGGTCCTCCAAGAATGGACAGGCAGGGTCCCTTGACAGAAGATGTGGTCAATGGTCTCCAGCTGATGATCAGTACAGCAATTATATATATATATATATATATATATATATATATATATATATATATATATATATATATATATATATATATATATATATATATACATTTTTTTCCTTAGAATGTTGTTCGTGATTAATTTTATATTACTCTTTTTCATTTTTATCTTTGTTTTAGTTGGAAATTAGTTTGTTAGAACTTAGAATGAATTTTGGTGGACTTGAAGTTATGTTAAGAATGCTAAGAATTGAGTTTTGGTCTTTTGAGCTTATATTTTTATGTTTTCATATAATTTTGAAATGAATTTTAGTGTACTTAAACTTATACTAGAATTAAACTTAGTGATCGTGTTTGATCTTTTAAGCTCTTTTTTAGGTGTTTGCGACTTGTTACATATTATTCTTTTAAATTTGATTAATTGCTTGCTTGGTAGAGGCTTGGCTTTGAAATTTAATGCTTCCAAAAAAAAAAGTAAAAAAAATATTTTTCTAGGTTAAGAAGTTCATATTAAGTGTGTTGATTGATCAAATGTTAAATGGTAAAATACCGATACCGAACAAAAACCGACCGAATACCGATTTAACCGAAACCGAAAAAACCGATTCTAAATGGTACGATATTGGTATTGATTTTTTAAATACCGATTTAAAAATACCAAAAGTCCAACCAAATACCGACCGATTATACCGACGCTCACCCCTAGTAAACTGTGTTTGAGGTATTTAAGATATCAGTCAAGCAAATCACTACGACAACCTCATCCAATCATTCTTGTGAAGCAAACATAAGATATGTATGGCTAAGTTTTACTAACTCAACATATCAGGAGGTGTGCTTACATGAATCTTAAATAGACCTACGACTTCATGATAAATATGAGGATAATGCACATAAATGTATAGGCAAATAAACTATTGGGTTAAGATGTAATATCTAAATGTATTGATTCGAGAGGTTGTTTTTTTATTTAAATTTATGTAAGAACTAAATATATTATTATTTTTGGCTTAATTGCAATATGATACCCTCAATTATTTGAGTCGGACGTGAGGGCGCTATAGGGAGTGGGGGTGGGGGCGTTGGTGCGTAGGTGGGGAGTGCAGCCGAAGGAGGTGAGAGAGAGAGGGTGAACATGTGTATTTTGTCCAAAAACATTCATAATATCAAATTGCACCCAAAAAAATTTAAATATATAAAGTTGAAAAACTAAAATAGTTGAGGATATCAAGTTGAACTAAGCTTTTTTTTTTATATTATATGGGAGCATCCTATAGATGCAAGCATCATGAATATATTAATGTAGACATCTTGAAGCACGTCTTTGCTAATTGTACTCCTTTTCTTGGATAAGGTTTTTTTTATTAGGTATTATCTTCGAAAGTTCTTTTAACGAGACAGTGTAAGCCGACTCACTTGGATTCCTGAAAAATCATATTAATGAGAATATTATTCTATACTTTTTTCCACACATGACATTTATTTTTATAATTTTTTTAACGATACATTAATTAAAATGAACATCTAAGAAAAAGTGTTATGATTTGCGGACAATAGAGTTATTCTATTGGCGACAAAATTTATCTTCATCTCCCATTTAATAACAAATACCTTATTTCGGTTGGCTGGATGGGCCGGGCGGCCCTACCGGCACCCCCTTTAAAAAGCTACAAAGAATCATGGAGGCAACTTTAAAAAAAAGAATTTTTTGACTTTCATCTCACTTATTAATATGAATTTGTACTTACATCCCACTTTTTAATTTTATTAGACTTACATTCCGTTTGTTGTCACTAAAAATTTTTGTGACAAACCGATTTTTTCATGACAAATTATTTTTTTTAATGAAAAAGGTGGGATGTAAGTCTAAAAAAATTTAAAAAGTGGGATGTTAGGTACAATTTTATATTAATAAGTGGGATGAAAGTAAAAAAATTCTCAAAAAAAGAAAAATTCTAAAGACACTACACTTTTTAATTGGGACATCCAATTACTCTAGGACATCCCACTTTGGTGCAACTTTTACTCAGGACAGTCCCAAATTTACTTTGGTTGTCCCCCCTCAACCCTTCTTCCAACCCTTCATTCTAAATTTTCTCTCTTCAAATTTTCATCCCATTTCTAAACCCTAATTCCTTTCTCCAACTCCTCAAAATCCTTCTTCTCTCTTTCTAAAGTACAATTTCTTTCTCCAACTCCTCCAATTCCAAGCAATGGTACCCAATCCCAACCCTTCATTACAATCTAGGTATGTATCAAATATTCTTCCTCCATTTATTAAGGTTTTAAAATATTTATTTGCATTTTTTTCTTTAATTTTCTTCGATCTTTGGAAATGCCTGAAATAGTTAGATTAAATTGTTTATAATTGATTTAGGGTTTATATTTATTTGTTTCAAACCCTAGAAATACAATTAAAGGATATAAAAATCCGATTTTGACTAAAGTCGGGCTTAAACACGACATAATTGTAGACAAATTCTACAGTCCTGTAGTATAAGTATGCCTGAAGAATTTTTCTACAATCCTGTAGTATAGGTAGGACTGTAGAAAAATTATACAGTCCTGCTTATAATACTAGATTGTAAAGTGATCTCTAGTCCTGTTTGTAATGAGGACAATAGAAATTCCTGACAGTCTTGACACTCCAAGTTGTTTATCCATGTATCCTAAAAAATTATAGTCTTGCGGCTTCTACCAAAAGAAAACGGTCCAATGTGTCGGCGCGCAAGGAAGTGCAGTAGCTGGAATTATGACAGATTAGGGGAAGTCGTCATGAACAAAATCATTCATACCGGTTTGCAAAATTTGGCCAATTAATGTTGTTTCTTTGATTTCAATGTAATTATGGATTTTGTAAACTTTGTTAACTTCATGGAAAACTTTATTGGTATCAACATTTTTGGATATTATAATTCTGGTGATGAAATTTTTGGACAATGAGACTTTGTTAGTATAAAACTTGTGTGGCATGTTCTACCTCTTGGTTATGAAATTTGTGTGGCATATGATTTTATGATGTTTTTGTGAGATTTGTGAAACTTTGTGTTTATGAAACTTCCATGGCATCTATAATATGTGTTCATATGGTGTTTTAATATACTAACAATGAGTTTCAATTGGAACTCACGGTCAGATAGTATACTTTAGGACTTTCAATAAAGTTAACAATCCTACATTATGTTAGGACTTTCAAATTTGTTGACAGTTCTAACATAAAGTTAGAAATTTCAACAAAGTTATCAGTCCTACATTATGTTAGGACTTCCAATTTATTGATAGTCGTAACATAAAGTTGGACTACAACCCCAGTGGTGGCCCATGCAGGTCGAGAGTCGCATTAGTGCGATATCGTGGTAGTACGACGACTTAGTTGTACTGCTGCAAGCCTGCGATAGGATTGAGCGATAGGCTTCAACGAAGAGGTACTCAATCACAGTTAGGAAAAATTCTGCTTCAATTCATGCCATCTATACATCTTACTGATTTGTCTTCCTTGAAATTAACTGTCCTCCCTTGATTTATCGCTTCTATCTCAGTATTGATTCATTGTTTGATCTGTCTCTAGGATGGTCGAGACTAGATCTCATTGCTCCGGACCGAGGGACACTGCTGAGAGGTCTGCCACATCTCGTCCTGTACAGCCAGCCCCCGATACCGCAGCACCAGTTGTGCCAGCTGGGGTAGGTGCTTCAGCTACTTTCGGAGGAGCCCCTCCACTAGTGCACAGGCAGAGCCCGGTGATTCCAGAGATGCTCCAACAGCAGCAGTCGCCTTCGAGATCCGTTGACGTAGTCCAACTATTCACTTTCTTCCAGCAGTTCATGGAGGCCCAGCAGGCCCAGCAGCAGCGTCAGACGGCAGAGTTCAGTCGGGGCATCGATCTGGCCCTGACGGTAGTTGAGAGGGCAGCAGCTCAGCCTTTGGCAGTTCAACAGCCGTATCAGCCGAAGGAGAAGGGCATCCAGGATTTCCAAAAGGTGCACCCGCAGGATTTCAGGGGTACAGAGGGCATCCTGTACGCATATGAGTGGATTGAGCACATGGAGGAGATCTTCAGGCTGGCAGAGATTCCAGCGAGGCTACAAATCGAGGCGGCAGCCAGTATGATACAGGATTTGGCTTGCACTTGGTACCAGACAGACCCGAGGGTTGGTACGGTTGGGCAGACTTGGGCAGCCTTCAAGAAGCTGTTCAAGGAGAAGTTTTTCCCCGATGCAGCGCTTGGTGCCCTCGAGACACAGTTTGAGGCTTTAGTACAGGGCACTCAGACTGTCGAGGAGTACGCCGGGGAGTTCTGCTGTTTGGACAGGTTTTTTGAGGGGTTATCTGAGGCGACGAAGGCCCGAAGGTTCAGGAAGGGGCTAGTCAAGGAGGTAAAGTCCTACACCAAGAGTGCCCGCAGTGCCACTTTTGAGGAGATCCTGGTAGGAGCCCTAGCAGTGGAGGATGACCTTGAGCTGAGGCTCAGGACGGGACGCTCACGATACCAGCAGCAGTGGAGGCCAGGCCAAAAGGCCTCATGTATGGATTCAGCAGACACAGGCACCAGTGATGGTTCAGCAGGTGCAGCATCAGTATCGGGGTCAGGACCCGAAGACGATCAGTTGTTCCTACTGCAGGAAGTTGGGACACACCAGGGAGCAGTGTAAGAAGAGGCTGAAGGTTTGGTATTCCTGTGGGTCTGAAGCCCACCAGAAGATAGATTGTCCCTTTGCACCTCCTTTTGAGGGAGCTAGGCCACCTGTAGCTCAGCACCAGAGGGGTGGAGCTTTTGCGATAGCGGTCGAGGAGATCGATGCTGCAGGTGATGGGTTAGCAGGTTTGTCCTTCTCGTTCTTCCTTCCCACCTTCATGTGTGATTTCCATTAGTACCTGCCAAGATATGCTTGTGATATGTTAGATAGCGTAGTTATCCCGATCGAGACTATGGAATCATGACCAGTAGAATTTTGTTGCATGTTATCTATCGACCTTGATTTGATTGGGGGTTTGACCTAGTAGGGATACGTTCATCTTAATTTCGAGGACAAAATTTTTCTAAGGGGGGTAGATTTGTAACACCCAGTTTTCCAAATGAGGATAATTTTGAACTTTTGTAATTATAATTATAATTTATTGATATTATATCACATCATGAATTTTGGTGATTTTTAATCAATTTAAAACTGTTTTAAGACATGACTTGTGATTTTGATGTGCTGCTAGTGAAACCTAAGAGACTGTCTGACCTAGAGCCTAACCATGTGATTGGGATATTTATTTATCATTTTTAGCCTAGGGTAATTTGATCATTTTGACTTATTAGAATTATTGATTAATTATTGGACTGATGGTTGTTAATTTTGACTTTTACTAGTTGCGACTTAAGAGACTAATCTAGATGTTGACTCTAGCTATGGTGACTTGATTAGCATGGTGAGACCCTAGCCTAACTTAAGTCAACCCAATTTTAGTCATTTAGAACCAAGTTTGAAATAGAAGGATTAATGGTTATGTTCATAGGCTTTTGACTCATGAATTGATTTCCATGACCAATACAACTTGGCCCATAGCCCACTAGTGTAACCCTAACCCTAACTTTATCCTTTTATGACCAGCCACATAGGGATCCCAACCCTATATAATATCTCTTCCATTGGTTCTTGTCTCTTTTGTATTAAATCAACACTTTTGAAAAGAAAGGTATGGCCATTCTTCTCCAATCTATAGTTTTTCCATTTTAATTCCTTTTTGACTCTAGTTTCTTGCATTAGAGTCTAATACTCCTCTATTTTTTGTTTATGGAGAGTAATCCCAGCTTTTGAATAATTTGGGGATTTGAGCTAGCAAGGAGGAACACTCTATTTTGGGGCTTTTCTTGCCATTGGACACCTATAGGTAAAACTCCTTAAATTGTGTTATTATTCTGATTTCTTTGCATCCTAGCCTAGATCTAGGTGTCCCCTAGCTGTCCCTCAAGTTTGGTAGGAAACCGTGTCCGTTTGGTGTCCGTATCGGACACGTGTCAATGTGTATGTGTATGTGTTTGTTAAAATGCCACATAGAAATGAATGTTGTTAATTTTAAATTCTAATTGAACAGAAATATAGATTATTATGTGTATAACAATATTCGAGAGGAATGAGCATGATTTTGGGGGATTTTCGTGTCCAAAATGGACACGCACCCCATGTACGAGGCACCGCATTGTGCCCGTGCAGTCCTCTGCTGTTCGGGTTTGACACAGGACACGGCACGAGACACCACAAAAATTTATGGAGACGTACGGGCAATTACTGACACGACACACACAAAATTTGGGGGGATTTCATCGAGCGGATTGGAAGAAATCTGACTCGTACTGATTTTGCACACACGCGCACAGACACGTCCTGATACGCACATATAACTTGGACACGATGACACTGGGACACGGTGCAGGGGCATAGGCGTGTAGCCTAATGTGTGGCGAACACGTGTGCACGAGCTCGACACACTTTGAGCTCTGTGTCGAGTCTACGATGACTCGACACGCGTGCACGAGGACTGGAGATTGCTGTTTTCTAATACTGTTTCGATTTTGGGTTTGGACACCTCGTGTCCTGATTTTTGGACTCGTTGGTGTCCTATTGGACACGTGGGGCATGTCCCTATGACTATACACGTGTTTTACTACATTTATTTCAATTTGTTTGGTTTTCAAATGGATTTTTTGGCATTCGAACTTAAGTTCTCTGATACTGTTGATCAGTAAATTCGAACTGATGATTCGAATGTTGAGATGTTTTGATCTCGTGGTTTAATTGGTTTGTGATGATTTCATTAGTTCAGGTTGTTTAGATTATAGATGAATTGATTTCAAATTTGGTATTTCTGATACTTCAAATTTAAAACCCGAATTCAATGCATGATATTACCTGAGTTTAGGGCTGTGCACAATTAAGTCAAACCGACCAAATCGAACCAAGCCAAACCGAACCGATTGGTTTTAAACCGAACCGATGGTTCCGTTGGTTTGGTTCGGCTTTAATTTTTTCAAAACCGATCGGTTCAGTTCGTTTCACGGTTTGGTTATGCCAAAAATCGTCTAAACCGAACCGAACCGAACCAAATCCTTGTTAAATAATTAGGGTTGACCGGTTTGGTATAGGTTCATTGGGTTGTATTATACGGTTTGGTTCATTTATTCACATCACAGCCATTTATCAAGTTAAAGTTGAAAGAGCTCTCCCTCTCTCTCTCTCTCTAGTCTCAAAGAGGAGTGCTGGCGTCTCCTATTCTTTTCTAATTGCTTATGTGCACATGAAAGGGGCTTTTTGTTGAATGTATATGATTTTTTATGTATAATTAGCATTTTTCTCCACCTGTAAAGCGCAAGTTGAATTGAAGCTGCTGAATTGTATTTACTGTTGCAAAGTGGAAGTTGACTGAGGTTTCACAAAAGAAAAAAACATACAATCTATTTTTTTATGTGATCAAAACCGACCAAGTCGAACCGATCCAAACCGAACCAAGTCGGTCGGTTTTAAAATCGAACCGACCATTTGGTTGGTTTGGTTCGATTTTGTTTATTTTTAAACCGATTAACTTCAGTTCGAATTCGGTTGGGACCAAATAGGTCTACCACCGACCGATGCACACCCCTACCTGGGTTTTCGAATAAGATTTGTTTTGGGTTTTTGAAATTGGATATATTCATTGCTATTGATATTTTATTTCCAGTTAGGATTTGAATAGTTCATTTCAGTTTGAGTTCACAAGTTTACTGTGATGATTGGGTTCGAGCACATGTTGAACACTAAATTCTGATTTTGTATGCACACACTGTTTTCTTATATTTCCAGTTTTGAGTTTTAATTTGAGATTGAATTTTCCTGAGTTTTGATTAAATGATTAGATGTATCATGTTAGGAGAGTGGTTTAGAGTGTAGTATTAGATTGGGAAGGGGCTCTAATGTTCAGTCCATTCTACCAAATGATTTCAGTCCATTAGTTTCCTAAAGTTCAGCCCACAGTACCTTGTATGTTCAGTCTTGTAAATTGAAGGTCTGTAGTTCTTGATTCATTCCTTGTACCCTAATATCAGTGTATATGAGAGGACCTATATCAGTATAAGTCTATGGGTGTATCAGTTAGAGATAGCCATGTATCCGCAAAGTTGAGGACTGAATTGAATGGTTAGAAGTGAGGGGTTTAAGTGTATCTATGAAGAGATGAGATGAATATATGAGTGTACAATGTATGCAAGTATACCTGTATGTATCGTCTAATGTAGGTAATTTGTATGTATGCAAACTGAGTTCTTAACTGAGAATGATATTGGATTTGGGGGTTTTGGGTTATAGCCTCCCTTCCTGAAAATTTTGAAATATTTTTATTATTATTTATTTAATTTAAATGGTGATTTTTAAATTTTTACAATAATTATTTTAATTAATTATTATGGTAGATGCCTTTAGCCATGGTAGAGTTTTGGAGTACAAGACGACTAGGAATCATGGCACGGATAGTGCAGTGGCGTGTCTTGACTAGTGTATTATCCATGCCAGGGAAGACTCAGCCATAGGTGTGTCCTAACTAAGAAAACTAGGCCAAGTTGCGAGTTAATCCCTATAAATAGTTTAATTAGTTATTTATTAATATTTGGACTTTTAGGAAATTCGGTTATACCAAACTAGTCCGGACTGGACCCGAACCGAGCCCAAGCCCGTGTAGGCTTATAGTGAGTCCTAAGACATCCATGTAGGTGCTCTTTATGTAAATTTTGTATTTTTAAATGGGATAATAAATATGTTGCGATGCGACTGTTACATATATGAAAATGTGTTATTGACATAAAATTAGTATTTTATTTTATAATATGGGGAAACCTCCTTCTTGTGATATATTTCCAGATTCCTAGGATTTTATACTATGTATATATTTATTACTTGTGCATGTGTATAAATGTCATCCTATATATTTGTATATAGAAATACATGAGATTATGTTCTAATATATATATATATATATATATATATCTATATATATATATATATATATATATATATATATATATATATATATATATATATATATATATATATATATATATTAGAACATAAATATATATATATATATATATATATATATATATATATATATATATATATATTTATGTTCTAATATATATATATATATATATATATATATATATATATATATATATATATATATATATATATATATATATATATATATATATATATATATATATATATATATATATAATTATATATGGATTTAGTTTTATATAGTTATAAATATATTTTCTTAAAATAGCTATGGTATAAATTATTTTATACGCATGAATGTTAAATTTACTGCAGCGTAAGTATGTATTTATATACTATATATTGTATATATATATATATATATATATATATATATATATATATATATATATATGCACCCAATGCATTTATATACATCAAATAATATATATGCATTCGGTGCATATATAGATATGATTATTTGATGTATATAAATGCATTGGGTGCATATATATATATATATATATATATATATATATATATATATATATATATATATATATATATATATATATATATATATATATATGCATTGGGTGCATATATAGATATGATTATTTGATGTATATATATATATATATATATATATATATATATATATATATATATATATATATATATATATATATATATATATATATATGTGTGTGTGTGTGTGTGTGTGTGTGTGTGTGTATAAATATTCGTATGTATGTATATGTATATAGATATTTGTAACGTCCCAGAACCATAATACTGGAGAGCGGGGGCATACATAGCCAGCTATATATAATGAAATGGAATCCATCCCACTATACGGTCACGGCTGTTTAGATACATGAGGGTTTAACTACAATCCATCAGTCTCCTATGGTCAATAACAAGCCTAATTGTCTCAATCTCTAGCAAGCGAGTAAAGTTACAAGATGTAAGATCACCAAATATACAATAATAAGGTGTCCCAAACATTACATATTCAGCTGATCGTGAAGCTAGTCGTTACAAAATGTGAGGACTAGCAAGAGTTAAGTCATACATGATCAACCCTAGGATCTGTCAATCATGTTACAGCCCGTAGGCAGACAATAATAAGGTATGCAATACGAGCTAACAGGTGCTCGCCGGCTAAACGCCTCAAAATAAAATTTTTACAATAGAGTGGGAGAGCAAAATAAACCCACTCGTTGCCCTGGTCACGTATGATGGTCACCATCGAGCTGGAAGGTCGGTGGATCCTCTGAGGTAGCTCCGAAATCTGGCCATACAAAACCAGCTGGGTCAGATCCCAGAAAGATCAAGTGCCACAAAGGAGGCTTCACTTAAGAACTAAAACCAGCATATCAGGAAATGTATTAAAGCAGTTAAAAGAACTGAAAGTAAAGAAATAACAACAGTCATAATGGAGTACGAGGGAACCATTCAAGTAGCCAGGTCACAACCCTTAAACCAAACTAGGACCGGGGTTGTAACCTTTCACTTGAATAGAACTCCGTCTCCAATCTTGTTGGTAAGGTAAATCATTACAAGCATGACGTGGGGTACAATAATACAATAAACGAAGAGAGGACTTAGAACTGTTCCGGGAGCCAGGTTACAACCCTTAAACCAAACAAGGACCGGGGTTGTAACCCTTCACCTGAACAGAACTCGACCTCTGATCTTTATTGCTAAGAGTGACAATCATGCGATCAAGCTTGCAACAATCGAGCACTGAAACCACACCATACAATCGATCCCGGCCAATCAGTGTCTACGGCTTTCTACATTAGCTAACTAACTTGCCACAACATGCAGTGAGATATTCCTCCAGCCACAAGTCCTGCAGCTAATCCAGGTTATCCAGGCGACTTGGGTTCATTAAACAGTGCATCGTTCCTTTCCATATATCAGTAAATCTAGACTTGTGTCCTACTCGTCGGCAGGCTGCAAGTCCCACAATGGTGGCCGGGATAACGGGATCGCCTGTAGCTGGAGAAATCTCTCATGACTACTGAATTATTCTAGTTATTAGCCTTAGCCATTTACAGTGGGTACCCCTGACCGTGGTACTCAGGGATCCCTGTCCTAGACATGATGCAACCACTATCGGTTTAATTGTACAAACGCAATCATCCACGGTGTCCAGCCCATTCAACCTTGTCATGTCATACTTACTGTTAGGAGTGCGCCGCGTCGGGCCACTATCATGTCATGTCAAAAGTGCACCACTACGGGTCACCATCGTGTCAGAGAACAATTAATTAGCACAAGTACACATTTAGTAATTAAATATTAGAAGGGACAAGGGCTGCGGGGGAACTCATGCGGCTTGGAAAATTTTCATGCGGCCGACTGTCACTTGGCCATATGTGGCTTGAGCAAAATCTATAAACATGCATGCTAGCAGGCAAACGTATCTAATACATTAATATAATGCATTAATGTAATACATTAATAATGCATTAATACATTAAATACATTATATTAATATATTCTAATATACAAAATATATTAATATATATTATATTAATATACGCTAAATAATATATTATTATATATTAATGTATGCTAGCATGCATTAAAATATTGCATTAATATGCATGCGGCTGAGGGGAGCCATATGCGGCTTGCTAGAGAAATTGCAGTAAGAGAAAAATGCATTACATGCATTTTGGACTTAAATGCATAAAAGACATTCTTAAGGACTTAAATGCATAAAATGTATTTAATGCATTCTAATGGGCTTAAATGCATTTCATGCATTAAAGGCATCCTTATGTGGCTGAAGCATTAGGCTTATGGACTTAAATGCAAAAATGTATTTAATGGATTTAAATGCATAAAATGTATTAAAGGCATTCTTTATGCGGCTCATGCATTATAGGCTTGGACTTAAATGCAAAAATGCACTTAAGTGCACTCTTATGCGGCTCATTCTCTCCCAGGGAAGCATAAGGCATAAAGTATTGAATATATGGGACTTAAATGCATTAAATGCATTTAAGTGCATTCTTATGCGGCTCACTCTCTCCCAGGGAAGCATAAAACATAAAGTATGCTTAGGCATTCCCATGCGGCTCTAAGCCTTAGGCATAATGCAAATATATTAAATGTTGTCATGAGCTTATGCGGCTGGATGCATTAAAATATACAAAAATCTAATGCCTATGCGGCTAAGTTGCTAGCAATGCTAACACATGCGGCTGAGTTGCCAGCAATGCATTATATACACCAATCCTTAACAAATATATTCTTGAATGCTTCTGACCCATGCATTAAATGCGTGCCAGAACACCATCTCACGATTGCATTAAATGTTGTACGTAAATTAACATACACCATTCAATAATTTATCGTGCATTTATTTGCCAGGCCATGCGGCTATATGCATTAAATGTAACTTTGCTTCATGCGGCTGAGTGCCAAAATGTCCATGCGGCTCAGCAACATTCCATAGGTCAAATTGGACCTAACGAACTTCTCTGCAATCATGGTATCATCAACTTAGCAAAATATGCAAATGTGATGGATCAAAAGTCCTGGAAACCAAAAATACCACAAAACTAGATCTACAAAATTTAACCATGGAAATGAAAAATGACAAGTACTAAAGTGGTTTAGAAACACATGAGGAAGACAATGGAACAATAAAAATGGACTTCCTCCATGAAGCAAGGTGCACTTGCCTAAGCTCTCCTACTCTCTCTATCTCTCTCTGGTGGTTGAAGAAGTAATGGTGGAGAAGAAGAAGTAATGAAGAGAGAGAAATGAGTGGTGGGATATTTAATGAAGAGGATGGTGGTAGGTGGGATTTTAATGAAAGTGGTGGTAGGTGGGAGGGGTTCACATAAAACCGAACCATACAAACCAAGCCGAACCAAGTCAAGTTGGGCCGAACCAACCAAGGAAACATACAATACGGGTCTAAATACGTACACGTATACCGAGATACGTGATACAAAAAATGGTCATTACAACTCTATCCACCTTAAAAGAATTCCGTCCTCGGAATTTAATCAAGTGACTAGAGATGCAAGGACAAGCTATACTACTCACAGGCAAGCTATACTAGTTAAGTAATCAAACAATCATTCATGCAAGCAAGGAATCAAAAACATGAGGCATAAGAAGGATATTATACCTCACGAGTCAAACAGGTTGGGATATCGCGATCGGATATCATTCTCACGCTCCCACGTTGACTTTCCCAAAGAGTGATGACCCCAAGCAACACGGACTAACTTGATAGTCTTGTTCTTGAGTACCTTCTCTCTTTGGTCCAATATGGATACGGGCCTCTCCTCATACGAAAGATTGGTACCCACAACCAATTTCGAATGATCCAGGATGTGGCTCGGGTCCGGGATATACCGTCGTAGTTGGGATACATGAAACACGTCATGCACCTCACTCAGAGACGGTGGAAGAGCGAGACGATAGGACACGTCTCCTACTCGCTCTAGAATGTCGAACGGCCATATATACCTATGACTGAGCTTTCCCCGTACGTCGAAACAAATGACGCCATGGTTAGGCGAGATCCTCAGGAATACATGGTCGCCGACCGAAAATTCAAGGGGACGTCGATGAGAATCGGCCCAATGGCGCTGACGATCTTGTGCAACGCGAAGATGATCTCTAACTCTCCTGACCACTTCAACTGTCTGAGCGATCATCTCTGGACCAAGCATCTGCCTCTCTTCCACATCATCCCAGGCTAGTGGGGATCTGCACTTTCTTCCATACAGTGCCTCGAACGGAGCCATCTGGATACTGGCTTGGAAACTATTGTTGTAAGAGAACTCCACCAGGTGCAGGTGATCTTCCTACGAACCACCAAAGTCGAGTGTACAAGATCTCAACATATCCTCAAGAGTCTGGATCGTGCGCTCCGACTGACCATCTGTCTGCGGGTGATATGCTGAGCTGAACTGGAGGCGAGTTCCCAAACTCTCTTGTAAGCTACGCCAAAAGTGTGACATAAATTTCGAATCCCGGTCCGAGGTGATACTGACTGGTACACCGTAGAATCTGACAATCTGTCGAAGATACATCTCTGCTAGCTGAGCCGTCGATTGACCCACTCTGAACGGGAGAAAGTGAGCCACCTTCATGAGCCTGTCAACTATAACCCAAATAGCATCTCTACCGGCTGGGGATCTAGGTAATCCAGTCACGAAATCCATGGTTATATGTTCCCACTTCTATTCTGGAATCGGCAAGGGCTGAAGAAGTCCAGCTGGCCTCTGGTGTTCAGCCTTGACTTGTTGGCAAACCAAACACTGAGAGACAAACCGAGCTATCTCCCTCTTCATGTCATTCCTCCAAAAGTGCTGACAGATATCACGGTACATCTTCGTGCCACCGGGATGAATTGAATACTGAGAACTGTGGGCTTCCGCCATCACCTCCTGTCTGATATCTCCACTGGGTACACAAAGACGCTTACCATGTCGAAGTGTATCATCTTCATGAATGCATAATTCTGGTCGTCATCCTGCTTCACATTCTGCTCTAAGTCGCTGAAGCTTAGAATCAGAGGACTGAGCTATCTTGATCCTCTCAACTATACTGGACTGCACTTGCATGCTGGCCATCAATACCACATTGGTAGGAAGGACAACTTCTATACCCATCTTCTGAAGATCTGCTAACAACTCTGGTTACGCTGTCAGAAGGTAAACTTCGGCTCTTCTGCTTAATGCATCTGTCACAACGTTGGCCTTCCCAGGGTGATACTGCAGGTTGACCTCATAATCCACAAGCAGCTTTAGCCATCTTCTCTGACGCATGTTAAGGTCCTTCTGGGTGAAAACATACTTCAAACTCTTGTGGTCGGTGAATATCTCCACCCTATCTCCATACAAGTAGTGTCTCCACAACTTAAGTGCAAACACTACAGCTGCCAGCTCCAAGTCATGGGTTGGGTAATTCCTCTCATGATCACGAAGTTAACGTGACGCATAAGCTATTACCTTCCCATGTTGCATCAAAATACATCCTAAACCCTTGCCTGAAGCGTCACAGTACACTGAAAATCCTCCGGTCCTATCTAGAAGTGTGAGAACGGGTGCCGTCATCAAGCCTCGCTTTAGCTTCTCAAAAGATTTTTGATATTCTGCTGTCCAAGCAAACTGCACATCCTTGCGGGTCAACTGCGTCAATGGCACTAAAATCCGAGCAAAGTTCGAAATAAATCTCCGGTAATAGCCAGCCAATCCAAGAAAACTGTGAACTTCTGTAACTGTGCGGGGTACTGGCCAGGTTTCGATAGCCACTATCTTCTGAGGATCCACTTCCACTCCACCCTTGGTGATGATATGACCCAAGTATGAAATGCGATCGAGCCAGAACTCGCATTTACTAAACTTGGCATATAATTAGTGTTCTCGAAGAATCTGGAGGACAACTCTGAGATGCTGCTCATGCTCCGCTTCACTCTTGCTGTAGACCAGGATATCGCCTATGAACACGATCACGAACTGATCCGAATAAGGCATGAAGATACGATTCATGAGGTCCATGAATACTGTCGACGCATTGGTTGCTCCAAAGGGCATAACAAGGAACTCCCAATACCCATATCTGGATCTGAAAGCTGTCTTCGGGATGTCCTGCTCTCTGACTCTGATCTGGTGGTATCCTGACCGCAAATCAATCTTCGAGAATACTGCCGCTCCTCTGAGTTGATCAAACAGGTCATCTATCCTGGGGAGAGGATATCTGTTCTTGATTGTCACTGAGTTCAAGGTACGATAGTCAACACATAATCTGGACGTACCATCCTTCTTTTTCATAAGAAGCATCGGGGCTCCCCAAGGCGATCCACTTGCACGAATGAATCCCTTGGTCCGGAGTTCTTCAATCATCTTGTACAACACCTCCAATTCTGACGGCGCCATCCTGTAGAATCTCTCTGACACTGGTACTGTCCCGGGAATCAAGTCGATAGTAAACTCGATCTCCCGCTCTGGCGGCATTCCTGGAAGCTCTTCCGGGAAAACATCTAGAAATTCCTCGACTATCCGGGGTAACTGCACTGCTGCTACGGCCATCCGCAGTACTGGGGGAGAAGGTTCAACTTCGCCTTGAGAAAAGGAAAATTTTGGCTCGCCTGGAATGCTAAAAATAACTCTGCCAATATGGCAGTCTATCCTAACATACTGGTCTCTCAACCAATCCATCCCTAAGACCACATCATAATCGGCCATCGGGAATTCTATCAGCCTAGCGGGAAACTCTCTACCGCTAACCACGATCCGACACAAAAAAAACACTCTATCTACTCCCACAAGACCATTACCAGTAAGTATATTGAGCCTTACTGATAGTGACTCGGGCTCCAGTCCTATCCGTGTCGCAAATCGTGTAGACATAAATGAATGCGATGCACCAGAATCAAATAACACTGAAGCGAGAAATGTGTTGACGAGAATAGTACCTGCCACTACCTCACCTGGTGACACTCCTTCTTCTTCCATGGTCAAAGCCAACACTTGACCATGTCCTCTGGGTGCCGGCCCTCTCGGCTGGAATCCTCTCTGCCTATTCTGGGCTTGCGCCTGGGCAAACTGCTGAGGCCTTTGCTGATGAAAAGCCTGGGTCTGCGTCGGCAACGGCCTCGGGGAAGGAAACTGCTGCTGGACTGGTATTGGGGCTAGTCCCCTCACGGATGAACTGGTCCTGGCTGGTGATGAGTCAATCCTGAACGGGCAGGACCCTACCTTGTGGTCTGGCGCTCCACAAAGCAAACACAATCCTCGAGCCTTGCGATACTCTGAAACAACATGTCCAGGCTTCCTACAATAAGAGCAGCCCATGGAGGAAGACTGCTTCTGCTTCTGCTGCTGAGGATACGTCGGGGTTGAATGCTGAACCGACGTAACTGAAGCTGCCCTTCTCGGAGCTCCAATGGTCAAAGCCCTGGCTGCCGGGGCTGGGGCTGACGACTGATTCATCTGGCCGTAAGATCGCTTTCGACCTCCGGTCCTGTCCACAATCCTCTGGAAGGTATACTCATGTCTCCTAGCTGCCCTCAATACCGCATCAAAAGTCTAATGCTCGAACTGCTCCACTGCCAGCAAAATCTCCAGGTGGAGTCCCTTTTGAAATCGATGGGCTCTATCGAACTCGGTCGCCACCAAGATGGGAGCAAACCGACTAAGCCTCGAAAACACGGCCGCATATCCATCGACGGTCCTGCCCATCTGCTTCAAATTGGTGAACTTGGTCTGAAGATCGTACCGAGCCACCGCATCGAAGTACTTGGTCCAGAACCTCTCACGGAATACTGCCCAAGCAATAGGTGCCACCAATCCAACGGCCTGCGCTGCCCACCAGTTGCGGGCTAGATCTAATAATTACAGGCGCACCACGGCCACCTTCTCGTCTTTCGGAGTCTTCGCTGCCTCCAATATCACTTCTGTGTCCTGAAGCCACGTATCAGCAGCGATAGCATCTTCGTTGCCATCGAAGAATGGAGGATTCAGGCGCTTGAAACTGTTCGCTGTACTGTTCCCATGATGTCCACCTCTGCCTAGAGCATCTGCCACTGCCTGATGCAAGGCATCTCCTCGACGATCCTGCGATGCAAGCAACTCCCTGATAAGTCCAACTAAGGCTCCATCATCCTGCCTCGCGGGCTGGGCTGACTGCACCGGGGGTTCTGGATCTCCGGAAGGCATGGCCCGGGAGGCTGCTCCTGAGTGCTGGGCCTGGTCTTCTTGTTGTTGCTGGTCTACAGGGTACACTTCGCCTTGCTGATCAGCAGGTCCAGGAACAATGCCGCTGAAGAAGACGACATAGGAAACAATAAGGAAGGACCAAGACAGATTCAACGATACAAGCATGTGATCAGGTCGAGAACCTCAGGGATTAGAAGATACGGGCAGAAATCAAAGGCGAGTGCTGATTGAGACATCTATTCGGTAAACCCTCACATATCTTGATTTATAAGACCTGCATGGGCCACCACTTAAACCATGTAACGTCCCAGAACCAGAATACTGGAGAGCGGGGGCATACATAGCCAGCTATGTATAATGAAATGGAATCCATCCCACTATACGGTCATGGCTGTCTAGATACATGAGGGTTTAACTACAATCCATCAGTCTCCTATGGTCAATAACAAGCCTAATTGTCTCAATCTCTAGCAAGCGAGTAAAGTTACAAGATGTAAGATCACCAAATATACAATAATAAGGCGTCCCAAACATTATATATTCACCTGATCATGAAGCTAGTTGTTACAAAATGTGAGGACTAGCAAAAGTTAAGTCATACATGATCAACCCTAGGATCTGTCAATCATGTTACAGCCCGTAGGCAGACAATAATAAGGTATGCAATACGAGCTAACAGGTGCTCGCCGGCTAAACGCCTCAAAATAAAATTTTTACAATAGAGTGGGAGAGCAAAAATAAATCCACTCGTTGCCCTGGTCACGTATGATGGTCACCATCTGGCTGGAAGGTCGGTGGATCCTCTGAGGTAGCTCCGAAATCTGGCCACATAAAACCAGCTGGGTCAGATCCCAAAAAGAGCAAGTGCCACAAAGGAGGCTTCACTTAAGAACTAAAACCAGCATATCAGGAAATGTATTAAAGCAGTTAAAAGAACTGAAAGTAAAGAGATAACAACAGTCATAATGGAGTACGAGGGAACCATTCAAGTAGCCAGGTCACAACCCTTAAACCAAACAAGGATCGGGGTTGTAACATTTCACTTGAATAGAACTCCGTCTCCAATCTTGTTGGTAAGGTAAATCATTACAAGCATGACGTGGGGTGCAATAATACAATAAACGAAGAGAGGACTTAGAACTGTTCCGGGAGCCAGGTTACAACCCTTAAACCAAACAAGGACCGGGGTTGTAACCCTTCACCTGAACAGAACTCGGCCTCTGATCTTTATTGCTAAGAGTGACAATCATGCGATCAAGCTTGCAACAATCGAGCACTGAAACCACACCATACAATCAATCTCGGCCAATCAGTGTCTACGGCTTTCTACATTAGCTAACTAACTTGCCACAACATGCAGTGAGATATTCCTTCAGCCACAAGCCCTGCAGCTAATCCAGGTTATCCAGGCGACTTGGGTTCATTAAACAGTGCATCGTTCCTTTCCACATATCAGTAAATCTAGACTTGTGCCCTACTCGTCGGCAGGCTGCAAGTCCCACAATGGTGGCCGGGATAACGGGATCGTCTGTAGCTGGGAAATCTCTCATGACTACTGAATTATTCTAGTTATTAGCCTTAGCCATTTACAGTGGGTACCCCTGACCGTGGTACTCAGGGATCCCTGTCCTAGACATGATGCAACCACTATCGGTTTAATTGTACAAACGCAATCACCACGGTGTCTAGCCCATTCAACCTTGTGTCACGACCTACACCCACTGTGAGGGTACGAGAACGTAACAACGCCCAACCTACGCCGCAGTGTCGGCGGTAGAACGCTGTCCTAGGTCAACATACATCTAACAATATCTATCTAAACAGTTTATACTCCCCGAATGGGGGTGACATAGCAGTAATAAACTCAATCACAACTAAGGAAGAGATAGCACGATGTGAAATAGAACTCAAGGAAACAAATAGATGAAAAGTAGTCTAAGATAATCCCAGCAAATATCCAGAAGTACATGGTCTCAGATACAGAATGAAAGAATATATACATCTCAGAACTTAGAATAAAGTCTAGCTAAAACATGCCTCAAGACTACATAAAAGATAGATAAGCCTAACTAATCTAGTCTAGGCAATCGGGGTGATATCCTCAGCTAGAGCTGGGTCCTCTTGAGGGTCCAGCTCGCAGGTGTCATCAAAGGCTGCCCCGTAGTAGGTATCCAGGCAAGCATCCTCCTCGTCCTCTGTAATATTTTCAACAGGTCCAGTCAGGACAGGAGCGAGCACAATACATCTCATGCAGTTCATATCATGTCAGAAAATATAAACCAGACAATAGAGTAAGATACATGAAACGCTGTAAAGAGATGTACATAAAAACAGGAGAGATATTTGATAACTGGAAATATATACATGATAAGTAAGAACTGTAAGTGACTGGTAATTTAGAGTACGAGATGGCATGTAATTGGCTTAGGTTGTACATGATAAAACATGGAAGTAACAGAGTGTACATGATGGGTAAATCACATGACCATTTATACTCACCCCTACCCACAATCAATACACAAGGATCTATTCAAGTTACGTTACGGACATGATGTTTTGGTTATACAAGAGACACATGGGCAAACATGAGCGTACATGAAAGAACATGAGAGTACATGAACGTACATGAGAGAACATGAGTGTACATGAATAACGCAGAAGCAAGGAATACATGATGTACATGAAACACATGTCATAAAGTATCCGATGTGCCCGCTAAGGGGGATAATATCCCAAGAAGAGATCCATATAGTACCAATCCGTGATGATAACGTGACAGCATCAAGTAAAAGTAATCTAGAGCGAGAATATAACTCGTGACAAGTATGAAACGATCAGAGAATGTACTCGCCTGGTATCTGAGTGTCCGATATGAAAGTACTGTCCGAGGAGTGGTGTCTGGCTCCTAATCAGAACAGCACAAGTCATAACAAGTCCAGAATAGTATAATGAAGTCCTACTATGCATTCTACATGATTCTAGGTCAATCTAGGCCAAAGTCAACTCTTGGTCAACTCTGGTCAACCCTAGAAGTCAAACTAGGTCAACAAGGTCTAACCAAGTCTGAACTAGGCTATCTAGTCTATACTAGTCCACATTAGCCTATACTACACAAGTCAAACCAACAACACCCTTCCTAGTTTACATCTAGGCCTACACATAACACATGTATACATATATTACATATATATAGTGAACACACAAGTGTATATATATGAGACATATACACATACTTGTATAACCTATTCATCCAAGTAGGTATCCATACTAGATACCCAAAGGATACACAACCCTAATATATAGATATATATATATATATACACATATAGCTCAACATATATATATATATATATATATATATATATATATATATATATATATATATATATATATATATATATATATATATATATATATATATATATATATATATATATATGCAACATTTCATATATTAAATATGTATACCTATCACATTCATAAACTTAACTTTATGAAGACTAGGAATTTATATAGTGAGAATGAGAGAGAGGGTGCATGTGAGTGTGTGTGTGATGTGTGTATGAAATGAGTGAGAGGGTGTGAAGGAAATCTGAAATCAATGTGTGTGTGTGAGAACAAGCATGTAATGTGTGTGTCAAGTTTTCAGATTTGTGTATGACATTGTGTAGCATGTGTGTGTGAGCAGTGAGAGAGAGCAAAACAGTGTGTATGTGTGTATAAGAGAAGAAAACTGTGTATAAGAGTGATGAGGTAGTGAAATGTGTGTGTATTCATGAGAGGAAAAGTGTGTGAGTGACAGGTGAACACTAGATAGCAGTGTGTGAACAGTAGGAGAGAGTGAAGGACTGTGTGTGTAGGCAAAACAGTGTAACTGCACCAAATACTCTCAGTTTTAACCCTCCCATACATTTCAGATTTCATACATTAAACCATCTCAGTAAAACAGTCCAATATAATCTCAGATTTCAGCCCATAATACACATAACCCTATCTCATAAAACAGGGTGAACCTAACTTCATTCCCAGTTAACAGTTAACCTTCATTCTCAGATTTTGTATTCACAAACAACTCAAACAAACCAGATAAGAACAGTCCAACAGGAATTCTCAGTTTTTAATGTTAATCTAACAGATTTTAGTAATCACAAAAAAAAACAACCACAACAGTTCAAAAACTCAGATTTTACAATGAGCATGTTATTTCAGGATATAGGAAAAATAAAGGATACCTAAAATCTCAGGAACAGAAAGGAAACTCAGGTTTGAGTTCCAAAATATCAAAGCAATCTCAGTTGCCTATTTTCAGACCTTGAAACAGTCTTAAAACTTCCCATTTTATTTCAACATCAAAACACAACCAAAATCCCCCAAAATTTGCACACAGGTAGATTACTTGTAGGAGAATAATGTTAGGGACTTAAACATGAGATTAACAACATTTAAATGGGTTAATAGATCGACCAAAGTCCAATTTTGCAAACTGGAAACAGGAAAGGAAAATGAACTGATACCATATTTCAGAAAATAGGAAAATGACTATTAAATAATGAAATTTGAATTAAAATACAATTACAGAGGTTGGTAGTGTATATACACAACATATAGGTGTCCCACAACCTGTTTATGTCCACCAAGATGGACACAAACGTGTCCAGGCAAACAGGATACAAAATCAGTGTGAAAGCAGGCCAGTCAATGCACTGCATCGTGCACGTGTGTACGCGTGTCGTGCACACGACACAGGACCAACTAGGCCTCGTGCTTGCACACACGAATACACCTACCCTAGGGCTAGGACTAGGACACCCTGAATCGTGTCCAAGTCGAGTGTGCACAATGCGACACACGCGTATCAGTGCACTAAAACACAGGCGCACTACACAGGCAAAATCTAGTACGTCGAGGATTTCTTCCTCGTTACGCCACGTGGGCCCACGAAATTTGACACATGGCGTGTCAGTGGGTGCCCCGAGGCTCCCACAAAATCTCGTGTCAAAACTCACTGTGTCGTGTCCGACACAACCCCCGAACAGCAGGGCATGCAGTCCCGAGCGCGCACGAGCGTGTCCCCGTGTCCAGAATGACACGACACGTGCACGAATTCATCTCAGTGCACAAGAAACGTGTAAGCGACAATGAATAGCAAATTTACATTCAAAAACAATTCGAAAATATCACAAAAAGTCCCACTGTGGCATTCCATCGAACACAAAGAAATAGGCATTGATACGTGTCCAGTTTGGACACGAAACGACACAAAAACTTAGGGTTTCCTATTCCTACTGTTAGGTTAGGTCTAGGGCTCCCTAATGATGCAAAAATTTTAGGATTCTATGGTGGAAATAGGAAGTTACCTCAAAGTGTCAAAACCCTTAAAAAACTCTAAAGAGAGATGCTCCTCTTGATGGTGAAACTCCTCCAAATTGATTTGAATCTGAGAATAAATTATCACAACAGCAAGAATATTGATATTAGGATCTAATGCAACTAGTTTGAGGGAAAAAGGACCTAAAATGGATTTATTATGAATTTCTAAAGATGGGAGCTCACCTCTTTCTTCTTGAAATAGATTTCCTAAGGAAATGAGGCTAGCCCTAGAAATTAGGAGGGGTTTTATAGTGGGGGATTCCCAATAAGGATAGGGGTGGCTGGCCACATCTTCTTGGGATTAGGGTTAGGTTGATTTTTGGGCTTTGGGCCAAGTTACATAGGCTATGGCTAAGTGAAATATTAATTGGTTCAAACTATAAGTCATGACTTATGACTTATCTAATTTCTATTACTAACTAGAGTCTAATGACCAACCCAATGATTAGCTTAGGTTAAACTAGAGTCATATAACCTAACCAAGTCCATACTAACTAGGGTTAGCTTCTAGGTTGGTCTACAAGGGTCAAAACTAGTCAAAGTCAACCTAGTCCAAACAATTCCCAAATAATTCCTAAAAATTCCCATAAATTCAAATAAATTATAATAAATTTAGATAACCCTAAAAATGTCAAAAATACCCTAATCACATGGCTAGGCTCTAGGGTAGGCAGTCTCTACTGTTCACTAGTAAGTCACCAAAAATCACAAATCATATATTTAAATAGTTTAAAAATAATTAAAAATCACTAAAAATTATAATATGAAATAAATATCATTAAATAATAATTATAGTTAAAAAATTTCAAAATTATCCTCTTCTGGAAAAATTGGGTATTACACCTTGTCATGTCATGCTTACTGTTAGGAGTGCGCCGCGTCGGGCCACTATCATGTCATGTCAAAAGTACACCACTACGGGTCACCATCGTGTCAGAGAACAATTAATTAGCACAAGTACACATTTAGTAATTAAATATTAGAAGGGACAAGGGCTGCGGGGGAACTCATGCGGCTCAGAAAATTTTCATGCGGCCGACTGTCACTTGGCCATATGCGGCTTGAGCAAAATCTATAAACATGCATGCTAGCAGGCAAACGTATCTAATACATTAATATAATGCATTAATGTAATGCATTAATAATGCATTAATACATTAAATATATTATATTAATATATTCTAATATACAAAATATATTAATATACATTATATTAATATACGCTAAATAATATATTATTATATATTAATGTATGCTAGCATGCATTAAAATATTATATTAATATGCATGCGGCTGAGGGGAGCCATATGCGGCTTGCTAGAGAAATTGCAGTAAGAGAAAAATGCATTACATGCATTTTGGACTTAAATGCATAAAAGACATTCTTAAGGACTTAAATGCATAAAATGTATTTAATGCATTCTAATGGGCTTAAATGCATTTCATGCATTAAAGGCATCCTTATGTGGCTGAAGCATTAGGCTTGTGGACTTAAATGCAAAAATGCATTTAATGGATTTAAATGCATAAAATGTATTAAAGGCATTCTTTATGCGGCTCATGCATTATAGGCTTGGACTTAAATGCAAAAATGCACTTAAGTGCACTCTTATGCGGCTCATTTTCTTCCAGGGAAGCATAAGGCATAAAGTATTGAATATATGGGACTTAAATGCATTAAATGCATTTAAGTGCATTCTTATGCGGCTCATTCTCTCCCAGGGAAGCATAAAGCATAAAGTATGCTTATGTGGCTGGATGCATTAAAATATACAAAAATCTAATGCCTATGTGGCTAAGTTGCTAGTAATGCTAACACATGCGGCTGAGTTGCCAGCAATGCATTATATACACCAATCCTTAACAAATATATTCTTGAATGCTTCTGACCCATGCATTAAATGCGTGCCAGAACACCATCTCACGATTGCATTAAATGTTGTACGTAAATTAACATGCACCATTCAATAATTTATCGTGCATGTATTTGCCAGGCCATGCGGCTATATGCATTAAATGTAACTTTGCTTCATGCGGCTGAGTGCCAAAATGTCCATGCGGCTCAGCAACATTCCATAGGTCAAATTGGACCTAACGAACTTCTCTGCAATCATGGTATCATCAACTTAGCAAAATATGCAAGTGTGATGGATCAAAAGTCCTGGAAACCAAAAATACCACAAAGCTAGATCTACAAAATTTAACCATGGAAATGAAAAATGACAAGTACTAAAGTGGTTTAGAAACACATGAGGAAGACAATGGAACAATAAAAATGGACTTCCTCCATGAAGCAAGGTGCACTTGCCTAAGCTCTCCCACTCTCTCTATCTCTCTCTGGTGGTTGAAGAAGTAATGGTGGAGAAGAAAAAGTGATAAAGAGAGAGAAATGAGTGGTGGGATTTTTAATGAAGAGGATGGTGGTAGGTGGGATTTTAATAAAAGTGGTGGTAGGGGTTCACATAAAACTGAACCATACAAACCAAGCCGAACCAAGTCAAGTTGGGCCGAACCAACCAAGAAAACATGCAATACGGGTCTAAATACGTACACGTATACCGAGATACATGATACGAAAAATGGTCATTACAATATTCGTATATATGTATATGTATATATATATGTATGTATAATTTAAAAGGAATAGAAATTAGATATATATCAAACACCCACCAAACCGAGCTTATCCCAAGCCCAGTCGGGCCAGGCTCGACCCAGCCCACCCGAGCTGAAACCTCAGCCATCCCAGGTCCAATTTCCCAAACAGTAGCAGCACCCAGCTCGGGCCCAACCCGAGCAAGGAACCCGACCCCTCCCCTCTTGTGTATATATACAATCGGAAGAGATAGGGAGATGGCAGCAGCCGCTCGACCTTAACCCTAAACAACGCCACCATTTATCACCTACGTGCGTACCCAACACCCTGGACGGCCACCGGCGACCCCGTGACGTCGTACGACCGTCGAACGGTGGCTGGAACCGCACAAACAGAGCACATCAGCGGCTGTATCTGCGCGAGCAAGGTATCAACTTTATTCACACCTTTCTTCCTGCATAGTTGATTATTTTCGATTCTGTAAATTGCGTTAGAGAGCCTATATGAACCCCTTCAAACCCCCCCAATAGTTTCGGGTAAAACCCCAGGGTTCGCTCGAAAGATCGAGCCAAAATTTTTGAGAAAACTTGTGGAAAACAGAGCGCATTAGTGACAGCCCATGACCCAACTTGGAAGTCGGATTTTGATCTATGCTTTAATAGATTTCAGAAACTAATTGAACACAATTAAATTTAATATAACCAAGATCAAAATGCAACTTGTAGTTCTGTTTTTAATGTGTGTGCATGAATTAAATCGTTGATGAAGTTGGCGATAAATCTATTTTTCAAAAACTAGAATTTCATCGATACGACGTGCGTCCTGCCAATCCGGGCAACGTGGTCGTACACCATAAGCATCGAAGGGCGTGTACGGATATTGCGGACGTGTGGGCTTTGACGGAATTTGATGCGTATCCGTCGAAATTCACCGTATCGACCTCTTTGTAAATTTTCCAATTACTTTGTGCACGTTCGTCAGATCGAGACAAAACTTGTGCCAGCAGGACCGTATCATTTTTCTGATCCTGTATGCCAAGTTTGGTCCGATTCTGAGACAGTTGATCGGATCGTCGTTTCGCGGTCCCCACGATCCGATTCAACGGGCAATTTTGTGCACGGTCCATCGGAATCCAAAATTGGAGATACCGTTGGGTTCGTATCATCAAACCGAATCCGTAGACATGTAGTTTGACGACTTTAGAGATCATTGACTCTGGCACGCTTTTTGGTGCAAAGCGGGTCCAACGACGGACACCGTTTTGATCCAAAATTATCGTTTTGTCCTGTATCCAGAATTGGACTTAAGGACAAACAATCCTAGCTAATTTGACTATTTTGAGAATGTTGGCAATGTCTGTTTCAGCTTTCGGAGATAGTTATGATGATTTGGACTTTATGGCTCACCAGTTGACTATATTTTGTGGGATCTGCGTGCAACCTCCAGGCAAGATACCTTGCCTCCCTCTATAGTTTAATTTTATGCTTATAGTTTTTCCTGTGATTATTTGGTTATCATTTGGTTACTCTAGTTCTATGGATTTATATGTTATTATCAGTTTTCTAGTCGACTTGATTTATATATGTTCTTCATACAATGTTCACTAGTTCTTTGACTTGCCTGTATATCATCTTCATGACTTAATAGTGTAGATATGCCAGGCTTGTTCACCTTATGAGTTCATATTAGAGTTGTCCTTACCTGGTCTCGACTGAGTTGTACCATATCGTTACTTGTACCTCGACTGGTTCGTGTCATAGAACGAATACGTGTAATTGAACTGCTAAATCCTTGTTATTGTTTCCTTGGCACCAGAGAGTCCACTCGGGACGAGGGTGTTTGTCTTAATCTGTTGCACCAGAGAGTCCACACTCAAACGAGGGTGTTTGTCGTGTTCATTGGCACCAAAGAGTCCACACTCGGGACGAGGGTGTTTGTCGTATTTACTTGCATCATAGAGTCCACATTCGGGACGAGGATGTAGTACTTGCACCAGAGAGCCAACACTTGTCACGAACCGCTCCCGAATAATCGGATACGAGTCGGACACGCCCAGCCTTCGTCGATGGACACGACGAAGTAAGCTGTACAATACTAAGGAAAACTTCAAGTCACATTGTATTGTAAACAAACACAGCTTTTATAACTTTTCTAGAATGATCACCAATATCCACCAAGTCATTTTAGTACAAAATCAGCCGGAGACAAATTCGATCAAATAAAATAAATATACAATAATGAATATCTAAAATACAATCTCCAGAAAATAAATAAAATAAAAGCTGTGATATCCAATACAATCACATGCTCTATGTGGCCTCAAGCTCACCTGCAACGTATCCTGTCAGAAAAAGAGCAAAGTACAACCCCGATAAGAACAATATACAATGCAATCTGTAATACAGAATACAAGGTGAAACTAGAATACCAGAACTGGAAATGAAACTACGGTACCAGAAATAAAATGTAAAACTGCAGGCAATGAACGACAATCAATATGCAAGACAATGAACATGGCTATCAATGTACGAGGCAATGATCACGACAATCAATATGCAAGTGTGACAATTTGAAATATTAAACTAAAGTGTGACCGGCTTAGGAGCACAATCAATCAATGAGTCAATCAATTCTACAAGGTCTGGCTTTATCGTACATGAAGTGTACGATTAGGCTATCCACAATACCTATGTTGGGTGTGGTCAGCTAATATTTCCTCCAATCTCTGCAATAAACAATGACTCACAAGCAATGAACAATGTACAAGACAATCGTGTGTATCTCGTGTCCGATATGAGAACATGGCACAGGAATGTAAGACATAAAGACAAAGTAAAAGTCAAGTCGGTGTACTTGCCTCGCCTTGGAAGCACAGGAGTAGTACTGCATGGTTGTAAATGAATCACCTGGTAGTTGTACAATTTGTTAGGGTTGAAATCAAGCAAGTTAGCTAAAAGCTAAATATTTATAAACCCCTTAATAGTTTAATATCTTTATGAAAAATAGTTTTTAAGTAAATAGATTCATCTATTAGTCTACTATATATAAACTTGATTTTTAAACCATATTTTTTCTTAGAAAAACATAATATAGTTTTTATCAAAAATAATTATTAATACCATACTTTAATCTATTTTGTAGCTACAAAAATCACTTACTAGAAAATATTTGCTATCTTTCATATTCTATTAGATAACAATTATTATTATTATTATTAGATAAAATACTTTATTAGCATTAAATGAAACAAGTTAATAATCTACATATACCAGCAAAACATTTACAAAATACTAAGATGATACTATAAAAAATAATAATACTGAAAATGAAAGATTTAGTCCCAGCCCATCAGAAAATAACATACTATATAATTAGGTTCCTGAACTGGCCCAACCCATCAAGATTTACTAACAGCAACAAATAATTGCATTATTTGTTCTGAAGCCCAAGCCCTTAACATATATGAACCTATATAACCAATATAATCTCTCACCCCCATGTTCCCAACTGTACAAACCCAGCCCATGGCCTAAGCACTCAGGAATATATTAAAACCTTACAACACTCTCTCTCTATACTCATTATTGTTTCGCTCAAAATCCTCATATTTGGACTGATGTAGAAAATTGAATGAGGACTCGATTGGCTCTTCGGTGATCAAAGCTGGCTCTATGAGGCATAAAGCTGGGTCTATGAGACTCTCTCTCTACAGTCTATTTCCTCTCAACCCATTCACTCTTCAAAAACTCACTCCCCTCAAAGCTAACTGTTCCCACAACACCAGTATAAATGGTCAACAAAATTGATGGAGAGAGCCGCGTTGGCTGATTCCTCCATGTTTGAAAGGCCACAGGTGGCTCCTCGGATTCCGAAAGGTCACCAGGAACAAAACTAAGAGAGGAAACTCTCTCTCCATCATTCACACTCTTCTCACCATTTTCTTCAACCTCCTAACAATTCCCCACCACTACACAGAAACAAGAAATGATGTCGACAAAGAACAAGGAGGAGAGAGGTGGTTACCTGGCGGTTACAAGTGGTACGATCTCGGGAAGGCGGTGGTGCTGACCGCGGCGGTCGGCGGCCAGATCTCGGCTAGGCGAGAGGTGGTTGAGGTCGAGGTCGAGGTCGAACATGGACGGCGGTGACGGGATGATCGGGCCGGAGTGGCGAGGCGGAGGCGTCGTCGTCGACAGATCTGGCCGATCTGGATCGCCAGGACCCGGCGCTCAGTCCAACGACGCGGTCCTCGAGGCGACGTGAGGTCAGCAGCCTCGATTTAGGGTGGCGACCCGATCGACGTCGGCCGATGTCGACGTGAGACTCCGGGTGGCTTCAAAGACGTGCGGCACCAGTAGGCGGTAGGAAAACTCGGCCACGGGGTCGACAAGGATCGCTGGCGATGCCTAGACAGAGCAGTCACCGATGGTCAGTTCCGCTGGCTGTATCTCGCACGGGAGGTCGCCTATGCTGCAGATATGGCCGGACACGGCTCGACGAGGCGGCGAAGATACGATCATCGGTTGTGCAGCAGCTCCCAGTGAGGTCGGTAAAGTCCGCGGTGGCGGTGGCGTTTGGCAACTCCGACCGGCTACGTGACGGATATTGACTTGGAGGGGGTCTGATGGTGAAGCCCGACGAGATTTCTGGTGGCCGGATGTGGTGGCACGCGGTGGTGGACGGCCGGCGATCGACTGGGATATGAACTGTAGAGTGTGTATTGGGAAGTGTGACAGTGGAATGATATGATGTGTCAGTGAATGATGTGTACAGAAATTTATATTAAAATATTTGATGGCAATGTAGTAAATATGCATAAATCTGGGGGTAAGAAATCAATTTAATAACTGATTGTGTTATTGCACTAACCACAAAGTAACTAATTACATGACTAAATAACTACCAACTAAGTACATTTATTAATTAATCAAATTATATTAATAAATATTTCTAAACATTAAAAAAATATAACATATACTCCATAATGTGGGGTCCTAACCAGCCTATTAATTGGAAGAGGGGAAACATTCAAATATAAGCATGGGTCACTAGAACTTGAATGGACATAGGCCATTTGGTTGAGAGCCAGAAATTGACAATTACAAATAAGTTTAGATTACGAGTTAATTAGTAACAATAATCTTATCAAAATTTGATAAATAATGAGAAAGGTTGGGATTAACTAAAAATCAGGAAAATCAAAATATAAAATCAATTAAACAGTGAAAATATAAACCAGTGTCCTAATCCACCACACTCAAAAGTTTAGGAATTTAAATAGAATTAATCAGTTAAAGTAGTTAACCGAATAAAATAATATTTCTACTAAACAATCTTTAGAAATTAAGAAAATCTTAAATTCACCAAAATTGATTCTAGGAAGTTACAACACTCGGGACGAGGGTGCCTTGCCATGAACTAACCAGAGAGTCCACACTCGGGACGAGGGTTAGTGATTAGTTCAAACCTGTGAGTCCACTCGGGGCGAGGGTTTGGTATTCCATTGATCTCGTGTTCACTTGTTCATCCAGCAGTTCAGTTACGTGTAGTTGTTCTTGTATTCCAGTTCATAGACACATGTCAGTAGCCATTTGTCGTTAGTCACTTGGTAGCAGTTTGGTCGTAGTCTCGTGCCATGTTCAAGTGTCTTTTCTTGTTTATATCCCATTTATATTATCATGCATGATTAAACTGCTAGATAGGCATGTTTTTATGTATCTTGCTATGTCCTCTGAGGACCTGATGATCTCTTCAGGTTTAGTGATTGTATGGAGTTAGCTAGTAGTTCTGGATGGCGGATGTGATGATACGCTTGCGGGATTCAGGTATCGTCATTACGTTTATTATCTGCTCGTGCTTTATGTTCCTTATCATGATATACTCTTCTGGTTAGTTACTTTTATAGACTCATATCATTTTTTAGAGTCTAGTCGGACATATATGCTAGTGGGCTGCAGACCACGACCCATACTTGTTCATTCATATTTCGTACACTTATTGTGGATTTGAGATATAGATTTGTTTGCCATGATTTGGCAGTTTACCCTAACCGTGACAACGTTTACGTATTCGAGTCGGGCTGGAGTCTGCTTGATGCGTAGCTGGCTTGCTCACGAGCTCGCATCCGAAAAGCGGGTGCGGGTCGTGACATGGGTTGTAGTGTTCTGTCACTAGCATAGTGCAGTCCATTTAGTTTCTCAAACCAGGAATTAACTTAGTGTTCAGGCCTTGCATGACACCCATAGGATTTCAATCAATGCATTGTGTAGTACAATTGCCATGTTCATGTTCTGTTCACTGTGTGGAGACCATGTGGTATCAGTTGAGAGGAGATTATAGGCTCTGTCTACCTTAGTCTCATTACCATCATATCCTCATAGCAGTCCAGAGACTTTTGCAGTAGCCCCATGTTTAGTTCACTACTTCCCTAATGCTCTGTCCTATATTTTACTTTTGGTCAGCCCAAATGGTTAGTTCCCAGTTGCACATTCGACCCAGTTAGTATTGGTTCAGTCCTTTAGCTAGGTTGTCCTGCATATGATGTTCTGTCCTTAATTTCCTGAGTGTTCAGCCCCACAAGTGGTTTTGACATCAGTCCATTTCCTCACTGCTGACCCTACCATGTATCAACTTCCCTTAGCATCAGGTATAGGATCATGGCTACTTATGGAGTGTACATGAGATAGGCTAGAGCAGAGTATTAGAGATTAAGTTAGAGATTAAGTTAGAGATTGAGTTAGAGTTTGAGTTAGCATAGGGTATAGGCATATATGTTTTATATTGTATGTTATATATATTTACTTAACCTATGATTATATATGGTTATATTGTATAGGTTAGTTAGTGAGGGAAGAGGGGTATGATATATGGGTTAGAGTTAGGAGCTATATAGGTAACGAGACAATGCATGTATGAATGTAGGTAAATGAGCATGGATCCATGTATGCATGTGTAGGCTATGAATATAATCCATGTATGAATGTATATGAATATGAACCTGTGTATGTATGTATCTAAGCATGTATGTAAATATGTATATTATATATAATATGTGTTGATTTGTGACTTGTGATGTTGCTTGGTTGCTAGTATAGGCTTGGTTAGGCCTAGTGAAACTTGACTGGACTAGGATTGACCTAGTTGACTAGTATAATTGACTAAGGTTGACCAAAGTTTGACTTGGACCTAGTTTGACCTAGAAATCATGTAGACTGCATTGTGTCTTTCATTTTTCTTGTATTTTACATATCATGACCTGTACTGCTCTATTTAGGACATTGTGACTCCGGTGCAGACATCTGATATTACACTACTCTTTTCAGAGTGTCAGGCGAGTACATTCTCTGATAGTTTTCTCATTTATTTGTCAATTACTGTACTTCAGTTCTAGTTAGTTTTATGTGATTCTCTGTTACAACACGTATGGATATTTCTGGATTCATGTATGCGACACACATACCATATTGTCTGACCTCTATTACTGGAATCATTCTGGAATCATTGCTAGTATCATCATGTTTGGCTGGACTCATCTCGATTCTCGTGTCGAATTCTGGATTCACTTGTATTGCGGGGCGGAGAAATATTGAGTAAGACATGTAGACATACCCCAAATCTGGAATCTTCCAACTGGAATCTACTGGAAGCATAGCCATCTCTCGCCTGATCAGTGAGTGATGTGCCTGATACCTACAGCCGTTTACATGTCGATCTCGGTATTTCAAAAAACACTGTTAGAATATAGCTGGTCTCACCTGGATTCTTGATCACTGACTAGAATCGTCTTGTACTGGATTCATCTTGTATTAGATTCATCCCGTACTGGATTTACATAGGATTTACACTTGTTTTACATTTACTGTCTGGACTTATCATGTTACTCTAGTTCATTTAGAATTTTATTTTACAGTCTTCATTGTCATGATTCTTCTCTTGTTTTAGTTACCTTACTTTCCTTGTATCTTATCTGTTTCTCTATACCATCACCTGAATATAAACTACCATGCTCATCAATAAAACTGTCTATAACTGCTTTATAGTTCTCTGTCATTTACTTGGATTTTCTAGATGAGTTGTACTCGTTCCTGTCCTGACTGGACCTGTTGAAAATTTTACAGATGATTGCCCTGAGGACACTTGCCCTACTTACTATGGACCAGGAGATGGTTTAGCTACCTTTGGCCTCGACACTCAGAGTGATCGGGAGACTAGCTAGTTGACTTGGTTTAGTTTCTTGTTTTAGAACTTGAATTGTAATAAGTTGTGATATTGTTCTGTTTTGAGATTGTTTGAGATTATATTATTTAGTAGTTGGTTTTATTGTTAGTTATAAACTTCTGTGTTATCATATCGTGCTTAGACTGTGATTGAGATTCATTATATCTATACTTGTCCTCCGTTCGGAGTTGAGATTTGACAAGTACATTATATAATTGCGTGAGTTGTTATTTAGATAGTGACCTAGAACAGCGTTCTACCGCCGACGCTGCGGCGTAGGCTGGGCGCTGTTACGTACTCGTACCCTCACAGTGGGTGCGGGTCGTGACAACCTCCCATTAAAAAAATGAGTGGCAAACTTTAAATAAATCAAAAATGGACTTCCCTCAAGTAAAATAGGAAGTGCCATTAGAATTTCCCTTCGATCCCCATTTATTTTCAAGGGAGAAGACTCGCCTGACATTTTGAAAAGAGAAATTCTATAGGCACTACAAAATTTACTTAGGCTAGCCCATTACTTCAGGACAACCTAGATTTTTGTATTTTTACTCAAGACAGTCCAAATTTTTTTTTTTGAGATGTCCACATTCCTCCACCCCACGCCACGTCGCGCCCCCCGCCATCGCACGCCCCCGCCGCGTCCCTTGCCACAACACGCCATCGCAGCATCCAGGGTCGGCTCCAGCATTTTGAAGGCCCTAGACAAGTCCAAAAAATTAAGCGCTTATCTCTCTCTATATATTTTATTATTTTATTTACAAGTAAGTAGATATATTACTTTACGATCTCTTCCACTTATGCGTTCCGTCCCAATCTTTAAACAAATTAATATTAGAAGTCTCACAAGACAAAAAAAGATACTAGAAACTAGAAAGGAGGAAAAAAATCAGCATTGACACGTTTGTTGTGGAAGGGGGAGACTGTTTCATTTTTTTATGTAGGAGATATTTTTTTTTTGCGAAAAAAGTGAGAGAGAGAAGACAGAGAGTTGGCTTAGAAATAGATGCAACATTTTATTTTATTATTTTCTTTTGAATGCTATTTGATTCTTCTTCAGACAACCATGGATCTCCCTTTGGTCGGGTACAAAATAATTAAAATTCAAACAAAATGGAGGCCCCCTGGGGGAGGAGGCCTTAGGCGGCTGCCAAGCCCGCCTCCCCTTGGAGCCGGCTATGGCGCGCCTCTATCGCCTGCTGCTGTTCCCGACGCCGATGCTGATGCTAACACCGTGCCCTCCTGCCGTCGTGCTCCCCCACCGTCGCGCTTCTTCGCCGTCGAGGAGGAGGTTGAGGAGGAGGTCGAGGAGAGGAGGAGGCGGAGGAGATGAAAGGAGGAGGAGGAAGGAGGAGGAAGATTGTCAAAACATTTGACAGACCTTCATATTGGAAGGACTGTCAAATATTTCGATAGTCCTAAGGACTGTCGAAAAATTTGACAGTCCTACCGGACTATCGAAATATTTGACAGTCCTGAAAAAAAAAAGGGCTAGCGTGAAATATTTTTTCCGATGACAAACTTGTAAATAAGTAAAAAAAAAAAGGACTAACCTAAGTAAATTTTGTAGTGCATATGAATTTCAAAAAAAATAAATAAATCAACGAAGCCCCTATTTTCCCGCCGTGGCCGCCCTGGAGATAGGGGAAGCAGACGGCCAGAAGGCCCAGAGCCACCTCGAGAGGAAACAAGCCTCCTACTTATCACTGGTACTACTGTTCACACTCTCCTCTCCTCCGCACCGATCGAGACTCAAATTATCATACGCTCCGATTTCTGTTCTCAGGACGAGAAGTACGTGATCCATGGGGAGCAGTACAGCCAGATCTACTTCGCGCGTCTCCACAACACGAGGAGCATGCTGGGCTCTCGGGTCTCAGAGTGGAAGCCCCATCTCCCAGGTGGGTTGTTCGGTCGGTTAGGGTTTATGCGGTTCCGAAAATTGGGTTCTTCTTAGGGTTTTTAACTTTGCTGCGGGAGACTGGGACTGGTTGGGAAAAAATGGTGGCTTTTGACCAAAGGTGATTATTTGATCGATTGGGGTTTCTGACATTTCGGAAGTTGTTGTTTTTAGGGTGTTAGGCTTTGGTGCGGGAGTTTGAGTCCCGGGATATTAAGAAAATTGATGGCTTTTGGCCAAGCTGATAGTTTGATTGTCCATGGTTTCTGACATTTTGAAAAGTTGCCTTCTTTTAGGCCTCGTTTGGTTCACGGATTCAAGGAATCCGGAAAGGAAACTTGTACCTTTCCTTTGTTTGGTAGCCACAAATTTGGGAAACACTTTCCTGACATGGAGAAAAATAGGAGGAAAAATGGTTCCTCTCATGACCCATGGGATTCATTTTCCCTCCTCCTTTCCCAGCATTAATTACCAAACATTATGACAAAAGTAGCCTTGATTTATTACCTATTTTACCAATTAACTCTTCATTATAATTATGTTGACATTGGATATTGTTGGAACAATGATATATTTTTTCTTTCCTTTCCTACACTAACCAAACATAGGAAATGAAATTTGATAGGAATTCTACTTTCCCATCCCCATGGAAAATACATGGGAATTGATTTCCATTCCGTGAACCAAACGAGGCCTTAGGGTTTTTGGTTAGGTGCGGGAGCTTTTGAGTTTCGGAGATTGATAAATTTGGTGTCTTTTTGGCACAGGTGATAATTTGATCAATTAGGGTTTCTGGCATTTTGAAAGTTGGTTTCTTTAGGCCACGTTTAGTTCACGGAATCGTGGCCTTGGGAAAGGAAAGTCATTCATTTTCTATGTTTATATTCATAGGAAATGGGGAGAAAAGGAAAATGATTCCCAAAGGAAGGAAAAATAGGAGAGAAAATGGTTCCCCAACCCACCCAAGAATTCACTTTCCCACACTATAAGGATTCACTTTACCTCCTAATTTTCTTGCACTTCCCAAATACCGGAAAAGAAAATAGATATGAATAACAATTTTCCAAAGGAAAGGAAATGAGAAGGAATTGATTTCCTTTCCTTTCCTTTCCATTCCGTGAATGGAAGTTTGGTGTTTGCTAATTGGGAAATCTGATGTCTTCTGGCACAGGCGATTATTTTATCGATCACGGTTTTGGCATTTTTAAAGTCGTGTCTTCTAGGGGTCTGAGTGCAGGAGTCTGGCTTTAGGAAATTGGGAAATTTGATTTCTATTGGCCCAAACGATTATTTGATAAATTAGTTTTTTTTTGGCATTTCAACAGTTGTTTTTTTAAGGTTTTTGTTTTGGTGCTGGAGTTTGAGTTTTAGGAGATTTGGTAAATTTGATGGCTTTTGGCCTTAGAGTTCAGTTTTATTATTAATTGATCTATCGGAATTAAGGAAGTTTAGCTGTTGATGCAGGATTTGAGCTTATCAAAGTGGGGAAGTAGCTTTGCTACTACTAAATAACTCTTTTGTTGGGAATGCGATGTGATCCGAACATGAGTTGGCCCAAGATCCAATTCCAATTATCTACATCTCATGATCCCACTTCCTACTCGATGTGAGACTAAATTACCAATTCCATTTTCACCCCCTTTTGAGTGCTCAATCGGAAACGGGATACAATCAAACAATATAAATGACCAACTCCATTGTCACCCCCTTTTGAGCGCTCAACCGGAAACGAGATACAATCCAACAATCTCCACCTTAGCTCGTTTCCGCTAGCCGAGCACCCAGGAGATCCAACATATTGTCATCTCAATCCGTTCGACCACATAATCAAACTAGTCCGACACCTAGACCACATTATGGAGGATGCTTCTAACTCCACCATGAGAAGAGAGTCCGTATAATCCGATTATCGCATGAACGTTCAGTACCATCTGTCTCGAACCAATTAGAGCCGGCTAAACCAGCCACTGTAACCATGGGCTATGATGCCACTTATTGAGAATGCGGTGTGACCCGAACCGAAGTTGGTCCATGATGTGCGATATTGGACATGGCCCATATGCCTTAAAATGGAATTCTCATGTAAGGTCTGAACCAATTCCAAATTTTCAATTATCTACACCTCACGATCACACCTCCTATCCGATGTGGGGTTAAATTACCAACCAACTTCATTGTCACCCCTTATGAGTGCTCAACCGGAAATTAGATACAATCCAACATCTTTAGCCATAGTCTTTAGTGTTGGGTGTATAGTTATTTCCTTATCGGTTGATTGCTTATGAAAGGCTGTTTTCTCGGCAAGATCATGGATTTATCATGAGAGAGAAGAAAGTAGAAGGTGTGGAAAGAAAATGGATTTGCTCGAAGTAAAATATATGTTTTGCATAAAAAAGGCTGACATTAAAATTTAAATGGTAAAGTGGCAATTGTTCGATTCGAGATTAGAGGTGGAAGAGTTTGACTAGGTAAGTCTCATGGCTAGTTTGGATTGCAGTTACATTTAATCCCATCTGCTCAATTGTCCATTTCCAAAATTCTTGTTGGGCCAGCATTTCGGAAATGCCCATTTGAGCCCCCAAATGAACGACTTGTTCGAAGAACACAGCCCATCTAGAATGGAAATCGTTGGGCTCGTCCCTTGCATTTGGAACCAAATGGACTCCCGGATGAAATGTAACTGCAATCCTAACTGGCCCATATTCTATATCATTGTTATGTCTGCTTGGAATTGGATCATGATTATTCTTCTGATTCGCGTAAATTTGTTGTTATGAAAACTCTAGACTTACAGTTCATGGGTTATGATGAGAAAGAAAAGAAAAACAACAGACTTATTTATAAGTAAAACTGTTGTAGTATTGCTTATGTAACTATTAAGGTGATTGCTCTTTTGGAGGTTCTTTTTTGGCAAAATCGTGAGTTCTTTATCATGAGTTGAGTTGGTTAGGGAGCTTATTTTAAGAATACTGGACTACGATTGCCCTTCTAAAAGGTACCATTGACTGACTTGCATGCTCTTCCTTCTGGGATTTGAACAAAAAACTTGAGGTTTTGGACTTGCTAGTTTGTTTGGAACATTGTGCACAAACTTGTGAAGTTTTCATTGTAGATGGCCATTTGGAAGCAAACAATTTGGGACAATGACACAACACAACTCAACACTTCCAGTTGTAAGCCTCAATTATCATTCTCAACTAGAAACTGAAATAAATTTATCAAACTTTTGACATTTGTATTCTAATATCCTTCTAACATTAAAATATTTACAAACCATATGGTACTTACAGAATTTACAACGAATGACTCCCAATTAATAATATGCTATTCTAGAAATCCAAATGTCCGGAACACTCTGCTACCGATGTTACATCAAAAAGACCTGCAAGAGAACCCTGGGGTTTTGGGGGTGAGCTCATATGCTTAGTAAGCAGATCACTGCTACATCAAGTAGGTAAGTCTCATTTAAAATTTCACATTGCTAAAAATATAATGTCCCCAAAGAAATGTCACTACTTTGATGTAAAGATGAGTATCTTTATAAACAAAAGAAACTGAAAATAACACGACTCCAATGATGACTATGCGACGACATTAGGAAGGTCCTAGGATTCATTGTGGTGCATAGTCAAGCCATGCACTAGCATGCTAGCCTCTCACAAACGCTAGTCAACTGATCCCCAATATCTCAGGGGCTAAAATGTGGTCGAAAGTAAACATTGGTCACTACAACGTCTCCCCCGCATACATAGCTTCACCGAACTCCTATGACTTACTTAACATCGAATACTCATGCAACATGTCTCAACAACTAGTCAACTACATGTCCTACATTGCGACATGTAAAAACAAACTGCTAAGAACATAACGAACGGGACATGTGCAACATATAACACTATTTCTTTGGCAATAAAACAACAACTCTACAATTTCAAATATATTAATCAAAAATCATATATCAAAAATCATATATCAAAAACTGATGAGTATACATATACTATGTTTAAAGATGCTCAAAATATATAGAATACAAAAATATGACTATGTAAAATAATAAATAGGGATAAACCCACTTACCTTACCTGAACTATTCTTAATAACTCCAAGACAAATATCCTTTATGGAATAGAACCACCACTTCAAATGATCTCAAAAATCACAATATAGATCATAAAGCATTACTATATATTTATCAGTTACGAATCCAATCCCAGTTTGAATCCCAATAAACGTACTACTCAATCCTTAGCAATCCAGTATCATCTTTTAGTTACTTTGGGCAAGTAATTGTTCTTCTATATCAGTGTTCTAAATGGCAGGCGCCTAGGCCGTCTAGGCGGCGCGTAGGTGGTAGGCGGTCTCTCCGTATCGTATTTCGGTAGGTGGTGGAGTAAGCGACCAACGGAGGTTGGCGGCATAGGCGGAGGTGAGGTGGCGTAGGCGTGCGCCTAGGCGGAACAATACCTAACAAGATATTTTGGCCAAAAAGATTTTGTAAGCATTATGGGCCTATGATTCACTTTTACAAAACTAAAACTTTATAAATCTTCGTTCTACAACTTAATTATGCATGGAACACCCTTAAAATATGCATATTATGCAAAAAAAACTGTGATAAAATAGTAAAAAATGTTCAAAATGTATCGACCGCCTAGGCGGTAGGCGGACTCTCTCCGCCGCGTACCCCCTACCGCCGTTTAGAACCTTGTTCTATATATATGGTTCATAAAATCACCTTCATACATATAGGTGAACCTAAGGACTAAATATTAGAGAAATAATGGGTGGTAGAATTAAAAAATTCATAACAAAGTTTGGACCTTATGGCTTTGGGATTCGTCCGGGTAAACTAAACTTCATGCCTATATTTTTTCAACAGAAAAAACCCACCTCACATTACACAAAATTGACAGAATGATTGTTTTCTCCCTATTAAGTTAAGGAAATCATGTCTATATGCTTACTGATAGGTTCCCAAATGTGACTGATCTGAAACTGGGAAATAGTTGGAGTAATTCGACATTTCTAGGACAATTTGAAGAAGAAATTTGGGGAAGAACATAATTGACAGAGAAGGAATCTAGATCTAGAAATTCAAATTGCAAAGTAAAGAAACTTGGATACAATCTTCATGCCTTTCTTTCATTTTTTCTCCTAAGGATCACTCTCCTCCTCCTGATACCAAGATCAGTATTAGACTAAATGAAATGGGTTGCTGACTGACTGCCACTCTTCCTCCACTTGCGGACTCACCAATCCAGCTGGCTAAGGAGCTGACTGTGTGGTGTTGACTGGTCATCCAAATGGCACATGGTTGGTTGAGCTCTATGTAATAGTGAATCCTTGAATTAGTAGGGAATGCTATGTACCCGGACACTTGAACTTGCTTGGTATCCTGACACTCGAGCTAAGTGGGGAGTGTACTTAGCGATTGATACAAAATGGGGTCGCATCACTTATCCTAGGTTAAAAACTTAGCATGGTATACTACTCATTGTTAATTTGCAATTTTCTTATCCAAAACAAGATTAATTGACAAGATCGTTGTGGTTTTGTTGATGTTTAACAAGTTTCTGACACGAAAACACATCTTCCTCCTAAGCCCAAAAAGCAAAAGAACTGAAATTAAAACTGGCAATGCCAATTAAGAAGGGTCCAACCCAGATACCAATATTGCATGATTAAAACGAGGTTCTATTCCTTCAACAGAGTTTTTGGCTATGAAAGAAAAGTAGTTGACAGAAGTCTGCAGAAGGTGCAGACTCTGTTGTTAGATTCTTGATCTTATTAGTTTCAGAAATCACCTATATCTAGATGGAATAAAATAACAATTTAATATCTTGCAAATAATTTCTTATCCTCTGTCTTTTTGCTGTCTTGTACGCTTGAATGCATATTCCCTGAAATTCTTCTGCCCTTCTCTGTATATTTAAAAGATGTAGTTCCTTTTCAATTTATAACATATATATGATTACTATACAACTTTGCAAATTTAAAAAGTTCTGTTCGATGATTCTTTTCGATGATGTTGGTCTGTGCATTTACCAGCTTGCCTTAACCTTCCTCTACTCCATCAAAACTGCATGGTTCAATTGCGTTGCAGGGGGAGACAAATATGTGGTTTTTGTTTCGGGATTTAGTGTTGGGATAGCAGCAATTGCAAACCACTACAATACCAGCTTCTTGTTGACCATATTACCGGCTATTTGGGTGTGTATTGTAAATATACCAGACTCTGTATTGTTACTGGGAAAATCACAGTTTGAGTATCATTGCCTAGGAACAAAACCTTGTATCTCAAATAAACCGTGTTGTAATCGCTGGAAATTCGGTAGAACTTTCACAAGGCCTCCATAATAGACAGGTATTGTGATTATATACTTGAAAATGAGTAAAGCTAAGATTTGGTTTTATTCTGTGAGATTTTTTTTTTCCTAAAATTATTTGGCGAACAGCTAATTAATCTCTTGCTTGTATCATATAGTTTTAAGTGAAGACTACTCTTTGCTTTCTAGATCTTGCAGAAATTAGCTCCCAAGGATCAGTCTAAGCTATCTGAGCCAATCAAAGAACTGGATATCCTATTAACTCAGGTATATGATTTTATTTGGATGCACATTGCATTAGAGAGTGCTTTGACATCTTGTTCCGAATAGAAATTTATCAGAGGTTTCTCATATTTTTACTGCTCCCTTTTTGGGTATGTTTGTTCTACTTGTGCAGCTTGCAGTTGCTGTCCCTTCGGATATAATGCCAGGGTCTGGTGATACACATTAACAATACATAGAGTGACAGATGTATGCTCATCGTTTTAAAAACTTTGACCTCCTTCCAGCCTTTGCATAGATGCCTTTTTCCTTGGAGCATCAGTCTACAACACATTCTTGTTTTAAAAACTAGGCTAAATTACAATTTGATACCCTCAACTATCACGGTTTTTCAACCCCCACCCCCTCTCTCCGGCCGTGGGTGGCAGCGGACGACGGTGCGAGCAGATGGCGGCGCGTGGGACAGTGCGCGGCGGCGCTTGGGGCAGCGGGGGCGGGGGGGGGGGGGGGGAGGGTATGGGGTGGTCGCTGGTGGGGAAGGGGGCGGGTAGGGGGGGTGGTCGGGGGTGGGTAGTGGAGGTGGTCGCCGGTGGGGGAGGGGAGGGGGGGATGGCCGCCGGGGGAGGGGAGGGGTGGACGAAGTAGCAGCCGGGAGGGGAGGGGAGGGTTGTTTAGGAATAAAAAAAATTTATGTATCAAATTAGAAATATAAGTTGAGATAGGGTATTAAGTTAGTACCTATAAAAGTTGAGGGTATCAAGTTGAAAAACAGTGATAGTTGAGGGTATCAAGTTGCAATTTAGCCTAAAACTATGACCACCGCTTAGGATTCAGTGATGCCTTCGGAGGTTGAGGATTTACCTGAGTTAGAGTCATTTTGTTTTGAGCCGTTACCAGAGGCGTATGAGAGTAAGTCGACCATCTACGAGATACTCACTAGTTCGGCAAGATGTGTAGTTCACCGTACCTACATCGTGCCCCGTTTTCATCCACTGAGTACGCGAGAAAAGAACACTGTCGCTACCGATTTAGTCGAGATCGATAGATCGAGATCGGTTAAATCGGTCGAACGGGAACGATTGAATTAAGATTTTTTTTTCTCGTTATGGAAATGCTTCTTCGGAATCAAGTCTCATATTCAGCGGGTTGCGTCTCGAGGATTGGCTTTGTGGCTGAGTCGGGAGAGACCTCCCGTTGTTCTGTTTTTCATGCCGTACTTGCTTTGGCTTTGGTTTTCATGAATGCATTTTCGTGAATGCTTTTGATGGTTTTCATGTCGTGCGTTTTCGAACTTCGCATTCGTATCGAATTTCTTGAATAGTGCAGTGTTCTAATCAGTTGCTTATGCGATTGCAGGTGATCGCGTAGGCGACGTCTAAGCGCAGCCAACCAGTCCATCGCCTGAAGCAAAGACTAAGGCGAGTGGCTGACCTTCTTCGTCTCGACCCTCTGTTTCAGAATCAAATATGAAACACAAAAACAATGCTTGTCGTCATAGTGTAGAATCAATAAAATCATGACACGATTCTTCACAAAACACTTGCTATCGAACTGCTTTATATGAAAAACTGATGCCTGCTTTCTTATGCCTTATTTACTTAGCCTATGCAAACTAAAGGATGAATCGATTAACGTTTATCGCAACGATACGGCTAAAGTGCATAAATGACTAAGTTCAAAGAAAGGGTCAGTTTCACACCAAAAGAGAAAGTTAAAGGTTCTAGTAAAAAGATAGAATATTTCATGAATATGCAAAAACGGTCATTGGACAACTTATGCATAAGACGTAGTTTCCTCGAACGGTTGTCTAGGCCAAGGAACCGATTCAGCCAAGGAGGAACGAGTATAGCAAGCGCCAGCAATGAATCAGCGCAGGTGATTCGGGAACTTTCGCATAGGGCTCGCTACCCGTCGCGAAAGGGTCGTCATCTAACCCAGATATAGTCCATGATGGCTTGACATTGCCAGTGACCTTCTCCTTTCACTGCTTGAACTAACGCACGTGATATGGGATGATTATGATAACTACTCAATGTATACAATTTCATAAGCTTGCTTCAATACATGTTAACATGCAAATCAATCAGGATGGTTAGAAAGATCACCAAATAGCTAACATGTTTTATAAAATTGTTTGAACCAAATGCAGAGTTTGGATTTAATTAGCTACTCGCCAGTACATGTGATCGTACCGACCCTCGCTCTTTGCAGGTGATAGGAATCAAGGAGAACGCGCCAACTGACCAAGGCGACGTTCGTGTTTTGAAGCTTCGACCGCGCATCGAAAACTCCCGTCGCATCAACTTTTGAAGACTCTCTGTAAGTCCAAGAAACATGTCTCGACATCCCTCGCATCCAGGTGGCTGGAATACTTTTGTTGTAAATGAGAGATATATGTATGGAACAACTATCTCATCGATACTCTTTTTGTAATCGAGTCATGTTGTAAAGCCCGCGCGGCACGATTGTAATAGAGTCTGTAAATAATGTTATTATCAATAAAATGCAAAGTTTCTCTGTCTCAATGTGTTGTTCAATTTGTCTGCGCTCTCTCTTAGATGTTGTGTTTCGGATTATCTTATGACTATGCCTTGTGCGATCGTAGCCTAGATTCGCACGGCATCATGTCCGGGGACGACTACCGATTCTTCAGAATCGGGGCATAACAAGATGTACTAAGAAAAATGAAATTAGCAATAAAGCAATAATGTTCAGTAGTTTTGCAACATGTACTTGTCTTCTGACAAGCTCATAGCCTAACTCTTCAACTCCACCACCAAAAGAAATTTAGAAACCATATTATTTGGCCTTAAGACCAAGCTCCAATCTCTCGAGGAAAATGGAAAGGAAATTAAGAGAGAAAGAGAAGAGAGAGAGAGATAGTAAAAGGAAAAATTGAAATAAAAATCGAAGGGGTATATATAGATGTAAACCCTCAAATTCTTAAAGAATTTTTTTATTAATGATAACATTTATGCATTGAATATAAGAGTTCTATTTATAGTTTAAATACAAAAGTTAAATTGTAAAAGTTTATATATAGAGTTTTAATTATAAAGTTTTATTTATAAATATTTATCATACAATAAATATTTTGAGTATGTAAGTATAAATAGAATTTGTTTGTTATAAATAATTACAAATATTTTTATTTATATATTTTAGGGTTAGGGATTATTTCTAGGATTATTTAGGTTATATATCTAAATATTTAAAGTTTTATTATATGATATATATAAATGTTTCTTTCTATATATTATTAAATTGTTATTAATTATAATATTTTATTTAAATTATTTTTAAGATTTTGGGATTATATATATATATATATATATATATATATATATATAGAGAGAGAGAGAGAGAGAGAGAGAGAGAGAGAGAGAGTCATAGGAGAAAAAAAAAGAAATTAAGAAAAAAAAGGTGAACAGTGCATGCGGACGCTGTTCACTTATACTTGTTCGAGCCTGCACTTGAGAAGGAGATAGAAAATCCTATTTTTTTTTCAAATCGTGATTAATCCTTGTTTGAGTCAAACCAATGTAATCCTTAAATCCTTCTCATCTCCTAATCCAACCTGAATTCAAAATCCAATTTTCTATATATTCTCTCGAGCCATTGTTCTGTCGAATTACTCCAAGAAAACCCAAAATCCCACGAGACGACTCCATCCAATCTCGACCCTCTCCGACTCGTGCAGCCGCGCGCCACCTGTCTCACCACCGTGCGCCACGCCGGAGGACCCCTTGCCAACTGACACAACTGCAATAGCTGCCGAAACCTCGACTGCAAAATTGACATACCGACAGCGAGGTACTAGATTTCTCAATCAATTATTTTTCTGTATACTCAACCGGTTCCCAAACTATATGATCCTTTAGAAGCCAACCTAACCAACTTAACTCCTGTAAATTATTTTGGGTTGAAGTCGTCTGGATTCGATAGAAACCAAATAAAAAACCATAAAAAAAATTAGCGAATACTTTTATATAAATAGTATATAACAGCCATTGCACTGTTTGGGAAGGCAACTCCTTGTCAATCCATTAACAATTTTGGAAAATAAATTGAACAATCATGCAGACAACATGTAGGACATCGAAACAATGTTTTCACTTTTATTTTTTGTTTGCTATATATTGAGAAAAAATAGGTTAAAAATTATCAAAAATATTTTTTAAAATTATTGAAAAACTCTGATACGGAGTCCGTCCCAACAAACCAGATGACCTCATCGCAACCCAAGGACATCTAAAGATGTGTACAGACATTGCAGACGTGTGGGCTTTGACGAAATTCGAATTAGTTACGTGTGCGCAACGAATTCAACCTGTATCCGTCGAAGAACGACATATCGACCACTTTCAAAAAATCCTAATTACTTTGTGCACGTTCATCATATCGCGACGAAACTTGTGCTATTGGACTCGTATCGTTTTTTTGGTTTTGTGACCCAAGTTTGGTCTGATTCTGAGACAGTTGACCGAATCACCGTTTTGGCGACCCACGATACGATTAAACGGGTGATTTTGTGCATGACTCATCGAAATCCAAAATTCGAGATTGAATATCTTTCTGCAGCCATGCGACAGGAAAAAAGAAAACGAATTCATGCAGTTGAAGCAAGGAAATATAACGGTACGACAGTACACGGCAGAATTCAACAAACTGGCCAAATTTGTTGGAGTGTACCTGCCTACAATTGCAAGTCACGTTCGACGATTCGAAGTAGGTCTGCGTCCCTCTATCGCTGCCAATGTTTCGGTGCCTGAATACGAGACTATGGGCGAGTCACTTATCCACGCCCTCCGTCTGGAGCCTCAGTATCCTCCTGTCACTACTGGCGCTGTTCACTTTAATAACAAACGCCATAGTAATACAGGATGCAACAATGCGCATAAGCTTCCAAACCACGACAACGGAGGCAGCAACCAGGGGAGGAACCGAGTAGTTTGCAATCACTGCCACAAGGTGGGACACATGGCTAACGAATGCTTAATAAAAATTGGAGCATGCTTTGAGTGCGGTCGAGTAGGGCATGTCGCACGCAACTGCCCTGAAGGTGGGTCGAACCAATGGCCCCTGCAACACCAACAGAACCGAGGCCAAGCACCTCGGGCTACACATACCGTGCCACAAAATGGCCAAGACCGTCGCCCCAATGCCCAGGGCCGCATCTACGCCATGACCCGGGACGAAGCGTTCGCATCTGACACAGTCGTGACAGGCACACTGCATTTCAATAACAAACCTGCTCGTATACTGTTTGATTCAGGTGCTACGTATAGCTTTATATCGACGGATTTTGTCGTCGAACACAAATTTCCTGTGACACTGCTGGGCCTTAATCTTAGTGTCAACATACCGTCGGGCGCGTCACTCCTTGTAAACTTAGCCTGCGAAGACGGAATTATCTGTATAGGTGGTCAAAAGGTAGGTCTCAATACGATAGTCCTAGACATTAAGGACTACGATATCATTCTGGGAATGGATTGGCTCGGTCCGTGCAATGCAACCATCGACTGCGTCGAAAAGACGGTTACCTTCCGTATACTTGGAGTGCATGAATTCTGCTATTCGTGTGGTGAGGCATCGTAGACCTGCATGGTGATCTCGTCAATATCGGCTCGCAGGATGCTGTATTCCGGGTGTGAAGGCTATTTAGCGTCTGTTCGAGACATGAGACAGGATGGTGCAAACGCGGGTCAGGCCAACGTTGTGGCAGAATTCCCAGACGTGTTTTCGGATGAGCTGCCCGACATGCCACCTGATCGAGAGATAGAGTTCACCATTGACACATTCCCTGATACCCGATTGATCTCTAAAGCTCCGTACGTAATGGCCCCTACAGAGCTTAAGGAACTCAAAATACAGTTGCAAGAGTTGCTCGATAAGGGATTCATATGGCCTAGCGTCTCGCCATGGGGAGCGCCCGTATTGTTTGTCAAAAAGAAAGACAGCTCAATGCATCTTTGTATCGATTACCGAGAGCTGAACAAGGCCATCGTCCGAAACAAATATCCATTGCCCCATATAGATAACCTGTTCGATCAGTTATAAGGCGCCTCTGTGTTTTCTAAAATTGATCTTCGCTCGGGTTACCATCAACTCAAGATTAAGCCAGACGATGTGTCGAAGTCAGCCTTTCGTACTCGATACGACCATTACGAATTTCTGGTAATGCCGTTCGGCCTAACGAACGCCACAGCTGCTTTCATGGATTTAATGAATCGGGTGTTTCGACCCTTCCTCGACAAGTTCGTAGTAGTCTTCTGTAATCCCCCTTCCCGAAATTTTTAATATATTTTTATTTATTTATTTATTTTATTTGAATTACGATTTTTAGAATTTTATAAATAATTAATTAGATAATTATTACGGTGGATGACTTTAGCCACGGTTGAGTTTTGAAGTACCAGATGGCTAGAAATCATGACACGGATAGCGTTATCACGTGCCTTGACTAATGTGTTAGCCATGGTAGGGAAGACCCAGCCATAAGTATGTCATAACTAGAAAAACCAGGCCAAGTTGCGACCTAACCTTTAAAGACATTTTAATTATTTATTAATTATATTATTGACTTGTAGGAGATCCGGTTGTGTCGATTTAGCTCGGACTAGATCCGAACCGAAACCGAGCCCATGTAATCTTGTAGTGAGGCCAAAGACGTCCATGTAGACGTACATATTACATTTATTAATTTTGATTGTCCAAATAGGCATTTCATATATAAAGGATATATATATATATATATATATATATATATATATATATATATATATATATAATATTTTATTGTTATTGAATTGATATTCTATTTTAGAAATAGGATGAACACCATACTTAGCTACCATTGTGCAGTTGGCGATATTTAGGCTATACCTGCAATTTCAAATACATCTAGTATTGAATCACTGTATTTTGTTCTCCTACATTTTGTTATTATTATTGTTATGATAATTGATGTGTATATATACGTATATAATTATTATTGGTTATTTCCTATTTTTGATAATAAATGTATTTTATATCTGTGTACATATGGTTATAATAACACTATACTAGGAAGATGTAATATTATGATTTTTATAGAAAATTGGAAGTATTATATCATATATATATATATATATATATATATATATATATATATATATATATATATATATATATATATATATATATATATATATATATATAGGCATATAAATATATATTCAGAATTTATTAATGTATATACATATATACGTGTTATATATATATAGGTGTGTATATATGTATATATACATGTATAATAGATATGAAGTAAAGGCAAACCCGATCCCGGCCCAGACCAAGACCCCACACCCCAGGCCGAGACCCCAACTTCCCACAGAGCAGCCCAACCCGAGAGAGAGATATGTATATATACGTGTATATATATATATATATATATATATAGTAGAGAGATCGAGGGAGAGAAAACGAGAGAGAGGATGAGAAAAACCCTAACCCCGCCCACATAGCCTGGCCACCGTCGCCTCGCGCGTGCCCCTGGACGTCGCTCGCAGCCGCCGGACCACCGCTGGAACTGGCCGCACTCGGCCACACAACAGCGGCAGCGGCCAGAGCAACAACCGCAACAGCTGTAGACGCCAAATTCACAGGTCTTATTCTCCTCCATCGTTTAATCATTTTCCCTTCCAATTGATCCTTTTTAATCGCAACATATTCACCTAAAAACCCTGCTAATTAGTTTGTATAGGATCGGATTCGATTAGACAGTAGGTCGAATGAGAAATCGATAAAAAATTGTCAGAAATAGGACAGTTTTAGGTATTCAAACACCAATTTGGAAGGCAAACCATTGCCAAACCATCGGCTGATTAAAGAATCTAATTGAACAAGTTTTTAGACAACATATACGAGGTTAAAACCATTCTTGTAGTTCCTGGTTTCATTAACTATGTACAAAGTAATTTGATTTCCAAAATCAAGAAAAACCTATGAAAACTGTTTTAGAAATTTAGGAAAAACCTTCGATACGACGTGCGTCCCGCCAATCCGGGCGACGTGGTCGCGAACCGAAGGCATCGAAAGGTGCGTATCGGCTTCGTGGACGTGTGGGCTTTGACGGAGTTCAAATTGGTTGTGTGTGCGCGACGAATTTGATGCGTATCCGTCAAAATTCACCGTATCGTCCTCTTTCCAAATTTCTCAATTACTTTGTGCACGTTCGTCAAATCGAAACGAAACTTGCGCCAACAGGACCGTATCATTTTTTTGGTCCTGTATGTCGAGTTTGGTCCGATTCTGAGACAGTTGATCGGATCGTCGTTTTGCGGGCCCCACTATCCAACTCAACGGACGATTTTGTGCACGGCCCACCGGAATCCAACTTTGGACATACGGTTGGGTTCGTATCAGAAAATCGGACCTGTAGACATATAGTTTGACGACTTTAGAGACCATAGACTTTGTCAAGCTTTTTGGTGCAAAGCGGGTCCAATGACGGATACCATTTTGACCCAAAATTATCGTTTTGCACCTGTGTCCAGAATTGGACTTAAGGACAGGCTATCCTAGCTAATTTGACTATTCTAAAAATATTGGTAATATTTATTTCAGCATCCAGAGACTTTTGCATGTGTTGACTGTGTGGCTCACTGAGTGGTATAGTATTATCGGTTTCACCAGCTAAGGACATCAGGCAAGTGCACTTTCTGATTGCTTTTCGATTCATAGTAGTTTACACATTTCATGTTTATACATATGTCTTACTGCTTGTTGACACGCTCGTCACACGGAGACTAGTATCATGGATCTCTACTTACTATATTTCGTCATTATCATGTTTTCGTGTTTCGTGACTTGTTCGAGTCCATGAGTACTAGTCGAGAGGAGAAATATCTTAGTAGACGTGTGAACTACCCCTTACCCATCCCAAAATGTCTATTCTTGAATAATAGCAGCTGCACACGACACGTGCAGGGTGTCGGATTTACCTCCAGCCGTTCACATATCGAAACTGATATTTCAAACCACATAGATAGTTGTCTTTTATTTGTTTCCTTGTTTTCTTCACCGCTTGCCATGACATCAGTTACTTTCTAGTTTTCATCTCACATATGTTATTTTTATGTCTTGTGAATTCTATTGTATTTTCGCATTGCCGTCGGTTTGTGTGCTTGTTCCATTCCTGACTGGAAACCAATATTTTTCAGGTTTAGCCGCGATTACTCTTAGCACTGGGAGGGCATGGGTATTTCTGAGGTCAACCTAAATAGTTGAATTAGCTGTCTTTTCTATTTTGTGAGACATTGTATTTTCTAGCAAATATGAAGTTGTGAAACCTTGTAATTTGTAAATTTGATTTAATAATGTGAATGATCAATAATTGTATATTTTGTGATTTTTGAGCATATTAGCCGTGACAGCGTTCTACCGCCGACTCTGTGGCGTAGGCTGGCTTGGACACGTCTCGTATCCGAAAAGCGGGTGCGGATCGTGACAAGTTTTTGTGGTGGCCCATGCAGGTCCGTTTTTGCAAAATTGTGCGAACTCGTGGTAGTACCATATTAGTCGTACTACTGCGAGCCTGCGACTAGGAAATGCTCATTCACAGCTAGGAATAAGTCAATTTTAGGAAAATAATTAGGACTAGGAGTCCCTAGTTTACTTTGACAGTTGGGTAGTTAAGGTTGCTACATAGGCCTCATCGAATTCTAAATCCTATTAGATGATTTTCATAGAAGGATGCACTATTGTATTCTGATTCGATAGTATTTCTAAAGTGGGTAGATTCGTAACCCCTCTTTTCGAAAGTTTAGAAAGTACCCTTTTATTCATTTGTTTGAATTAAAATGTGATTTTTAGAATTATATAAATATTTATAGAAGGTCTTAGTCACGGTTAAGTTTTGGAGTGCGGGATAACCAAGAATTTTGGCACTGAGAGTGTAGTCGAGTGTTTTGACTAGTGTTCTAGCCATGGTAGAGAAGGCCGAGTCATAGGTGTGCACTAACTAGGAAAACCAGGCCAAATCGTGACATAACCCTAGGAATAATTTAATTACTTATTATTAAGATTATTTGTTTTTAGAAGACCTGGTTGTTCCAAACTAGCCCGAATCCAACCCAAGTCCTAGTGGTCATGTAGTGCGACCAACGTCGTCCATGTAGATATGTAGATGTGTATATATATTGGTAGTCCATTTCTAGTATTGTGAATAATTTCTATAAATTATATATATTGAATAAAATATATGTATTATTGCTATTCAAATTTATATTTTACTTGGAAATAGGATAACCTTCTCTTAGAATGATATTTTGGGATTCTTGGAATTTACTTAGGCTAAACATATATATTTGTGTATAAATATATTCATAATAGGTAGACATAGTGCTTTATACGTATTTTTCCTTGATCTTGAATATTAGAGAAATATAAATTTAAGTTTATATTTCTTTTGTCTTCGGTCATTTTCTCCCTAATCATGATCATTTGTACAACTTTATCTTATGTCTTTTCTAAACATCGCCATATCATAAGTTCGTATCACTTATATTCTTTTCCTTGGACCTAAGGAATTATTTTAAAAATAACTTCTCACTCAATTGTCTATTAATCTCGAGTTAAGTTTTTGGATTCAAAAGTTTCCTCTCAATCGTTGAATATTGAATATCCGTGAAATAAGGATTATAAGATTTTTACTTATTTCGACTTCGATCATTATCCTTCCTAATCAATTGTTTTCTTTTCAAGAAGCTGATCTTACACTTGAAGAACAGATACTTACATTTTTTCTATCTTTATCGACTTGTATGATATTTTAAACTCCTTTGATATTCTTGAGGATATAGTTGGAATAATTTTGATGACTTGCGATGACAAGACAGCAGCGTACTGTCGTCACTTATTTGAATTATCGAGACTGCGGATTCACTGCAGCCAACAGCGCACTGGCGTGGCATGACCCTTAAGTTGAAATAATTTCAAGTAAGCGTGAGTGATCAAACATTATTAAAATTATGTCTTGGTCGCCTTATTTCATCCTTAAATTATTATGCCAAGATTAGATAGAGTTGATAGGGTATTTGTTACCGCAACATAGCTTGAGTTGTGGAACCAAGGGTTTAATGCAGCTAGCTGTACACTGGCGAGGCATAAATTCTCGATAAAATGACTTCGACTATGTTTACGAGTTTCGAATACCATAGAGACTACGTCTTGTTGGCATATAACTATAAGTTTTCAAATTGATTTGTGTTTATTCCTAGTCACAATCTTCTCGATAAACCGGTAATTCTCCCTTCCTTCTTATCCTTCTATTTTCAGATTGTCATCTTTTAATGTAATTTCGACTGGATTCCTAAACTTATCTAGATTTTGATTCTAAACTCGTGCCTAAATAATTGTGGCTAAATATTTTAAGCATATCGAAACGATTTTGGAGTTGATCATCCTTGAACAATTTCGATCATGACTATACTTCTTTTATTATACTTTGATCGAGTCAATTCGTATCATTTCCTAGTTTTGATTCTATAATCATGCCTGAACAGTTTTGCTTAACTAAGTGATCGTTCCTAAACAAATTTGATCACGACTAAACTCTCTTGACTATAATCATAATCGTGCATATATTTCAAATCAATTATTGCTAATGTTAAATTTCGCATTCCATTTTGATCATGACTATCTTGACCTTGTTCATGCTCATGCCAACTTTCTAATTTTATCATGCATGGATGACTTGCATGATTAACCTTGATCGTGACTGTATCTTAACCTTGGGACTATAGCCTTGTTTAGATTACATCTAGAACCTTGATCATTCTTTAGAAATTCGGTCGTAACTAGACCATGTTGACTGTAATTGGATCGTGCCAAATCACACTCTCCTTTTGTCTATTATCTTTATCATTTTGATCATATCCACGATTGCGCGTGACTAATTAGATCATGAATCATATCACTCCATTGATTATACCATTCGTCGTTTTATTCATATCAATTAAAAATTTGGTTTCTTGATTATTCTTCATAGTCGTGCCTAATCGTGCTCTTTAAAATTTTGAAGACGAAATATTCTAAGGTGGGTAGAATTATAAACCCACATCCCTGCTTTCAATTTTTTTATATTTTATTTTGTTTTATTTTAATAAATTTTAGTTAGAAAATAGATTTTATTTGTAACCACTATAGAATATATTTTGATGACAACATAATTTTTGTCAAACTATTTTGGATTTAGAATTTATAAAATATCGTTTAAATTATTTGCTAATATTAATTATCAATTAAATTCATTTTGTTATATTATAATTAGTTTGATTCAGTCTTGGACTAGCAAAGATATGTACTGTTTAGATAATATACACAATATTTTCCAAGTCATTTGATAAACATATTATCCATTTAAATTATTATTGTATTATATTTAGATCCGATCAAATGCATTTTTTAATATTTTAATAAAATCTTGAATTATTTTTAAAATCATTATGGATTGATTTTGATTTGTTAAGTCCAATATTTATTTAAATCTTAGAAAGATTTGATCATCCTATTCCTTAAATTCGAGGACGAATCATTCTAAGGTGGGTAGGTTGTAAGCCCACTTTTCGTTTTCTTACATTCTCCATTTAGTTTATTTTAGTTTAATTATTTTTTCAAATCGGGAAATAATTTTTATTCTATTTCTATTTTAGATATTTTGGAAAAAAAAAAGAAAGAGAGGAGAGATTTGCAACACTTTAGAAGATATTTTATTCTAGGGTTATTTGAATTAATATTTTATCAAGAGTTTTATTAAATTCAAAGTACTACTATATTATTTTAGAAAATATTGTATTTGTGGAAAATATACATCTATAAATATCTTAATTATTCTTAACAATATTTTGGCAATTGACTTTATTACAAGGATTATTTAAAGTAATAGGTATTATTTTAGATAATATTTTTATGATTGATTTGGGGTATGATTGGGTCAAATCCCTAGTTCCCAAAACCTCCAACCATCTAAATCCCTATCCCTAATTCCCAAAATCAATTCCACATCCCTAACCCTAGATTTCCCTTTCCAGAGTTTCAAAAATTTCTATTCATTTATTTATTCACATATTTTATTTGTCAGGGTTGAATGGAGATTTCGTCGATACTTTGTTCATGATTATTTTTCTTATCAAACTTGTTTCAAAATTGAAGATGAGAGCATTTTAGAGCTTTTAGAGTTTCAAACCTTTTCTCCCTATTTTATTTATTTGATCAATTTCTTTTATCATAAATTTTTACTACTTTTCCCAATCTACCAAGTCTGCCTATCCTAGTAGTCCTTAAATTCGAGGACGAATTTATTTCTAAGGTGGGTAGATTTGTAATCCCCCTTCTCGAAATTTTTAATATATTTTTATTATTTATTTAATTTTATTTTATTTGAATTACGATTTTTAGAATTTTATAAATAATTAATTAGATAATTATTACGGTGGATGACTTTAGCCACGGTTGAGTTTTGAAGTACCAGATGGCTAGAAATCATGACACGGATAGCGTTATCACGTGCCTCGACTAATGTGTTAGCCATGGTAGGGAAGACCCAGCCATAAGTATGTCCTAACTAGAAAAATCAGGCCAAGTTGCGACTTAACCTTTAAAGACATTTTAATTAATTATTAATTATATTATTGACTTGTAGGAGATCCGGTTGTGTCGATTTAGCTCGGATTAGACCCGAATTGAAATCGAGCCCATGTAATCTTGTAGTGAGGCCAAAGACGTCCATGTAGACGTACATATTGCATTTATTAATTTTGATTGTCCAAATAGGCATTTCATATATAAAGGATTTATATATATAATATATATTTTATTGTTATTGAATTGATATTCTATTTTAGAAATAGGATGAACACCATACTTAGCTACCTTTGTGCAGTTGGCGATATTTAGGCTATACCTGTAATTTCAAATACATCTAGTATTGAATCACTGTATTTTGTTCTCCTACATTTTGTTATTATTATTGTTATGATAATTGATGTGTATATATACATATATAATTATTATTGGTTATTTCCTATTTTTGATAATAAATGTATTTTATATCTGTGTACATATGGTTATAATAACACTATACTAGGAAGATGTAATATTATGATTTTTATAGAAGATTGGAAGTATTATATCATATGTGTATATATATATATATGTTTAATTATATAGGCATATAAATATATATTCAGAATTTATTAATGTATATACCTATATACATGTTATATATATATATATATATATATATATATATATATATATATATATATATATATATATATATATATATATATATATATATATATATATATATTGGTGTGTATATATGTATATATACATGTATAATAGATACGAAGTAAAGGCAAACCCAATCCCAGCCCAACCCAAGACCCCACACCCCAGGCCGAGACCCCAACTTCCCACAGAGCAGCCCAACCCGAGAGAGAGATATGCATATATACGTATATATATATAGTAGAGAGATTGAGGGAAAGAAAACGAGAGAGAGGATGAGAAAAACCCTAACCCCGCCCACATAGCCTGGCCACCGCCGCCTTGCGTGTGCCCCTGGACGTCGCTCGCAGCCGCCGGACCACCGCTGGAACCGGCCGCACGTGGCCACACAGCAGCGGCAGCGGCCAGAGCAACAACCGCAGCAATTGTAGACGCCAACTTCACAGGTCTTATTCTCCTCCATCGTTTAATCATTTCCCCTTCCAATTGATCCTTTTTAATCGCAACATATACAACTAAAAACCCTGCTAATTAGTTTGTATAGGATCAGATTCGATAAGACAGTAGGTCGAATGAGAAATTGATGAAAAATTGTCAGAAATAGGACAGTTTTAGGCATTCAAACACCGATTTGGAAGGCAAACCATTGCCAAATCATCGGTTGATTAAAGAATCTAATTGAACAGGTTTTTAGACAACATATACGAGGTTAAAACCATTCTTGTAGTTCCCGATTTCATTAAGTATGTACAAAGTAATTTGATTTCCAAAATCAGGAAAAACCTCTGAAAACTGTTTTAGAAATCTAGAAAAAACCTTCGATACGACGTGCGTCCCACCAATCCGGGCGACGTGGTCGCGAACCGAAGGCATCGAAAGGTGTGTATCGGCTTCGTGGACGTGTGGGCTTTGACGGAATTCAAATTGGTTGCGTGTGCGCGACGAATTTGATGCGTATCCGTCGAAATTTACTACATCGGCCTCTTTGCAAATTTTCCAATTACTTTGTGCACGTTCGTCAAATCGAAACAAAACTTGCGCCAACAGTACCATATCATTTTTCTGGTCCTGTATGCCGAGTTTGGTCCGATTCTGAGACAGTTGACCGGATCGTCGTTTTGCGGGCCCTACGATCCGACTCAATAGGCGATTTTGTGCACGGCCCACCGGAGTCCAACTTTGGACATACGATTGAGTTCGTATCCAGACCTGTAGACATATAGTTTGACGACTTTAGAGACCATAGACTTTGACACGCTTTTCGGTGCAAAGCGGGGCTAACGGCGGACACCGTTTTGACCCGAAATTACCGTTTTGCCCCTGTGTCCAGAATTGGACTTAAGGACAGGCTATCCTAGCTAATTTGACTATTCTAAAAATGTTGGTAATGTTTATTTCAATATCCGGAGACTTTTGTATGTGTTGACTGTGTGGCTCACTGAGTGGTATGGTATTATCGGTTTCACCAGCTAAGGACAACAGGCAAGTGCACTTTCTGATTTCTTTTCGATTCATAGTAATTTATACATTTCATGTTTATACATATGTCTTGCTGCTTGTTGACACGCTCGTCACACGGAGACTAGTATCATGGATCTCTACTTACTATATTTCGTGATTATCATGTTTTCGTGTTTCGTGACTTATTCGAGTCCATAAGTACTAGTCGGGAGGGAAAATATCTTAGTAGACGTGTGAACTACCCCTTACCCATCCCAAAATGTCTATTCTTGAATAATAGCAGCTGCACACGACACGTGCAGGGTGTCGGATTTACCCCCTAGCCGTTCACATGTCGAAACTGATATTTCAAACCACATAGATAGTTGTCTTTTATTTGTTTCCTTGTTTTCTTCACCGCTTGCCATGACATCAGTTACTTTCTAGTTTTCATCTCACATATGTTATTTTCATGTCTTGTAAATTCTATTATGTTTTCGCATTGCCGTCGGTTTGTGTCATGCCCCAGAACCAGAATACTGGAGAGCAGGGGACAGACACAGCCAGCTACGTACATTGAAGTGAATCCCACCTCGCAATACGGTCACGGTTGTCTAGATGCATGAGGGTTTGCTACAAGCCATTAGTCTCTTAGGGTCAAGAACAAACCTAGTGTCTCAATCTCAAGCAAGCAAGTAAATGTAACAAGATGGTAGATCATCAGACATACAAGTAAGGCGTCCCAAACATTACATATTCAGATGATCATGAAGCTAGTCATACAAAATACGAAGACTAGCAAGAGTTTAAATCATACATGATCAACCCTAGGATTTGTCAATCATGTTACAGCCCGTAGGCAGACAGAAATTAAAGTTTCAACACGAGCTAACACTTGCTCGGCGGCTAAACGCCTCAAGAGAATAATTTACAATAAAGTGGGAGAACAAAATAAGAAACCCACTCGTTGCCAGGATTACGTCTGGTGTTCACTATATGGTTGGAAGGCAGGGAGATCCTCGGGTGCTACTCCGAAATCTGGCCATACAAAACCAGCTGGGTCAGACCCCAGAAAGAGCAAGTGCCACAAGGGAGGCTTCACTTAAGAACTAAAACCAGCATATTAGCACATAAGGAGATAAATGAATTAACAAAAGACATGAGTTAGGAAAAAACAGGGTGATAAACGATAAGATAACTAGAGGACTATTCCGGTAACCAAGTTACAACCCGTAAACCAAACAAGGACCGGGGTTGTAACCCTTCACCTGAACAGAACTTAGTCTCTAACCAATTATTGATAAAGTAAAGCATACACAAGCATGTCTTGAGATAGCCATGTACTGGATCTAGACAAGACTAGACAAGACTCCATCCATCAATCACGGCCAAGCAATGAGTACGGCTTGATACTTTAACTAACTAGGGTTATCACAAGCCTAGTTACTAACAAGATGTATCGAGATGTTCCAACAGCCACAAGCCCTGCAGTCTTAATCCAGGTTATCCGGTCACAAGTTGAGAGAGTTGGATTAGGTGACTTAGAGGTGCAACACATGACAGTGTGCTGGAAATGTGCCCTACTCGACGGCAGGCTACAAGTCCAATTAGAGCGTCCAGATAACGGGACTGCCTGTAGCTGGGAAACCTCTTCATGGACTACTTGATCAATCTAGTCATTATCCTAGTCAGATTCAGTACGAATTCCTGACCGTGGAAATCAGGAATTCATATCCTAGATATGATGCAAGATGAGACATGTAACTTATACAAGCACAAACACCCACAGTGTCAAGATTAGAGTTACTTAGCAAGTCAAGCTAGCCGTCACAACAACATATCGAGATTATCATGTTAGGTTACTTTATCAAGTCAAGAGTGCGTCACAACGGACCACCATCAAGAATTATCATGTCAAGTTACTTGTCAAGAGTGCACCACGACGGGTCATTAGCAAGAATTATCATGTTACTTGATTCTTGTTAAGAGTGCGCCTTAACAGGCCACTATCGTGTTCTATCCTTACATTATGATGAATGAGAGGAACTTGCATAAAATAGCTAATAACATATTCTTGAAGCCAAGAAAAGATCTACAACTTTCATGTTTTGAGTTTTTCCAGATTTTAGCTACAAAACAGCTCAAAGAAGCAAAAACAGTCATTTGGAGTGACCTGCGCGCAAGTTGCGCGGGCAAAATCGTCCACGGCAAACGTTGCGCGCAAGTACGGCGCGCGGGAGCGCGGCCGCGGAATTTGCGCATTGCACGCAGGCAAAATCGCCCACGGCGCACGTTGCGCGCAAGCACGGCGCGCGGGCGTGCGGCAGAGAAGTGCGCGGGCGCGCGGCGCGCAAGTTGCGCATTGCGCTCAGGCAAAATCGTCCACGGCGCACGTTGCGCGCAAGCGCGGCGTGCGGGCGCGCGACAGAGAAGTGCGCGGGCGCGCGGCGCACAAGTTGCACATTGCACGCGGGCAAAATCGCCCACGGCGCACGTTGCGTGCAAGCGCGACGCGCGGCAGCGAAGACACTGCACGCGGCACTGTTCATCGTCCCGACCACACTAAAAGGTGTGGGGAACCCGTGAACTCAAAAATGGCATAACTTTCTCATACGAAGTCGAAATCAAGCGGTTCAAAAGCCAAAATTGGGTAGAATTGAATTTCCTACAACATGGAACCATTAGATTTTGAAAATAACCAAGTTTCATAGATCAAAACCAAGAAAAACCGAAAAGTTGCAAACTTAGATCTACAAGAATCTATCCATCAAACCCAAAAATGCCAAGTTCTAAAGAGGCTTAGAATCAAGTAAGGAAGAGAATGGAACAATAAAACTTGAGATCCATCATAAAGCAAGTTGCACTTGCCTATGCTTGGTAGGTGGGAGGAGTAAATGAAGAAGATGAAGAAGTAAATGCAAAATAATGGAGGAGAGAGGAGTTGACTTATATAGCAACCCCTCTCATCTCAACCCAAAATCAACCAAACCAAGACAAGCCAAGTCATGTTGAACCAAGTTGGACCAATCAAGTCAAGATTTAAACCAAGGCTAAGCTAAGCAAGATAAGTCAAAATAAGGGCCACCTGACAATTGTCAGAAATCCGTATACGTATCCTAAAAAATACGTATAACGGGAAACGGGAGTGACAGTTTGTGTGCTTGTTCCATTCCTGACTGGAAACTAATATTTTTCAGGTTTCCTCGCGATCACTCTTAGCACTGGGAGGGCATGGGTATTGCTGAGGTCAACCTAAATAATTGAATTAGCTGTATTTTCTATTTTGTGAGACATTGTATTTTCTAGCAAATATGAAGTTGTGAAACCTTGAAATTTGTAAACTTGATTTAATAATGTGAATGAGCAATAATTGTATATTTTGTGATTTTTGAGCATATTGGCCGTGACAACGTTCGACCGCCGACTCTGCGGCGTAGGCTGGCTTGGACACGTCTTGTATCCGAAAAACGGGTGCGGGTCGTGACATCTTCATCGACGATATACTCGTCTACTCGAAGGACAAGCGGCAACACGCCGAACATCTGCGGACCGTGCTTCAGACCCTTCGGGAAAATCAGTTGTATGCGAAGCAGAGCTAGTGTGAATTTTGGCTGAGCAGCGTCGTATTCCTCGGACACATCATTTTATCCGAAGGCATTGCAGTCGACCCAAAGAAAGATGAAGACGTTGTCGATTGGAAACGACCAGCGTCAGTCGGCGAGATTCGAAGCTTCCTTGGCTTAGCAGGATACTACTGACACTTCGTGAAGGATTTTCCGAAGATCGTATTGCCTCTGACTCGCCTCACCCAGAAAGGAGTCACTTTTGAATGGTCAGACGACTGTGAAGCTTCCTTCCAGGAGTTAAAGCAACGGCTCGTCTCGGCCCCGATACTCACACTTCCATAAGGGACCGAGGGATTCTAGATCTTCAGCGATGCGTACGGCCAGGGTTTGGGGTGTGTGCTAATACAACGGAACAAGGTGATATCTTTTGCTTCCCGACAGCTAAAGTCGCACGAGAAGAACTATCCCACCCATGACCTGGAGTTAGCGGCGATTGTGTTCGCATTGAAATTGTGGCATCACTATCTTTATGGTGTGGCGTGTGCGATCTATACGGATCACAAGAGCCTCAAGTATCTATTCACGTAGAAGGAGCTGAACTTGCGGCAAATGCGCTGGCTTGAACTGATCAAAGATTACGACTTGACAATTGATTATATGTCGGGCAAGGAAAATATTGTGGCAGACGCTCTGAGTCGGAAGTATATTGCCTCGCTATCTATCGACCGCCGATTGCTACGCGATTTAGAAGAGATGGGAATCGACCTCCGGGTTCCATTCAGGGATGTGTAGTTGGCACAGTTGCAGTTAGAGCCGTGCTTACGAGAAAAGATCAAGACCGCTTAGAAGGATGATCCGTACCTGAAGAAAGTGCCAGAGCAAATTTTAACGGATAGTACGACCGACTTTGCGGTAGACGAAACCGACGTGCTTCGATTGAAGGGTAGGCTATGCGTTCTGGACCATTCAAAACTTAGAAAGGAGATATTGACGGAGGCGCACTATGCAAAATATACCTTGCATCCTGGCAGCACAAAGATGTACAGGACCTCCGTACGACCTTCTGGTGGTACGGAATGAAGAGAGATACGGTGCTCTTCGTGTCGTAATGTATTGCCTGTCAGCAGGTGAAAGCTGAGCATCAGAGACCAGGCGGGGAGATGCAGAACCTTTCCATTCCAGAATGAAAATAGGATCATGTTACTATAGACTTTGTTGTTGGCCTGCCGAAGATGCCGCAGGAAAACGATGCCATCTGGGTCATCGTTGATCGACTAACCAAGTCAGCGCACTTCATTGCCATTAAAGTTAATTGGAGCGTTGATCGCCTGGCTCAGATTTATCTTGACGAGATAGTACGGCGGAACGGAGTCCTTGTATCTATCATCTCTGATCGGGATGCACGATTTCTATCGTGCTTCTGGAGTAGCCTTCATTCAGCTCTATGTACCAAGTTGAAGTTCAGCTCAACTTACCATCCCCAGACTAGTGGCCAAACGGAGCGTGTGAATCAGGTTTTCGAAGACATGTTACGGCTCTGCGCAATTGACTTCAAGTCGAGTTGGGACGTTCATCTACCGTTGGCCGAATTTGCATACAACAATAGCTATCAGTTCAGCATCCAAATGGCACCGTACGAAGTCTTGTACGGTCGGAAGTGCAGATCACCCATTTACTGGAATGAAGTCGAATAACGGCAGATTCTTGGCCCGGAGCTGGTGTGTCACGCCCCAGTACTGAAATACGGAGACGGACTAGGCCAGCTACTCCATATGAGGTGTACAAACGTCATACGGCGATCGTGGCTGTCAAGAGACAAGGGGGGTGCTTGCTACATTCAAGTCTCCTATGGTCACATAGAGCATCTATGTCTCAATCATTCAAGCAAAAAAAAAATCAATTAATGAACATATGAGATAAAACAGTAAGGCGTCCCCGACGCTTCATCAGAATGGTCATGGGGATCTAGCTTTATAAGTTAGCTAGCCCAGAGAGTCAAAGGTACATAAATGTATTCAGCTGCAGTCTGATTTAGTTACAAATTATGCAAGACAAAATGTCCAGATTAGCCGGCTAAACAGGTGCCGGTGGCTAAACGCCAGAACATAAGTATAGATACTAGAGTGGTGGAGAAGAAACCCACTCGAGTCCCCCGCCAGCCATGCTCCTAGTATGCACCATTGACGTCAGAAAAGAAGGTCGGATCCTCAGGTTCTGCTACGTGATCTAGCCCAACAAAACCAGCGGGGTCAGCCCCGAATAGCAAGTACCACAAGGGAGCACAAAAGAGTGAGATAAAACCCAAGCATAAAGTAATAATATAAATAATAATAAAAGCTTCCGGTCGTAACCTCGGTCCACAGCCTGTCCTAGCACGATAGACCAACCCAACAACCAAACAAGGACATGGGTTGGACCACGCACCATGACAGTCCATGTCCTTCGGCTACTAATGGAAGGCACAAACACAGTCTAGTCGTTTTTCAAGTGGCCATTCATTCCTGTAGCTTTCTATATTTGGCGGAGTTATCCCCGCGATACTGATTAAAAGGAATCCTCAGATCATGTCAACCCAGCAGGGCTAGCCAAACCATAAGACATATAACACATTGATTTTGCACCAGTCCCCCGGAGGGCTACCGCGCTAAAACATATAACTCATAGCTCGTAGAGGTCGGATATAGCCATCCGCTATAGGCGAATGAAACCATATCTGTGGCGGCCAACCCGACACGTCAGGACTGGACCTGGGGTGGCTAGTATGGCACGATCTCGGGATTCTTCCCACCCAATGCATCTACCAAGTTAGTTGCCTAATTAATCCCTAGGTTATCCTTATGGTTCACATGTCGTGGTCCCATGTTCACTCCTCTACATGTCATACATTGTACGAGTACCCCAAGAAGGGATCCGTACTGGCTCAAGGAGTCATACGTATGTACCTCCTTCTTGGTGTAATGCAACACACAACACATACCATGTCATTGCTACCGACCATTCGCTATGTAAATGCTGGACTCTTAGAGGTACTGGCAGGTATCATGTAGGAACACTTAGCGCATAGGACAGCACCTCGGTGCTCACATAGATTGTACCTTAGTACACATATAGGGTTATCCAGCCATCGCATAGGTAGTCAGATTAGAAATGAGGACTAAGATACAAAGGAAGATGCGGCTGAGGCTCATGCGGCCAGACTGCATGCGACCGATAAATGAAGTCTGCATGACTTCATGCGGCTGAGAAGGAAACAAGCATATGCGGCAGTGGAGAGATGGGCGCATGCGGCTGAAGGAAACAAGCATATGCGGCAGTGGAGAGATGGACGCATGCGGCTGAAGGAAACAAACATATGCGACAGTGGGGAGATGGGCGCATGCGGCTGAAGGAAACAAGCATATGCGGCAGTGGGGAGATGGGCGCATGCGGCTGAAGGAAACAAGCATATGCGGCAGTGGACATTCAAGCCATGCGGCCAAGACTACCACGAGCTATGCGGCACAGGCTCATGCGACTGCGAATGCTTATGCGGCTGACACTGCCATGCGCCATACGGCACGGGCTCATGCGGCTGCGAATGCTTTGCGGCTGACACTGCCATGCGCCATACGGCACAGGCTCATGCGGCTGCGAATGCTTATGCGGCTGCAAATGCTTATGCGACTGTAAATGCTTATGCGGCTGCAAGGGACTATTCATCATCCCTACCAGAACCAGCACAGACGAACCTAAGAGATGTCTGAATGTTGTTTTAGCCACAACTTCTCCAAAACAAGGCAAAATCTAACTTTTAAAGGGTCAAAATTGCATAGAATCAAATTTCCTACAACATAGGGCCATTAGTTTTAAAAAATACCCAAGTTAGATAGATCAAAACCATGAAACCCTAGTTTTAGGAACTTAGATCTACACAATTCTAGCCATTAAAATCAAAAACTTCAAGAACTAAACTTGTAGAGAATGAAGAGAAGAACAATATAGACAAATAATATCAAGGAAAAATCAAGAATAAAACAAATGCACAAATCTCCACTTTTGAGCAAGTTGTACTTGCCTATGGGTGGTGGTTGAGGGAAATAAATGGAAGAGTGAATGAGGAGAGAGAGTGAGGAAGAGAATATAAATAGGGGTTGGCTTAAGAAAACCCTAATCCCTAAACATGCTCTAACCATTCCACTAATGACATGCTTAAGAGCTATATGCAACCATTAATAAACAGAATTATGCTCATGCTAAATACAGATACCGTATACAGAATTCATGAAAGAATATGTATATTGGGATCGAGGAGTGACATCTCTATCCTCAGAAAAATTTCGTCCTCGGAATTTCAGCCAAGACAAAGATAAAGGTATCCGGGCAAGTAAGGTGCAATTACAATCTATGCTAGCAACCTATCATTAGCAGTCATTGATCGTATATTTCAAAATGGTGCAAAACAATCATGTAAACAGATTACCAAGGCATGAGGAGAAACATACCTCCTGAGTCGAACAAGTGCGGATACCGAGATCTAATCTCGTCCCCGCGCTCCCAGGTTGACTCTTCCGGAGAGTGATGGCCCCAAGCGACACAGACAAGACTAATGGTCCGGTTCTTAACCACCTTCTCTCGCCGGTCCAAAATAGACACGGGTTGTTCCTCGTAAGTTAGGTCGGTACCCACGACTAACTCCGAAATGGTCGAGGACATGACTCGGATCCGGGACATACCCACGCAACTGAGATACATGAAACACATCATGTACGCCAGATAGCGAGGGAGGAAGGGCAAGCCGATAAGCAACATCGCCTACCCGAGCGAGAATCTCAAAAGGACCAACGAATCTCGGACTAAGCTTTCCTCGGGTTCCAAATCTAATGACACCCGGAGTAGGCGAAATCCGCAGAAACACTTGGTCACCAACACCAAACTCTAGAGCCCTACGATGCTGATTTGCCCAGTGTCGGTGTCTGTCTTGCGCGACTCGAAGCCGCTCTCTGATCAACTTGACTGTTTCCACGGTCTGCGTGATCATCTCCGGTCCCAATAATTTTTGTTCTCCCACATCGTCCCATGCCAGAGGGGACCTACACTTCCTTCCATATAATGCTTCAAACGGTGCTATCTGTATACTTGCCTGATAACTATTATTGTAAGAGAACTCTACTAAATGAAGATGATCTTCCCAAGTTCTGCCAAAATCTAAAGTACAAGCCCGTAACATATCTTCCAAGGTCTGAATGGTTCTCTCTGATTGTCCATCCGTCTGCGGATGATAGGCTGTACTGAACCTCAACTTGGTACCCAAACTTTGATGCAAACTCTGCCAAAAGTGAGAGGTGAACCGTGTGTCTCGATCTGATACTATGCTGACTGGAACACCATGCTGCCTCACAATCTGCTTCATATACATTTCTGCCAGCTGTTCAGTAGACTGTCCTACTCTGAAGGGTAAAAAATGCGCAACCTTCGTGAGCCGATCCACGATTACCCAAACTGCGTTTCGGTCGATCGGAGATCTAGGTAAAGCGGTCACAAAGTCCATCGTGATGTGCTCCCACTTCCACTCCGGAATAGGAAGCGGCTGTAACAATCCTGCTAGTCTCTGCTGCTCTGCCTTCACTTGCTGACATACCAAACATCTGGATACAAACCTCGCTATCTCTCTCTTCATGCCATTCTACCAAAAGTGCTGCTTCATATCCTGGTACATCTTCGTGCCTCCGGGATGAATAGAATAAGGAGAACTATGAACCTCTGACATAACTTCATGTCGAAGGTCTCCACCTGGTACACAAAGACGGTTTCCGAATCTAAGTGTACCATCCTCATGGATTACTAACTCCTTCCTGAGACCTGACTCACACTCCGATCGAAGCTTCTGGATTCACGGATCCTCTGCCTGGGCCGCTCTGATCCTCTCTACTAGAGTAGACTGAATCTGCAAACTGGCCATAACTCCCGTATCTTGCGGCAAGATCACTTCAATTTCCATTTCCTGAAGATCTTCCAAAATATGCCTCTGCGTGGTTAGAATGAATGCACCACCTCTCCTGCTCAAGGCATCTGCTACCACATTCGGCTTGCTTGGATGATACTGAAGATTTACATCAAAGTTCTTTAGTAATTCCAACCATCTCCTCTGTCTCATGTTCAGGTCCCTCTGGGTAAATACATACTTTAAGCTCTTATGATCAGTGTAAATCTCCACTCGATCCCCATATAAGTAGTGCCTCCATAACTTAAGCGAAAACACTACTGCTTGCTAATTCCAGGTCGTGAGTCGGATAGTTCTTCTCATGATCTCGAAGCTGTCGAGATGCATATGCTATCACCTTACCATGCTGCATCAATACACATCCAAGTCCCTTCCCGGATGCGTCACAATACACTGTAAACCCTCCCGATCCTACTGAAGTGTCAAGATCGGGGCTGAGATTAACCTCTTCTTTAACTCTTCAAATGATGTCTGACACTCTGCTGACCAACAAACTCACATCCTTATGCGTCAAACGCGTCAAGGGTGCCGAAATCCTGGCGAAGTCTGCACGAACCTTGTAGTAACCTGCCAATCCTAAGAAACTACGCACTTCTGCTACCGTCTTGGAACTGGCCAATTCTCTACTGCCTCAACCTTCTTCGGATCTACTGACACTCCTCCTCCAGAAATAATGTGTCCCAGGAACGAAATATGATTCAACCAAAACTCACATTTATTAAGCTTCGCATAAAGTCGATGCTCCCTCAAGGTCTGTAAAACTGTCCGAAGATGTTTCTCATGCTCCTCCTCACTACTGGAATAGACGAGGATGTCATCTATAAACACTACTACAAACTTATCCAAATAGGGTAGAAAGATGCGATTCATAAAATCCATGAATACTGCTGGGGCATTAGTCAGTCCCAATGGCATTACCAGAAACTCATAATACCCATACCTTGATCTAAATGCTGTCTTGGGTATGTCCTGCTCCCGGACCCTTACTTGATAATATCCAGATTGAAGATCAATCTTAGAAGATGCAAGCCTTACTCAATTGATCAAACAAGTCATCAATCCTTGGTAACGGATACTTGTTCTTCACGGTTACTGCATTCAACTACCGGTAATCAATGCACATTCGCGTCGATCCATCCTTCTTGGGTACCAAAATCACCAGTGCTGTCCAGGGCTATTCACTGTCTCGGATAAACTGCTTCGCCTTCAGTTCTTCTTCATGCTGGTTGCAACTTGTCCAACTCTGACTGCGACATCCTGTTAAACTCTGTCGACTTTAGGCTCCGTCCCAGGATTCAGCTCAATGCAAAACTCCACATCTCTCACTGGTGGTAAACCTGGAAGCTCATCTGGAAATACATCAACAAACTCTCTAACCACTCGGGAATCTGCTCCTGCTCAGCCAATGCTTCTGCAATGATGCCCTTGGGTCGATCCTCCAATGATCGAACAAAGACAAACTCCTCAACGCCAGGTACGTTAAATACTACCCTGCCTCTCGACAATCTATCGTCGCATGACTGTCTCTCAACCAGTCCATCTAGGACAACGTCAAAGTTGCCCATAGGGAACTCAATCAAAGATGCAGGCAATAATCACCCACTCACTACGACTGGACACGCTAAGCACACTCTGCTAACCCTACGAGCCCATTACCAGGAGTATTCATCCTCTCTGGTAATACCTCGAATTCCAATCCAATACGTGTCAAATCGTGCAGATATAAAAGAGTAGGTAGTCCCCGAATCAAATAATGCTACTGCAGGAAAGAGGTAACAGAAATATTACCTGTAACCACGTCGCCTGAAGCTAGCGCATCCTCCAGTGATAAGGTGAAGGCCTGGCCCTGGCCTTGTTGGACTCCCTCCTGCTGTCTCCCTCAACCATGCTGTCGCTGCGGCCTCTGCGGGCTTTCCTGGTTCTGTGTCTGGCAAAACATCTGAGCCTGCGTTGGTAGATGCTGGGCTAGCAGCCTTACGGTCAATGCTGGTCCTCTGTTCGGTGCTGCCCCTGGAGCTGGCAATGTCGAAAAATGCTGAACTGGCCCTCCTGGCCTCTGCATCATAGGACAATTGGCAATCCTATGGTCTGGACTGCCACACCTCATACATAACCCATTAGCTGAACGACACACATTCCTTGTGTGCCCTCCTTACCACAGTAAGTACATCCAATGGACGCCCCTGGTGCTGCTGCTTGTTCTTCTGCTGCTGATGCCGAACTGGTGCTGTTATCTCAGATACCGCCATCCTCCGCGGCGCTCCTAACTCATGAATACGGACGCCAGGTGCGGCGCCGATGTTCGCTGTACTGCTCCTCCGCCCATACTCTGGGGATGAGACCTCTTCTGGCCCCCATGTCTTGTCATCAACCTTTGTTGGATAAGTTCATGCCTCCGAGCTGCCGTTAAAACGATATCAAAAGTCTGATAGTCGTGCCCTTCTACTAGCTGTAGAATCTCCAAATGAAGTCCCTGCTGGAACCTCATGACCTTCTTGGCTCTGTAGCTACCATCGTCGGTGCAAACCGATTCAGTCTGCAGAACTCCGCTGCATATCCATCCACCGTCTTTCCAGCCTGCTTGAGACTGATAAACCTCTGCTGTAACTCATACCGCGCTACCACGCCAAAGTACTTGGCCTTGAATCTGGTACTGAAGCTATCCCAAGGAACATGACGCCTCATTCCAACCTCTTCGATGCCCACCAATCGCGGGCGAGATCCTGAAGTAACAGTCTGACCTGGTAAACCTTCTCTTCTGCTGGAACCTTTGCTGCGGTCAATATGGCCTCAGTATCCTGAAGCCAAGCATCCGCCGTGATGGCATCCTCCGTGCCGTCAAAATATCTCGGGTTAAGTCGACAAAACCTTTCCGATGCTCCTGAATCATTCCTGACACTCCTCTCAAGGGCTAATTGTAACCCCTGATTCAGTAGCACATTATGTTCCTGCTGTCGGGTCTGTTGCTGCTGGGCTGCCACCTGACGCTGCTGAGTGGCCAGAATCCCCGGATGATCTCCAGAAGTGCTGCAACATCAGGTACTGGCGTCGCTGCTGGCACCGCTGGGGTGCAGGAGTTTCTAGAACCTGTGGTTCTACTGGCTCTGATATCACTTCCACTCGGATCTGGTCAGGAGAATGTATTCCTTCCGGTTGCTGCCCCGTCGAGCCATGCTCTTCTGGATGTTCCTTCAAGTTGGCCTCGCCAGCTACCGAGAAAGAAGCACCCCTATAGGGAAAGGTACATGATATTAATTAACAGGACAAGGAAGATTCAAGGATGCAATTCAGGTTATCAATCAAGGTGAGGAAAGAGAAATCGAGGCAAGAGATTCAAAGGGAACAAGTTTTGATTGAGACTATAATAGTAACACCCCACAAGTTATAAATCAAACCTGCATGGGCCACCAATAAAACCTTGTCACGCCCAGTACCGAAATACGGAGACGGACTAGGCCAGCTACTCCATATGAGGTGTACAAACGTCATAAGGCGATCGTGGCTGTCAAGAGACAAAGGGGGTGCTTGCTACATTCAAGTCTCCTATGGTTACACAGAGCATCTATGTCTCAATCATTCAAGCAAGAAAACATCAATTAATAAACATATGAGATAAAGTAGTAAGACGCCCCGACGCTTCATCAATGGTCATGGGGATCTAGCTTTATAAGTTAGCTAGCCCAGAGAGTCAAAGGTACATAAATGTATTCAGCTGCAGTCTGATTTAGTTACAAATTATGCAAGACAAAATGTCCAGATTAGCCGGCTAAACAGGTGCCGGTGGCTAAACGCCAGAAAATAAGTAAGATACTATAGTGGTGGAGAAGAAACCCACTCGAGTCCCCCGCCAGCCATGCTCCTAGTATGCACCATTAACGTCAGGGAAGAAGGTCGGATCCTCAGGTTCTGCTACGTGATCTGGCCAAACAAAACCAGCGGGGTCAGCCACGAATAGCAAGTACCCAAGGGAGCACAAAAGAGTGAGATAAAACCCAAGCATAAAGTAATAATATAAATAAAAATAAAAGCTTCCGATCGTAACCTCGGTCCACAGCTGTCCTAGCATGATAGACCAACCCAACAACCAAACAAGGACATGGGTTGGACCACGCACCATGACAGTCCATGTCCCTCGGCTACTAATGGAAGGCACAAACACAGTCAAGTCATTTTTCAAGCGGCCATTCATTCCTGCGGCTTTCTATATTTGGCGGAGTTATCCCCGCGATACTGATTAAAAGGAATCCTCAGATCATGTCAACCCAGCAGGGCTAGCCAAACCATAAGACATATAACACATTGATTATGCACCAGTCCCCCGGAGGGCTACCGCGCTAAAACATATAACTCATAGCTCGTAGAGGTCGGATATAGCCATCCGCTATAGGCGAATGAAACCATATCCGTGGCGGCCAACCCGACACGTCAGGACTGGACCTGGGGTGGCTAGTATGGCACGATCTGGGATTCTTCCCACCCAATGCATCTACCAAGTTAGTTGCCTAATTAATCCCTAGGTTATCCTCAGGGTTCACATGTCGTGGTCCCATGTTCACTCCTCTACATGTTGTACATTGTACGAGTACCCAAGAAGGGATCCGTACTGGCTCAAGGAGTCGTACGTATGTACCTCCTTCTTGGTGTGCAACACACAACACATACCACGTCATTGCTACCGACATTCGCTATGTAAATGCTGGACTCTTGGAGGTACTGGCAGGTATCATGTAGGAACACTTAGCGCATAGGACAATACTCGGTGCTCACATAGATTGTACCTCAGTACACACATAGGGTTATCCAGCCATCGCATAGGTAGTCAGATAAGAAATGAGAACTAAGACACAAAGGAATATGCGGCTGAGGCTCATGTGACCAGACTGCATGCGGCCGAAGAAATGAAGTCTGCATGACTTTATGCGGCTGAGAAGGAAACAAGCATATGTGACAGTGGGGAGATGGGCACATGCGGCTGAAGGAAACAAGCATATGCGGCAGTGGGGAGATGGGTGCATGCGGCTGAAGGAAACAAGCATATGCGGCAGTGGCCATTCAAGCCATGCGGCCAAGACTGCACGAGCCATGCGGCACGGGCTCATGCGGCTGCGAATGCTTATGCCGCTGACACTTCCATGCGCCATGCGGCACAGGCTCATGCGGCTGCGAATGCTTTACGGCTGACACTGCCATGCGCTATGCGGCACAGGCTCGTGCGGCACAGGCTCGTGCGGCTGCGAATGCGTATGCGGCTGCGAATGCTTATGCGGCTGCAAATGCTTATGCGACTGCAAATGCTTATTCGGCTGCAAGGGACTATTCATCATCCCTGCCAGAACCAGGACAGACGAACCTAGGAGATGTCTGAATGTTGTTTTGGCCATAACTTCTCCAAAACAAGGCAAAATCTAACTTTTCAAGGGTCAAAATTACATAGAATCAAATTTCCTACAACATAGGGCCATTAGTTTTTGAAAATACCCAAGTTTGATAGATCAAAACCATGAAAATCCATGAAACCCTAGTTTTAGGAACTTAGATCTACACAAATCTAGCCATTAAAATAAAAAACTTCAAGAACTAAACTTGTAGAGAATGAAGAGAAGAACAATATAGACAAATAATTCAAGGAAAAATCAAGAATGAAACAAATGCACAAATCTCCACTTTTGAGCAAGTTGTACTTGCCTATGGGTGGTGGTTGAGGGAAATAAATGGAAGAGTGAATGAGCAGAGAGAGTGAGGAAGAGAATATAAATAGGGGTTGGCTTAGAAAACCCTAATCCTTAAACATGCTCTAACCATTCCACTAATGACATGCTTAAGAGCTATACGCAACCATTAATAAACAGAATTATGCTCATGCTAAATACAGATACCGTATACAGAATTCATGAAAGAATATGTATATTGGGATCGGGGAGTGAGTCTCTATCGTCGATGTTGCAGCGTAGGCTGGAATTTGCTACGTACTCGTATTCCGAAAAATGTGAGAGGGTCGTGACAACTTTGATCGTATATTTGTGATAATTTTTCATATATGACTTTCCATATAATTAGACTTTTAATTTATGGCAAACCAATTATGATTGAATTTCTATTAAATATATAATTAATATATTGGACTTTCCATATATATTGGTTTCTATATTTTAACATATGGTAACCCTAATTCATGCAAGGGTTTTATAAAAGGTTGATGTATGCAAGTTTATAAGTAATAGAGAAGAAAAAGGTGGCAATAGTGCTTTGCAATATTGGGAGGTGAAAGGAGAGATCTACGACATTTTCAAAGAGATGATTGTTTCGAGTAATTCTATTTCTTGTCGTCTTCGTTCTTCGTGTGTTTATGATTATTTTTTTATATTCCAAGGAGTTATCGTGATCCGTGTTGGACCGGTGAGGAGCTTGTAGAGGGGTAATCTTCTATTCCATTAGTGAAGACTTTTCAGGTTTGGACTCAGATCGTTTCGTGATTTTTTTCATTTGGATTTTCCACATAAAAATTGTTGCGTTTGGTTTTTCTGTGATTTTGGCATTTGGTTTTGTGTGGTTTTATTCGGTTCTCGCAGTTTCTTGGTTTGGGGGTACGGTTTTCGTGTTTCGCTCCTAACACATTGTGTATATGATGTAAGTTCTTTTTCTAATGGGAAGTTCATGAAAAATTAATTTTATTCAGGTTTCTTGGAACGTTTGGTCAGAACATAGATGATCAAGATAAGTACTCTGATGCCAAAAGTGAACATGAATTTATGGAGAGAACATTGAGATGAAGGCATCTCATACCCACTCCTCTAAACCCCTTAGGTAATACTCAACACCATCATTAGTGCTTTGATTTCTACTCTACCTTCAACATGCTTATACCATATATGTTTATGTGCAGTGTGATATCCCTTCACTGATAAGGACCCAGTGGCGGATCCACATGCACAGGACTAGGGGCCAGGCCCTCAGTGAGAAAAAACCAAAGTTTAGTATTTGTTATATATTCACCCAGGTTTATTGACTAGGATTTTAAAATAGAATTAATTCATATAAGCATATTATTATATATTTTAAATTTATGCTTCTAAAGTATGCTAAATTATAATTATATCTGGACATATAACAAACACCTAAAAGATTTCTAATTAACTTACAAATTAGAAGCATGATTTGGAATATAACAAATACTAAAACAATTTAAAAACAATTTAAACGTTAGTATTTTTTAGAAAGTATGCTTCATAGAAAAGAGTTGTTTAGTAATATTACAAATGGTGTTATAGTTAAACATTTTTACAGTATGAAAGCTCGTAAAGAACAATTGTGAGATACAATGATTTATTGTATAAAAATAGTCTATTTAATATATATTATATCCAAAAAAAATGGGAGCATTGTCCCGAACTTGTAAACCCCCCGATTTTAAAAAAAATTAATATTATTTTTCTTTAATATAATTTTGGGTAATTTTTAATTATTTTTATTTATTAATTTGAAGTGTTGTCTTAGTTACTTAAATAAGTTTTGGATTTAATTTAGGATTATATATATATATATATATATATATAGATATATATATATATATATATATATAATATATATATATATATATTATAAGTGTAGCAAAATTTCTACATTATATTTTGTACAACAAATTTAGTAATTATTTTAGAAAAAAATATATTTTGGGATTTTTGACTCATGGTGTATAAAGGTATATTTTGCATAATGTTTATTTAGTATATATACTGTTATTGTATAAAAAAGAGAGGAAATATTAGCTAAACATATATTGTAGATCTTTGGCTTTAGGAGGTATATATATACAGTGCCCCCCGTGGGTACTGTTCACTAGGGGGGTTTCATTACTTTTTTTTACAAACTATATATTTTTTTACAACTAATATATATATATATATATATATATATATATATACTATATATATATATATATAGATCTATATATAATATTATATATATATATATATATATATTACAATAATATTAATATATATAATATATATATATATATATATATATATATATATAATATTATTATATATAGATATATATATATATATAGATATATAATATATATATATATAAACAATGGATATAATATATATAGATATATATATATTATAATATATATTATATAGATATATAGATATATATATATATATATATATATATATATATATATAATATATATAATATATATATATAATATATATACATATATTATATCCATTGTTATATATATATATATAATATATATATATATGTATTTTTTTTTAATATATGTATCTATAATGTATATGTATATATTATATATAATATATATATATATATATATATAATATATTATATATATATATATATATATATATATATATATATAGATATATATCTATATATATATTTATATATATATATATCTACATATACATATATATATACATATATAAAAAAAAATACATATATATATATATATATATATATATATATATATATATATATATATATAATATATATATATATATATATATATATATAGTAGTTGTAAAAAAAAAAAGTAAGGAAACCCCCCTAGTGAACAGTACCCCGTGGGGCACTGTTCACCAGGCCCAAACCCGAGCTGTAGAAGGAAGCTTATGTTTGTAGATATATGTACGATCAGGAAGGGAGTTATACTCCAAAACCCTATCAAACCTTTCGAGACCGAGCCCCCAACCTCGCACAACAACCCCCGAGCACCCCAACAGCCGTGCGCATCCCGAAGATAGCCTGCATCCGCCGTGCGACCACCGGAGTGGCCGCCGGACTGTCCCTGATAGAGCCAACTCTGTTTCAGTCGAACCCAGGTACCCCAGTTCATCGCACTTTTTTTTTTTGATCTTGTAGTCAAACCATAAACCAATTTGTTCATCGTAAAGACAACATATACGGATGCAATGGTGTCAATTAGATTGATTTTAGATACCCAAATTCTTCCCGAAAATTTGTCAAAAGTTCGACAAAAACCGAGTTCATGCACTCTGAATACAACAGCTTCGAGGCTATTTTGGAAGGCTTTTTCTGGACTAAATAGCAGGATATTTCAAAAACTAATTAAGAGCAGTCCTATACAACCTATAGGGCTACAGAAACCAATTTACAGAAGTCAATTTCGACTACTGGGTGTCGATAAATCAGTTTCCCAAATTTGACAAAAAACTTTTCAAAACAGTAGAAAATTTCCCGATACGACATGCACCTTGACAAATCGGACGACGTGGTCGCGAATCGAAGGTATCGAAAGGTGCGTATCGACTTCTCGGATGTGTGGAATTCGACGAAAATCGATTTTGTTGTGTGTGCGACGAAATCGAGACGTATCCGTCAAGATACCCCATATCGACAACTTTGCAAACTAGTCCATAACTTCGTACACGTTTGTCATCTCTAGACGAAACTTGTGCCACTGGGACCGTGTCATTTTTTGGTCATGTGAGCCAAGTTTGGTCAGATTAAGAGAAGGTCGACCGGAACGCTATTTAGCGGGCCCGCGACCCGATCTAACGGGCGAAATTAGTGCACGGCCTACCAGAATCCAATTTTGGACATACGGTAAGGTTCGTATCGTCAAATCGGACCTATAGACGTATAGTTGATGACTTTAGAGATCGTAGGTACAAGCACGCTTTTCGGTGCAAAGCGGGTCCAACGATAGACATCGTTTTGACCCAAAATTACGATTTTGCTCATGTGTCCGGAATGGACTTTTGCGTAAGCGTTTTTAGACATTTCTTTTTTACCAAAAATGTTCCTGATGTTTATTTCATCACGAGGGCGTTTGCGAGATTTAACTTTTTATTACTTCACTGATTTGATGATTCGAGCTACTGGATGCTGTCGTTTTGAAACAACCTCAGGCAAGTATGCCTTGCCCATTATACCGTATTTTCATGCATTTTTCTATTATAGTTCTTTTCAGTCATACTTGGTTACTGCTTATCATGTTATGTCATTGCTATTTTCCTTATTTTACGTGCACGTACGATATTTTCTTCATTCTATATATCACTATTATTTCATGTATAGGTCCTGATAGTATTGCTTTGTCCTGAGTCACATTCACTTGATATGCCTTGATTGGACACCTGTATAGTTCATTGAGACAAAGAGGACGGTTACTAAGCATGCGGGATATACGATAGTATTCTGTTGGCTGATAGTTCGTATGAGCTTCGGTTGTGTTGATTATTCTGTTGGCCGTTAGTTTCGTGCTACGATTGTGATATTCTGTTGGTCGTTTTTCTCGGAGAAGATGTGATTGTGATAATTCTGTTGGCCGTTAGTTCGGATGAGCTACGATTGTGATGGTATTGTATCTGTTAGCCCAAGTGATTAACATTGTCCTTGATGTTGCATTTTCATGTAGTTGTTAGAAGTAGAGTGCCATATTTCTGTCATCCCCTTTATGCATGTTATTACTGGCATAGTGGCATGTTCTTTCTGTATCTTGTTACGTCCCTCTGAGGACCTGGTAATTTCTCCAGATGTGTGCTTTTATGACTTTTCACAGGTGCTCTATCCAAGATCGTAGTCTGTAACACCCACTTTCTAAAATGAGGGTAATTTTGAACTTTTGTAAAAGTTATTATTTAATAATAGGATTTATGATTTATGGGAATTTTTAATTAATTTAATACTATTTAAAATTGGTGAATTATAATTTTGATGTGTTAGCTAGTGAACCCTAGAACTGTTGAGCCTAGAGATTAACCATGACCATGAGGACCTAACCTGTGATTAGAATGATATTACAATTTTTAGGCTAAGGGTATTTTGGTTATTTTGTGACTTTTGAATTATTAGGATTTGATTAATTGGTGAATTTTTGATTATTTTAATAATATTTAAATTAATGTATTATGATTTTGGTCATTTTTATATTTTAATATTTTGGAAATTTTTTATATTTTAATATTATTTTATTGGATTGTTTAGTCGGGTTTGAGTTTCGTCTCGTTCCGACTTGTATTGTGACCCGGGTAGCTTAAACTCTAGATGGGACCCAATATTAAGTTAAGCATGGCCCACAAAACCCAACATTTAAGTTAGTTAATTAAACTAATTTTTATCATGTTAGAATGGTTAAGTTAGAGACTCAAAACTAGATCATTTTGACCCCAAACTTGAACCTAGTCTAGACTTAACCATATGAGACTAGAGAGGGACAATTAGGACATTTCCCATTAGCCCTAATGGACTCTTTATGGCAGCCACCTTTAGGGGAGAATGATTCATTTTCATTACAATCTTACCTCTTTTATTTTCCTTTTGTTCTTCCCTAATTTTAGAGAGCCTTCCCATTGATTTGATCTCCAATCAAATCATTCCTTCACCAAACCTTCCCTCAATCATTCCCATTCTCCAAGGGAAGGGTACTACCAAGGATTGGAAGAGGAGTGCAAGGGAGAGTGTCCACTTTGAGGGATCTTCGTATCGGAGCCGTGTCCTAAAGGATTTTATTGGAATTCCACTCCCAATAGGTAAAACCCATCATCTAAATCGATTTCCTTTGCATATAAATTAGTTTTGAATCCGTAGGATCCATCCTCATGCATGTGTCCCATTTAGATTCAAATTTGAGGCCATTTGGAGCTCACTTGAGGATTTTAGATATGTATCTTGGTCCTACTTGATAGATCCCAATTAGGACACCCCATGTGTATGTATGTATGATAATAGTTTAAATACAGTTTTAGAATGGTTAGAGAGTGGATTGATCTTTGTTAGGATGGTTAGAATAGTTTATTTGGATACCTATGTTTGTATCCAAGTATCTTGGCCTATATGTGTTCTTTTGTCCAAAACAACTCAAATTCGTATAAATTCATCCATGTTTTTATTAACAAAAGCAACTTAGAAATGTCATAACTTTTAGCTTAGAACTCCGATTTATCTCTCTTTTTTTTAAAAGAACCGTATCGAAGTTAGCTTTCCAAATATATTTTACTAAGCCAAATTCTTTCTGTAACTTTCTGTAGAATTATTTGAGTGTCAGCTGTACGAACGAACGTGTTTCGGTATTTCGTGATTTCGGGAGCTTCCGGACACGAAAATGCGATCCGTTTGAAGTTTCGGAAAGCAAACACGATGGGCTACAACATACTTTAATCCTAGAATTTAGTAGAGGCCCAATGGTACAATATTGGTTTTAAGTAGAAGAGGACTATACGTTATATGCATTTTGTGTAACCTATGAGCCTATGTAGTATGGGTATTAAATGAATATAGAGTATGTAATACATGATATGTTAGATGAATAAAAAATATATATAATATATATCCTCTTTACATTAATGTATATTTTTATGTAGGAATGTAATTAATATAATGTATGTAAGCAATGCATAAATGCATGAATGAAAGAATGATATACAATGTATGCATGAAAGTATATAATGAATGCTAGATATGAATGCAAGGTATACATGTAATGATAGATATGAATGCATAATATATAATAATATAATGCAATATATAATGATAGCATGTATGGTAATGTAGAATATACGATGCAAGCATGTATATGTCCACTGTTTTCCTTTCCTTACATTTTCCTTCCCTTCCCTTCCATTTCAGTTTTCCCCCCTTTTTTCCTCTTCTATTTTTACATATTATATACAATGTATATAATGTATAGATGCATGTAAGTATGTAATATGCATGAATGAATGTCATATATGAATGAATGAATCAATCAAAGGTATAAGTAAAATATAATGCATTGTAATGAATGTTAATATATATGTATAAAAGTATGTATGTAAATGTGCATGAATGTATATATCTATGTAACTATGTAAATATGCATGATGTAACATATACCTATATATATAAATATGTATGTAATGTGGATATGCATGTATGTATGAAGGTATGTATTTATATATATATCTATTTTTATATTGCATTGTGTGGTTCACATTGTCTTGTGATTGTGTGAGTGCTAGCCTAGGCTTGGTTAGGCATAGTGAGACATGTTAGACTTGTTTGGGCTAGCACTGACCTAGTTGACCTAATTGACTAGTGTGGTTGACTAGAGTTGACCAAGTGTTGACTTAGTCTAGTTTGACCTAGACAGCATGCAGATGCATTGTACATTTCATTTATCATCTCTCGTATACATCTTGACCTGTTGCTCTAAATAGGACTCTGTGGTCAGTTTGGACCTCTATACCTATCAGCTGTTCAGGTTATCAGGCGAGTACATTCTCTGACCGTTTTATACTTGTCTGGATTTACATTCTTGCTCTAGATTACTGTACTTGATGCTGACACGATTGTTATCACGGATTGGTACTATATGGATCTTCTTTGAGATGTTATCCCCTTGTATTCACTAAATATATATTGTGATGTGCGTTTCACTTACATATTGTATTTATTGAATACCCTTATCCTTGTATACTCATGTGCATACTGTACTCATTATCACATGAGTCCCATGGATAGACCATTGTACAACTATTGTATAACATTGTACATCTATTGTATAACATTGTATACTATTGTATAAGAAACGTAACTGGAGTGGATTCTTGTAGTGATTGGGGAGGGGGAGTAGAATTGGTTATGTAATCAAATCCTATTGTGCAACATTGTATAACTATTGTATATGTCCATTGTGCACTCACGTACAATGGAGTTACCATTGTATTGTCCTAAACCGTTACATAACCATATTGTACTCTAAATCAAATATTGTTAAGGTTCTTACTATCAGATATAGAGATTTTCTATTATCAAACTTCTGCTGTTTTTCATATACATTCTTCTTTCAGCGTTTCTGTATCTTACTCTATTGCATGCTTTATATTTCCTAACTTGATATGAACTGCGTGAGATGTTTTGTGCTCGCTCCTGTCCTGACTGGACCTGTTGATAAATTTTACAGATAGCTTGGAGGTTGCCTGCTAGCCTAGAGGAGACACAGTAGAGGTTGTATAGATAGTTATTTAGTTGTCTTGAGTTGTATTTACTTTATGGATTACTGTATTTGAGATTTGAGATATTTTCTGGGTTTGTGTATCTTAGACACTTAGACTTCTATCTGCAGTATCTCTTTGTGGATTTCATATTTTATCTATCTTTATCGTTCTACATTAGATGTGATTGAGACTGTATTTGCTATGTCACCTCCATTCGGAGTGTATATACTGTACATGTACCTTTATATTGTTAGATGTTTGACATAGGACAGCGTTCTACCGCCGACACTACGGCGTAGGCTGGACGTACCCACTTCTCGTGCCCTTATTCTAGGGTGCGGGTCGTGATATAGTCTTCCCTTTTCTATCGTGGCAGATTGCTTTTGGATCGTCCTTCGCTATTTTATAATTTTTTTCTTGTTTTTTTCTCATTTAAAATAGTTGGTAGTGGATTTGTCTCCTCCCACGACTTGTAAGATACAATTCATAGTTGATTTATGAGATCATTATTCTTATTGTGTGGATGAGATTAGTTGTCATAGTTTTACTGCATTTTACTGCTTACGTATATTTATTATACGGCTGGCATGTCACGTGCTAGTCCCGTGACTTTTGGGACTGGGGCGTGACATATTTTTGTGGCGGCCCATGCATGTCGACGAATAAATTGTTTGGTTAAAAGACTATACCAAGCAAGCCTGCATATAGGATTAGAGTCTAAGATCTCATCCACATCTTCTTCCTTGATTTCATTTTGAACTCTCGCTTGACTGCCTTGATTCAGATCTTGTTTGATCTCTTTCTACCGTAAGTTTTACCGTTTCCTTCGTGCTTGATAGATGTCACGACCCGCACCCCGCTTTTCGGGATACGAATGCGTGTCCAAGCCAGCCTACGCTGCAGTGTCGGCGGTAGAACGCTGTATAGCCACAATGTTCAAATCACAAATAATTCTATTCACAAAAATTAATTTACAATATTCCCAAGTTTTACATTTGCAGAAAAATATAACTCTTACAAATATTAAAATGATTACAACTCATCTATCTAGCTAATCTCTAGGTTTTTGTCTGCAAGTACACTCGTATCTCCTATTGCTAAGTGAAGACACAGCTAACCTGAAAAATATTGGTTTCCAGTCAGGAATGGAACGAGTACAATTCACTGAATGCAGTTTCAATAAATGAAAATGACTATACAACAGAGGTTAGCCTTTAAATATATGATTTGAAAATAAACACAGAAAGACAAAATAAACTAAATAAAGGAAAATAGTAAATAAATGCAAAGACAATACTCACCGACTGACTGAAGTACCTTTGATATGTGATCGGTCTCGGGACAATTACACGATACGGTCTACGATATCTACACGGTATAATGTACACTATCTACACTATATAAAGCAATAATGAAACACTGTCTATACTGTATAAAGCAATAATGAAATACTGTCTACACGGTATAATGCAATAATAAATCACGGTCTATACGGTATACAATGTATAAGGTCAGATCACACATCCTTGGTACTTCACCTCCCCGACACGACAAAATATAGTAAACATAAAAGACGGAAATCACATATATATGACTAACAATGAGGTATAGTAAAGCTCAATATCGAAAACAAACAATAAACTGTACTCGCCTGTGGTCCTTTGCTGGTGAAACCGATAATCCAAACCACTCAGTGTGCCACACAGTCAAACTCGTACAACAGTCTCCAGATGCTGAAATAGACATTACCAACATTCTTAGAATAATCAAATTAGCTAAAATTGTATGTCCTTAAGTTCAATTCTGGACACATGAGCAAAACGGTAATTTCGTGTCAAAATGATGTCCGCCGTTGGACCCGCTTTGTACCGAAAAGCGTGCCAAAGTCAATAGTCTCTAAAGTCATCAAACTATATGTCTACAGTTTTGTTTTTTTGATACAAATCTAACCGTATGTCCAAAGTTGGATTCTGGGGGCCGTGCACAAAATTGCCTGTTGAGTCGGATCGTGGGGCCGTAAAACGGCGATCCGGTCAACTGTCTCAGAATCGGACCAAACTTGGCATACAGGACCAGAAAAATGATACGGTCCTATTGGCGCAAGTTTTGTCTCGATCTGACGAACGTGCACAAAGTAATTGAGAAATTTGCACAGAGGCCGATACGGTGAATTTCGACGGATACGTATCAAATTCGTCGCGCACACACAACCAATTTGAATTCCGTCAAATCCCACACGTCCATGAAGTCGATACGCACCTTTCGATGCTTTCGGTTCGCAACCACGTCGCCCGGTTTGGCGGGACGCACGTCGTATCGAAGGAATTTTATGTTTTGAAGACAGTTTTAATATGATTTATCTCGATTTCAAACTAGTTTATCTTACTATCTACATCTCAAAAATTAAAACTAATGGAAGGATTTTAGTCCTGGATATGTAGTCTATAAATCCATTCAAATAGATTTTGAAGACTCGTTGTGGTTTGGCAGCAAATCGACTTCCAATGTAGGTCCCTGGATCTTAAACTGTCAACGTAAATCGTAGTTTTTTACCGAGGATTTTCCTAGTGAATTAGCGTATCTAAATAAAAGTAATTAATGGAAGTCGAAGGTAGTTATATGTCACGCCCAGAACCAGAATACTGGAGAGCGGAGGATAGACACAGCCAGCTACATACATTGAGGTATAATCTACCTCGATATACGATTACAGCTGTCTAGATGCATGAGGGTTTATCTACAAGCCAACAGTCTCTTATGGTCATGAACAGCCTAGTGTCTCAATCTCAAGCACGTAAGTAAATGTTACAAGATGTTAGATCATCAGACATACAAAGTAAGGCGTCCCAAACATTACATACTCAGATGATCATGAAGCCAGTCATATAAAATGTGAAGACTAGCAAGAGTTTCAGTCATACATGATCAACCCTAGGATTTGTCATCATGTTACAGCCCATAGGCAGACAGTAAGTAAAGTTTCAAACGAGCTAACACTTGCTCGGCGGCTAAACGCCTCAAAAGAATATTTTACAAGAGAGTGGGAGAGCAGAATAAGAACCCACTCGTTGCTAGGGTTACGCCTAGTGGTCACCATCTGACTGGAAGGCTGGAGGAACCTCGAGTCCTACTCCAAAATCTAGCCATACAAAACCAGCTGGGTCAGACCCCAGAAGAGCAAGTGCCACAAGGGAGGTTTCACTTAAGAACTAAAACCAGCATATTAGCACATGGGAACATAAATGGTAATAAAAGACATGAGTTAGAAAAATAAGGTGATAAACGATAAGACAACTAAGGGACAATTCCGGTAGCCAAGTTACAACCCGTAAACCAAACAAGTACCGGGGTTGTAACCCTTCACATGAACAGAGCTTAGTCTCCAACCAATTATCAACAAAAGTAAAGCATAAGCAAGCATGTGCTGAAGTAATCACAGACTGGCATTGATTAGACAAGACTAGACTGGACTACATCCATCATTCACGGCCACCAAAGAGTACGGCTTGATATTTTAACTAACTAGGGTTATCACAAGCCTAGTTACTAGCAAGATACAATGAGATGTTTCTGCAGTCACAAGCCCTGCAGCTATCCAGGTTATCCAGGCGAGGTTTATTTAAGAGTTATCAAGAATTTTGGTGGCTTGGAGTGCAACACATGACAATGTGTACAGAACTTGTTTCATGAAGTGCCCTACATCATGACAGTGGGCTGGAAATGTGCCCTACTCGACGGCAGGCTACAAGTCCCTCAGGTGTGGCCGGGATAACGGGATCACCTGTAACTGGAAACATCTCTCTATATAAACTACTTGATCAATCTAGTCATTAACTTAGTCAGATTCAGTATAAATCCCTGACCGTGGGAAATCAAGAATTCATGTCCTAGACATGATGCAAGACGAGACATGTAGCTTATACATGCATAATCAAGAAAAATCAACCACGGTGTCAAGACAAGAGTTACTTAGTAAGTCAGGGTAGTTGTCGCAATAGCATTCAAGATTATCACGTCATGCCCGGTTACTTGTTACTTGTCAAGATTGCTTGTCAGGGTGCGCCTCGACGGGCACTATCAAGATTATGCATGTCATATCAAGTTACTTATCATGTCAAGAGTGCTTGTCAAGAGTGCGTCTCGACGGGCCACTATCTAGATTTTTATGTCGTGTTCATATCAACATCAATACTGGCAAGTCATGCTATGCTCAACAAGTTATCAAGTCGGGTCGTCAAATAGGTCAAGTACAAAGGATAAGCAATTAACATAAACCAGTAATTAAATAACAGATCATGCAAGGGGCAAGGGGTACCATGGCCAAAAAGTGGCATTAGCCAAGTTGCGCCAGGGTTATAGGCTGCGCCAGGCACTAGGGGGTGCCAAGGCTACAGGTTGGGCCCAAACATTAGGTTGCGCCTAGGCACTGGGGTACGCCATGTCAGGTCAAGTTACGCCAAGGCAAGTCGGGTCAAGACAGGCTGGGTTGCGCCAGAACAAGTCGGGCCAAGTCAGGTTGCGCCAGGCACTAGGCTGCGCGAGGCTAGGTTGCGCCGGACTGGGGTGCGCCAAGTCAGGTTGCGCCAGGGCCCAAGGGGGCGCTGGGCTAGATTGTGCCAGACTGAGCTACGCGAGGCCGGGTTGCGCCTGACTCAGGTTGCGACTGACTCAGGTTGCGCCGCGCTAAGAAGCGCGCGCTGGGTCAAGGTGTGTCGCGCTAAGAAGCGCACGCTAAGACAGGCTGGGTCAAGGTGCGCCGTGCTAAGAAGCGCATGCGGGACAGGTTGCGCCTGGCACTGTTCTTCTTTCCCAAAATAGTAAAGAAGAACCCATGGAACCCAAAACTTCAAAATGCCATAACTTGCTCAAAACAAGCCTGAATTGAGACTTTCAAGGGTCTAAACTGCATATAACAAGATTTCCTATAGCTTAGGATGACTGGTTTTAGGAAATACCAAGCTTTAATAGATCAAAACTAAGAAAAACAAAAAAAGATCAAAACTTAGATCTACAAAAATCTATCCATCAAAACCGAAAATGCCAAGCTCTAAAGAGGCTTAGAATCAAGTGGAGAAGAGAATGAAAAAATAAAATGGGAGATCCATCATGAAGCAAGTTGCACTTGCCTAGGGCTTGGGTGTAGGTGGGAGGAGTAAATGAAGAAGTAAATGAAAGTTATGGAGGAGAGAGAGTGTAGTTGACTTATATATTAAGCCCAAACCATCTCAACCAACCACGCCAACATGTTGAACCAAACCAAAATAAACCAAGTCAAGATTAAACCAAGACTAGGCTAAGCAAGACAAGTCTAACTACGATCCACCTCACAAATGTCAGAAATCCGTACACGTATAATAAAAATACGTATAACGAGAAACGGGAGTGACAACTCTACCCACCTTAAAAGAATACCGTCCTCAGAATTTAATAAAGAGGCTAGAGATGTCGGGGCAAGCTACACTAACCATGGGCAATCTATGACTAGCAATTAATCAAGCAATCATTTATACAAGCAAAAAAGTAAAAGTATAAGGCATCAGGAAGACATTATACCTTAGGAGTCAAACATGTGTGGATATCGTGATCGGATATCATCCCCACGCTCCCACGTTGACTCACCCAAAGAGTGATGACCCCAAGTAACGCGGACTAACTTAATAGTCTTGTTCTTGAGTGCCTTCTCTCTTCGGTCCAATATGGATACGGGCCTTTCCTCATACGAATGGTTGGTACCAACAACCAATTCCGAATGATCAAGGATATGGCTCGGATCCGGGATATACCTTCGCAATTGGGATACATGGAATACGTCATGTACCTCACGTAACGACGATAGAAGAGCGAGACGATATGACACATCGCCTACTCGCTCGAGAATATCAAATGGCCCTCTATACCTAGGACTAAGCCTTCCCCGTACGCCGAATCGAATGACGCCAGGAGTAGGCGAGATCCTAAGGAATATGTGGTCGTTGATAGAGAACTCAAGAGGACGCCGATGAGAATCGGCCCAATGACGCTGACAATCTTGTGCAACTCGAAGATAATCTGTAACTTGTCTGACCACCTCGATAGTCCGAGTAACCATTTCTGGACCAAGCATCCTCCTCTCGCCTACATCGTTCCAGGCTAAAGGTGATCTGCACTTTCTGCCATACAGTGCCTCAAACGGTGCCATCTGGATACTGGCCTGAAAACTGTTATTGTAGGAGAACTCCACGAGATGAAGGTGATCTTCCTACGAACCACCAAAGTCGAGTGTACATGATCGTAACATATCTTCGAGAGTCTGAATCGTGCGTTCTGACTGACCATCTGTCTGCGGATGATATGCTGAACTGAACTTGAGACGAGTCTCCAAACTCTCTTGAAGACTCCGCAAAAAGTACGATGTGAATCTTGAATCTCTGTCTGATATGATACTAACTGGTACTCCATACAATCTGACTATCTGCCTGAGGTACATCTCTGCAAGCTGATCCGTTGATTGGCCAATTCTGAAAGGGATAAAATGAGCTACCTTCGTGAGCCGGTCAACTATAACCCAGATAGCATCTCTTCCAGCTGGATATTTAGGTAATCCAGTTACAAAATCCATGGTAATGTGCTCCTATTTCCATTCTGGGATCGATAAAGGTTGAAGAAGTCCAGCTGGTCTCTGATGTTCAGCCTTAACTTGTTGGCAAACTAAACAACGGGAGACAAACCAGGCTATCTCCCTCTTCATGCCATTCCACCAGAAATGCTGACGGATATCACGATACATTTTCATGCCACCGGGATAAATTGAATACAGAGAACTGTGAGCCTCTGCCATGATCTCCTGTCTGTTATCACCGCTGGGTACACAAAGACGCCTTCCATGTCGGAGAGTACCGTCTTCGTGAATATATAACTCTGTTCTCCTTCCTGTTTCATGTTCTGCTCTAAGCCGCTGAAGCTTAAAATCTGTTGATTGAGCTATCTTGATCCTCTCAACTATACTAGACTGAACTTGCATACTGGACATCAATGCCACATTGGTAGGAAGAACCACTAATATTCCTGTCTTCTAAAGATCTGCTAATAACTCTGACTGTGCTGTTAGAAAATAAGCTCCTGCTCTTCTACTCAACGAATATGCAACTACGTTGGCCTTCCCAGGATGATACTGTAAGTTGATGTCGTAATCCATAAGTAGATCTAGCCATCTCCTCTGACGCATGTTAAGATCCTTCTGAGTAAACACATACTTAAGACTCTTGTGGTCGGTAAAAATCTCCACCTGATCTCCATATAAATAATGCCTCCAAAGCTTAAGTGCGAAAACTACCGCTGCTAACTCTAAGTCATGGGTTGGGTAATTCCTTTCATGATCACGAAGCTGACGTGACGTATAAGCTACTACCTTACCATGCTGTATTAAGACATATCCCAATCCTCTGCCAGAAGCATCACAATAAACTAAAAATCCTCCAGTCCCATCTGGAAGCGTGAGAATGGGAGCCGTCATCAATCTTCGCTTCAACTTCTCGAATGAACTCTGACACTCTACTGTCCAAGCAAACTGTACATCCTTGCGGGTCGACTGCGTCAATGGTGCCGAAATCCGAGCAAAGTCTGACACAAATCGTCGGTAATAGCCGGCCAATCCTAGGAAACTGCGAACTTCTGCGACGGTGTTGGGAACTGGCCATGTCTCTATGGCAACTATCTTCTGGTGATCCACTTCCACTCCACCTCGGGTGATGATGTGACCTAAGTATGAAATACGATCAAGCCAAAATTTGCACTTACTGAACTTCTCATACAACTCGTGCTCTCTGAGAATCTGTAGGACTATTCGGAGATGCTGCTCATGCTCTGCTGTATTCTTACTATAGACTAAAATGTCGTCTATGAACACTATAACGAATTGGTCCAAATAGGGCATGAAGATACGATTCATGAGGTCCATGAATACGGCTGGCACATTGGTCGCTCCAAATAGCATAACGAGAAACTCCCAATATCCATATCTAGATCTGAATGCTGTCTTCGGAATGTCTTGCTCTCTGACTCTGATCTGATGGTACCCCGACCGCAAGTCAATCTTCGAGAATACTGTTGCCCTAGTGAGTTGATCGAACAAGTCATCTATCCTTGGTAGAGGATATCTGTTCTTGAATGTTACAGAATTCAAGGTACGATAATCAACACATAATCTTGACGTACCATCCTTCTTTTTCACAAGAAATATCGGGGCTCCCCATGGTGATCCACTAGCACGAATGAATCCCTTGGTTCTGAGTTCTTCAATCATCTTGTACAGGATCTCCAACTCTGATGGTGTCATTCTGTAGACTCTCTCTGACACTGGTGCGGTTTCTGGAATCAAATCGATAGTGAACTCTATCTCTCTCTCCGGGGGCATACCTGGAAGCTCTTCGAAAAACACGTCAGGAAACTCTTCAACGACTATAGGAAACTGAACTGCCTCTGCTACTGCCATCTGTAAGACTGGGGGAGAAGGTTCTACCTCGCCCCTGGAAAATGAAAACTCTGGTTCGCCTGGAATACCAAAAATAATCCTGCCAATATAGCAGTCTATTCTTGCGTATTGATCCTTCAACCAATCCATTCCTAGGACTACATCATAGTCGGCCATCGGAAATTCTATCAATCTAGCGAAAAACTCTCGACCGCTAACTACGATTTGACACGAGGAATAGACTTTATCTACCCCTACAAGATCGTTACCAGTAAGTATATTGAGCCTTACTGATAATGACTCGGGCTCCAGTCCTATTCGTATAACGAATCGTGAAGACATAAATGAATGCGATGCACCCGAATCAAATAATACTGATGCTGGGAAAGAGTTGACGAGAATGGTACCTGCCACCACCTCACCTGATGCCAATTCTACTGCCACGGTCAGAGCCATAACTTGACCTTGTCCTCTCGGTATTGGTCCCCTCTGCTGGTGACCTCTCCGCCTGTTCTGAATATGAGCTTGGGCCTGAGCATACTATTGCGGCCTCTGCTGCTAGAAAGCTTATGCCTGAGGCGACAATGGCCTCAGAGGCTGGTACTGCTGCTGTACTGGTACTGGTCCCCTAACCGATGGACTGGTTAGGGTTGATGAAGGAGAACTGGCTCGATATGGGCAGGACCCTATCATGTGATCCGGTGCCCCACAAGCCAAGCACAACCCCTGTGCTCTACGATACTCTGAGACTACGTATCTTGGCTTCCCATAATGAGTGCAGCCCATCACGGAAGACTGCTTCTGCTTTTGCCCATCCTAGGAGCTCCAATGGTCAAAGCCCTAGCTGCCAGGGCTAGTGTTGATGACTGGGACAACTGTCCATAAGATCTCTTCCGTCCTCCAGTTCGATCTATTATCTTCTGGGAGGTATACTCATGCCTCATTGCTGCTCGTAAGACGGCATCAAACATCTGGTGCTCAAACTGCTCCCCTGATATAATGATCTCTAGGTGGAGTCCCTGCTGGAATCGCTGCGCTCGGTCCAATTCGGTCGCCACCAAGGTGGGAGCAAATCGACTAAGCCTAGAAAACTCGGTCGTATATCCATCGATCGTCCTTTCCATATGCTTGAGATTGCTGAATCTGGTCTGCAGATCATACCGAGCTATTGCATCAAAGTACTTTGTCTGGAACTTGTCGCTGAATGCCGCCCATAAGACAGGCATCGCCAATCCAACTGCTTACATCGCCTACCAGCTGCCGGCTAAGTCCAACAACTGTAGGCGCACGACGGCCACCTTCTCACCCTCAAGAATCCTAGCTGCCTCCAGGATAATCTCTGTGTCCTGAAACCATGCATCAGCAGCGATAGCATCTTCACTGCTGTCAAAGAAAGGAGGGTTCAGACGCTTGAAGTGTTGGCTGCATTGTTCCCTTGGTAACAAACTCTGCCCATGGCATCTTGTACTGTCTGGTACAGGGCATCGCCCTGACGATCTTGAGATGCAAGCAATTCCCTGATGAGACCCACCAGGGTTTCATTATCAAGCTTTGCAGGCTGGACTGGTTGAACTGGAGGCTCTGGATCCCCGAAATGCATGACTTGGGAGGCCACTCCAGAGTGCTGGGCTTGGTCTCCAGGTTGCTGCTGGTCCAATGGAGGTGCTCCGCCTTGCTGATCGGTAGGACCAGGAACAATATCGCTGAAGAAACAACATGGAGAACAATAAGGAAGGGCCATGATAGATCGAGGATATAAACATGTGATCTGGTCAAGATTTCGGAAAGATTAGAAGATACGAGTAGAGATCAAGGGAGAGTGCTGATTGAGACATCTATTCAGTGAAACCCTCACATATCTTGATTTACAAGACCTGTATGGGCTACCACTTAAACCGTGTCACGCCCCAGAACCAGAATACTGGAGCATGGGGGACAGACACAGCCAGCTACATACATTGAGGTATAATCTACCTCGATATACGGTCACGGCTGTCTAGATGCATGGGGGTTTATCTACAAGCCAACAGTCTCTTATGGTCATGAACAAGCCTAGTGTCTCAATCTCAAGCAAGTAAGTAAATGTTACAAGATGTTAGATCATCAGACATACAAAGTAAGGCGTCCCAAATATTACATACTCAGATGATCATGAAGCTAGTCATACAAAATATGAAGACTAGCAAGAGTTTCAGTCATATATGATTAACCCTAGGATTTGTCAATCATGTTAGAGCCTGTAACACCCAGTTTCTGAAGTTAGGGTATTTTTGAAATTTTGTATTTATAATCATTATTTATTGCATTAAATCACATTATAATTTTTGGTGATTTTAAAAATCAATTTAAAAGCTATTTTGATCAATGACTTATGATTTCGATGTTTTACTAGTGTAACCCTAGAGACTGCATGACCTAGAGCCTAACCATGTCATTAGGATGATTTATTTTTACTTTTGAGCATAAGGGTATTTTGGTCATTTGGCCTCTTTGAATTATTTTATGATTTATTGCATTGGTGATTGTTAATTTTGACTTTTTGCTAGTTGTGACTTAAGAGACTGTCCTAGACTTTGACCTTGACTTTGGTGACTTAGTTAACATGGTATGGGACCCTAATCTAACTTAAGTTGGTCTTGGTTGACTTAAGTTGGCTAAGTTTCATGGAGAGAGTAGGAGGATTTTTGCATTGGACCAAAGGCTAAGGACTTGAGCTAGTTAGCTTGCAAACTTGGCCCCTGGCCCATGACTTGAAACCCTAACCCTAATTTCATTCATTATGACCAGCCACTAGGGCTCCCCTTCCCTATAAATATTCTTCTAATTAGTTCTTGCCTCTTTTGTATTGAAGGAGCACATAGAGAAAAGAAAGGTTTGTCCATTCTTCCCCAACCCATAGATTATTCATTTTAAATCCTTTTCCACTCTAGTTTTTGCATTAGAGCCGAATACTCTCCTATTTTCTGATTATGGAGATTAATCTCAGTTTTTATGCAATTTGGAGCATTGGGCTAGCAATGAGGAACCCCCCATTTGGAGCTTTTTCTTGCTATTTGCACCTATAGGTAAAACACCTCTAATTGTTCTAATATTCTATTTTCTTCGCAATTAGGGCTAGATCTAGGAGTCCCCTAGCTGTCCCTAAAGTTTGGGTTAATTTCGTATCCATTTGGTGTCCGTATCGGACACGTGTCATAGTGTATAGGAAGGTGTTTGATGAAATGCCACACTCGTATATTTCTTATTATTTTTGAAATGTGTTTGATTGAATTTATAGTGCTAGGTGTAGTGTTTGATTTCGTATCATTGATCTGTGATTTTCGTGTTGTGTCGTGTCCACACGGGGACACGAACTTGCTGTTCTGGACAGCGTGCACTGCCCTGCCACTCGGGACCTAGAACTCACTGTACAGACACGTGATGACATGAAAATTTATGGGGAGGATGGGGCACTGTCTGTCATCATGCTCCCAAAATTTGGGAGCAAATGATGCACGACACGTGGTGTAATCCCGCCCGCACTGGACACGCACTGTTCGTTCATTGGCAGATTACACGCATAGACACGCGCACAACACGCGCTCATGTCCACTGTGGACACGTCGTGGACACCTCACAGGGTGTCAAATGTGTAGCCTGACACGTGGACTGCACGTGGACATGACCACGTGGCCACACGTGTCATGTGTCGTGTCCACGACCTCAGCGAACGCGTGCACGACGCAGCAGTGCACAGTTTTGTGTCTATGTGTCGTGTGGTTGTTTGGACACGATTCGTGTCCAGTTCTTGGACACGAAGACACCCCATGATACTATCACATGTGTGTCATGGTTTACCAACCATTAAATTAGGACATTAACCTGTTTTTAGCTGTCGTTTTAGCATTTCCCCATTTCCCTGATACACATTCACTGATTCGAATTTTCTGAGTTCTAAATTCATTTTTAACTAATTTAATGATGTTTAATGATTAGGATTAGCTCACCTACATATGTAATAGATGATGATCATGTTGGGTTTTGATTTGGTGTTGGATTTGAGTTTTCGAATTGGTTTTGGATATGCTAACTGCTAGGACTGAATATATGAACTGCCATTTTGTTTGATTCCTTACACACATTGAATTTCCTGGAAACACTAACCTACTGCCATGTTAACACACACACTGTTTTCTAACAGTGGCTCATATGTTACCCACACTGTTTTTCAATGTTAAAACGGATACGCTGTGGGTTACATATTGAATTTCTGAGTTGTTACTTTGTTTCGAATTTTGAGAACAATGTAGATGACACCTTACATTATATTATTCCTGAGAATTTCTGTCACATACACACTAATTCCTGAGAACACCCTAGTAGCTGCTACCCACATCATTCACTGATTTCTGAATTTAACCACACTTGAACACCTGAGACACATCCCACTGATTCAATGTCATTACATTTCCTATCTAGTCAAATTGTCAAGTTGTTTGAGTCCTATTACACATAATGTTCATACCCACACAAAATCTGGAAATGATAAACTGAATGCACTGTTTCCTATTGAACTGGAATGAGTTCACTGATTGGTGATTGCTATGAACACACTCACACACACACTATTTTGGAACCTGGAACCTATGTATCTAATACTCACATGTATAGGCTATATAGTACACACACACTTATGACATGGACACTCATGTATATACCTTGTCACTCATGAACACACACTCACACATTCCTATCACTGTTCACCACACACATACTAGCCTATGGCACATATCACTCACACACATCCCATTGATTCCTGAGAACAGGGAAGACACACACCTAAGTCTGAAATTGACACATTGAACCACATGTTTACACACACACACATAACCTAAACTATACTGTCACATGACACTCTCTACTAAACTGTTACACACACTATGTATATGTACACATAACCTTGACACATTGCCCTATATGCATGTTCTTCCCTCTCTAACCCTCTATGTATATATATATATATATATCATTGTATATATATATATATATGCATGTATGTATACATTAGTTCCTTTGAGATGTTCCTATGTATGCCTATATATATGGATATTGTATGTACATATAGGCAACTGTATGTTTGATGGCTTGTATAGCCTATAGTACATAGAGTGTGTATTCATAAGAGTGTTGGGTTATATTAGGCTAAGTGTGACTTGTATTGATGTATACTTGCTAGGATAGTCTTGTTTAGGCCTAGTGAGACACGATTAGACTAGAATTGACCTAGTTGACTAGTGTAATTGACCAAGGTTGACCAAAGTTTGACTTTGACCTAGATTAGCCTAGAAATCATGTAGATTGCATTGTATGTTCTTATTTACCATTCTGGACATGTCATAACCTATATTCCCCTGTTTAGGACATTGTGACTCTGTTGCAGACATCTGATATTACACTACTCTTTTTAGAGTAGCAGGCGAGTACATTCTTTGATAGTTCTCTCATTTATTTGTCAATTACTGTACTTCAGTTCTAGTTAGTTATATGCGATTCTCTGTTACAACATGTATGGATATTTCTAGATTCATGTATGCGACACACATACCATATTGTCTGGCCTTTATTACTGGAATCATTCTGGAATCATTGCTGGTATCATCATGTTTGGCTGGACTCATCTCGATTTTCGTGTCATATTCTGGATTCACTTGTACTTACTGGGAGGGAAAATACTTGAGTAAGACATGTAGACATACCCCGATTCTGGAATCACCCCACATGTTGGAATCAAACTGGAATGATAGCCATCTCACACCCGGCCAGGTGTGTGATGTGCCGGATTAGCTATAGCCGTTTACATGTCGACCTCGGTATTTTAAAACACACTGTTAGAGTATAGGCTGGACTCACCCTGGAATTATTGATCACTATGACTGGAATCGTCTCGTACTGGATTTATCTTGTATTAGATTCATCTTGTACTTGACTTACATTAGAGTTTACACTTGTCTATATTTACTGTCTGGACTTATACCATGTTACTCTAGTTCAGCTAGATTCTATTTTACAGTCTTTATTGCCATGATTCTTCTCTTGTTTTAGTTACTTTACTTTCCTTGTACTTTATCTGTCTCTCTATACCATCATCTGAATATAAACTTCCATGTTCATCAATATAACTGTCTATAACTGCTTTATAGTTCTATATCATTTACTTGGGTTTTCTAGATGAGATGTGCTCGTTCCTGTCCTGACTGGACCTGTTGAAATTTTATAGATGATTGCCCTGAGGACACTTGCCCTACTCATTATGGACCTGACGAGGGATTAGCCACCTTTGGTCCCGACACTTAGCAGTGATTGGGATACAGTTTTAGACTTGCATTAGTTCTTATTTGGACTTGTTGTATTGATTTGAGACTTGTGTTGTATTTCAGATTATTAAGATGTTGTTATTATTTCAGTAGTTGTAGTTGTCCTTCTATTTGTAGTCATGTTCTGTGTTATCTTATTATGCTTAGACTGTGATTGAGTTGTACCATATCTTATACTTGTCCTCCGTTCGGAGTTGATCATGATGAGTATATTATATACTGCATGAGTTTATGGTTAGATAGTGACCTAGAACAGCGTTCTACTGCCGACACTGTGGCGTAGGCTGGGCGCTGTTACGTACTCGTAGCCTCACAGGGGGTGCGGGTCGTGACACATTTTTAGTGGTGGCCCACACAGGTCGAGAGTAATAGGCTGCGCTAGGCACTAGGGGGTGCCAAGGGTACAGGTTGCGCCTAGGCACTGGGGTGCGCCAGGTCAGGTCAAGTTGCGCCAAGGCAAGTCGGGTCAAGACAGGCTGGGTTGCGCCAAAACAAGTCGGGCCAAGTCAGGTTGCGCCGGGCACTAGGCTGCACGAGGCTAGGTTGCGCCGGACTGGGGTGAGCCAGGTCAGGTTGCGCCAGGGCCCATGGGGGCGCTGGGCTAGATTGTGCCAGGCCGAGCTGCGCAAGGTCGGGTTGCGCCTGACTCAGGTTGCGTCGCGCTAAGAAGCGCGCTCTGGGTCAAGGTGCGCCGCGCTAAGAAGCGCGCGCTGGGTCAGGTTGCACCGCGCTAAGAAGTGCGCACGGGGCAGGTTGCGCCGTGCTAAGAAGCGCGTGCGGGGCAGGTTGCGCCTGGCACTGTTCTTCTTCCCCAAAATAGCAAAGAAGAACCCATGGAACCCAAAACTTCAAAATGCCATAACTTGCTCAAAACAAGCCCGAATTGAGACTTCCAAGGGTCTAAACTGCATAGAACAAGATTTCCTACAGCTTAGGATGACTGGTTTTAGGAAATACCAAGCTTTAATAGATCAAAACTAAGAAAAACAAAAAAAGATCAAAACTTAGATCTACAAAAATCCATCCATCAAAACCGAAAATGCTAAGCTCTAAAGAGGCTTAGAATCAAGTGGAGAAGAGAATGAAAAAATAAAATGGGAGATCCATCATGAAGCAAGTTGCACTTGCCTAGGACTTGGGTGTAGGTGGGAGGAGTAAATGAAGAAGATGAAGAAGTAAATGAAAGTTATGGAGGAGAGAGAGTGTGGTTGACTTATATATTAAGCCCAAACCATCTCAAACCAACCAAGCCAACATGGTGAACCAAACCAAATAAACTACGTCAAGATTAAACCAAGACTAGGCTAAACAAGACAAGTCTAACTACGATCCACCTGACAAATATCAGAAATCCGTACACGTATAATGAAAATACGTATAACGGAAAACGGGAGTGACATTATATTAGGTTCGTACCAGTGAAATTGATTCAAAAATCGATCGAGCAAGGAGGGAGAAATCCAGCCACGAAATGCTGTCCCCGACTGCCACTTGCTGCTATGTCGTGCTCTGTTCTGTCCGCGCCCGTGCGCATGTCGACGCTGCCGTGGCCGGCCTGTGGCCGTGAGCGGCGGTTCCTAGGGCTGGCGGAGGGTCGCCCATGTGCAGGGGTCGACGGATTAGGGTTTGCTCTCCCTTTTTCTTCCGATAACTCTCGACCATATATGCGGTTGTAACTCGTTTGGGCTGTTGGGTACGCGCGGGTTTAGGCTGTTGGGTACGCGTAGGTTTAGGCTGTTGGTGACTCACGAGATATTGGACCACTACCAATATCTTGTGGGTTATTGTTGTTTTGTTTTGTTTTTTTTTCTTTTTATTTATCTTTATTATTATAACTATATATATATATATATATATTTTTATTATAACTATATATATATATATATATATATATATATATATATATATATATATATATATATATATATATAATTTTTTTATTATATATATAGTTTTTTATTATTATAACTATATATATATATATATATATATATATATATATATATATATATATATATATATATATAATATATATATATATATATATATATATATATATATATATATATATATATATATATATATATATATATATATATATATACTCATATATATACTTATATAGTAATCTCCATAAAACCTAAATAAAACCTCAATATTATCTATTCCTAGTGTAGGGCCTATTTGTATAAATATGACTATATATAATAATATTTATTTGACAAAAATAATATAACCAATAATAATAAAATAATATTATATAATAATAACCTCAATAATATTGATAATAATAATAATAATAATAATAATAATAATAATAATAATAATAATAATAATAATAATAATAATAATAATAATAATAATAATAATAATAATAACAAAATTTAATAAATCAATAATGGTGTATATACCATTAGGTACAGTCTAATAATCCCAAAATGTACAAGGACCTATTTTATACCAATGTCATTGAATATCAACTAATAATGATATTTATAATATTTAATTAACAAACACTTAGAAAATATTCATTAAATTATTAAAACGGAATACAACACACTCATACCAAATTACATCAACACAAATGTCATTGGACGTACCGCATGAGTACATGGGCTTGGGCTTATTTTGGGTCCAATCTGGACTAGTTCGGTACAATCGGTTTCCCTTAAACTCAACAATATAATTATTAAATAAATAAATCATCGGTAAGGGTTAAATCGCAACTTGGCATGGTTTTCCTAGTTAGGACATCACTATGGCTCGGCCTTCCCTACCAGGGCTAATACACTAGTCAAAGTACGCCATTACACTATCCGTGCCACGATTTCTAGTCACCTTGTACTCCAAAACTCCACCATGGCTAAAGTCATATACCGTAATAATTAACTAAGTAATTATTTATAAAAATTCTAAAAATTACCATTTAATTCAAATAAATAAATAAAAATATATTATCAAAATTTTGGGAAGAGAAGTTACAATAGAAGTTAGGAAGATGACTCGTACTAAGGTATACATGTTCTATTGTTCAAATCGTATTATTAGTTAAATTTTAATAAGTTGGGTAGTATGCCTCACAACCTATAGCACCCCGTTGACCTTATAAACTATTAATGAGGTATAATTGAATGACACTAATAGGTTTACCAAGACTATAGAGTTTAGAGGTCCCCAACTGTCACACCCCAGAACCAGAATACTGGAGAGCGGGGGACAGACACAACCAGCTACGTATATTGGAGTACAACACACTTCGTAATACGGTCACGGCTGTCTAGATGCATGAGGGTTTATCTACAATCCATCAGTCTCTTATGGTCAAGAACAAGCCTAGTGTCTCAATCTCAAGCAAGCAAATAATTGTTACAAGATGTTAGATCATCAGACATATAAAGTAAGGCGTCCCAAATATTACATATTTAGATGATCATGAAGCTAGTCATACAAAATGCGAAGACTAGCAAGAGTTAAGTCATACATAATCAACCCTAGGATTTGTTAATCATGTTACAGCCCTTAGGCAGACAAAAATTAAGTTACAACACGAGCTAACACATGCTCGGCGGCTAAACGCCTCAAAAGAATAATTTATAATAGAGTGGAAGAGCAAAATAAGAAAATCCACTCGTTGCCATGGTTACTTCTAGTGTTCACCATCTGGCTGGAAGACAGGTAGATCCTCGGGTGCTACTCCAAAATCTGGCCACACAAAACTAGCCGAGTCAGAATCCAGAAGGTGCTACTCCACTTAGGAAGTAAAACCAGCATATAAAGAATAGAAAAACTGATAAAAAAAAGCATAATTAAATAACATAAAAGACATGCTTTAAAGAATATACTAGCTTGAATTAAGGAAAAATGAGGTGGAATATAATTCCCAAGTTAATCATGAGACAATCATTCCGGCACGGCCAATCAAGTCCAAAGACTTGCTATCATTAGCTAACTAGGGTTATCACAGGCCTAGTTACTAACAAGATACAGTTGAGATGTTTTCGCAGTCACGAGCCCTTTAGACTATCTGGGTTATCCAGACGAGGTTACAAGAGTTTATCAAGAATTAAGAGAATTATTAGGTGACTTAGAGTTCAACACATGACAGTGTGCTGGAAATGCGTCCTACTCGATGGTAGGATACAAGTCCACAGGTGTGGCCGGGATAACGGGATCGCCTGTAACTGGAAAATCTCTCTATATGAACTACTTGATTAATCTAGTCGTTAACCTAGCTAGATTTATTATGAATCCCTGATCGTGGTAACCAGGAATCTATGTCCTAGTCATGATGCAAGACATGACATGTAGCTTGTACAGGCACAATCCAGTTCTACTTAGCAAGTCATGATTGGTTGTCGCAACAGCGATCCAGATTACACATGTCATGTCAGGTTTACTTGTCATGTCAAGAGTACTTGTCAAGAGTGCGCCTCGACGGACCACTATCAAGATTATCAAGATGGGATCATGTTATCAAGTTCAAGTTCGAGTTACTAGCTCAAGATTATCAAGTCAGGTCGTCGCAATTTAGGCAAAGTACAGAAAACATGCAAAGAGGATCAAGAACTATGATTGAAACTATCAGTCGCATATGAACTTCAATTAAGGTAAAACAAGAATATTCATGAAGCCAAGACGAAGATCTACAACTTTCATGTTTTGAGTTTTACAAGATTCTACCTATAAAATAACTTAAACAGGCAAAAACAATCATTCCCGAGTGCGCACGGACAAAACTGGCCATGGCGCACTGGACGCGAGAGCACAGCGCACGACAAAAAAATCATGCGAGCGCACGGCGCTCCAAACGCACAGCGCGTGCAAACCAAATTGGCCACGACGTACATGCACGTTGCAAACGAATCACGTATGCGCACGACGCACAAAATGTACAGCACGGGGATGTATGGTGCACAGGGCGCAAGAGCACGGCACGTAGGCGTACGACAAAAAAATCGCGCTGGTGTGCAGCGCGCAAAATGCACAGCATACGGATACACGGTGTGCGGGGTGCGAGAGCACGGCGCGTAGTCACGTGGCAAAAGAATCGCACGGGCGTGCGAAACGTGCAGCGCGCGGATGCACGGCACGTGGGGCGCAAAAGCACGACACGCAGGCGCGCGGCAAAAGAATCGCACAGGCACACGGTGCGTGAAATATGCAGCGCACGCAAACAAAACTGCCCATGACGCACGGGGCACGGATCTACGGCGTGTGGCACTGTTCATCGTCCCAACAGCACCGAAGATATGCGGGAACCCATGAACACAAAATGCCATAACTTCCTCATACGAAGTCAAAATCAAGCGGTTCAAGAGCCAAAATTGGGTTGAATAAAATTTGCTACAACATAGAACCCTTAGATTTCAGAAATAACAAAGTTTAAGAGATCAAAACCAAAAAAAATGAAAAAAAAAACTACAAATTTAGATCTACAAAAATATAAACATCAAAATCAAAAACTCCAAGTTCTAAAGAGGCTTAGAATCAAGCAAGGAAGACAATGGAACAATAAAATTTAAGATCCATCATGAAGCAAGTTGCATTGCCTAGGGTTTGGTGGAGGAGTAAATGAAGAACAAGATGAAGAAGTAAATGGTAATAATGGAGGATAAAGAGAGGAGTTGGTTTAAATACAAAGCTCATTCATGATGAACCAAATCAAAACAAACCAAGCCATGCCAAGTTGAACCAAACCAAATTAAACAAGTTAAGATTAAACTAAGACAAGGCTAAGTAAGATAAGTCAAAATATAGGTCACCTGACAAATGTCAGAAAATTCGTACACACATGTTGAAAAATACGTATGACGAAAAATGAGAGTAACACTGACCCATTTGGTCGACCAAGGCTGTAGACAAGAAGATAGTAGGATTACTGTAGAGGGACGAGCACCGGACGAGTCTTAGAGTTTGATGAACTCGAACTACTTGTGCCTTCTTTCAATCATAAATCTCGCGTACTTATATTTTTGGACTATCTTGACTGATGCTGCTATTATAGCCTAGTTTTATAAGCTTATTCCTTTTTAAGCTTGTTCAAGACATATGTTTATTGGGGATGTTGTCACGCCCCGATTCTGTAGAATCGATAGTCGTCTTCCGGGCGTGATGCCGTACGAACCTAAGTTGCGATCGTACATGTAACACCCAGTTTTCCAGATTAGGGTATTTTTGAAATTTTGTAATTATAATCATTATTTATTGATATTTATTTCACATTATGATTTTTTATGAATTTTAATTATTTTTAAACTATTTAAGAACTGGTTTAAGTCATGACTTGTGATTTTGATGTGCTGCTAGTAAAACCTGAGAGACTGCATGACCTAGAGCCTAACCATGTGGGTAGAGATTTTGTTAGTACATTTAGCTTGAGGGTATTTGGTCATCTTGCATTATTGAATTTATTATAATTATTTAGAATTTAATGTATATATTATTTGGAATGGTGTGATTTAATATTATTTAATTATTGCCTTGTGTTTATGGTTAGCCTAACCTAGATTGGACCTAACCTAGATGAGTTATGACTAACTTAGTGAGCCACTTTGAGAATTAGATGAGTTGGTTAAGGGGTTAAGTCAAGTTTAGTCATGGTTAAGTGATTTGCAAAGGACTAAGATAGAACCTTTTGTTCTAGGCCATCTATTTCCCCTTGATTCAATCCTAGCCATAGGATGAAACCTAAAAACCCTAACCCTAACTTTATGACCAGCCAAGAGACCCCCCCTTGCCTATATAATGCCTCTTTGGGGATTGAGCCTCTTTCTTTAATAGTTCTTCATTTTCTTAAGGAAATAGGTAAGCCTCTTTTAATTCTTTCCTAGTTTAATCAATAGGACTCCTTTTTGAATGAAATTTCTTCCATTAGAACCTAATCATTGTTCTCTTACTGTTGGTGGAGTCCAATCACAGATTTGCATTTGATTTGATTGATTTGGTGGCTTGTGGAATTTTCCTCTTTGAAGAGCTTTTGAGGGCTTGTGAATACATAAAGGTCACTCTCTACTTTTACCATGGAATTCTGATTTAATTGCATGTATAGGGAGCCCTAGACCTAACCTAACTATAGGAATAGGAATCCCCAGGTTTTTGTGTCGTTACGTGTTCTAACAGGACACGTATCAGTGTCATGTTCATTGTGTTTGTGATAATGCCTCAATGGAACTTTTTGTGTTAATTTCGAATTGTAATTGAATAGAAATTTAGTTTTTGGTGTCGCTTATCCATTTCTGTAACTCTGAGATGATTTCGTGTTTGTGTCGTGTCGTTTGAACACTCGTGCACACGCACTTGGACACGCGCGCACGGGGCTACAGTAATCCCCTGTATATCGGGGTCTCCACAGGACACGACACGAACTCTTTGGACACGAAATTTTGTGGGGAGTTAGGGGCATCATCTGTCATCCCTCTCCCAAAATTTCACGACATTTCATGGTCGAGTTTAGGAGATATTGGCCGCGCACAGGAAATGCACTGCACTGTGCGCGGGCTGCTACTAGCCACTGATACGGCCTTGGTTCACGGACACAGCGACACGAGGACACATTTCAGGCACATGAACACGAGCACCTATACCTAGACTAAGTGGGGACACGAGCACGAGGCTTGGGAAGGCTTGTGTCGGGTGCACGACACGCGTGCACACCCGCACGAGACTGTCCAGTCTCTGTGTCTTGATTTTTCCTATTTTGTATTTTGATTTGAATGGACACGTTTGTGTCCACTTTTGTGGACACAAACCATTTGTATAACATGTGTACAATATGTATACCTATTACCAACCTTTAATTTCCTACTCTTAATTGATTTCTAGATAATTTCCTCATTTCCCAATTTTCTGAGAAGAAAACTGTGTATCAGTCTTCACTGAATTTTTCCAGATTTTGCAATTGAACTTTGGCAACCATTTAAACCCTTTTTACACTATTTATTACATGTTATTAAGTGCCTAATAGGTTCACCTATGTATATTCTAATGGTATGTCGATTTTGGGATTGTTTGGTGTGGTTTTGAGTTCAAATTCTGAGTTTTTGATAAGGGGATTAAAACTGAATATTTGGACTGTTAAAGTGATGTTTGGGTCTCATTTGAATTATATGAGTTGTTCTTCAATATGTACTGACCTGGGCATTAGTCTAGGACTGTTTTAAACTGTATTGGGTTTCTTATTAAACTGATTTTTGGTTATGGTTTAAACTGTTTTGAGGTTGCACTTAAAACTGGAATGCAAGTAGGGGCTGGAAAATGGGGTTTTAGTAAATAGTTTAAAGGAGATTTTGAGTTCTTATGAACTATTTTGTGTTGTTTAAAACTGAACATATGAATACAGTGTGTATTGACCTGGCTTTATATTGAGACTGTTTAAATTAATATGTTGGACTGATTTGGGGTTTGGTTTGGCCTGTGGTACAATGCATTGGGTTGACTGAAATGCATTTTCCCTTTCACTGTTTTGAAATTCCAGATTCTCATGAGTTTGCTCACATTGTTTTCACTCTTGAACTCACCCTTGTTTCACTAACACCTATCACTATTGACACACACCCAAATTCTCATTATGCACACACCCTTGTCACTGTCTCACCCACACTCCTAGACACCATATCTCACATCACTCCCATGTATACACCCACACACACACACTTTCACTTGAATTCATGAACACTTGAGTGTCCTCTCTCTCTATATATGTATATATATATGTATTGTCATGTGAAGGTATATGGTAGGTTAGCCTATGTAAATATATATGTATTCTCTAATGGTTGTGTAGGCTATGTTACTTTGAATAGCCACACCAATATGTGATATCCTATTAGCCTATCTAACTAGTTTAATGTGTGATTCCTATATTAGAGTTTATAGTCATATTGTACATATGTATTGTTTAGATATAGAATTGAATATGGTATTGCCTATTGGCATATGGTATAGTCTATTGGCCTATGGCCTATGGTTGTGTTGTTTAGCTAGTAAGTCTAGTTTAGACTTGTTTAGTCTTATTAGACCTAGAATGGACTAGTTAGCCTAGTGTAGCCTAGTTTGACTTAGGTTTGACTTGGTTGACCTAGTTTGACTTCTAGGGTTGACCAGAGTTGACCAAGAGTTAACTTTGGTCTAGATTGACCTAGAATTATGTAGAATGCATAATAGGACTTTATTATATCATTTTAGACTTGTTGTGACCTGTGCTGTTCTGATTAGGAGCCAGACACCTCATCTCGGACAGTACATTTACTTCAGACATTCAGATACCAGGCGAGTACATTCTCTGATCATTTCATACTTGCTTAGAATTACATTCCTGCTCTAGTTTACCTTATTTGATGCTGTCACGACATTATCACAGATTGGTACTATATGGATCCTTGCTTGAGATGTTATCCCCCTCGGGAGCATCGAATATATTATGTCATGTGTTTCATGTACATCGTGTATTCCTCGCTCTCATGTTATCCATGTTTATCATGTGCTTCATGCTCGTTCGTGCTTGCTTGTGTACTCTCATGTGCTATCATGATCGGTCGTGTTTCCCATGAATCTCATGTATAACCTATACTTCGTGTGCACCCTTCGTGGGCCTTCGTGTGGAATTCATGTGCACTCAGTTCTCTGAGCCTCGTAAATACTTCATGTATACCCATCTATGGGCTCCATGTGAAAATCATGTGCGTAACATAACCTGTCTGGATCCTTGTGTATTGATTGGGGCTTGGGGGAGTATAAATAGTCATGTGAACAATTCCAAAGTAGAATAGCCATGTACACCTCTTTAGTATAGCCATGTGCAAATCAAGCCGTTCACATGTCGACTTTGTACTCTAAATCACTAGTCACTGGTAGCTCTCTACTTATAGTAGATATTTCTATTACAGTTCTCTTCCTATTTACAGCATGTATCTTCTTTCAGTTTCATGTATCGTACTCTCTTGCATGTTTATATTTTCTAACCTGTTATGATCTGCGTGAGATGTATTGTGCTTGCTCCCGTCCTGACTGGACCTGTTGAAAATTTTACAGAGGATGATGAGGAACCCGGCACCCCTTACCTTGGAGCTTGCCTAGATGACACTCGCGACCTGGACCCCTGGGGAGGTTCAGGCAGCTACTGAGGATGGCACCCTTGCTTAGTATAGATAGCTTAGTCTGTTCTCTTTTCATGATTTAGCTGTTGTCTTATTTTCAGAGTTGTATATTCTTAGAGATATTGAAACTGGTAGATGTTTAGATTGTATTCTTTCTGTTCTGCCTCAGTTGAGGAGTTTCTTATCTATTTCCATCGTGCTACTTTCTACCTTAGTTTGTGATTGAGTTGTACCTCTGTGTTGGACTCCTTTTGGAGAGTATTGCATGTTAGTTAGTTATAGTTTATGACCTAGAACAGCGTTCTACCGCCGATACTGCGGCGTAGGCTGGGCGCTGTTACGTATTCGTACCCTCACGGGGGGTGCGGGTCGTGACAGCACAAGGCACAGTCATAAGGTTATCCGAAACACAACATCAAGTTAGAGTAGACAGAGAAATTGATTGACACATTTGAAATAGAAGTAGACTTTTTCATTGATAATAAAACTTCATTTACATTGACTTCATTACATTCATTGCCGCGCGGGCTACAACATGACTCGACTTACAAAATGAACGCCGATGAGATAGTCATTCCATACATTACATCCCTTTTTACAAGCAAAATAGTTACACTTTCCACCTGCGATCGAGGGAAGCCGAGTCGCCATTGGTCTTCTTTTGTACTGAATACGGAGTCTTCAAAAGAAATTCAGAAACAAGCCTTTACACGGACGAGGCTTCACAAGTGTCCACGCCGCCTTGAGATTTAAGTGGCACGCCCTTCGGGATTCGAGGTACCTGCATGGAGAGCGAAGATCAGTACATTACACTTTGTACATGTGCGTGGCAAATTTAAGTTCCAAGCTCTCATTTGGTTGAAGAGTTTATATGACTTAGTTCATGAATGTTTCTAACCATCCTAATGAATTTCAAACGAGCAATGACAAGCATAATGTAATTTACGTCGGAACTTACCCACTGCGGACCGTGCCGCGCCTTATGAAACTTACCATATTCTTCCATGTCAATTGTTATCATTTTCATTCCAAGTGCAATATTACGTGTGATTGGTCACTGGCATAACAAGCCATCCTGGACGTATAGCTTCGTTAATCGGGGTCCTTCCAACGCGGGTAGCGAGCCCCCTTTTGGAAGTCCCCGCTTCACCCGTGCTATCATCCAGCACAACTATACCCTGTTTCCTCCTAGGCCGAAACGGTCCCGTGGCCCCGAGTTGTCGCTCGAGGAAACTATCGCCTTGTCGACAAGTTGTCCATAACCGTGTGAAGACATATTTTCCTTTTTAGTTATTAGGACATAGCCTACATTCTCTTTGAAAACTCAATCTTTTTCCCGTGTTCGTGCCCTTGCATTTATCCTTTCATTCGCAACAACACTATCGGTTTGCCTAAGAAGGGGTCAAGAAGAGAAGGGTCAGCCACTCACCTTGAGTTTACTTCGGCGAGCGAACTTGTTGGTCGCGCTAGACGTCGCCTACGCGATTACCTAAAATCGCAGAAGCAACCGATTAGAACACTGCATTATTCAAGGAGTTCGATAGGAAATGCGAGTTCGAAATGCAAGCCATAAAAACTATCGAAAATATTCACGAAAATGTATTCAGAAAACAAAGCCAAAACCAACGCAAGCGGCGTGAAAAGCAGAGCAACGAGAGGTCTCTCCCGACTCAGCCGCAGAGTCAATCTTCGAGGCGCAACCCGCTGAATATGGGACTTGGTTCCGAAGAAGATATTCCATAACGAGGAATGGATCTTAACTCAACCGTTCCCGTTCGATCGACTCGGTCGATCCTGACCTATCGGTCCCGACCGAATCGATAGCGACAGTGTTCCTTTCTCGCGCACCCCGTGGACATAGTACGGGGCACGATGTAGGGACGGGGCACTACAGATGTCCACTAACATATTGTCTCATTTGAATCGGTATATTATGGTCTAATCAACCTTAGTGCACTTGTTTCGCTCTTCATATGATTATCCCACATAGATTGAGATATAGATATCTCTAGGAACTCATCTGCAACTGCCTTGACAACTTTCTTTGAATTAGTCAATCGCCTTTGGGACCTCGTATTCGCATTCGATCCTCTCTCCCTTGAACTCTTTATTGTTGTTTGTCCTTACTTATTTCGAAAAAACAAATGTTTGTATTTGAGGAAAGATAGAATGTCCCCCTTAGTTCACCATACCACCTATGGCCATGAAAGCTATGTATACACAATCGTTTTCCATCTATTCGAAATCGGAGAACTTTCTTCAAACTTGAATTATATCTATCACGTCGTGTAGTATTCTGCTATAATCATAATTCGAGGTACGATATCACGACTTGAAATTTTTCTAAATCATAGAACCGTGTCTTAGTTTAAATTTCGAGAAAAGATTTTTTGAAATGTATAGGTTGTAAGCTCCCATAAATTTAAGGATTTAACAGGATTACCGATTGATTAGGATAAATTGATTTCCACTAGAATGATAAATCAGTGTCTCATGAACACCCACTTTCTATTTAGATCATTTGATGTCCTCTACCGTGGCATTGATATTCGGAGCGCAATACTAGTTGTTACCTTCCAACAAATTTTATATGCAAGACCTAGACAAGCCCACCTTCATTTAGGCATATCATGTCCTACTTAAACTCTTTCCCTTGTACTTTATTTTCATGATGCGACTTTCGAGTCAAAAGGCTAACTATAACCCTTACCATAATACCGATGTACTTTTTGACCTTAATTAGAGATCCAACCTCGACTCAAATCTTTCGACCCAATATATAGTTGTGATCTACTCGAAGCCCACTACACATATGCCACTAGTGTGCCACTCAATGGAGTTCTCATGTGCTACTTAAACACAAAAGTCACAGAAGACACATTTTGGACTTAAGGGACCTAGTTAACCAACTCGACTTACAAATAGCCCAACCACTTGAGTTTGAACCTACTCTAGGTTACCCTAACCTAATAGAAATGTTTTAGATTAATTTTATAGGATCTTGTCCAACCAACATAGATTAAAACCTAAGATTCACTCAATCAAAGATTGATGTCCAATTAGGGAACCTATTAAAACCCAGTTAGACCCATCCATGCATATCGCCATATTTTGACTATAAAACCAAACTTTAAGAAATAGGTCCCTACACTTATTATGTAGTCTCCATCTCTTGGTCCACAAATTCTCCTTTCGTAAATCCCTTAACCGTATCTCTTCGTAGCCTATGTTACGTGATGAATAGAATTTCGATGTACCAACTTGTTTTCGGTTATGCTTGACCAAGACCTCTCCTACTGCCTTGATGAACGTGGTTAATTTATGGGCAATATTAAATAAGTAAGTAACTAGGCTTCCTATAGAGTCAGTGACTACGATCAGAAGTACCTCATATTCTTATACATCTTTTAAAATTTGACCTTCATAAAAGTCTTTTTACTGTCCTTTCTACGTTTAACCAATTTCTGTTGGTTGGGTAGAACCTTGAACTTAGTGTACTCTATCTCTTAGAATGGGATACCATTTGTAACCGTTCTTCCATCTGTTTGGAAGTTGTGCACTACAAAAATATTGTTAATTAGTGACTGAATTTACCAATGGAAGTTAAAATGTCGCTAATCAGCGACGAAATACCGACTGACTAGCAACTGATATATCATGTAAAATATAGTATTAAAATATATCGCTAGATCCGTCACTAGTTCGTCACTAAGTAAATAGCGACTGTTTAGCGACGGACAGTTCCGTCGCTGGATACGAGTAAAAGTAAATTAGTAACTCTTTCTTTCTTATTCTCAAATTTTCACCCAAATTTTCGTCCCCCCCAAGCTCCGACCCCTTTTGACGACCGACTCCAGACCCCTCCTCCTCCCTTGGTGACCTCCTCCTCCTTCGCGCGGCGACCCCCGACCCCAGACCTCCGACCCCCTCCTCCTTCGCTTTCCTCGGCGACCCCCTCCTCCTCCGCTGTCCTTCAGCAACCGTTCCCCGATACCGACCCCCTCCTCCTCACGCGGCGACCCCGACACCCTCCTCCTCATGCGGCGACCCTCGACCCCCTCCTCACGCGGCGACCCCCGACCCCCTCCTCTCCGGCTCGAACGGCGGCAGCGGCAAAAAAAAACCCCTCTCCTCCTCGTTGATCTCTGACACAGCCTCCTCCTCCTACAGGTATAAATTTTTTTAGGTGTTTAATTAACATATACTTTGACACAAAAATTATGACATTGTAATTTAATTGTGTAAATATTATAGGTAGGGTTTTGGATACGGACACGAACACAATATAGTAGCTAGGGTTTTGGACACGGACACGGACACATACACAATGTAGTAGCTAGGGTTTTGGGTTTTCATAAATTATTCGAGATTCATAAAATTGGAATTGGATATCTACAATATCCGAATATTTTCGAACGTTAGGATATTGAATCCGTTAATATTGGATTATGATATAAGGATATCCGATTCCAATTTCGATAGGCCGATAATATACGACCGACACGAACCTGATACGGACATTAAGATATTGAATCCGTTAATATTGGATTATGATATAATGATATCTTATTCCAATTTCGATAGGCCGATACTAGTACTAATCCGATAGGCCGATACTAACCTGATACGGCCGATACTAACCCGATAAGGATATCCGATTCCAATTTTGATAGGCCGATACTAATCCGATAGGCCGACACTAACCCGATACGGCCGATACAAACCCGATAAGGATATCCGATTCCAATTTTTATAGGCTGATACTAATCCTATAGGCCGATACTAACCGGTACTAATCAGATAGGCCGATACTAACCCGATACTAACCAGATACTAACCCGATACGGTCGATACTAATCCGATACTAATCCGATAGGCCGAAACTAACCATATTTTAATATTACCAATTTCGATATCGATACTCATAGGAATGGTCAGATACCGATTTCGATATCGATACTCATAGGAATGGTGTGATACCAATTTCGATACTGATATTATTAACTTTGGTTGTTACAATTAGGTACTATATTAATTTTTACTTGTATTTACAACATATATGGTAATTGGTGCAGAATTGGTTTGAATAATGAATCGATACTTAGTTAACCGTTCGTGGATGTACAATCGGCGACATGAGAGCAAGATTGGTTTGACAGATGATTTTAAGGCAGACGTCGAGAAATTTCTGAGATACGCCAGTAGCCTACCTTATTTCATGGACGGAAGGCTCATAAAGTGCCCTTGTGTCAATTGTTGTAATATACCATTCAGAAAGGTAGATCTTGTGAGAGAGCACCTCTATAAGAAGGGTTTCGTACCGAACTACAACGAGTGGACGGCTCAAGGAGAACCTTTGGTTCCGTAATATCAGTCCTCCTTCAATACGGAGGTGGGAGACCCCACTCTTGGAGACCACTTCCAATATCGACATCGAAACTTGGCAAGTGAGTTGGTACTTGATGCGGCTTGTGCCGGTCCAAGTTTTGATTCGGAGGATCCGAATCCTGTTGCAAAGGAGTTCTATGATATGTTCAACCATGTCGATACTTCTTTATATCCGGGTTGTGATTCTCATTCTGTCATATCGGTGGTGATGCGGTTGTTGAACCTCAAGTCTGATTTTAACTTACCGCAAGAATGCTATGATCGGATAATTCAGTTTGTTAGAGAGTTGCTACCAAAAGGAGCGAAAGACTTGCCAGAAAACTTTTACAATTCGAAGATGATGATACGGAAACTCATATTAGGCTACGAAAAGATAGATTATTGCCGAAATGGCTGCATGTTGAACTACAAGAAGAACAATGATAAAAATAAATATATTTTCTGTCACGAGGACTGATACAAGCCCATTCGGGGCAATGGAAAATCAACTGCACAAGCAAGGTTGTGCCCCTACAAATACATGAAGTTTTTGCCGATCACAAAGAGGCTACAGAGAATATATATGCCCTCGAATACTGCAGAACACATAACATGGCATAGTAAAGAGCGGAAGATGGATGAAGGAGAATTATCTTACCCATCTGATGGAGTGGCATAGAAGCATTTTGATCGATGTCATCCTAGATTTGCTGCAGAGCCTAGGAATATTTGGCTGGCTTTATGTTCTGATGGATTCACTCCTTTCGGACAGTCGAGGGCTCAGTACTCTCATTGGCCGGTAATTTTGACCCCTTATAATCTACCACCGTGGATGTGCATGAAGAATCCTTATATGTTCTTGACACTTATCATACCCAGTCCAAAAAATCCAAAGAAGAACATCGATATCTACTTGCAGCCATCGGTGGACGAGTTGAAACAATTGTGGCAGTTCGGCGTTCAGACGTATGATATATCGATGGAGCAGAACTTTCAGATGAGAGCGAAGTTGATGTGGACCATCAATGATTTTATAGCATATGGAATGTTATCTGGGTAGAGTACTCATGGTATTATGTCTTGTCCGATATGTATGGAAAAGAGTAAGGCATTTTGCCTTCAGAATGGAGAAAAAGCTTTTTTTTATTGCTATCGTGTAAAACCCACAATTTTCCACTTACATTTTTTTAATTTTATTAATGTGTGTTTGCCACTTAGTTTTTTAAATTATTATTTCCGGTCAAACCTGTAAATTTTAATTAGCCAATTATTATTATAAATCATTATTAGTTGTTAATTTGGGAAAATTGTATTTTTTAGAAAAAATTAATATTCTGGAATTTCAGTATTGGACCAGACCATCCCGAACTTGTCCCGGACCCGTCTCAATCCATTTTGAAATTGGATCCAAACTCGATCCATTAATTTATAATTATATTTGTTTTTAAAAAGAAAAGAATTCTTTTCTCTTATTATTAACTTTTTAAAATCTTTAAACTTTTATTACTCTCTCTCTCTCTCTCTTCCAGTAATGGAAAACTTTTCCTTTCCAAACACTGGCCGCAGCCGACCCCGACTTCTCCGTTCACCTCCCCGAACGGCCGAGGCTTCTCCTCTTCCTCTCCCGTAACCCCCTTCACTATTCCCCTATTTAAACCCTATTCTCCATCCTCCATCATCATCCATTCCCCCAAAACCCCCGTGCCCTAGCTTCCCGAACGGAGCTTTCCCGCCGGCGACCCTCCGCCTGAGCCACGTCCTTCCGGCGAGTCTCGCCCGAACCAGTGGTTCCCGCCATCGACCCTGATCCGCGCCCTCCGGCCAAACCCGCAGCCCAATGCCCCACCGCCGGCCGCCTCCCGCAAGCCGCCCGGCCTCCCTCCGTCGCTGTCCCCGCAAGCCGCCCGAGTCCCTCGCGGCCTTGCTATCCCAGACCCTTCGGGCCCGCTGCAAGCAACCGTGCGTCCGACCCCTGACGGCCGTGCTTCCCGGAGCCAACCTACCGTTCCCGCGTGTTGAGTTCGCGCTGTCTGATCCCACTGTCCCGAGACGATTCTCTGTCCGCGTTCCGCGGCCTGTCGTTTCTTTGACCGTGGGTTTGCTGCTGATCGGACGCTGTTCCGAGAAGTTTTTCCGCTGTCCGCGTGGATTTTCTATCTTTATTTCATCGGAGAGCTCTAGCCGAGCAACCCAAGGTATATTTTCGTTGTCCCCAGTTCTGTTCCGTAGTCTATGATGATTCTTGGTCCCCGATCCCACAATAGGATTCGGTTGTAGTTTCCGATTATGTTCTTGGTATTTCCAAAATTCATTTCGGAATAAGATTTGGTTGGTTTTATTTCGTGTTTCCTCGGAATTCCGAGTTAGTTCTGTGGTTTTCGGGTTCTCGAAATTTTCGAGATAATTTTGGATAGGTTCTGTCTTCTCTGTTTCGGAATGCCGATTGTGATCTCGGATTTTTTGAGCATTGATGGCTTGAGAACTATACTATTTTGGTTCTGTGGTTTTTCGGTATTTTCCGAACTTCGTTTCGGAACAATTCTGTGGTTATATTGTGATGAGTTTTGTTTTAGCTTTGTGATATTTTTTGGGTTGGAATATTTGTGGAATGGTTATTTCCGGGCATGGGATTTATATTGGAGATTGTGACACATTTTTCCCAGTTTTGGGTTGTCTCGAAAATAGAGGGAATGCTGCCGAAATTTTTATAAAACTTTATAAATGATTTCAAAATACTATTTTTAAAACCGGCCTTTGCAAAGGAATTATTAAAAGGTTTTTTGATTGGTTTTGTTGGTTTTGGATACCTTTCGGGCGACGACCGTATCGGTCTATGGGCCCTTAGCGAAATGCAAACGAAATCGGAAATTCCCGGACGTTGAGGCATTAGCTAATTTTGTGACGATTGGACCAAGTCTGAGACTCTTAATAAACTTTAGTTTAATTTAATTTATTAATTTTGTTTTAGTAATTAAAGTGCAGGATATTATTTAGAGCTAGCTAACCTTTTCTCTTATTTCAATTTATGTAAAAAAGTTTGTAAGGGCATAAGCTCAGTCTCTATTTTGGTGGTTCTGTAATAGTGTAGATATTTTTTTATTTTCTGATTTTCTGATTTGATCGTTAGAGCGTGTAAAGTATTAAATAAACATTATTTTGGATATAGAAAATTAATATTATTTTTCTCACATTAAATAACTAGGAAAATTACAAGTTATTATTTAAACAAATTTCACGTTTTTCTCATTTAAAGAAAAATATTAATTTTATATATAATACAAAATACAAAGTTTTACCAAGTAAATCAATAACTACGAGTTTTTCCAAATACAAAGTTAAATTGACTTTTCTTCGTAAGTTAGAAACTCACCTCGATAAGCGCTCTAAGTAGAGTTGTAAATAACCTAAAATTTGACTAGGACAAATTCTAGAGATTGTAACTAGCACACCTAGATATGGATTGAATATTAGTGCTAAGTCAGGAATTCTAAAATTGTAGGGTTTCGAGGATTGTATAACATCATCCCGGAATCAACATCGAATCCAGTTATAACCAAGGCAAGTACAATTTGTGTTAGTTTACAATTATTTAGTAATCGTTTTATTGCAAGTTTAAACCACGATGCAACACGAAACTCTCTCTCTGAGAACATTGACTGATTTACTGTTGGGTACTGGGGGAGTAGTGTAATGAGTATGACCACATCCAAAATAGTATACTGACTGTGTTAGCTTACCCCTCATACACACGGGGATAAGCCATATCGTATCAATAGGATACAACTGTACAACCCAAGCCGGTCATATTCATTGCCTATTCACATCACAATATTTTAACTGCTGAAAAACTGTTTATTTCAAATTGTTTAAAAGTACATAACTCTATTATTAATTCAATTGTTGAATTATCATAAATTGTACTTTGCTCCCTCCTGAATGGAGATCAACATTTTTAGGTGATTGAGTCGTTGAAGATCTGATGCCTGTTCCCGCAGAACCTGGAACCCAAGAACAATCTGGATAGTAATTTATTTAGTAACCAATGTATCAAATGTAGTTGTTGTAATTAATAGTTGTTGTATTTCAGAAATTTCAAATTGAATAAAAGATTTTTATATTCGTTAGAATTTTATCTGCATATGTTTCACTACTGAATACAGCTTACTGCCGCCGTCTCAACAACGGTGCATGCTGGACATGATCCGATTCGACCCAAGAAATTGGGACCGGGTCGTGACATATCGTCAATTCCTTACATGGAGAAGGAACAAGGACACCTTTAGAGCTGGTAAACAGGAACTAACTCCTCCCCCGTTGAGATAGACTTGAGATATCGTTTGGATAGAGGTAGAGGATTTGTCGACTGTAAAAGAAGATCCGAGTTTGGGCCATCACTTAGAAGGATTCAGACATAGCCATAATTGGACGAAGTAGAGTATCTTTTGGGACTTACCTTATTGCTATGTTATACTCTAATTTTACGATATACGTGTAAAAATTTCTCTAACTTCTCTTTTTTTATCATATTATTTTTAGAGCTGAGATAAAAATGGAGAGACATAGCATTGATGATGATGATCTTGCTAGAGAGGTTGACAGAAAATTTTCGTCATGGTTCCATAACTATGTAAGGATTAGTATCATTTAACTATTCCAAATTCAATTGACCGACGAAACGGCTTTTGTCCTAATGACGTTATGATACGTGATGTTTTAGGTTTTTTGTCCTAGCACACAAATGACCGACGAAAGACTTCGAGCACTAGCTATCGGACCAAGCAAGAGGGCGAAATGTTGGGATGGATATACCATCAATGGCTTCAAATTTAGAACCACTGATAAGCCTATCAATCACTCATTTGTCGATGAGGAGGCTAATTACCCAAAGAATTCTGGAGTTTGTGTAAGGGGTTCAGTCTACGACGCCGATCCAGAATTTGACTATTACGGTGTTCTAAGAGATATTGTAGAGTTGGATTACTCTTTTGATACCCAAATTGTGCTCTTCAAATGTGATTGGTTCGACACAACACCCAAGCAAGAATGGAGAATTAACAAACAGTTTGGATTTATTGATATAAAACAAGAAAAAAGATATGAAGGTTTCGAACCGTTTGTATTGGCTAATCAAACGGTCCAAGTATACTACACGAATTATCCTAGTCGATGACGTACTACTCGTGATTGGTGGGTTATATGCAAAACTAAAGCAAGAAATACATATAATATTGGAGATCAAGCATACCAGGAGTATGAGGTAGTCATGCCTCAACCAACATATATGAGTTTAGCCGGCGTTGATGACATGGAGGTTGACGTTACTTTAGAGGATGATATAGTTGACAAAGAGCTTGACATAGAGGACTTACCTCATATAGAGGAGGAGTCTGAAAAGGACATATCAGATGAGGAGGAATAATTTGAAGATGAAGGTGAAAGTGGATGTGATAGTGAAAATGATGAAGATAAAGATGAAGAAGAAGAAGATTCGGATTACGAAGAAGATGAAGAAGATTAGTACATATTACCTATTAGATTTCTATTGATTATTTGTATCAACACACCTTTAGTTAATTTCTATTAGATTTGCATTGATTATTTGTATCATCACATCATTTTTTATTTCTTTCAGATTTATATATGACGGGACGAGGCCGTACACGTCGACTTCGAGGATCTGCGTCGACCCGTCCTCCTGCGCCTCCTAGTACTCCGGCTGCAGATTGTAGAAAAGTTAGCGAGGATGATTTGGTTGATGAGGATGATGACTTATCTCCGTCGTTCACTCGTTCTTCGGTCGGCGGAGCTAGCCCTGATATTATTCAGCATATACACCTACCGGTGGTGGTGCCCCCTGTCTTCTAAGCCGGAGACTACACCTGTTGCTCCTACAACGACGAACCCATATCCTAGCTTTTTGGTCGACCGTGGAGTGTACATACGTTGACCAGGATTTACAGACCCTCCTACTCTGCCAGAGCAGCCAGCCAACATCACTCGTACCGAGCTGTGGGCCGTTGGAACGACGTAAGTATACTAGTGTTAATAGACACATTCATTCATACTCTATTTATTATCTAATCGTACATTGTTTTGTTTATTCTAGGTTCTTTTTGGTTCAGGCTGGTAGAGATTTGGTGGATTTGATGCGTCGTCAATTCCATGGTCCCTATCTGAACTTCGGGGACATCCCAGTTGATAGACGATTTATTTGGCTCGAGATGTTTGAGGTATGTCTAAATAATATCGTCTTTGTTTACAACATTTCTTAAATATTTGCTTATTTGTTTTTATTTGACCTTATTTGCAGAACTTGTATTGGTGGCCGGCGTATAGAGATCAGGCAATCCGGAAGTGCTACAAGTCCGTCGCCAGCAAGAGGTTGAGGGATATGGTCAACGACCAGAAGGCGTTGGCTCTACTAAATAGTGCTCTTCGCAAGGAGTGGTTGAAGGAGGAATTTTGGGAGGAAATGAAGAAGAAGATGGACACTCTGGCCTATAAGGCCAAGTGTGAGAAGGCAAAGGCTGCCCGTGCTAAGGGTGGTCACCACACGGGTGGATCCATCCCAATTACAGAGCATTATCGACGGCTGGTGAGTATTCTTATTTGTTATTTCTTCAATTGTTTAAATTTATTGTTTAGTTATAAATTGATGTTTAATTGTTACAGTACGAGAAAGTCGCCAAGGCAGGCGGAGATCCGAACGCCGTCGGCTTTTCTAAAGTTTTTAAGTGTACCCATAAGCGAAAGAAGGATGGAAAGCTCGTAGATGATCGGGCGACCAAAGCCTATGTAAGTTTTTTGAGTCCTATATCTAATTACATTACTTATTCGTCTTTACGTACTTAACTATATTTAGTTTACCGAAATAGTTAGTCCGAACTTTAATATGATATTAACTCTAAAACATAACCCTAAGTAGCATTATAAATCAAAGAATAGTTTAAGAGACGTATGAGAACGTAACCATAACAATACTTAATAGTAACTAAAATACCAATATCAACTCTAAATCTATTCACCTATATAAATATAGAAGACATATGAGACTTTAGATAGTCGAATCGGTTAGGGAGGGACTGCCGAGGGAGCTGGGACTAGTCAGCCCACGTCGCCGGCTGTGAGGAACGACTTGTGGATACAAACCATCGGTAGAGGGAAAGGGGCAGTGTGTACGGTACCGGATCATTGGCATCCCAGCCGTCCGTTTATTCCAGAGCTCCTCTATCTCCACCACCTCCACCTCCACAGACCGAGGATACTGTCGACACCTACACCTTGCGACAGATTACACAGATTCTGGTGTCCCTCCAGGGTCAGGTGGGGCAGATGAGTGGAGTTCTGAGCACAGCAGGTCTGATGCCTGCCCCTACTGCACCGGCTCCTGCTTCGACCACAGCGCCTCCGTCAACAACTGCTCCTCCGACCACGGCGCCTACTACACCGGCTCCTCCTCCGACCACAGTACCTCTTGTCGTGCCGCCGACTCTTCCAGACGTTCCTGCACAGGACGTACAGCAGATCATCACTTTGGCCCTGGGATAGTTATATTCATGCGGACGGCCGACTATGCCTCCGCCACCTCCTCCACCTCCTCCACCATCAATTTGAGTTTTGTTTATTTTTTGGTTGTATTTGACGTTGAGTTTGTATGAACTTTAGGGGATTTTGATCGATGAGTTTATGTATTACTGAACATATTTTTGTATTTGTACTATATTGTGACTATTGGACGTGTTTGTATAATTTGACTGTTGGACGTGTTTGTATATGTACTATATTGCGACTGTTGGATGACTTTATGTATTACTGAACATATTTGACTGTTTGACATGTTTGATCGATATGCTTGGGTTAATTTTTTATATATTGGGGTTATATTTAATGTATATCATTTGAATGTATGTACATCTATATTCACAGGTTTGAGCAAAGCTGGAACAATTTAATCTGGTAAAAATAAAAAGTTTAGCAACTAACCATCGACGAATTAGCAACAAAAAACTGGAAATTTTCCAGGCTAGCGACTGATTTTCTATGGATTAGCGACGGAAAACTGGAAAATTTTTTACGTTAGCGACTACTCAGCGACGGAAATTTCGTCGCTGCGCTTCTATCTCATAACAAAACCATATCAGACGAGTCAGCGACGGAAATGTCCGTCGCTGAGCTTCTGGAAAATTTAGTATTTTAGCTCACTAAAAAATGTCGGTAGTCCGTCGCTAATATGTCGTTGTGGTTACTGACGTTTAAAATTCGTTGCTAATCTGTCGCTATATTTCGTTGGTAATTTCGTCGAAAATTCGTAGCTACAGCGACGGATTACCGACGTTTTTGTTATAGCGACGTTATGTTTATCGACGTCATATTTCTGTCGATAATCCGTCGGTAAATAGGTTTAACGACGGAAAATACGTTTTTAGCGACGGAATTGTACATCGCTAAATACCAATATTTTTGTAGTGGAGATATGATCTTCGTATTGCATTTTATATCCCTTTGCTCGTGCGTTTAGATAACCGCGGTAAAAGATCGCAACCTTGATTCTTCAAATTATGTTTTATCATACAACTGTGTCTTAGTTTCAATTTCTAGAACGTAATTTCTAAAGTGAATAGACAAACCTATCTAAGAATTAGCAAATGATTGGGATAGATTGGTTCCAATTGAACTAATAGAACTGTGGCTCATAACGTCCACTCCTAACCGTATCATTTGATACTCTCTACCGTGACTTTGATATTGGGAGCAAAATACTAGAATTTTCCTTTCAATAAATTTTACACTTATGAACTAGACCAGTAAAGCTACACACATGACCTACATGTCCCACACAAACACACCTTCCTATACTCCATTTAATTACACCACATGTATGACACATTTCCCCTTAGAGTAAACCATAAGGTGCCTATTTTTGTTCCATTTGAGTTTAACCATGCAAATTTCGAACCATTCCCTTGACTATACTAAATACCAATGATCCAAGCAAGACGCATCACACCAATGATGTATGCATTGCACCCAAGCATGCACATGTCTCCTACACAACACCAAACACCAATCCCGCATACACTAGTCATTATGACTTAAAGATTCCCGACCCTTACCTAATCAAATTCTATAGCAAGGTTTTGCGCTATTATGAACACTCATCTCTTAGTTACCCATGTTAGGCAAAGACTGAAATTCCTTTGAACCTAAACGTTCTAGTTATATTCAAACAAGAGGTTCCTACCAGCTTGTTGGAAGCATGACCCAAAAAAAAAGCAATGTTAATTTATAATAACTTTATGATAGTAGTCATTGACCAAGAACGCCATGGCAATATCTAGGCTCACTTAGAATCTGTGACTGTATTCAGAAAGTGTCCAATATTCTCCTACCACTTCTTAGAAATTATCCTATTCAGAAGTTTTATAACGACAATTTTCACGGTTAGCCAACTTCTATAAGTTGGGTAGAGTCATGAATAAATAATATCACATCTTGTAGAATATGATGACACTTTGGGTTCCTATGATAACCACCTCCTTCATCGTTTCGAAAACCGAGTTACGATTTGACGTACCGGCTCTCCCTTGTATTAAATCTCATTTTTTTAATTAAGATTATTTTAATTTCGAGGACGAAATTCTTATAAGTTGGGTAGGATGTAAACCCCCAGATTTTTAAAAAATTAATATTATTTTCTTTATTACAATTTTGGGTATTTTTAAATTATTTTTATTTTACTAATTTGAAGTGTTGTCTTAGTTACTAAAATAAGCTTTGGATTTAATTAAGAATTATATATATATATATATATATATATATATATATATATATATATAAGTGTAGCAAAATTTCTACATTATATATATTTTTTGTAGAAGAAAATTTTAGTAATTATTTTAGAAAAATATATTTTTTGGGGATTTTTGACTCATGGTGTATAAAGGTATATTTTTTACACATAATGTTTATTTAGTTAATATATATATATTGTTATTGTACAAAAAAAGGATAATCTTAGCTAAACATATTTTTTTAGATCTTTGGGCTTTAGGAGGTATTTAAAGGAATAAGGTATGGGGGGGTGTGTGTGTGCGTGTCTCTCTCTCTCTCTCTCTCTCTAAAATATATATATATATATATATATATATATATATATATATATATATATATATATATATATATATATATATATATATATAAGATGAGAGGGGTTTGGGCTTGGCTTCCTCTGGAAGGTGCTCTTCCGCTCCTCGAGACCCCCCATGTTCACGGACGGTGGCCGGCCGCTCCCGGGCGTCTCCCTCCCCGCCGAGAGTCTCCCTCCCCTCCCGGCCACCCCGGTCTCTTCGGTTGGCCGGGTTTCCCCCGGCTGCACCTCCCGCGGGGAGCCCCCCCTCCCACCCCGGCCGACGTCTGCCCGACATGCGGAGGCCCATCCTCCTTCCTCTCTCTTCCTCGGCGCAGCCGCCGCCCTCGGCGTTGTAGGCATCGCCGATCTCGGCGCCTATGGTCGTTCTCGGCTCCCTCCCTCCTCGGCCCTCCACCAGCCTCTCTCGTAGCCTCGCACGCACCGCGGCCTCGTTCCGGCCCGTCGCCCCCTCCGGTCGCCGTCTCTGCCGCTGTACCGCCCCCCATCGGCCGTGGCCCCACCTGTATTGTCCCGTCCCGCAAAGTCAATCGGAGGAATCGAAACGTCGATGGCGTTCGGCCTTAGCCTTGCAACGGCTGCTCGAAGGCTCGCTCGGTCAAGGCAACCGCTCGCTCAGGTGGGATAGTTTCAGTGAACTTACCTCATCTTAGCCTTCACATAATAACTCGCGTGTTTTCAACTTGCACAATAGGCTTGATAATAAAAGAGACGAATCCACATAGCTAAGGGAATAATCCCATCGTGTCGAATCGAGTTTAGAACATGGAAAACGTCCCACGGTCGGATTAGAGTTGGTACACTGCGTGCTTTGAAATTGACACTCGGTCCTTCGTCCTGTGGCTTGGGAGAAGGAAGTTGGTTTAGATTGCTAAGTTGCCACGACACTCGAATTAGCCTAAGTCATAGGCGTCGCCCGCGTCAATGCTTGACAAAGCATGAACGGTCCCATCGTTTTGCCCCAACGCTTAAATTGGCCTAAGTCATAGGCGTCACCCGCATAAATGCTTAATAAAGCATGCACGGTCCCGTCGTCCAAGGCTTGGCATAGCCTTTGCACGTCCCATGTGTTAAGTCGTCTTTAATGGCTTTTGGCTTAAGTCTAGGCACCCGAGAACTTGGTGGTTCAAGTCGAACGCGTGCACGACACATTCCCTCGATTGTGAAGCTCGGTGTAGCCTTTGCTCGTCGAGTTGTTGCCGAATAAGTTAGGCAAGATTTGTGCTGGGCTATCAAATCTATTTCTAGCACTGTCCCACTCTATATGTGGTTGTCAAGTCGCGTAGTCCCTCGAGATCAAGGCTCGTCGTATAACTTATATGACTTGAGCGACAGCGTCACCTAGAGAACAAGGTCTGTCTAAGGCACGAGCCACGGTCGGCACGATATAAAGTTAGCCACGGTCTATGGCAATTAAGGAACACGTTTGGTTCAAGTTAAGTTGGAAGGCTATGCAGTAGTCATTCCCTGATATATGAGACGGTCCCTCGGTTGGGAGTCTCACGTTCCTATCCACGTTAAGAAGTATGAGGCGGTCCCTCGGTTGGGAGTCTCACGGTCCCGATGCACGTTATATAAAGTGTGGTTCAGAGCGCGAGTGCTAAGGATAGTTCCAATCGTACCAACAAATTAGGCCATGCATTTACGTGAGTCTAGATGTCTCGTAGGTGCGTGGTCATGGACAACTTGTCGACAAGGGCGATGTTTCTTCGAGCGGCAACCCGGGGCCACGGGATCGACTCGGCCTAGGAGGAAACACGATATAGCCGAGCTGGGTATGAAGCAACCGGTAGTTCGGGGACTTGCATCGGGGATCGCAACCTGCAGTGCAAGGGTCCCGAATGCCAGGCTATGTCCACGATGGCTTGTCGTGCCAGTGACCTTTCATATAGATAATTGGCGTGCTAAGCGGCAAATCCGCATGTACGGTGTCGGTCGTAACAAAGGAAATGTTAGCACGGTATGACTTAAGTTATGAAACGTGTGCTCGGTTGCACCCAAAGTATTATGAGGCCTAGGATTTGGCTAAGTAAAGGCCCGTGCTTTGGCACGAGATGTGGCGTCGAGTGTTAAGTCGTTGGCATAGATTTGCATAAGTCAAAAAGAGTCGTTGCGAGTTAAGTCGAGAAGGGCCGTAGGGCAAGTTGGGTGAAGTTACGTTGAGTTGTTAGACACGACCTCAATTATGAGGCACGGCTGCGCTGTCATAAAACAAGTACGGGTAAGTCAGTAAGTGGCAAGGCACAGCCTCAAGGAGGTAGCACGGTCACACGAAAATGGGGTCTATCGTGGAGTTGCGTCCCTGATTATGGCCGTAAGGCAAACACGACTTGATAGGTTAACGTTGTTGGCACGAGAAGGGGTCTAGAGGCAGAGTATGAGTTAACGTTGTTGTTGCAAGCACGAGCTGGTCCTCAGACACAAGTATGCCAAGGCGTCTGTCATAAAATCAATCCTAAGGCAAGACTAGGAAGACAATCGTAAAGGGACTTGTATTGCACAAAGTAAAATAAACGTATCGATTTTGTATGGGTGGACGAGGAGCTCACTCCACCAGTACAGTTGAGTAGTGACACCCACATAGTTTTCATGTGCAGGTGCAGGTAGAAGCTCGTGGTACGGAGCTCGCTTGGATGCGTCGAGGCATGGAGTTCCTTGGCGATTCAAAGTGTGCGGCCGCGTGAAGTCAAGACGTATACGGGACATAATGTGTGGACATCGCCTTCCGAATCTTCCGCTGGCTCAAGCATTGTATCGAGAGATGAGAGAGAGCAGAGTGACTTATAAATGAGAGAAAAGTGAGCACGAGAGACTTGTAATCATGGCTTGCGCCTATTGTAATCTGATCGTTCAATATCAATAAAGAGTTCTTTTGAATAACTTGTGTTTTGATTTTAAATTCCGCTGCATATTCAATATTTCTGCTTGGGACTTCTGTGCGACGACCCCGTCGCTGCCGTCGTAATCGGCCATTATGAAACTGCCTTGCACGAGCGCAATCTAGGCTTGTGCGGCATCACGCCTTAGCGAGGACGATCGCTCCTACGGGAGCGGGGCGTGACATCCCCCCCCGCTCCCTCCTTCCTGAGGTGGCCCTCCGAGTCTCGGGCAGCGACCGCCTCGGACCCTCCTCCCCCTACGACTCTCGGCGTCTCCGCGGCACCGGGGTCCAGCTCCGCTCCGCCTTGATTGCCTCCTCTGACTCCTCCGGCCCAGGCGCCCACCGCTCTGGCAGCCGCCTTCCTCCCGGCTCTTCCTCCCCCCGCGCCTCTCCCCGCCTCGGCTGCGGGTTTCCTTCCCGCGCTTCCTCCTTCTGCGCCTCCACCCGCTGTAGAAGCATGGAATTTCAGGTGCATCCAAAGGACAGAATTCCTATGCGCCAGGGAGCTTAGAAAAAGTACTTGGCACAACAGACAACAAAATTATAGACATCAAAAGAAGATTTTTATTTCATATAAAAGTCTATTACATGTCTAAAAAAGGCTTTACAAAGAAGAATTTCTACAAAAAGAAAGATCCTAAGACTACAGCCAGGTGCAGCAAACTGCCATGCGCCTTCTGCCAGGCGCAGGCGTATCACTTCAGCTTCTCAGTTAGGCGCGTCCCTTCAGCATCTCAGTTAGGCACGTCTCTTCAGCATCTCAATTAGGCGCATCATGAAGTCTCAGCATATGTGCTCCACTTTCGATCCGATCAAGTGCTTCGGCTAAAGGAGCAGCTTTGGGCAGAACCAGAGTGGGCAGCCAACCCCACTCTAGCAGGAGGAAGAGCTCTCCAAAGCCCAAGAAAAATGGAGGCACCACAATTCCAATCTGCGGCTCTTCCGACATAACGGAGACGGGACTCGAGCATCCCGATCTTTGGATGCAACAGGCACCTTCCGCCTGCCTCAGAAGCCCACGACCCCGACTTTTGGATGTAACAGTCACCTTCACGAGTGCATATGAAGACATCTCGTCGCATCTTCACCCTCGGGAGCATCTCATCAACAGAATGTACTCGAGCAAGTAAGTTCATTCGGGAAGACGTGAGAGAACGAGAAGCAAACTCTCTCCTTGCTGCTATTTATAGGCCGGGCAAATCAAACCCATGCGCCAAGTGGTGGGCTCTCCGAATTCCATGCAATGAATTTACATTTATGGTGATGAACCTGACCCTTCGAATTCAGCGAAGTCAAAACGGATTTTTAAAGCACTTGAAGAACTCAAAAGTCGGACCAATAAAGACGCATCATGCAAACGGATGCGTCGGTCAGATACCGCGCATCGTACAGACGCGCCCGTCAGTACCAAACGCCCCGTATGGATGCACCTAACAAAGCACAGATCCATGTGTCCTAATTAACATGGACCCGTGCGTCCAATCGACGCGTTACCCAATCAAGCAATTAATGCTAAAGTGACAGAGTTGGCAGCACATCCCCCGAGGACTGAACGGTTGGCAGCTTTTTCAAAAGACGAAGCGTCGCCGACGTCAGCATCATCATTACTTTCCTCCGACGGTTACAAACCCACGTGGCCGACCAACCACTCGTATGCTCCTCAGCAGCCATGCGCCTGAAGACTCGCATGTGCCTCAAAAGTCGTACGCCTAGACTGATTCGTAACTCCTGAAGGCTACAAGCCAAAGTCTTCTCATGCGCCCAATCCCAGGCATATCCTATCTGATTACCCTCTACCAAATTCGAGATCTTTGAGCTACGAACATGCGCCACGTGTCCTTTGACTCAATTCAGCCTATAAAAGGGTGCTAATCACCCAAGATCTCAGCAACTGAAAGATCCTCTCCCCTGCTACGTGCCAGCCCACAAATGCAGTATGAAGGATTCAACCCACAAACGATAGTGCATCATCCATGTGCCTCCCGTAGCTTCAACCACGTGGCGTTCCCACGTACAGGCGTATCCTACATATACGCGCATGAGCAGCCCAACCTACCGCTTATAAATAGAGGGATCATCTCATTCTTCCACACACACACAGACATACAGGGACGCACAGTCAAAGACAGTCGCAACCAGAGCATCAGAGTTCACTCACAGAGATCAGAAGAGACACTAACGCCTTCTTCCTCTCCGCAAGCTCCAGCACCCAGAGCAACTCAGACCTTCAGAGAACCGAAAATCGTCGTCAGATCGTCAACGGAGTCAACGCATTACCACTCGCTCCATCGACACAGGACCCAGCTATAAACAAAAGTGTACTCCTAGGACTACATCTAAGTCCTACATTGTAACACTGTTCTGTTTGTAATTGAAATTACAATCAAAAGATTTTAATGGCAAACAAGCTGGCGACTCTGCTGGGGACCTCTTTCTCCTCTGCTGAGAAAGCTCTGTCGCAATCTGACGACGTGAAGGTCGGCTCCTCCCACAAGACACTAGTTGTACGCCTTAATCAACAGGCGTACGAGGAGTTCATCTCTGAAGGCAGCGCAAGTCCTTCGAAGCGCCTACCGAAGCCGAAGAAGACTCGCCAAGTCTGGGTGCGCAAGGTTGAGGCCCCTGGCACCACCACCGAAGGGGATGCGTCGATGCAGCCTACCCTTCCCGCTGACATCCTCAGCAGACAAAATGCACCTGCGGGTGCAGCACATCCCTCGGGGAAGCGTGGGGCCGACCATATTCCCCAACCTTCTTCTTCTCAGACAAAGAAGATGCGTCGACGTAGCAGGGGCACAGCTAACGCCGTGCGCATTAACTCTGATGCGCCACAGAAGGCATCTGTCTTTGATAGACTCACTCGCTGTCGTGGCGAGGATAATTTGGACTCTAAGTACTATACGCCCCAGCGGGCTGGTACGAAGAAATCCAAGACAGCACGGGCCATGCGCCTCGAACGTGCTATGCCAGCAGTGAGCCAGAGGCATGCGCTCACAATCATGCGCGCTGCCAATGGTCAACTGTACAAGGTTGACTCGGGTGCTTCTGTGCCAGAAATGAGCCGACCTTCAAAGTCCTTGTCACACTTGGGTGCATCTGCTGCGTTCGTAACCAAGTCGTGCAAGGCAAACTCAGTGGTCTTGAACCCCCGCGCCTACATTGGTTGTGCGTCTGAGGCTGGTTCAAGTCAATCCAAATGTTGCTCCCCCACTATTGATCTGGGCGTATCTTTTGCGTCGGATCAGGGGGTACAGCATTCACTTGACCACCCTGGCGCTTGGCCTTGCCATGCGCCTGATGGGGGTGTGAAGATGGCACTCTCCTCCAACGATTTACGTAACGTGATCACTCACAAACGTCGATCAGGAGAGTCGACTGACAAGCACCATGTGCCCCTCACAGGGCACACCTGTGCTGTAGTCACCATCAACTGTTGCAAGACAGCAGCCCCACCAAGACAGTCCGTGTTCCAGCGGCTGCAATCATCGACGCCCCTCCAACATCGCCTCGGGAAGAAGGTGCCAACTGAAGAGGAGCCAGAACTAAAGGTTGTTTCTTGCAACGTAGTCTCTAACTCCCCATCAATTCGAAAGGCGACTGGCAACTCCTCGACCTCATCCTCATCCAAGTGCCAGCCGAGGAAGACCAAGACGACCGTCCCGTGCTCAGGAGTGTTTGAGGGCACCCGGAGGAGAAAGAAGATCTCAGAGGAAGCTGGGGGTAGTCAAGCCCCCGTGGATCTCCATCCTGAAGACGAAGTTAGCCTCCCGAACATAGCTGGGAGTAGTCAAGCCCCTGTGGATCTTCAACCCGAAGACGAAGACGTCCTCCAGAACATAGCTGGGGGTAGCCAAGACGAAGCTCCGGGGGAAATTCCTCTTCTACAAGAGAGCGAGGCTGAAAGCGAAGCTTCAACCGATCCATCCACTTCCAGTCACGTCATGACAGTGTACATGACGGGAGGCGGTGATACGGAATCAGATGTGCCACCAGCGGATCTCCTTCAGCGCATGGATACCTTGGAGGAAGGACTCAAAACTCTCTCTACCTCCATGCAGACACTGACTCAAGCAGTGTTCAAAATACGGTCAGCTTTGGCCAGAGCACCTTCCACTAATCCTGACCCAGGAGTCAACGGGGAATCAAGTGTGCCCCTTCAACGGGCATCCTTGAATACCGATTGCCGTGAAGCACCGCGTGTGTCGAAACCTTCGAATGTACAGCTTCAGACTGTACCACCTTCTCTGACTCCCAGCTCCATGGAAGATGTGGTGAAAATGATCAGGGTCTTGCATGAGCGCTTCGAGTCGAAGAACAGACAGGAGGAGCGCCAGAAGATGGGGATCCCGCAACCATACCCCCTCGAATGGAACAAAGTGGTTTATCCTTCCAAGTATAAACCATAAACATTGACGCCGTACGACGGGAAGGAATCTCCACGCCGTTATCTGACGTACTTCTAGTCTCAAACGGGACATCTCCCGAAGGAAGACGTGCTACTCACCAGCCTGTTTGTCGGGGCACTGAAAGGAGTGGCTTACGACTGGTACTGCAGTCTCCCTGACAACTCCATATCTTCCTTCGATGACTTGACACGTCTCTTTCTCGATCATTTCTACGACGGAGGGAAAGACATGACAATCGCATCCCTGATAGAGGTGCTTCAGAAGGAGAAGGAGACGGTTCGAGCATTCATCGAACGTTTTCGACAATCCTGCTTCAGACTGCCCCTGGGTATGCCAGAACATACACTCCTCTCCTCTCCTCATGTAGCATGAACATGCTTTCTGCGATCAAGCTCTGGCTCAACTCTACTCCTCCTTCCGACTGGAGCTCATTGATTATTGAGGCTGAAGCGGCTGAAAAGAAGGCATGCAATGCTCGCCTTCTGGGAGTCAGTTTCCCTGCTTTCGAAGACAAGAGAAAATGGCCTGTTGCCAACAACCCTGGACGTGAGACGAAGGGGAAGCAGGCATTGACTGTCAATGCCTCCAAAGGCGTACAAGCACCTACTCAGAAACCTCCGCTTGCGCCGAGGCCAAAGAAGGTCTATTCTTTCAACGATGAAGACACCTTGCAACTCTTCGAGATGCTGAAGCAGGGTGATAAGATCAAATTGCCCGACCCGAAGCATCCCGACGAGGTTGGGAGAGTTGACAATCCGAGGTACTGTCACTACCATCGGTTTGTAGGACATCCAAATCAGGACTGCTACATCCTCAAGAACTACATCCAGTGCATGATCAATGTGAATGTCATCTCCGTCGATTACGAGGAGAAGACAGTCTCGGCTAAGCTGGTATCGCTCTAATTCGGCACCTTGCCGCCAACCACAACACAAGATGGCGTCGTCCCCATCCCAAAGGCGACAATGGAGGTGGTCAACCTACCACCTACTCGTGACAACGTGAGTGGACTCATCCCACTCACCACATCTCGGGGAGAGATCTTATGGGTTCACTCCGATCTCGTCTCTGAAGTTACTCAACCGGGGGTACGCTCTACCTCCAAAGCTAAGGGCAAGAAGATCAAGTCTTGTCGCATGCTCTCTTCCTCCGTGGAAGAGACACTTTCTGTACAAACGCGTTCACAACAGAACGCCCAACCCGACAAAGCTGCCGTCGAGGTAGTGCCTCCCTGCACTGCCCCTGCTACCCAGGAAGAGGGCCCATCAAGACCTCCAGCAGCCAATAAACAGAAGCACGTAGAGGTCCGTTTCGACAAGCCTTTGCAAAAGGAAAATACTTCGGGGCTGGCTAAGCCCCACAACTTTGACATACTGGCACAACTTGCCGGTACTCCTGCCCGTTTATCTCTGTACGAGCTTCTTCGTCTTTCCAAAGACACCCGCGAAGCTCTCTGTGAAGCCTTGAAGGGTGCTGAGTCCTTCATCAGTCAGGTCAAGCAGCCTGAGGATCTCCCGACCATATGTGCGCACTGCCATTGTGCGGATGAGGTCATCCCCAACATAACCTTCATCCAACAAGACATGCTACTCAAGCACAACCGGCACAACAGGCCACTGTACTACACAGGATATGTGGGTTCCGTCAAGGTGAAGCAAATTCAGATTGATCCAGGATCTTCCCTCAGAATCATCCCTAGGACTTTGCTGTCAACACTGGGGATCCCGATGTACCGGCTGGCGCCTTCCAACACCACAATCAGCGGTTTTAATGCTAGCAAAAGTGAACCGCTGGGCAAAATACGGCTGAAATGTCATATCGGTAACCTCCGAACCGAGGTGACTTGCTATGTCGTGGACGCCGACGTCAACTACAACCTCCTGCTGGGTCGTCCATGGCTGCATGAGTACATGGTGGTGCCATCTACACTCCACCAATGTATGAAGTACGTGTCCACCAACGACATCATTCGGACAGAGTTCGCAGACATTAACCCTTTCAAGGGGGTCGAAGCCTACTTCACCGACGCTAGCTTATATAAGTCGCTCGATGAAGGGGAAGCCAACGATGCTGATGACGAAGCTGAAACAGCGACAGAGCCGGACATGGGGCCAGAGATGATTTTCGACGCTCCTTTGATGATTCGACTCAAAGGGAAACTGCCTCAGATGCTGCCTCCCATGACCATCAAGCTACCTGGAAAAGCACCGACTTCTCTAGGTAGAACACCCACTGAAGCTCCCTTGAAGATACGGCTCAAGGGAAAACCTCCTCAAACGTCGGCTCCCCTTGTGGCAAAACTACAGGGGAAGGCACATGTCATCGAAGGCACGGTCGAGGTACCCCTGAAGGTGCGTCTCAAAGGCAAGCCTCCACAATCATCAAAGCTGCAAGAGAAGGCCCACATAGCCCTCTCGGATCCCAAGGTCAAATCGGCGATGAACCCTCCCGAACCGGCCCCAGTGCTCACAGATGAAGAGTTAGGGGAGTACATATCTGCTAATATAGATGCACCTTCTCTTGATAATGTAATCCCGCGGGACAAAATCTCATGTTTTATCAATAATAGATTGTCTTTCAATTATTCTAGTCTTTCATATTGAAATGTCATGTATACACTAGATAATGCTCTACGGTCGCTACAAACACAAATAACGACCGTCAATCATGTAAATCGAGTAGTCCCATCCCAAGGAGTCTGTTTTATAGTCCCACCGCGAAATCGGGATAAAGAACCCATCATCTTCGGTAAAGTCGAGCGTCATTAAGACCTCCCGCCACTCGAGCCAGAACCAGATACCGGCAGAATACAAGTCTATCGTTACACGGACAGGGCAAAGTTCCTCATTCAAAAGATGGGTTACGACCTGAAAAGCAACAAAGGCCTGAACTACGGCAAAGGCCGGCGTCTTCCCCTCCGGCTCCCAACACCTAAAAGAAAGTCGCAGGTCTACTATCATCGTACTCGATGGGGGGTCGGCTATGTCACGCCGCCGGCTACTCCAGAGAGTTCGGAGGCAGAAGAAATGGAACACTCTCATTCGTCCGAAGCATCAACTTGGGATTCCGATACCAGTATCAGCACAGTCCTCAGAAAGGTGCTATCAGTCAACATGGCATCTGTACAATCTCAAGAAGATGAAGGCGATAACCAAACGTCAGAATTCTTTGAGGAAGGACCCTGGACTCAACGCCTAGGAGCAGTGATGCCCTTTGGCTTGACGAACGCTGGTGCTACATACCAAAGAGCTATGAGTACCATCTTCCGTCAACATCTGCACAAAACAGTTGAATGCTATGTTGATGATATCGCCGTCAAGAGCCATCTCAAAGGTGATCACCTACAAGACCTAAAGATAGTCTTCGATCTCATGTGAGCGCATCAACTCAAGATGAACCCTGCTAAATCCTTCCTTGGGGTTTCCAGCGGAAAGTTCTTGGGCTTCATTATCACAGCGAAAGGCATTCATGTCGATCCCGAGAAAACCAAAGCCATCCTTGACATGGACCCTCTGAAGAACCTCCGAGAGCTTCGAGGCCTGCAGGGGCGTCTGGCATACATTCGAAGGTTTATAGCAAACTTTCCAAAAAATGCCAACCCTTCACCCAACTCATGAAGAAGGGAGTCTCCTACGTCTGGACAGAAGAATGCCAGAAAGCTTTCGAGGATATCAAAGCTTACCTGACGAGCCCGCCAGTCCTGGTGGCACCCGTCGCAGACAAACCATTTCTCCTCTACGTCCGTGCCATAGATCATTCCCTCGGCGCTTTGTTGGCTCAGAACAACGATGCGGGCTACGAGCAAGCTATCTACTACCTTAGTAGAATGATGATCGGGGCCGAACACCGGTACAACCCCGTTGAAAAGGAGTGTTTGGCTTTAGTATTCGCCATCCAGAAGACTCCTCATTATGTTTTGGGCCAGACAATTCATGTCATCTCCCGAGTCAATCCACTCAGGGTTCTCATAACAAAGCCGGGATCTTTGAACTCCCGACTAGCTACATGGGCAATCCTGTTGACGCCGTACAACATGGTGTTCATTCCACAAAAAGCCGTCAAGGGTCAAGCTCTAGCCGACTTTTTAGCCGTGCACCCCATCCCGGAGTCCTTCGGACTCAATGAAGACATCCCGGATGAGGTCCAAGAATCAAACGTCACCGAAAAAACTCCGTCTGGCAGGTGTTTTTCGATGGCGCTTCGAGAACAGGCCCCAAAGGCTAAATCATCGCAGGAGTGGGGGTGGTCCTAGTCTCCCCCGATCAGCTGGTCATCCAGCGTGCTTACTCCCTTTCGAAGTCATGCTCCAACAATGTTGTCGAGCACAATGCTCTGATTATGGGACTCCAGCAGGCGCAACAGCTGAAGGTGGATCATCTGGAAGCTTACGGCGACTCAAAACTCATCGTTAATCAAATCCAAGGGCAGTATCAAGTTCGCCATGAAGATCTGGTTCCTTACCGTGAAGCTGCATTGAATATTATTTCAACCTTCCCCAAGTTCTTCATAGAACACGTACCTTGGTTACAAAACCCGGAGGCTGACGCTTTGGTCAGCCTCGCAGCTTCATTAGCAGCACCCCTCGGGACTCAACACTACGTCACGGTAGTTGGACGAGACTTGGTCTGTCCAAAAACAACCTATGCTCACAAATGGCCCATGCCATGACGACAAGTGTCGGCGTTAATGTCCGAGACTGGAGGTTCCTATTCATCGACTTTGCTATCTATGGAATTCTTCCAGAAGACCCGAAAGAAGTCGTCTCAGTCAGAAGGCGTTCCCTTCGATTTTATTATGATACAGCTACTAAAATGCTGTACCGACATTCCTTCGATGGACTTCTCCTTCGATGTCTATCCAACGAAGAAGCAGCCGAAGCCCTTCAGAAAGCTCATGATGGAACTTTCGGGGCTCATCAACCTGGCCCTAAGTTGCAGGATCGACTGCGACGCATGGGTTACTACTGGCCAACCATGGCAGCCGACGCCGTCGACTATGCTAAAAAGTGCCATGCTTGCCAGCTTCACGCCGACTTCATCCATACACCGTCGGAACCACTACATCCTACGGTCGCCTCCTGGTCCTTTGAAGCTTGGAGCATGGACATTGTAGGACCTATCACCCCTCCTTCATCGAGGGGACACCGCTTTATCCTAGCCATCACCGACTACTTCTCCAAATGGGCAGAAGCAGTTCCACTGACGAAAATGACAAGCTCTAGGGTGATCAACTTCATCAAGCATCATGTCATCTACCATTTCGGGGTACCCCGCAGGATCATCCACGACAATGGTCCTCAGTTCATCAGCCATGTTTTCAGCAGATTCTGTGACAAGAACCGCATTCAGAACGTGACATCAACTGCCTACAATCCGGCAGCAAACGGATTGGCCAAGGCTTTTAACAAGACTATCGTCAAGCTACGCAAAAAGGTCGTGTATTCCAACAAACGCGACTGGGACGAAAAGCTCGACGAATGTCTTTGGGCCTACCGTACAACGGTACGGACTCCGACAGACAACACCCCATTCTCCTTAGTCTACGGAAGCAAAGCGGTACTGTCTCTCGAGATTCAGATACCCTCACTCTGTGTAGCGATCACAAATCAATTGACAGAAGAAGACAATCAACATCGCCGTCTGCGAGAACTGGAGGCTCTTGACGAAAAATGTCTCCTAGCTCAGCAGCGCATTGAACTCTATCAAGCCCGTATATCACAGGCTTTCAACAAAAAGGTCAAGCAGAGGACTTTGGAAGTTGGCGACCTGGTCCTAGCAGTCAGGAGGCCGATGGTGTTGACTCACAAAACACCCGGAAAGTTCGAGCCCAAGTGGGAGGGACCTTTCATCATAGAGACGGTATACTCAAACGGTGCTTACCGCCTCGCTCGACCGAACGGGGACTGGTTCATGATGCCCATCAACGGCAAGTTCCTCAAGAAGTACTACTCATGACATCTTTCAGACATGTACTTCCATCTCTACCAAACAAGGGAGTCAGTGGACCTGATTATCAGAGCTCACGTACATCTCTCATTCACAAAATCCTATGCTTTCGGAACCCAGTTGTTCCGTGGCATTCTATCCTCAGTAGAAGAACAACTACGTCCACATTACCTCTGAGTTGCTCCTCTACGCCATGCAAAGCAGAATCTTACACTATATAAGATTGTGCTACTTATCATGTTTACCACGTCCACATTACCTCTGAGTAAACATCTCGTACAAACAACCCTCGCGTTGCCGTACATCGATCGCAGAACTTCCATGTCCATATTATCTCTGAGTAGTTCCGCGTATCCCCCCAGAGTCACTCCTACCACGTCCATAACACCTCTGAGTAGGAAGATTCCATCATTTGAACCCCATATTTGCTACGTCCACATTACCTCTGAGCAAATATGTCAGTTCTCTCAAACTTATTATCTGTACCTAAAAACCAAGGTGCGCAAAAGATAATAGGTCCACACAAATCACTAGTTCATGACAGCAAAAAAATGAACACACCACAAAATTCTTTATTTTCTATTTAAAATAAAGAATTACATCTCCAGCAGAAGTTGTAAACTACAAAATAAACAAAAAAAAAGAGAGACTACAATCCCTAAGCATCATTGGGTTGGCTGAAAGCTCTTCAATCCGATGCTTCAAGTCTTCCGCCCGAGTCTCTGCGGTCTCCAAGACCCGACGTTCGACTTCTTGACGTATCACTTCTACAGCTTCAGGGGCAGTATCATTCTCATACTTCTCGTCTAGCTGTTGCCGTTGGTGGGTCAGGGAAAGAATCTGGCGAGTAAAAGTTGCCTCATCCTCCTTAGATGCTACATGTTCAGCCTGGACTCGCTCAGCATCTAACAAAAGTTGGGCTCGCTGGTCTTCAAGGAGGCGGATCTTGGCAGTGACCTCCGCTATGCTAGCTTCCAACGAGGCCCGCAACTCCACCTTTTCCTGCGTGGATGGAGATAGCCTCTCCACCGCAGCCTCAGCTTCGGCCACCTTGCAGTCCCAGACAGCCACCGTGGCCTGATATAACTGATGGAACTGGAGATTCCCAGGACCCTTCCTTTGATGTGCGTATTGATCGATAGAAAGTTAAACACATCTAATACGTGTTCTAACCCTTCATAGGCGAAAACTAGGGTTCACGAATTATACCTGCGGCGGAAAGGAGACAAGTAATTCCTGGCAATCTCGAGCGGATGACCCCAAGATCTTTTGCACGTATTCCTTCCTCGAGTTGGACGTCGTGTGGGCGACGATCTCCCAACCTTTTCTTCTCCTTGGGAGCCCTCTCTTTCTCTCCTTACGTGAATCACGAATTTAGAGAAAGTTTCATATTTATGATCAGTAATCTGGCGGCCAGAGAATAGAGGATATATATAGGCTACGGCAGAGACCATGAGAAGAAATTAGGGTTAGGCCTCCTAACGGATCTGGATATCCCGTGTTCAGCCCGAACACACAATCCAGGCCCATTAACAATAGCTCGATCCACTAATGAGCTATTGTTGCACTACCTCCCTAATCCTAAATTATATTTGTGGGCTCCTTTTATTATATGCTTATTTGGCTCCCCATGTTAAGATATCGTATGTCCGTCGATCAAATTAAGTTACTGACAACTATATTGATTCGACATCTTTTATCCTTAAGTAGTACCGCTCAACTTTATTTGTCATGTCGGATATAATCTACCTGCAGGGTTTACATGACAATCCTTATGAGCTCCTTAAGGGGACATCATCAACCCGATGTATCGAGACATGGATTCCATTTATAATCAACAGCCCATCATACATACAATGTTATTACCCAATTCATAGAGGTTGTTGATCCATAATGAATCTCACTCTTTTATGAGTCCACACTGCATATACATGTCCGTTATTATATCAGGATTAATAGCACAAGCATCCATAATAACAGAGGTGTTTGTTCTCTTATGTAGTCAGTACAAAGAGAACAACCTCAAGTGGCCCTGTTCAATACACACAAAGTGTACTAGTATAAACTTATAGTCAAGATAGACTAATACCAGATTACACTATAACCTTTCCAATAGATTGTCCAAGTCCATCTAGGTTGTGAACTATTTATATACTCCATAGGGAACTGATAATATGATCTTCTGTGTGACACCACACACCATATTATCTACAATATAGAATATCATACATTTGTATTAACACTTGCAACAAATACAATATGCAAACATTTGCCCATATGATTCTCATTCAAAATTTAAGAAAATAAGGTTACTACAAAAGTGATGCTTTTAGTATATAACCCTAACAATCTCCCACTTATACTCAAAGCATTGCTTTTCAGTATACTGTTACAAATCTCTCACTTATACTTAAAGCCATGCTGGTACACATCTGACTCCGATTCCCCCAACATGACTATCAAAAGCCTTAGCTGGTAAGCTCTTTGTAAAGGGATCAGCTAGGTTGTCGGCTGATGCTATCTTGATCACAGTAACTTTTCCTTTCTTTACAAAATCTCGTATCAGGTGGTACTTGCGCTCAATGTGTTTGCCTGTCTTATGGGCTCGTGGTTCCTTCGAGTTTGCAACTGTACCACTATTATCACAATAAAGTGTAATAGACTTAGGCAAACTAGGTACCACATCCAAGTCCAACAAAAAGTTTCTGAGCCAAACCGCTTCTTTGGCTGCCTCAGAGGCTGCCACATACTCGGCTTCCATGGTGGAATCAGCAATACATTTTTGCTTGATACTCCTCCACACAATGGCTCCACCTTCCAAAGTAAACACATAACCTGAGGTAGATTTTCTGGAATCCCTATCTGACTGAAAATCTGAGTCTGTATACCCTAAGAGAACTAAACTATCTGCCTGGTAAACTAGTATATACTCTTTAGTCCTTTTCAGGTACTTCAAAATATGCTTTATGGCAGTCCAGTGCTCTTGTCCAGGGTTAGACTGATATCTGCTGACCATGCCTACGGCAAAGCAGATGTCTGGTCTCGTACATAGCATTGCATACATTAAGCTTTCTATTGCTGAAGCATAAGGAACTGCCTTCATGTTCTCTATCTCTTTAGGTGTCCTCGGACACTGCTCCTTTGATAGAGAAATTTCATGTCTAAAAGGTAAAAAACCTTTCTTAGAATTTTGTATACTAAAACGAGTTAGTACAGTATCGATATAGGAAGCTTAGGATAAGCCCAACATCCTTTTTTTGCGATCTCGTAGAAATTTGATCCCAAGGATGTGACCTACTTCTCCCAAGTCCTTCATATCAAACTGTTTGGATAACCATACCCTTACATCAGATAACACCTTCACATTGTTTCTAATGAGCAAGATGTCATCCACATAAAGTACTAGGAATACCACCACGTTTCCGTCACACTTTCTGTATACACATGATTCATCCTGACATTGATCAAATCTATAGGATTTTATCACCTGATCAAAACATATGTTCCAAGATCTGGAACCTTGCTTAAGTCCATAAATGGACTTCTTGAGCTTACAAACAAGATGCTCCTGGCTCTTTTCAATGAACCCGTCTGGTTGCTTCATATAGATGTCTTCATCAAGACTTCCATTAAGAAAAGCTGTCTTGACATCCATTTGCCAAATCTCATAATCGAGATGAGCTGTAATAGATAAAAGAATCTGGATAGACTTAAGCATGGCTACAGGAGAAAATGTTTCCTCATAATCGATATCCTCTCTTTGAGTAAAACCTTTTGCTACAAGTCGAGCTTTAAAGGTTTCAACCTTACCGTCTGATCCTCTTTTTTTCTTATAGACCCACTTGCATCCAATGGCTTTTACACCAACGGGTGGTTCTACAAGCTCCCAGACCTGATTAGAATTCATAGATTCTATTTCAGATATCATTGCTTTTTGCCAAGACTCTGCATCTTTATCTTGGAGTGCTTCATTGTAGGTACAGGGATCATAATCTTGTTCCTCAGGGACGAAGTCTGACGACTCTCCCAAGAACATATATCTATCAGGTTGTATCACAACCCTCCCACTACGACGAGGCACTATCGGTTGTGGTGTAACATTTGTGACACGTTGTACAGTTATTTATGGTTCATCCTCTTGTACTGTTGGTACTGAAGTACTTGGTGTCTCACATCTCAGTTCTTCTAGAACAACTCTACTTGTGGGTTTATGGTTCATCACATAGTCTTCCTCTAAGAATCGGGCATTGGTGCTAACAATGACCTTCTGATCCTTAGGACTATAAAATAAACCTCCTTTTGTTCCTCTTGGATAGCCTACAAACAAGCATACTTCTGTACGAGATTCCAACTTATCTGCTTTTCCATTCAGCACATGTGCTGGACTACCCCAAATGCGAACATGTTTCAGACTAGGCTTACGCCTAATCCACAGCTCTGTAGGAGTAAGAGGTACTGACTTAGAATGAACCAAGTTCAAAATATAAGCTGCAGTCTCTAAGGCATATCCCCAAAACGAATTTGGCAAATCCGAATAACTCATCATTGATCTAACCATCTCCATAAGAGTTCTATTCCTTCTTTCGGCTACACCATTCTGCTGGGGCATTCCAAGTGCAGTCAATTGGGATGCAATCCCAGCCTCTGATAAATAATCCCGAAACTCTCCAAAGAGGTACTCGCCACCACGATCTGATCGTAATGACTTGATTAATTTTTCATGACGTTTCTCCGTTTCAGCCTTGTACTCTTTGAATTTCTCAAAGCACTCAGACTTACGGCGCATCAAATAAATGTATCCATACCTTGATTAATCGTCAATAAATGTAACAAAATATTCATAGCCACCTCTAGCTTGGATAGTCATGGGTCCACACAAATCAGAATGAACCAATTCCAACACATCTTTGGCCCTATACCCCTTTGTCGTAAAAGGCCTTTTGGTCATTTTACCTTCCAAGCAGGATTCACAGACTGGTAGTGCCTCCACTTCCAATGAACTCAAAGGTCTATCTTCAACCAGTCTTTGAATCCTTCTTAGGTTAATATGCCCCAATCGCAAGTGCCAAAGATATGTTTGGTTCATACAAGAAGGTTCTTTTCTCTTATTTAAGTTAGATGACATATTATTCACTTTCATAAGTTGTATTGTGGGCAAAATAGGATTAATGACATACAAATTATCAACCAATGCACCAGAACAGATAAAATGTTTATTCTTTCTAATAACAATATTATCATTAAAATAAACTGAATATCCATCCTTAACTAACATAGAAACAGAAACTAAATTCCTTTTAAGTGAAGGTGCATAAAGATAATCTCTCAATGTCAAAGACTTATTTCTTCAAAAAGATAAAGTAACATCTCCTAATGCAACGACCGATACTTTTGTAGCATCACCCATGAACAAGCATATCTCTCCATCATTGAGCCGCCTGTTTCCTGGAACCCCTACAATGTATTGCAGACATGATTAGTGGCTCCTGTATCTACACACCAGGTGCCGGTAGATAACACCGCTAAACATATTTCAACTACTAATAAATGAGATATACCTTCTTTTATCCCTTGTTTGAGAAGTGGACAATCAGTCTTCCAATGTCCTGACCCTTTGCACTTGAAACATTTGCCTTTCGGCTTTTTCACCGCGCCTTGAGGTCCCATGCCCTTCTTTGCTGAGGTTGCCTGTTTCTGAATGTTATTCTTCTTCTTACCGCCTTTTGGCTTAGAAGTAGAAGCCTTTTTAGAAACAAAAACATGACCACTCTGCCTAAAGAGAGATTCAGCATCCTGTAGCTCTTTTACAAGTTCTGCCAAACTATACAACCTTTTGTTCATGTTGTAATTAAGGCAAAAATTGTTAAAACTTTTAGACAGAGTCCTGAGAATGATATCGACCTGGAATTCTCCATCGATTTCAGATCCAAGAATCTCTATATCATTCAGATGATCCATCATCTTGAGAACATGATCCCTTACTGATGTACCCTCAGCCATTTTTGTATTCATCAAACATTTCATAGCAAACTGCCTAGCTGCTCTATTCTGATGTCTGAAGAGTTCCTTGAGGTTATACATCATGTCATAAGAAGTGGCCATGGCCTGATGCTGATGTTGCAGTACATTTGACATAGATGCTCGAATGTAACACCGCGCCATCTCATCTGCCTTTTTCCACTTCTTATAAGCCTCTTTGACCTCTTCATTAGAGTTAGCATCAGGCTTAGGTGGGCATTCCTCAACAAGTACATATTTATACTCCTCAGCAGTCAGAACAATGTCCAAATTATGTTTCCAGTCAATATAATTAGGTCCAGTAAGTTTATTTTCTTTAAGAATCACCATAAGTGGACTGAAAGAACCTATTTTTTTGAAATCCTGAGAACCACATAAATAAAATTATGTAGGGCAAAAAAACTTTTTGAATTAACTAAATATTGATTCCCTCAAAACAATAATAAGAAATTCACCAACACCTTGAACACCATGAATTTAGCATGCCACGATAGTGTGGACGTATACAAATTCAACTTTGTTCAAGTAGGTTTTTCTTATTAATTTTACTATCATGTCAACATAACTTTATGACAAATAAAATTAATATGTTGGTCTTTCTCTGGTCATACAAATAATAGCAGTGAGTCCGATGGGGAGGATACCATTATTTGTATCTAAGTGTATACCATTACTTAATACTAAGTCCATTACCTTGTAATAAGTTCCTTCATATGGAGAAGTGAACACATACTAGGTAACTTTCTACAATTATCCCTAAGAAAGTTTGTACTGGTGATCCATAATTATACTCATCCGATATGGAGAAAAGCACTAAAGCCAACACGCAAGTATAATTACATCACCTACAAACCAGTAATGGAGGCCATAGGATTTATACTAAATAAATATCATCTCCCACTTAGTTATTTAACAATGAGGGTTTTTCTACTAGTTGATATTATGTCCATGTTGTCCATTATTAATGTAGGCTTGGTTTTTCAAAAAAAATAACCACACAATAATAAACATGCATAATCATAAGAAAAAATATCCAATTATTATGGTCATCTTTGCTGCTCCGTCCTCAACTATCCGTATCTAAAATCTGCCGCTGCGCAAATCTATTCGGGGTTCGACCTGCCCGGTCAGGTCGCGGGGTTCGGGGCAGCGCCCCGATTTTTATTATTAAAGGTTTTGGCTGTCGATTCCTTCATCAAAAATTATCTGTATGCCTCTGGACTGCTTAAAACCAGCATCTCATCCGGCGTCAGAAACAGCCACCACCGCCATCACGATTGATCAAAAATAATTAAAATTACATCAATCCTATGCCTCCCGAAGGAGTTCACACATAATCTAGATTGAAAAATTAAAATAAGAAGCACGATCAACCCTCGTAATTTTAATTACATCCACAGCAACAACAACATCCACGACATGTTCGTGGTTTAAACAACACAATCAAATATATGCATTGGACCATAATAGTTGGATCTAAGATGCCTGCAAAATCGAGTTAGAACAGATCTACATCTACCGACTATTACACAGCGCAGGTTTTATTGGACAACATGGACGTATCAATCAATACGTAGATCCAAAGTGGATCTGATACCAATTGATGGAACTGGGGATTCCCAGGACCCTTTCTTTGGTGTGCGTATTGATCGATAAAAAGTTAAACAGATCTAATACGTGTTCTAACCCTTCATAGGCGGAAACTAGGGTTCACGAATTATACCTGCGGCAGAAAGAAGACAAGTAATTCCTGGCAATCTCGAGCGGACGACCCTAAGATCTTCTGCACGTATTCCTTCCTCGAGTTGAACGTCGTGTGGGCGACGATCTTCCAACCTTTTCTTCTCCTTGGCAGCCCTCTCTTTCTCTCCTTACGTGAATCATGAATTTAGAGAAAGTTTCAGATTTCTGATCAGTAATCTGGCGACCAGAGAATAGAGGATATATATAGGCTACGGCAAGGACCATGAGGAGAAATTAGGGTTAGGCCTCCAAACGGATCTGGATATCCCGTGTTCAGCCCGAACACATAATCCAGGCCCATTAACAATAGCTCGGTCCACTAATGAGCTATTGTTGCACTACCTCCCTAATCCCAAATTATGTTTGTGGGCTCCTTTTATTATATGCTCGTTTGGCTCCCCATGTTAGGATATCGTATGTCTGTCGATCAAATTAAGTTACTGACAACTATATTAATTCGACATCTTTTATCATTAAGTAGTACCGCTCAACTTTATTTGTCATGTCGGATATAATCCACCTGCAGGGTTTACATGACAATCCTTATGAGATCCTTAAGGGGACATCATCAACCCGATGTATTGGGACATGGATTCCATTTATAATCAACAGCCCATCATACATACAATGTTATTACCCAATTCATAGAGGTTGTTGATCCATAATGAATCTCACTCTTTTATGAGTCAAAGTAATGCACACTGCATATACATGTCCGTTATTATATCAGGATTAAGAGCACAAGCATCCATAATAACAGAGGTGTTTGTTTTCTTATGTAGTCAGTACAAAGAGAACAACCTCAAGTGGTCATGTTCAATACACACAAAGTATACTAGTGTAAACCTATAGTCAAGATAGACTAATACCATATTACACTACAACATTTCCAATAGATTGTCCAAGTTCATCTAGGCTGTGAACTATTTATATACTCCATAGGGAACTGATAATATGATCTTCTGTGTGACACCACACACCATATTATCTACAATATAGAATATCAGACATTTGTATTAACACTTGCAACAAATACAATATGTAAACATTTGCCCATATGATTCTCATTCAAAATTTAAGGAAATAAGGTTACTACAAAAGTGATGCTTTTAGTATATAACCCTAACAACGACGACTCGACTTCAACTATCAGTTTCTCCTTTTCTGCTTCTATCAGAGTAGAAAAGTTATTTCGCCGGATACTCTGAAGCTCGAAGAGAAGCTGGTCGAGCTCGGCCACCGACGCCTCCAGAATCTCGGTCATATGATCATGGCCACGGGGAGAACGTATCAAACCAATTGAAGGAAGCGCCATGGCTTTTGCCGTCGCGAAACTCCCGTTCACATTCAGCACCGTTGATACGCCTTCCTGCAGCATCTTGTATACTGCTTCAACAACAAATTGTATATACTCGTCCGCGTCTGCCAACACCTGAGGCGTCATAGCAGGAGTTGTAGGAGCTGCGGTGAGGGACGGCGGACCTGAAGAAGATCCACCGACTTCAATCTGCGAGGCTGAAACCTCGACATAAAAGGACTCTCCCTCGACGGGGACTTGAACTTCGTCACTAGCCCGAGGTGCCAAGTGGATGGAAGGAGCCGGATGGGGCGTCGATACTATCCCCCAAGTGGAAAGGGCAGGAGAAGTGTCCTCCATAACAGGGCCTTTGCCCTTATCAGAGCCAATGACGGATGGTCCCCCGACATTCGGGATATTATCCTCTTCCGAGGCAGGACGGCTCTCCCTTTCGTTCGAAGCGACGAGGTCCGCCCCTGACAATTCAACCTCCCTCAGAGCCGGGCTCGAAAAATGAATCTCATCACCGGCATTAACTCCTCCTACAGGGACGGGTGTAGGGCTCGACAGTGACGTCGACCCTACCACATCAACCCCCACTTTCGGGGCAGGGGTAGGGCTGGGCCACGAGGCCTCATGTGCGACCAGCGCCTCGGGACCACAACCAGGAAGAAGCCCAGCCGGTAAATCCTTGTCAGAGACATCTCCGCTAGACACGATCTCTCTGGCAGCTTGATCAACATCTTCTTGCGAGCCATTGTCAGAAGAAGACGAGCTCCATACTTTCTCCTCGTTTGGAAGGACTTTTCCCTCAATTTCCTCTGAGGCCCCGATGCTTTCAGGTACCCCCTTAACAGTCGGGTCTACTCCCGGTCGAGGCTGCATACCGCCCTCTTGATGGACCGACCGAGAGACCTCAGCAACCTGAGGCGCTAATATATCTTTAGCCTCTCTTCCAACATAATCTGGAGACACCAAAATCTCTACAGAAGCGACGTCATCAGCACTCCCTTCCCTGAGAGATGCTATAATCAGAGGAATGCGCTCGTCGGAAGAGCTCGCCACCTTCTTCGGCCTACTAATACTCGGTTTCGAAACCCGAGATTTCTTCTTCGGCACCTTCCAAAAGAGAAAGGAGGACATAAGTCAAAGAAATCAAAGAATAAATCAGACTATGTAGGACGTCTTTACCTCAGCGGGAGCTGCTTCCGTTGGTACTACAGGTGGCACCCCCGGAGCTCCCACCTTCGGAGTCGTCGCTTTCCTCGGTCTTTTTGGCGCAGACGAACCAACCTCCGTGTCGCCTCGCCTCTTTTCAGCTGGGAGCTCGTCCTGAGTATCCCCCGTTGATGCTGCAGCAGCAGCCCGATAACCTACAACCTCCGATGGACAATATGATCGGGCCGCCGCCAGCATATTTTTCGTTGCCTCTAGCTGGGTGCCAACAAAGAAACTAGTCTCCCTGTCATAATCTGGGGACACAGTGTTCATGGCGTGTCACGACCCGTACCCGCTTTTCGGACGCGAGCTCGTGAGCAAGCCAGCTACGTATCGAGCGGACTCCAGCTCGACTCGAGTACGTATAAGCTGTCAAGGTCATGGTATACTGCCAAATCATGGCAAACAACTCTAAATCTCAATCCATAATAAGATAATAAACATGAATGAACACTATGGGTCATGGTCTGCAGCCCACTAGCATAAATGTTCGATAAGACTCTAAAGGAAATAACAAGAGTCTACAACAGAAACAAAAAACATGATATCTCATGATAAGGAATGAAAAGCACGAGCGGATAATAAACACAATAGCGATACCTGAATCCCACAAGCGTATCATTGCCTCCGTAATACCCATATGAATCGCAAATCCTCCGCCATCCATAACTATTAGCTAACTCCATACAATCGCTAAACCTGAGGAGATCATCAGGTCCTCAGAGGACATAGCAAGATACATAATATACATGCCTATCTATCAGTTTTATCATGCACAAGAAAATAAACAAGAAAGAACAAGAACAAGACAATGACTATGAACACGAATACGGACACACGAACACGAACACTAGAACAACTACGCATAATGAACTGCCGGATGAACGAAACACGATGATCAATGGAAGAAACCAAACCCTCGTCCCGAGTGTGGACTCACTGGTTTGAACTAAACACTAACCCTCGTTCCGAGTGTGGACTCTCTGGTTAGTACTAACCCTCGTCCCGAGTGTGGACTCTCTGGTTAGTTCACGGCAAGGCACCCTCGTCCCGAGTGTGGACTCTCTGGTGCAAATACTACATCCTCGTCCCGTGTGTGGACTCTCTGATGTAAAGACCCTCGTCCCGAGTGTGGACTCTCTGGTACAAGTCAAGTCAAGTCTACACCCTCGTCCCGAGCGTGGATCTCTGGTGCAATAATCGACATCCTAGTCCCGAGTGTGGACTCACGGATGTAAACAGATCAAGAAAAACGCCCTCGTCCCTTGTGTGGACTCTCTGGTGCCAAGGAAGCAATATCAAGGATTTAGCAGTTCACTACACGCACTCGTTCTATGACACGACTCAAGCAAGGTACTGACGAGAAACTCCAAATGTGAAACACAAGGCCAAACATGAACATGGCTATAAACAATAAAAACAACTCCACAGAAAATAACACGAAAAAGCACATGTCCATAAATAATCCAAAAGCTGAAAACTGAAATAAAATGCATGTAAATAAAACTGTAGAGGGAGGCAAGGTATACTTGCCTGGAGGTTGCACGCAAATCCAATAACAATCTAGTCCACTGCTAAGCCATAAAGTCCAAATCATCACAACTGTCTCCGAAAGCTGAAACAGACAATGCCAACAGTCTCAGAATAGTCAAATTAGCTAGGATTGCCTGTCCTTAAGTCCAATTCTGGACACAGGGGTAAAATGATAATTTCGGGCAAAAATGGTGTCCGCCGTTGGACCCGCTTTGCACCGAAAAGCGTGTCAGGGTCAATGGTCTCTAAAGTCGTCAAACTACATGTCTACGGATCCAGTTTTCCGATACGAACCCAACCGTATGTCCAAAGTTGGATTCCTGCGGGCCGTGCAAAAAATCACCCGTTGAGTCGGACCGTGGGGCCCGCAAAACGGCAATTTTATCAACTGTCTCAGAATCGGACCAAACTTAGCATACAGGACCAAAAAAATGATACGATCATGTTGGCGTAAGTTTCGTCTCGATCTGATGAACGTGCACAAAGTAATTGAGAAATTTGCAAAGTGCACGATACGGTAAATTTTGATGGATACGTATCAAATTCGTCGCGCACACGCGACCAATTTGAATTCCGTCAAAGCCCACACGACCACGAAGCCGATATGCAGCTTTTGATGCTTTCGGTTCACGACCACGTCGCCCGGTTTGGTGGGACGCACGTCGTGTGGATGAATTTTCTAGTTTTTAAAACAGGTTTTTGGGAAACTTCGGAATCCGATCTCTCGGCACGTAGTCGATGAAATCAAATTCCGTAAAAAGGGATTCGAAGCCCTACATGTTGTCAATAAACGCCTTCAAATAGGTTTTCGAAATTATGCATGGTTTGGAAGATAAATAAATGCAAAGTAGGCTAACTCGACTGTTTTCAGTCCTGTTTTCGAATCAATTTTTCGTCGATGTTTGCCTCGATTTTGCGAATCAAAGGCTCGACCATATTGCAACCTATTTGCTGGGGCCTCTAGAGGGTCATATAGGGTTTCCATATCAATTTACGAAATTGAAAACGGTGAAGCATACGCGAAGAAACAGAACGATGAATCCGTACCTGTCGCATGTGCTGCTGCTGCGACCCGCACCTATGCGCGCGCGTGCTGCCCTGCTGCGGCGGCTCCCGGCCGCGCACGGCGCTGTGAGCGCGAGGTGGTCGCCCCAGGTCAGGAGGAGGGTGGCGCTCTCTCAGAGTTAGGGTTTTCGTTTTTCGTTCTCCCCCATCTGTCGATCTATATATGCGTTACTCCGCTCGGGTGTACAGGCCAAAGGCTCGGCTTGGCCTGAGGGCTTGCGGTTTGGAAAATAGCTCGGGTATGGGTTGTTGCTGCTGTGGGGAATTATGCTCGGACCTGTGGGGGAAAGTTCAAGGCTCGGCCTGGGCTTAATGGGGAAAGTTTAGCTATGGGTTTATACTTGGTACTGTTCTTAAGGGGAACAGTACAGGGAAAAATACTATACATATTATTATATATAAAAGCTGTATGCTATCATACCACTATCTTTTGTATACAATTATGACCAAAAATTTATATAAATTACTAAAAATCAAAATGTGATTTTGCAATAATATGTGAACGTTATTGCTGTAATATAAGCCTTCCATCAAATTATTTCCCTCTATTACATATATTTATATACATACACGTACACGCATATATATATATATATATATATATATATATATATATATATATATATATATATATATATATATATATATATATACACACATATATATTATTTATTTATATATACGTACATGTATATACGTATACATACACACATATATATATACGTACACCTATACCCTATATATATTTATATACATATATACATATATACACGTATACACACGTATATACATTTATCTATAATATATATATCTATATATATATACATACACATACACACTTATATAATATTTATATATACATACATTCACGTTCACACATATACAATACTTATTTGTCAATAAAAATAATATAACAAATAAAATAATGATATTTAATAACAATCCCAATAAAATAATAATAATAATAATAACGAAATTTAACATACCAATATTTAATATACATAATTTACCTATAACAAATATTTAGAAAATAATTGCCAATTCCTAAAATATACACAAAATATTTGCATTTACCAAATATGTCTACAAGGTCGTATTTGGTCCCACTACATGCCTACATGGGCTTGGATTTGACTTGAGCCCAATCTGGTCAGGTTCGGTACAATCGGGTTCCCTAAAACTCAATAATATAATAAATAAAATCTTCGGTACGGTTAAGTCGCAACTTGGCCTGGTTTTTCTAGTTAGGACGTCACTATGGCTCGGTCTTCCCTACCATGGCTAATACACTAGTCAAGGCACACTACTGTACTACCTGTGCCATGATTTCTAATCACCTGGTGCTTCAAAACTTAACCATGGCTAAAGTCACCTACCGTAATAATTAACAAAATAATGATTTATAAAATTCTAAAATCACTATTTAAATCAAATAAATAATAATAATAAAAAATATTTTGAAAATTTCTGTGAAGGGAGGCTACATGGCGTAATACAGCTTCACAGCCGAATACAAGATTTACGGCCGAGGGTTGTGAACTGGAGTAGTGAAACGAACTCCAGTGCATCCGGCATTGTAATATTGCCAACCCCGGGCCCCATCCAGTAAACTTTCGACAAACCCCAGACTATTACTGGGGTTCCTTAGCATCAACTGGGTGTAACCAAACTGGCGCGCAAACCGGCTCGGTAAATACGGCTCCAGATAGCACTTATTTTTGTTGCGGTAGACCAAATTGGACGGCCGAATACTCTGCAACCAGCGAAACCCCCATATCGACAGGGCGATCGCATCTTCACCAGAGTCTTCTAGTTCTTGGTCAGCCTCGAAGTCTGTAAAGACAGGACTGACCTTGTAGATTTCCCACCCTTGAAGATAAGACAAAACCTTCCTACAGACAGGGACACCGGTGTGCAGCCACTTCCTCTTATAGAAGCGATGGATAAAGGCGTCACCTTCAACATGATCCTCTTCAGGGCCTGAGCTCATCACATTTGGATGATACAGAATCAACCATCCCATCAAACAATAGAATGGTAGCTCAGCTCGGGGAAAGTTGTCTTTGTTACCCCTTCCGTGGACCACATCGTCGACAAAATCTCTCAAACCCCGCAATAGGTTACACACCATCGCGAGAAGGAGTGCCAGAGGACGACCAAAAACTAGTTTTACTGCTGGCAAAATGAGGTTCCTGCTCACTCTCTCTACGGAACCAGATCCGCCCGAGAACACGTAGTCCCAGAGCCATATCATCAAGTATGCAGTCAATACTGCCTTGGAAGACATCCGGTGCACGCAATGCCAGAAACAACTATATACGTCGCCACCACTCTCGTTTGAACGAGGAGTCTTTTTGCCTAATCGGCTCATGTCGAAGGTCACCTCCGTGTGACTCAGTCCCTGCGGAGTCACAAACCGAATCTTGGAAGGATCCGTCAGGTCCTGCTTGAAGATATAATCCCTCCAAGCAGTCACATGGGGCTGTGACCCGCCCTTCTCCCTTCGTTGCAGCAGATAATGGTGGCTCGCCACTTCTTTGAAAATAGCTACGATTTTTGGGTCCTTGTCTTCCAGAACTTGAATCTCTTCATTTGTCGAGAAATATTCCTCATATGGCTCTGAGCCCCAGGGAAGCTTGGACACCTCATACATCTCATGGAGAGACAATTCCAACTCCCCGACCAGAGTAAAAAAGGTGCCAGTCTGGGTGTTAAACATCTCCAAAAGAGCAAGAAACATATGTCGATTAAGGTCGACACCTGCTTGGGTGGCGCGAAGAGCAGCGGTCAGCCCAATCGCTTTCAGCTCGGTCTTGAACTTTGTCAAAACCCAAAGGGTCAGCTCGTCCCACTTCGACACGTGGTGACACCACCCCTCAACCCGAAAACCTCCTTTCGAATACATAACCTTCGATGTTAGCATCCGGCTTGCAAAGGTCGAAGCACCGAAGGCGAAAATATCGGGGGGAACATCACTATAAATGCTCCCAGGACGCAAAGTTCGGCAATGATATGAGGACCCGGCTCGCGAGGAGGCCAAGGTATCTCTTTGATTCGAAGTAACATCAATACGAAGGGTACCCCCCACTGCCCCTCCTTGAGAAGGAGTAAGTTCCCATGGCATCCTCCTCTTAGAGGCCAAACGGTAAAAAGCCGTCAATGGCAATTGACGCTCAGACTGCCGCATGTACAGGGCCACGCCCTTCGCTGTGAAAAACCAGTCTTCCTTGATCTTCAGTATCTTCGCCTCAGTGGAGATCAAACGGTCACCAAACAGAAAGGTCGGTTTCAAGAAAGTCATATTCTCGGATTCATCATATTTCAGTTTGCCGCTCTCCATCATACTTTGGAGAAAAATAGGCGACTGATCCCGGATTTACAACATCCTCTCGGGAGGCTGATCCAGCATGATAGTAGCCTTCGCTGGGTTAATAACTTCCTCGTTGAAGTCAACCTCCATTTGGCAAAGCGAAGAATCCAGAAGGACTTCGTTTAGCAAGGGGATAGTCATTGACACTGATACTGCAAAAACAAAAGACAGGCGGCAAGAAAAAATTTAGAGGCTTCAAAGACAAAACTTTTAGGGTGCATCAAAAGCTTCGGCGCATAATCAGGGCCTAAATCCATGCGCGTCAGCAGTGAAGCTTCGGCACATAATCAGGGCCAAAGCCCATACGCGTCAGCAGCGAACCCTCGGCGCATAATTAGGGCCTAAACCCATGCGCGTCGGCAGAAGAACCTAAGCGCATCATCAGGACAGAAGTCCATGCGCGTCGGCAACAAGGAGTTAGGGCACAGTAACAGGATGTAACTCATCTGTATGCCCCAAACTCGTCTAAAAAAAGTGGATAACTACAAAGTCAGAAGATACCCACCCGTCACCGCTGGTCGAACGTCGACAGAAGTCACAGTGACGACAGGAGCATCCTCCTCATCGAACTCCATCGGCTCCTTACCCCGGCCTTGTCGTCCAACACCACCACGGGGAGTTTTGGGAGCCATTCCTGGAAAAGGACTAAAGGTTCTCAAAGAATAAGGAGAAAAGAACTCTAAAGAAGAAGAAAGCTTTGGCAGAAAGTAGAAGACTCTCTCTCTCTCTCTCTACCAGATGCCTATTTATAGGCTTGGATGACGTCAGCCACCGCTTGGGGTTCTACAAAATAATAACTGCAAATAATACAAAAAGATTATCATTAATCCTTTATTTATTACGAAGCGTTATCATTGGTATTTAAAACTGAGATGAGCATGCGCTTCATCACAGATGCGCAGAGCAATCATGCGCCCCGAACAGTTATGCGCCCCATTAAAGTCAACACCATGCTTCTTATTCAAAGTATTCCAAAACTTGACGAGAAGTTTTGAAAACTTTGAAGGGGGTCTTGTAGAAGCATGGAATTTCAGGCACATCCAAAGGCCAGAATTCCTATGCGCCTAACATTACATGCGCCAGGGAGCTCAGATGAAGTACTTGGCACAGCAGACAGCAAAAGTATAGACATTAAAAGAAGATTTTTATTTTATATAAAAGTCTATTACATGTCTAAAAAAGGCTGTACAAAGGAGAATTTCTACAAAAAGAAAGATCCTAAGACTACAGCCAGGCACAGCAAACTGCCATGCGCCTCCTGCCAGGCGCAGGCGTATCACTTCAGCATCTCAGTTAGGTGCATCCCTTCAGTGTCTCAGTTAGGCGTGTCTCTTCAGCGTCTCAATTAGGCGCATCATGAAGTCTCAGCATATGTGCTCCACTTTCGATCCGATCAAGTGCTTCGGCTAAAGGAGCATTTTTGGGCAGAACCAGAGTGGGCAGCCAACCCTACTCTAGCAGGAGGAAGAGCTCTCCAAAGCCCAAGGAAGATGGAGGCACCACAATTCTGATCTGCGGCTCTTCCGGCATAACGGAGACGGGACTCGAGTATCCCGATCATTGGATGCAACAGGCACCTTCCGCCTGCCTCAGAAGCCTGCGACCCCGACTTTTGGATGTAACAGTCACCTTCACGAGTACATACGAAGACAGCTCCTCGCATCTTTACCCTCGAAAGTATCTCATCAACAGAATGTACTCGAGCAAGTAAGTTCATTCGGGAAGACGTGAGAGAACGAGAAGCAAACTCTCTCCTTGCTGCTATTTATAGGCCGGGCAAATCAAACCCATGCGCCAAGTGGCGGGCTCTCTGAATACTGTGCAATGAATTTGCATTTATGGTGATGAACCTGACCCTTCGAATTCGGCCAAGTCAAAACGGCTATTTAAAGCACTTGAAGAACTCAAAAGTCGGACCAATAAAGACGCGTCATGCAAACGGATGCGCCGGTCAGATACCGCACATCGTACAGACGCGCCCGTCAGTACCAAGCTCCCCATATGGATGTTCCCAAAAAAGCACAGATCCATGCATCCTAATTAACAGGGACCCGTGCACCCAATCGACGCGTCACCCCATCAAGCAATTAATACCAAAGTGACAGAGTTGACAGCACGTCCCCCGAGGACTGAACGGTTGGCAGCTTTTTTAGAAGACAAAGCATCACCGACGTCAGCATCATCATTACTTTCCTTCGACGGTTACAAACCCACGTGGCCGACCAACCACTCGCATGCGCCTCAGCAGCCATGCGCCTGAAGACTCGCATGCGCCTCAAAAGCCGTGCGCCTAGACTGGTTCATAACTCCTGAAGGTTGCGAGCCAAAGTCTTCTCATGCGTCCAATCCCAGGCACATCCTATCAGATTATCCTCCACCAAATCCGAGATCTTTGAGCTACGGACATGCGCCACGTGTCTTTTGACTCAATTTAGCCTATAAAAGGGTGCTAATCACCCAAGATCTCAGCAACTGAAAGATCCTCTCCCCTGCTACGTGCCAGCCCATAAATGCAGCGTGAAGGATTCAACCCACAAATGATGGTGTATCATCCATGCGCCTTCCGCAGCTTCAACCACGTGGCATTCTCACGTACAGGTGCATCCTACATATGTGCGTATGAGCAGCCCAACCTGCCGCTTATAAATAGAGGGATCATCTCCTTCTTCTACACACACAGACATACAGGGACGCACAGTCAAAGACAGTCACAACCAGAGCATCAGAGTTCACTCACAGAGATCGGAAGAGACACTCAACGTCTTCTTCCTCTTCGTAAGCTCCAGCACCCAGAGCAACTCAGACCTTAAGAGAACCAAAAACCGTCGTCAGATCGTCAATGGAGTCAACGCATTACCACTCACTCCATGGACACAGGACCCAGCTATAAATAAAAGTGTACTCCTAGGACTACATCTAAGTCCTACATAGTAGCACTGTTCTGTTTGTAATTGAAATTGCAATCAAAAGATTTTAATGGCAAACACCCGCCTCAGCAGCGAACCTCCTTCCAGCGCCCTCTGCCTCGGCAGGGGACTCCCCCCCGGCGGCTCCCCCCGTCCCGGGTGCGGACTTCCCCCCGGTGCTTCCTCCCTCCGTGCCTCCCCCCGCCTCGGCCGTGAATTTCCTCCCCCCTCCCGTCGCCCATCTCGCCGCACCTCCAACCACTTCGGCGGCGGCCTACTCCCCGGCCCCCACCACACTTCGGTGGTACTGGAACCCCCTTCCAGCCCAGGCGATTGCGCCCTTCTGGTGCTCTCCTGCCCTCAGCGGCTCAGGTCTCCCCTCTGCTTCGTCGTGGGGGTCGAGCCCCAACTTCTAGCCCCAGCCGCCGCTTGGCCTCCCCGCCTCAGTCGGGGCTCGTGATTCCCCCCTGGGCCGTCCTCGCTTGGGTCGTCCCCGTCCCCACCGCCGTGGTGCGCTCTCCGCTCCCCCCTGGTCGACTCGGCCGCCGTCCTTCTCCGCTTAGGGCCGGCTCCCACGCCGGGCCCTCCTCGGCAGTGCCCCTCCCCCGGAGGTGTCTTCCCCTCCCCCCCTCCCCCCCTTGCCGTAGTGGCTCGCTCCCCGGGCCTGAGCCCCCGTCCCCTCCCCTCCTCACCGCCTCCCGGCAGTTCGCTTCCCCGTCGTGCTTCCCCCTCCGCCTCCACCGCCGGGGTCGTACACCCACCGGGGTCGAGCCCCCCACCCCCCCACCCCCCACCCCCCCACCCCCCTACCCCTCCTCCTCGGGCTCTTCGGCTGGGAGTCCCGAGACTCTTCGGGATGCGTGTCCCCTCCTCGGGCCGTGTGAGTCCCTCTCGGGATGCGCGGGCGGTTTGAATTTCTTTTTTTTGAATTTCGAATCTTGTCTTTTGCTTTTTGAGTTTTGTGTCTGCTCCTTGTGAGCTTCTTGATTCAATAAAAGTTTTCAATTTATATATATATATATATATATATATATATATTTATATTTATATATATATATATATATATATATATATATATATATATATATATATATATATATATATATATATATATATATATATATATATATATTTATATTTATATTTATATTTATATATATAAATTTTATATATATATATATATGTAATTTATATTTTTTTTTATGTAATTTATATATATATATGTAATTTATATATATAGAAAAAATTTATATATATATATATATATATATATATATATATATATATATATATATATATATATATATATATATATATATATATATATATATATATATATATATATATATATATATATACACTAGGGGGGTTTTTTTACTTTTTTTTACAACCACTATATATATATATATATATATATATATATATATATATATATATATATATATATATATATATATATATATATATATATATAGAGAGAGAGAGAGAGAGAGAGAGTGGTTATAAAAAAGTAAGGAAACCCCCTAATGAACAGTACCCGCGGGGCGCACTGTTCACCAGGCCCAAACCCGAGCTGTAGAAGGAAGCTTATATTCGTATATATATGTATGATCAGGAAGGGAGTTATACTCCAAAACCCTATCAAAACCTCTCGAGACCGAGCCCCCAACCTCGTGCAGCAACCCCCGAGCACCCCGACAGCCGTACGCACCCCGAGGATCGCCTGTATCCACTACGCGACCACCGGAGTGGCCGTCGGACAGTCCTCGAACAGAGCCAACTCTATTTTAGATGAACCCAGGTACCCCAGTTCATCGCACTTTTTTTCCTTCATCTTGTAGTCAAACTACGAACCAATTTGTTCGTCGTAAAGACAACATATACGGCTGTGATGCATGTCAATTAGATCGATTTTAGATACCCAAATTCTTTCCGAAAATTTGTCGAAAGTTCGACCAAAACTGAGTTCATGCACTCTGAATATAGCAGCTTCATGGCTATTTTGGAAGGCTTTTACTGGACTAAATAGCAGGAGATTTCAAAAACTAATTAAGAGCAGTCCTAGACAACCTATAGGGCTATATAAACCAATTTACAGAAGTCAATTCTGACGACTGGGCGCCGAGAAATCGGCTTCCCAAATTTGACGAAAAACTGTTTTCAAAACTGTAGAAAAAACTTCGATACGGCGTGCGTCCCGATAAACCGGGCGACGTGGTCGTGAATTGAAGGCATCAAAAGGTGCGTATCGACTTCGCAGATGTGTGGAATTCGACGGAACTCGATTTCATTGTGTGTGCGCAACGAAATCGAGGCATATTTGTCAAAATATCCCTTATCGACCTATTTGCAAACCAGACCATAACTTCGTGCACGTTCGTTATCTCGAGACAAAATTTATTCCGTTGGAACCATATCATTTTTCTGGTCCTATAATCCAAGTTTGGTCCAATTCAGAGAAGGTCGACCGGAATGCTATTTTGGTGGGCCCGCAATCCGATTAAACGGGCAAATTTTTGTACGGCCCACCGAAATCCAAATTTGGACATGCGGTTGGATTTGTATCTTCAAAACGGACCTATAGACGTATAATTTGATGACTTTAGAGATCGTAGGTGTCACGCTCGCCCAATCGGTCAGCATTGCCTTGACTCGAGATGAATCGATCCCACGAGTCGGGACGTGATACCGTACATGTCTTTATTGGACTTGTACAAGGCAAGAATGTGCACTTGAAATTTCCTTTGAGACGACACGTTGAAATTAAACAGTGCAGAGAGTTGAAGACATAGAATAGAAAGAAATTTAGCTTTTCATTCATAAAACTTGTAAAGTATGTGCAAGGTCATTTGTACATTACATATGCCGTTGCGGCTACATCTTTGAATACAAAGAAAACTCTCGACAAGCTACCATGAAATAACCCTTGTCGTTCCATACATTCATGCCCCTATATACATTTGAACAAAATGCCTTCTATCTGAATTGGGCTTCAAAATACTTCAAAATAGGAGAGCTTCGTGCCGCCTCTCGTTCTTCAGCTTCAGTCTAGTCTCGAGCTCCCGCAGCGAGCTCGTTACCTGGGGAGTTGGGGGTTAGCACACTTGCTAGTGGATGGGACGAACCCACTCGTCTAAACCGACACTGCTTATTAAGGATTCTAGCATACGAAGTGATCTTTCTATTTAGAACTATATGAATTTGTAGTTCATATCGAAGGCACATTTTAAACAATAACAACATAACCAATTTCAACTTATCTTACCACGCCCGTGCTCCTTTCCTGCACAAAATATACATAATACTTACCACCTGCACAAGACAATAGGTGAGCATGCAATCTATCTTATATGCAGTCATTGGTGATATCGACACCATGAAGGACGATTACGTAGCATTGCGACGCGCCCTACCAGTCCAGGTTGCGAGCCTAACTGGAGGTCTCGTAATGTCTCGCGCCGAAGCACGATTCTATAATTTTCTCCTAGTCCGATTCGGTCCCAGCGCCTCGGGTACCGTCTCGAGGAAAGCTCACCTTGTGCACAAGTAGTCCATGACCATGCGAATGTATGAACAGTTTAATATGTATGAAGTAAATTGCATAGCGTAGACATTATTAAACCACATAATCATTTCTACTCGTACAAGGGTTCTTTTTTCCCGAAGCCGTACGCTCTGATTTAGCATCCCGTAGGCACCAAATTCTCCGAGGCGTAATATACCGCAACCAAAGTTTCTTCCTTAAGTTTTGCAGAACATGAAATAAATTCTATCTCTTTCCTAGAACTTTATCTTTTCTCTACTTAGTGTGAAACTTATAGATTCGGAGTTTACTTCTCTAAGTCGCTATATTATCCCAAGTTCTTGATCTTAGTGGCAAAGCATACATCCAGTTAGCATCATCGATTTGAACGTTGAACTTTTAGAATTTTGTTGGCAGGAAGAAGTAGAAAAGACGGGGCCGAAGAACCACCCATCTAGAGAGATTGCGCCGAAAGTAGGAGAACACTTCACAACGGTCAAGCGTTAGTTACACGAACTCCTGCAATGGCACGAGCATCGAATTAGAATCCTTTCTTCAATCCTTCCTTCGAAATTCCCAAAGACGCATTCAGAAATCGACGCGAAAGCACACTTATCAAACCAATGCAACAATTCATCCAGAAAGTCAAGAAAACCAACAGCAGACTGGTTGCGTCGCTTTCTTTAGAGTTCATTCGCCAAGACACAGTCTACTGCATCTATGACTTATTTTAGCAGTAGCCGATCCATTAGTTGGAACGGTACTCATATCACTCGTCCAAATCAATTTTATTGATGCCATGGTTTTCGTATACCAAACTCGTTATTGAGTCAGACTAGCCATCTATGTTCCCGACCATGTCTGACTTGCCACGAGCCTATTACATAGTGCTTCGCCCCAACGGGAGCGGGACACTACAGTAGGTATAGGCATGCTTTTCGGTGCAAAGCGGGTCCAACGACAGGCATCGTTTTGACCCGAAATTAAGATTTTTCCCTTGTGTCCAGAATTGGACTTTTGGGTAAACGTTTTTAGATATTTCTTTTTTACCAAAAATGTTCGTGATGTTTATTTCATCATCCGAGGGCATTTGCAGGATTTAACTTTTTATTTCTTCATTGATCTGATGATTCGAGCTACTGGATGCTGTCATTTTGCACACAACCTCAGGCAAGTATACATTGCCCACTGTACAGTATTTTTATGTATTTTTCTATTGTTGTTCTTTTCAGTCATACTTGGTTACTACTTCTCATGTTCATGTCATTGTTATTTTCCTTATTTTACGTGCACGTACGATATTTTCTTCATTCTATTTATCTTTGCTATTTTATGTATAGGTCCTGATAGTATTACTTTGTCCTGAGTCACATTCACTTGATATGCCTTGACCAGTTACTTGTACTTGACTTGATTCGACTTGATTGGACACCTGTATAGTTCATTGACACAAAGAGGACAGTTACTAGGCATGCAGGATATACGATAGTATTCTGTTGGCCGTAGTTCGAATGAGCTTCGGTTGTGTTGATTATTCTGTTGGCCGTTAGTTTTGTGTTACGGTTGTGATATTCTGTTGGTCGTTATTCTCGGAGGAGATGCCATTGTGATTATTCTGTTGGTCGTTAGCTTCGTATGAGCAACAGTTGTGATGGTACTATATCTGTTAGCCCAAGTGTTGAACATTGTCCTTGATGTTGCATTTTCATGTAGTTTGTTTAGAAGTAGAGTGCCATATTTCTGTCATCTCCTTTATGCATGTTATTTACTGTCATAATGGCATGTTCTTTCTGTATCTTGTTACGTCCCTCTGAAAACCTGGTGATTTCTCTAGGTGTGCGCTTTTGTGACTTTTCGCAGGTGCTCTAGCCAAGATTGTGGTCTTCCTTTTTCTATCGTGGAGGATTGCTCTGGGATCGTCCTTCGTTACTTTTTACAAATTCTTTCCTTGTATTTTTTCTTCTTCTCATTTAAAATAGTTAGTAGTGGATTTGTCTCCGCCAAACGACTTGTAAGATACAATTCATAGTTGACTTATGAGATTATTATTCTTTATTTTGTGGATGAGATTAGTTGTTAGGGGTGTCAACGGATGCTTATCGGTACGGACAGGGCAATATCTGTATCCATATCCAATTTTTTTTTGTAATATCTAAATTCGAATTTTTTTTGTAATATCCGAATCCGATCCGATATTCGAACGGATATCTCTTTTGACACTTCGAATTCGTATCCGTCTAGTTTAACGGATATCGGATGATATCCAGTCCGATTAGCTAAAAAAATTCGAATGTTATTATTCGAATATCCGAAATCCAAAATATTAAATTTTTAGTTATTATCCGAATATCCAAAAACCAAATTCGATTGCTCTACATATTTGAGTCCTTTCTTCTTCTGTTGTAAATTGTAATTAATATATATTACTATTATATATAAATTATATTATAATCGATTTGTGTAAAAGACAGTTGAAAAAAAAATCCTTTAATCTTCTCTATTAATTAATATATATAAAATTTTGGATATCCGATATCCGATATCTGAATTCGATATCTGAATTCGATATCCGAAATTTGCAATTTAAAGTCGGATCGGATATTAACGAATTTGAATACCTTAATATCTGAATTCGTATCCGAAAAAAGATAATATCCGAAATTTCAAAAAATATCCAAAAGTTCAGATACGGAATTGGATCGGATTCAAATTTTCGACTATCCATTGACAGGTCTATTAGTTGTCATGGTTTTGCTGCATTTTACAGTTTACGTATATTTATTATACGGCCGGCATGTCACCTGCTAGTCCCGTAACTTTTGGGAATGGGGCGTGACAGAACCTCCTTAAGATTGTGCCTCCAATAGATTGTAATCCTGGATCCGCCACTGTAAGGACCCTTTCCTTTATTGAAAGTTGCCCACATGTATATTTTGTTGGTAACCAGGATAAATATGAAACATCTTTAATACAAGGTCTCTGATGTTCTTAATAATACCTCCTCCTCATTTAACTTTATATGTAAGAGTATGACATTATGCTTTGGATTTTATGTAGGACTCGAGAAAATGAGTGCTGAGGCTCATCTCCATTCCCAAATTTTATGAATGTGGAGTTGCTATCATGGTGTGTTCTCATATGCATTCTAATGGCCTAGATTAGATTGAGTTGGTAAGGAATCATGTAAATGCTATCTACCATCGTATGGGAAAAGATGTTCCAAATAGAGTTTAGCAGTTAGGGGCTGTTTGGTTAGATGTAACTCTTTGGAAGTGTGAAAGTGACACTTACGTCATGATGAGTTGCAGTTGAAAGTGCGAAAGTGGCACTTTCCAAAATGTGTTTGGATGTAGTACTTTTTGTCTCTTGCAAGTGGAAGAAAAATGAGTTTGGTGTTTGGATGGTAGTTGAAAGTGGAGAGAAATGGAGTTTGGTTGTTTGGATGGTGGTTGAAAGTGGATGTTGGAATTAAAAATATAAGAACCAATAATTAAATTAATTGCCATAATAATAATACTTATAATAATAATAATTATTATTATTATTATTTACCACAACCTCTCCTCCACACACACAAAAAATCCATGAATGCAAATAATTATTATTATTACTATTGTTATCATCATTATCATTATTATTATCATTGTTATAATTATAACTAAATTAGTTACTATAGTTGGATGAAAAAAATTAATTATCTTAAATCAATTAAATATCATAACTAATTACATGTTTAGGACCCATCTAGAGTCTTCCTTTCATTCCTGAGACTTTCCGGACCCAAACAAATACTGGAGTCTTCCATCCCATGCGTTGGATTCATCTCTTCCTCTCCTTTTCATCTTCCCATGAGGCCGACCCCCAAATAGTTCCTTTTTCTTCTCTTTTTTTTCTCCTTTTTCTTTTTTCTTAAAGAGGGATTCTTCTTCTTCTCACACTTCTTCTTCTTCTTCTTGTTTCACCTGAGCCAATTTCTAAATTAGGCACGGCCTCACCGTCGGCGGCGTCGTCGTCCCGACGTCGGCGTCGGCGTCGTCATCGTCCCGACGCCGGCGTCGTCGTTCCCAGCAGCGGCGTCGTCATCCCGACGTCGGCAGCAACGTCGTCGTCCTCATCCCTCAGGGAGCACCACTCCCTCGCCACCACCTCCGGTGGTGCCTCCGCACGCGGTGGCGGTGGTCCGGTGGTGCCTCCGCACGCGGTGGCGGTGGTCCGGTGGTGACCCATAAAGGTCACTGCAACAACACAATTTTTTTTCCTCTTTCCTGAGTTTCCTCCAGAGTTCCTTCAGTTTTGGTATGGAGGTGAAAGTGAAGAGAAAATTGGGGGACAGGAACTGCACATGGTCAATTCAGAAGAAAAAAAAATGTGAAGTTTCAATGGTGCAACCAAACACCCGAACTCAGAGAAGTTCAAGCCACTTTCAGAAAATCACCCAAATCCGGATCACTTTCATTGATCCAAACAGCCCCTTATATGCCACTTTTCATCAACAAAAAATCAGCACGAAGAGTCTGAACATGGGCATGGCCGGTCCTGAACTCATGGGGACTCAAGGCGAACTTTCAAAATGGACTCCCAAGACGAATTTTCAAAATAGGCCCCCTTATATAATGTAAAAAAACAATTAAAATGATTAAAATTATCGTTATTACTGTAATTCCTTGATTTTCAAATTCCAATTTTTCCCAAAATCCTGATTATTATTTTCTTAATTTATATTTTTCTAATTTTATTAGTGATTGTTATTGCTAATTATTATTTTAGGGGATTATGAAAAGGGAGTGGCAAAGTTATAATTGTTTAAGGTAGAGTGGCAATATTTAGTAATTTATTAGAAGTTCATGACTGGGGAGTGGCATCATTAGTAATAAATCATGAGGCTTAGAGTGGAAACTTTCTAGGTCTTCCTTAATTAATTATGCATTAGTGTTAATTAATTTAGAGAATATTCCTTAGAATCTAACATAATCTTTGGAATATTCCATAGAATATTATTAGAATATTTCCTAGAATATTATTGGAATTTTCTTCTTTGAGCCATGTGCTAATGACTCTAGGACCTTATTAATTAGTCCTATAAATACCCCTAATCCCGTCAGCCTAATCATTCTAATTTCCTAATACAACCACGTGTCCATAATGTCTTATTGTGTCCAAATTTTTGTGTCCGCCGTATCGGTGTGTCCATCCACATTTTAATAAATTTGTATCTATTACATTTACATCTTCGTGTCTGACACGACACGTCCCCAAAATCCACTCAAAATTCCATAAAACACTCGTGTCCCCAGGTCCGACCCCGAGTACATGGACACACCCGACCAACTCAGTGTACTGTACATCCAACCAAATCCCCATCTGTATTATGTTCTGTGTCCACCTGATACATGACACGCCATCTAAAAATCCCAAACCCTAACCCTAGAAATAGCCACCGCCATGGCCGAGATCCGGTGATCTACACCCCGAGTCGTCGTCGCCTCTGCCGACAACAAGTACTGCTACGCGTCGGCTTCCGTCCTTCCCGTTGTGTCGATCTCAACAAAGTCCCTTAGCGTTGGAACCAGCCTCACCTGCCAAACCCTCACCTCCTCTCGTCGACGACCCCACCGCAGCCAGCGACCGTTGCTGCTTCCTTCATCATCACCTATGCATCGCCTCCGGTTCTTGAGGCCGACACATCGATTTAGCAACCGTGACCTCACAGCCCCCGTCGTCACCGCACCTCCACTTCAGATTCGGCTGAGATCCCATAGCTACGACTGCCTCTATCCATTGTGTGCTCCCTGTCTCCGTCTTTGGAGCCACCGATCGTCGTCGTCGTCATCGGATCTGAGCCGCAGACCGCCGTCATTCTTCTCCGACTGGGATTCACCAACTGCGGTGACCACGACCCGATCCCATCGTCGGTTCGCCGCCCCTCACCTCCCAGCAGTGCCGAGGGCCCGATCTTCCCGAGGATCGCCCTCCTCCGCACCCAGAGCCGCCATCACTGCTCACCGACCGAGAGCTTGGCTTCCTCTGGTGAGTCCCGCCCTTCTTCTCCCTCTTCTTCTTCTTCGTTCTCTTCTTCTTCCCTTTTGCTCTTCAGTAATTTTGGAGAGAGAAAGAGAGATGCATAGTAAGGGGGGTTAGAGTATACGTTAGAGTTTGGGCTAGGTTCCTAGGCTGGTCTGATGGGCTTCAATGGAAAAGAAAAAAAATTCTTTTGGGCCTGGGTTGAAGGAATGATTTGGAAATATTGGTTTTAAGTTAGGTTTTGTGGTATTTGGATTTTTGGTGGGCATGGGCTAATTTGGACTGGCTTGGCCCACTAGACTGGATAATGTTTAATTAGATTATTAATTTGTGGTAGGCTGGACGGTAGCTACCTTCTCCACAGCAACGAGAGCTAACTGATAAGAACTCTCGATGCTCTGGCGTAAGACATCTGCCTGCCGCTGCTGGGCCTCAGCCTGAGCTCGTTGTGCCTCCATCATCTGATGGAATAATGCAAACATCTGTGTTGCGTCAGCTGGTGGCGGAGGTGGAGGAGGAATCACTTATGGCTGCACTGGAATGGTCCTCTGAACTGGCAGTGGAGCACCCTCGAACGCTGCTGACACTCCCACATGGGTGAGAGAAGTAGTAAGAGCAACCCTGCAGCTGTAGCTTCCGCAACTGGAGCAATAGGTCGTGAAGTAGCAGACCTCTCTGAAGCGGCTTGTATCTCGCTAGTCCAGAGTGCTGTGACCTGGTCTTCGACGGCATCCTGAAGACAGATCAAACTAGGAAGTCAATATGGCACAAGATAAGATATTATCAAGGAAGGATAATTAAATTTAAAGAAAAATTGCAAAAGAATTGTCATGGTAATCGAAAGATAGGAAGTTTTCCTAATTGTGGTTGAGTATCTCCTAATATAACCTAGAACATATATCCTAATAGCAGGCTCGTAATAGTACTCTAAAAAATAAGTCGAGCACCACTATAAAATTGTACTAATTACGACCTGGACCTGCATGGGCCACTACAAAAATGTGTCACGACCCAAATCCGATTTAGGGGCACGAGGACGTAGGTACATCCAGCCTACGCCGCAGTATCGGCGGTAGAACGCTGTATAGGTCGTCTATAATATCTAACATCTAACAATTATGAAATATAAAACTCAATCACAATTCTAAAGGAAGATAAGCAAGATAATTTTATAGAAGATAATAAAGATAAAGTCTGGATAGTAGCATGAGTTCACAACAGAAATAAGTCTAGAAGTCCAAGACAATAATACATATCCTGAAATAATATAACAGACAAATGTAGAAATCTGGAGACAAATCCAGTAAAACCTAGCTAAATAACTAAGTCACTACTGGAGGTGCATCCTCTACGGGCACCGGATCTACGGGCAACTCCTGAGCAATATCCTCATCTATCCCCGATCCATAGTAAGTCGGACAAAAGACCTCTAAGTCTTCTGAAAAATAATATCCAGTCAGGATTGGAGCGAAGTACAAACACTAACAGCAGTTTCATTAAATTGAAGTGCTATAATAAACAGTATGTAATGAGGTACACAATGGATAGCAAAACTGAATAGTAAGAAGTACAGGTTAAGCAGGTAATCATATCATGGTATGTGAATATGTAAGTAAAACTGGAATATGATGGATCACTGGTAATCTGAATATAACATTTAATCTTACCAGTGCCTTGAGATATTAGAGTGTTATGTGATCGGCTTGGGTCAAGATCAGGCTATTACATATGACCAGCTATGCACAAGTACAAGTATAATGGATCAGACCGACCATAATGGAAAGTTATACACAAGTAGTATAAGATCAAGCTACACCCTACGTATGGTGAGAGTGAGCTATGCAAAAGTAGTTTGGGTATGATCACATAAACTCTAATAGCGCTCCAATCCCTCGAATAGTATAATGGATCCAACCATGTCACATTTTGACGCGGAATTCAAGAAGCAAGGGACCAACCCACTTCCAAATCGGTGTCTATACAAGTACAAGAACAATAACAAGCAAGTACCAGTATACCAGGATAAACCGGAAATAACATCTCATGACGGGATCCAATGTATACTAGTCCGTATATCCTTGTATCAAGAATCAAGTAAAATACTACAACTAAATTTATAGAAAGTATCAAAGTAATGAAAAAATATCAGAGAATATACTCGCATGCATTCCTGAGCAGAAAGTAATAGTCAAGTCTGTATCGGTGTCCAAGACCTATATTATGAATGCACATTATCAAACTATACAAGCTAGCCTATAAAATCAATCTATCTAACCCATATGACACTAATATTAAGTTGATATGGGTAGAGAGTGCACATTCCTACAATTTCTAATTCATATTTTATCCAAAGAGAAGTTTTCAAAAGTTCATTTTATCCTAAATTTAGGCTAGTGAACAAGTAGTCATAAATAACGATGAACAGTTCAAACTTAAGGATTCAGAATAATAAAGTTGTGTCTAACAGTAGAAAAAAATTCCAAACCAATCCAACTGTTGGATTTTCCAGAATCGAAGCACAAAGTTGCAAGAAAAACTTATTTCAGACTTGGACATAATTTGAGTGCAAAAATTTATAATTTCTTCAGTTTTGGAAGCAACATTTGAGAAAACAAACAGCGTTATTGGTGGCTCTAATTTCAGGATCTAATATAGAGTTAACTAGAGTTTACTATGAAAAACTACACAGAAATCCAATGGTTTAATTTTCGGAAAATTAAGCTCAAAGTGACCTCCAAAAATAGTTTCAGACTTAAATGCTGAAATGTTGTTCATGGAGCTCACTTTGCCCTCAATTTACATAACCTAAAACAAGTAGTTAAGTCATAAAACCTATATGAAATGATTTAAAACTTAACCAAGAATACATACATGGCACTAAAATATAAGAATATGGTATACACAAAAAATAACGCATGTCCAAAGTTGGTAAAAATAATTCCAGACTTAAAATTATTTCAGTGTGCAGAAAAACTGTGCAGAAAACTGCTCATGATGCCTACTTTAGTCTTATTTTATACTAGTAAAATTAACTATTATGGACATAACTTAAATACAAGATTGATAGAAAAAATATCATACTTTACATTCCAACAAGTGGCTCTGGAAAATAATTATTACACATAAAGTTATGCATGTTCAAAGTTGGAAGAAAACTACAGTTTCTGCATTCAGAGTTTACGAGGCCAAGTTTGAGCCTAATTTGTACTAATCAAACAAAACATTTAGGGCATAACTCCAACATAAATTTTGTAGAAAAAATATCCAGAATTGCATAAAAACTTCTAAAATCATAAAATATGGTCTACGCAAAAAGTTACACTACCACAAAATAGACGAAAACATAATTTTTGAAAAATAATTTCGGGGTAACGTTTTATCATGAATCCAAACCTTTAGATACTATTATTTATGGTTTTTATCTAGGGAGATGTTGTATCTAGTTATTACCTATGTCATATAAAAATATACGATAGAAAATAAAGGTACTTACCTATGTATGGAACATGGACCGCTTGTGTGTCGCAAAATTCAGTCCGTGCACCTCCTCGGAAAACGTCTGTACGGAGGAAAATATGGACAGAACATATAGAATATTATATACCAAAACGACGGAAACGAACAAACATATAGAATATTATTTACCAAGTGGTATGGTGTGCACACCCAATTATTTGCACAAAATTTGTGGACAACACTCTGTTCTGGAAACATCGTCGTGCAACAGAGGTTTGAGGGGTCAAAAATCTATAAAAAATTATGTAAACATATGGAAATGAAAGCTAAGAGATCGAGAAAGATTTTTCGTAAGGACTCGAAGCTCGTACCTATTATTTTCGTGGTGCAAAACATTATTCAAGTCAGCACTATCCAGCAGTCCTATTCTGAAATTACCTTCAGCCCAACGACTTTGTAAGAGAATTTTGGGATAGGAAATGAATGAAATAAGGGGGAAATGACCCATAGGGCTGTAGGGGGTTGAGGGAAGAAGGTTGTGGAGGAAATGGGATAGTGGGGAGGTGGTTTTGGCAACTAAAAGTGGTGGTCATCACTTAATTCCAAAAATACATATAAGCTAAAGTTGTATGTTGTCCACACACTTGTGTGTGCACCACATAGGTCAAGTAAGGGCTTGGTTAGGGTCTACTAGGTCTTGTGCAAGTGTGGACTAAGTTTGGTCTTGACCGGAGTTGATTTGGATAGGTTTGGGTGGCCTACACTAGCTAGCACCACCCTAACTAGGCTAAAATTAAACTAGCTAAAATGCACCTAGCCAAGTCAAAAACCTATGTGACACATAGTATTATCTATGAATTATTAACCTTGGACATAATACTATATATATTTATATATAAACATGCAAACAAGTATATATATACTTATACAAATATTATTTATATAACATATAATACATATATATACATGAGATGGAATTATGGTTTAAGTACACTACCTACTAATTAACTAGATAAAATAATTTAATTCATTGGAAAACGAAGGTTACACCAGTACACCATCCAGTGTTGTTATACTTGATCATGGATTCCTGATTCGCACAGATTGCTTGGATACACTGCAGCGCATGTTACCGTTGGAATCTTGATTATATGTGCTATTAGTCAGGATTGTGATCATCCTTGTTAGTTAATGTTATCAAGTCATACTTTTGTTTGGACGTGGATGATGGATTTATTTTTTATTGCTCATGTTTTTGTAGTTGTTCATGTACCTGTATACTACTTATGTTAGGTTCCTGTACATGAACCATGCTCAGGTTATTGATCGTGTACTCACGTGTTGTCCATGATTTCTATTCCTGCTCATGTACATGTTTGTATGTTCCTGTTTAGTTATGTCACATTGTTTACTTATCATAATGTCATTTCATATATGTACTGTTTTTATGCTTATCTTTATATGTTTGCGTGCTAGTTTTAGTTCACTAGTTTGGCTTCCTTTGTAGTATTTACTATTTGGAGTTTTGACTCCACTATTTTGTATGGTCATATTTCATAGCAGAACCAGATAATCTTTCATACCTCTCGTTCGATAGTGACCACTAGGAGGAACACCAGCCAAGTACCTAAGTGGACTTTCTCTCTATTCATCCACGGATCGTTGTATATTCTTTTACGGCGTTTAGCCATCGAGCACGTATTTAGCTCGTGTTTTGGACTTGACTTCTTGCCTACGGGCTGACAAGATTTGTATTTATCTTGACTGCAGCTAGAGTTGATTACTTTTGTTAGTTCTCTATTTTGTATTACTAACTCCATGATCATCTATAAATCCATAGTTTGGTCGCTTTACTATTTTATATCTGCTGATCATACTTCTTGTTGATTGCTTGTGATTGAAACACCCAGGTTTGCTTGACCTAGTGTTAACTGTTGGATTTATCATGTCCCGATTTTGCAGAATCGATCGTCCTTGCTTGGGCGCGCTGTCGCACGAGCGTAAGTTGCGCTCGCACAAGGACAATACCATAATGGTCGATACAACAGCTTTGAGACGGGGTCATCACATAGAAATCCCAAACAGAAAAGTTGAATAACACAAAGTCATGTACAAAATAATAATCTTTATTGATGTTGAATATAGGATTACAAGTCGCTCAAGCTCACTTTCTCTCTAAATACAAACACTTAGCTCTCCAACATGCCCATGGCTTAACTTGCGCATGTTTCCGAATGCGATGTTCATACATTATGTTTCGTATAGGTGAAGTCTTCAACACTGCCGCACGTCTCAAAATGCAAAGGAACTCCATGCCTCAACGCGTTTATGCGAGCTATGCACTGAGCGTGTTGATACCTGAACTTGCACACAAACAAACTGGTGGGATATCGGAACACAACCGTCCTGGTGAGGGGCACCTCGTCCACCCATACAAAACCAACACGTTATTTTAATGAGTGCAACTTATTTTTTTGTAGTCTTTCTAATCTTGCCTTAGGATATTCAAGACATAAACTCCAGGTCTGCTTTGTGACACAATGATATATTTGTGCCATAAAACCCATTTGTGTAACCACATCGAGGTCGTACCATAAAACCATTTGTGTAACAACATCGAGGTCGTACCTTACAACATAGTATATTTTACTCAATAATTGCCCTACGGCCTTTCATCCATTTTCTCATAGAAATGGCTTAATCATAGACTTGTAAACTTAGTGTCAATGACTCAATTCACGATACCACGTCTCGTGCCGAAGCACGTGTTTCTGTTATAGCCAAATCTTATGCTCCAAACTCGTGTTGTACCATGTACATATTTTTTGACTCATTTGTACCGTGCATACACTTCTTGACTCAATCTAAGGCATGCACGCGAATCGTCGCTATTATGCCGACTCATCTATATGAAAAATCACTGGCATCACAAGCCATACTGGACAATAGTTGGGCATTGTCACGACCCGATCCCAAGATACTGGGTCCATTCGGATCATGCCCATCCTGCACCGTTGTGAGACGATGACAATAAGCTGTATCAAGCAGTAGTAACTTAAGCACAACATTCTAAGCTGCAAAAAATAAAACTTTTATTTAAAACATTCAATTAAAAACTAGATGTCGATCTGGAACAATACACAAACAGAGAAAAGTGTTAAGTTATAACAACTTGTTCTTTTATTACAACATTAAAAGAAACTAAAACAGTAAGGTACGGCTAGAACTCCTGGGCTCCCTGTCCGGGTTCAACTATCTTCTCGAAACCCAAATCGGGTCCATCGTAAGAATTAAAAGCAAACTCGTCATTACAGTCACCTAAAAATATTGGTCTCCAGTCAGGAGTGGAGCAAGAACATATATATCTATTCCAGCATTTTAATAAAATAACTGAAGATGCAAGAAACAGTTTTTAGGACATAATTTATCTTTCTAAATAATAATAAAGAATCAGCGAAGCAGTAAATCTCTGAAAATAATAATGATGCAATCTACAACTAGCAATAGTGTTTTGAGTGTGTAGCATCCCGCAGTCGGCTGGGTATGGAGGCAATATGTGTTCTAGTGAACACGGTCCGACTTTAGCCCAAGTGATGTGGGGTCCGAGAGGAAAGGGGACCGGAGAAATGCCAGAAAGAACTCCAGACGGTGAATCAGATAGACGAAGGTTAGGACGACCTCTTCAACTATCCACAATGAGGCAATAAGGGAGCTTTGACCACATGTGCTAACACTACTCCCCAATCCCAAGTCAATGAGTCAATCAAACAATCAATTGGATCCGAACAGGATCCCATGAGTCAAGTGTCGATACAATATTTCTAATGATGCAATGTATTTAATTATCAACTAAAATACAAGTTTGGAATAATATGAAACTTGCCTTGGTTCTTGGTGTTGTAAGTGACGACGGGAAAATATTCAAGCTAAAGCCCGGAACTGAACCCTACATTTAGTGAGACATGACTTAGTTGCTATTCTAAGGTTTTGCTATAATTCTAATTAATCAACTTATTAATAATATAATAACAGTCTAGACTCTAAAATCACTAATAATTATACTAAAACCTTTACTTAATTATAAAATATTTTTAGAGAACCTCTAAATGAGAATATAGAAAAAATACGTTTTTAGTGAATAAATAAACTTTTCATTTCTTAAATGAAAATATTCATTAATTTAATTAATAATAAGTTCGTGCCAAAATTAGTAGTTATTTGTGAATATAAAAATAATTGATGCATAATACTATTTTTAATATTTTTACGTAATATCCGTAATTAGCAACTACCGAATAAAACAATCTTTTTAAATAAAATTATTTATTATAATAACGTGAGAATTACTATTTTTATTTTAAAATAATTATTAAACAAGTTTTTATTTTAATAAATAGAACTAATACTTTAGTTAGGTTACTTATACACAAAAATGCCCTTTTTTGGTAATGAAAATATTTTTGAAACTAAATAATATTTTATTTATGTACCGTAAATATTTAATAAATACTTTTAAGTCTAAAACACCATAATTATTACGATAATTATTTATTTAATAATATTTTTTATTTTTAATAATAATTACTAAGGACAGTAACTAAATATTGTTCTAAAATTATATCCTAATAAGACAACAGTAATATTAACTACTAATTTAACCATTTTACATGATAGATTTATTTTAATTAAAATATAAATAATCCAACAATTTTTTTACAATGGCTCAATAATTACTAGCAATTCTAATAATTAATTAACCGTTAATTACCATCTAATTAATTAATTACATTAACATAACAAATAATTAACAAAATTGGGAAACTAATTATCCCAAAGTTGACAGAGCTTTATTCTGTCAACTTTGGTCGGACAGGATTACAGGTTTTTGCCTAATTCCTATTCTGAAAATAGAATGGATTTCTGACCGAACATACCAAAAAGTTGATAAAGGAGAGCCGAGGGGAGGCCTCGGACTTGGATCGGCGTACGAAGGTGTTCGTAACGCCGGAAAGTCGAGAAAAGTACCGCACAAGGGCACAGAGGTCGCCGAACGACGAACTCGCGAGCGCGCATGGGGGCACGGACGCGGGGAGCACCGGGGATGCCGGGTTCGGGTGCGGGGGGGATGGCCTTGAGAGGCTTCCGCGGGAGCGGATGGAACGAGGAGCATGGTGGCACGATCGGTTTGGGGAATAGTGGAGTGAGGAGGGAGATATGTAAAGGAATTTGAAGGTTTTCGTGAGGGATAAATGGTTCTGGAGAAAAGGTTCTAAGTTTCTGAGTTTGTCCGTGAGAAGAGCGGAAGGAGGAAGGAGCGGGTAGTGGAGGAGTGCGTGTGCGGTTGGAAGGAGTCAGTGGAGTCAGATAAGGGGTAGTGGGTTTAGTTGAATGGATTGATGAGTAGATGGGTTTGGATTGGAAAAGGCTTTAAATAATTAGCTAAATAATTCTAATACCTAGCTAAAATCAATCAATTAATAATTAGCAATTTACAATCAATCGATTAATTAATCTTTTATAACTAAAATTGTTTTTCCTATTTAACCGACTAATAATAATAATAATAATATTATTATTATTATTATTATTATTATTATTATTATTATTATTATTATTATTAACTAAAATAAACTAACTAATTAATTACACTAAACCAAATAATTCTTCCAATTTAATTAAAACCAAAATTTTGGGTTTTACAATCTTCCCTTCTTAGAAAATTTCGTTCTCGAGATTCTAAGAGTAGAGATAGGGGTACAATCATACCTCAACAGGTAGGGGTATTTCTCCCTCGTGTCAGCCTCTCTCTTCTAGGTAGACTCGCATGGGGAGTGGTGACGCCACACTACTCTGACTAGCGGGATCACACTGTTTCTCAAACTCTTTTCTCTGTGGCCTAATATCGGTAATCTAATTACTCTCTTTCTAACCCAAAATATATAACCCACAATCCAATGGCGTTGGAAAGATCTCGGCCCACCCTGGAGTTTCCTGTACGGTTTTGGAGCATTCCATTGCTGATGCGACTTGCCAGCTTGGTGGGCACCCCGATCAAGGCGGATGATGCTACAGCCTTTCGATCGAGGTTGATGTATGCCCGGATATTTGTTGAGATTCGGGCTGGAGGGGAGTTACCGAGTCTACTGGAGTATGAAGTGCCTTCTTGAGAGGTCCTAACCCAGAAGGTGGCATATGAATGGGTTCCCCCAACCTGTTCACAGTGTGCTTGTTTCGGGCATCTGGATAGTACATGTCCGTCAGGAGGATCACAGTCGGGGACGAATTGGCCCCTATTGAGGTGCCTGGCACATCATGGGCGATGGAGTCTGTATCCGGGGACGACAGAGCAGAGGATATCATGTAGGAAGGGGATCGACCGATGGAAGAAGATGGGGGACTGAGTCTCACTACATCGCCCCAGCCGGCTCCCCATAGTGGGCCTTTGATCACCTTCTCGACGCAGAGGAGTATGGTCACCATAGGTATGGTGGCCTCGGGGAGAGAGGAGCGGGGCGATGACGGCTATTCTGAGGAGCATGTCTATAGCAGGAAGAGACGTGTTAGACCACTGCGTGATGGCCCCCCAAGTGTGGGAGGACATTCCCCTGATAGGGATGAGGCACTCTGTGTGGACATTTCGGCCTGGGCTCTGGTGCTCTCCCAGGCAGCGACCCAACAAGCCCCTACTGCTGGGATGGAGGAGGATATGACAGCGATGTGGTTCCACCCCCAGGTGCCAGTCCAGGTGACATTCAGGGGAACCTACCTCTCAATAATTAATGGCAGTAATCGCCAGGAATGTGAGGGGTGCGTGTTCGTTAGGGAGATGGAGGAAGATTAATGGGGTCTTACACAGAGAGAAGTGCGACATCTCTGTCCTGCTGGAGACTAAGATAAAAGGGGAGAAGACCCTTGCTCGTCGGACCCCATCTCATTGGGTCAAACTCCACAATTTGGCACTTTGCGACATGGCAAGGATCTGGGTCAGATGGAACTCAAAGAGCTGGGATGGGGACTTGATTTTGATGACGGAGCAGCTGATTGCCATCTCTTTTAAGAATTAGGGGGGCTTTCGGTTCTTACTGGGAGCGGTGTACGGCCACAATGACAGGCGGCGTTGGAAGACCCTGTAGAGCGACATATCCAGGGTAGCTACCACTGCTGACTCTTCGCACCTTCTTCTGATGGGTGACTTCAACGCCCTATTGCAGAGGAGAGAAGGTGGACGGCAGACCGGTTCCAGATCAGATCCTCTATGACTTCCAGAGATGCCTCCTCCAGGCAGGGCTTCAAGGGCTATCGCGCTCGGGGTTTATCTGGACCTGGCACAACAAAGCAATCCGTAACAGGATTGCTTGCCAGTTGGATAGAGCCCTGGGAAACGGGGAGTGGTTTCGTCGCTTCCCCAATTCTTCGGCTGAGGGTCTGGCCGCTGGGACGAGCGACCACTCCCCCATCAGGATTGGCTTCACAGACCGGCCTACTGTGAGGTCACGCCCCTTCCGGTACAACAATAGCTGGTATCTCTAAGAAGGGTACTTGGAAGCTGTTACGGAGGGCCTTACTTGTCGCCAGGAGGGTACGGCTGAGTATCGTATGGTGCACCGGCTCAAGTCCACCAAGAAGGCCTTACGAAGCTGGGTGAAGGATTTACCCAAGACTTCACTAGAAGATAAGGAGGCGGAGCTACGGATCATCCAACAGGAAATGCAATCTGATATGATGAACAGGGACCTAGCAGCGAGAGAGAAGGAGCTGATCGGGGAAGTTAACATTCTATGATGTCATTCGGACCAGACAGCATAGGAACAACATTTTCCAGCTGCTTGATGTGGAGGATAATCTGGTGGGGAAGCCGGCAAAGATCCAAGGGGAGGCTGTCAGGTACTACTCTGAGTTATATTTTCAGACTGACTATCTGTTTGCGTTTTCGGATGTAGTTACGAAGAAGTTGGTGATTCGTTATGGGAATAGCCTAATACTTGTCCATGTTACTATGGAGGAGGTGGAGACTATTATCTCGATGGCGGACCCCAATAAAGCTCCAGGCCCGGATGGTTTTAGCAGTGGGTTCTACAAATGACACTGGGATATTCTGAAGTTCCAGGTCCTTGAGGCGGTATAGGAGTTCTTCACCAAAGGGAAGCTGCTGAAGGAGCTGAACCACACCTTCTTGACACTTGTGCCTAAGAAGGAGGGGGGCGACATCGCTCGCGGATTTTAGACCTATTACGTGCTGTAATTATCTCTATAAGATAATTACGCACCTTATATGCCAGCGTATGGAGGGGATCATGCAGGACTTAGTCTCTCCGAACCAGGGTGCTTTCATTAAGGGGAGGTCGATTGCAGAGCATATCCTACTTGCACATGAGATGGTGAGGGGCTTCAATAAACCTGGAGGGGAGAAGGCGTGTGTGACTTGGATCTGAGGAAGGCTTATGACATGGTCAATAGGGACTTCCTGTGCCACCTACTAACTGCTATGGGGTTCGATGATCGTTGGGTAGCGAGGATTCGGGAGTGCATCACGACTCCCACCTTCTTTGTCCTCATCCAGAGTACCCCATATGGATTCTTCCACAGCAACTGTGGACTCCGACAAGGTGACCCTCCATCGTCTTACCTGTTCACGCTTGTCATGGAATACTTTACTTGCTTGATGGACATGGCGGTACATCGTAGGAGGCTAGTTCCGTTGTTCAGGAGAGTCGAGCCACCGATTACCTACCTCATATATGTCGATGACCTCCTGGTATTCATTCAGCCGTCTATAGAGGGCTTGCACACAATCTCGAAAACTATGGGTGAGTTGGAAACCCTATCAGGACTCCAAATGAACAGAGAGAAGAGCAGGGTTTACTTCAGTTTCCTTTGCCCCCGGAAGGAGGAACGAGCCGATGCCCTGGGAGTAGAGAGGAGTGATCTCCCGGTGAAGTATCTAGGGGTCCCTCCGACAGTCAACTATGCTCGGGACCAGGACTGTCATAGTCTGGTGGAGTACGTCCAATAGAGGGTCGAGGGTGGGCAAGCCGCTGGTCTCTCTTTTGGGGGTCGCATTGAGTTGGTCAGATCGGTTATTGTGAGACTCGTCTCCCAGTATCGGTATTTATATACGGATACATATTTTGTATTGTATTTCATATTTTTTTGAATTTTGGAATTCTTTAAAAAAATTTCCCCAAATTATAGATTTTCTCCTTGACCGGCATACCGATGGTGTACCGGTGTATACCGACGACATACCGTCCATACAGATTTTTCACATTTTAGATATTTTCGATTTTAGATATTTTCGTGAATAATATTTCTGATATTTTCATGAATAGTATTTTAGATATTTTGATGAATAGTATTTAGATATTTTCGTGAATAGTGTAGATGTATCCTATTATCCATTGGATAATTGGTTTTCTTTCAATGGCTAGGATTGATCTAGATTTTGACATGGATCACGATCCAACGGTCATGATTAATTCACCCCTTCTATATATATCATATGAGTTTCTCTCTCCTCTATTTTCTTTTCTTCTCCATTTCCTCTTCACTCTCTTCCCTCTTCCTCAAGCTTAGGAAGGCTTGGCCTTGAGGCCTAGAGTGTGGTTTCGGAACCCCTCTTGGTGGTGGAGTAGAAGATTAGGCTTGGGACTTAACCCTAGACAAGTACATCTTGCTCAAAAGTGACATGACCATGCTATAATTTTGTTTTGCATAGAAATTAAAGTTTTATTGTTCTATAATTTGCTCCTCTAAATTGTTAACATGTTTAATGTATAGCACTTTTGGTTTTGATCGGCAATATTGCATAGATCTGAGTTTCTAGATATGATTTTCGAGTATTTTGAGGTATTGATCTATCAAATGTTTTAATTTGTGAAAACTAATACTTCCATGTTGTAGGAAATTCAATTTTATGCGATTTTGACTTTTGAAAATCCGAATTTTGATTTAAAATGAAGTTTTTATGGCCGAAACAAGTTTTGGCAAAAATCTGAATTTTGTTGCTGTTTGGAAAATCGGTATACCGACGGTATACCGTAGTATACCGAAGGTATGCCAATTTTTGCACTAGAAATTTTCTGTCTTTAGGCCGGTATACCGTCGTATACCGTCGGTATGCCATTTTATGCCGTTTTAGGCTGAATTGAGCTGTTTTTGCCCTTTTTGACCGTTTTTGATATTTTCTCGATTGTAATAGACTCTTAACATGATTAGATGACCTTGTATAGTTAGATAATGATTGTACATCCTATATACACTTGACTCTCTCATGTTCAATTATTATTCTATGACAAGTACTCACTTTTTCATTATTCATTCTCGCATGTCATGATATGTCTTTCCTTTCGATTCTTTCTTATATGCTACCATAGTTGTTGCCATGTCTTCTTTGCTTACTAGATAGTGGCCCGTCGTGGCGCACTCATGATACATGTCCTTCTTGCTTACATGATAGTGGCCTGTCATGGCGCACTCCCTTATTTCTCTATAGTGGCTCGTAGTAGCGCACTCATGACTTGATTTTCTTATTGATTTCTAGACCCGAGATATGAGTACATGTTCTTTCTCGACACCGTGGATATAGCTTGTTGAATGTTTAATCTATTGCATCTTGGCACTAGACAATCGAGTGTGAGTATTGTTCCGTGTGTCACGTGATGTTAGTACGAGAATGTTCGTAAGTGATAACTTACGATTTACTCGTACATGGCACACGTCATCTTAGGAAATTCTTGAGTGTCCACGACTTAAGAATTTGACATGAATATGATAAGGTAAATGACTAGTAAATTCAAGTAGATCATTGTAGGAGGAAATTCGCACTACCAACCCCGAGCTCCAAGGGCCCCATGAGGCGTGGCTCAACCCTGCTAGGTAAGGGCTCCATGACCTACCAAGTTTGCGTGTATTGATACATGATCGAGTCACATGTCGTGCCGGGTTGCGGTACAATCAGTTATATGTTTTCTTTTACAAGTATATGATATGGTTGTTCATGTTACAAGTCAAGACACGTTTCATCTGCCAGCAGTCTTGTTGGGCAATAGATGTACTACTCGTACCCCTGGACATTCGGGTATCTGCAGTCAGGTAGTTGCGAAAATCCTCAACTTGCATACTAGTAATTAGGATTGTGATAACCCTAGCTAGTTAATGATAGCAAGCCGTAGGTAATGATTGGCCGTGCACTTTTGGTTGTGCGTTACTTTATATGCTCTTATGTCGATGAGTGGCCAGAGGCTAAGTTCTGCTAGGAAAAAGATCTGCAACCCTGGTCCTTGTTTGGTTTAAGGGTTGTGGCTCCGATTTCTAGTAGTTCCTAAGTCCCTTGTTGCTCATTGGCTTATTGTTCTCTATTGCTATATGGTTCAGTATTTCTATTCAGTCATTTATATTCTCGAGATACGTGCGTTGGTACCGCACTAGTCTTGACCCATATTTATTTATTTCTGTCATTATGTTGTTGTGTTGTTGTTGGGCTTTGTCGTTCACCTCGAGCCTTCCTTGTGGTACTTGCTATTTGGGGTCTGACCCCACTGGTTTTGCATGGCCAGGTTCCAAAATTGATCACGAGGATCTACCGTCTTCTCCTCCGGATGGTTCGCACTCAGAGGACCGACATGGATTAGTGAGTGGGTTACCTTTATTTTCCACTTTATCTTGCACTTTCATTTTGTGGTGTATTAGCCAAGGACATATGTTAGTCCTTGTTTCTGGGTTTTGTTCCCTCCGTCATAGTACAGCGTGGATGTATATTCTGGACAACTGCTAGTTGTACATTTACGTACCTTTTGTATAGTCAGTTGATATATCTTTTATTATGTCAGCTCTCATGATTATGTATGTACTTGTGTTTGGGATGCCTTACCCATCTCATATATGATTTACTCTTTATTGCTTCTTATGTTGATTGGGTTGAGATAGGATTTGTTCGACCTTAGGAGTCGTCAGTGGCATGCTAGAGTCCACCCACTTGTCTTCTAGACAGCTTTGACCGTATCTCGGGGTATTGGAGTACTCTGTTATACGTAGCTGGCTTTGTTTCGCCCCCGATCTCCAGTATTCTGGTTCTGGGGCGTGACAGGGTTTTTTGGTGGCCCATGCAGGTCGATCTTCAGACTTGTGGGGGATTCATCTAGTTAGAATCTCAATCCTATATTTGTCTTCATTTGATCTCCCTTTCCTTATCGTATTCTCGTTTTCCTTGAACTATAAACATGATTGACATATCCTTGTTCTATTCCTGTCCATTATTGATATCACGTGCCCTTATCATTCAGGGACACCCAACCTTCTTATCTATTTCTTTCGAGGATTTTATTACTCCGTCTTCTTCCTTGGTTCAGGCAGTATGTCGGCATCAGATCCCGTCTCCACAGAGTCAGGTACCAGTACCATCTCAGCATCTGGTGGCAGCTCAGTTCACTTTACTCCAATCAGTTCAGCTAAAAAAGTCAGCCCGATCCTATGTTCAGCACCTCCTTCCAACGCGGTCTCAGCAGATTTAATGTCAGCATCCGACGCAGTTTACCCAGGTCCAGTAAGTCAGATAAAATCAGCAGCAGGTAAGAGCAGCAGTCCCGATGCATAGACAGAGAGAGTTTGTTATCATTGAGCAGATGTTGGCGAGGGCAGTCAGATTGTTAGTAAGCATTCTGAGGTGTTCCTTCAGTCATTCTTATTCTAGGGTTCTGTTGACGGCCTTGTATTCCACTCATACCCGGAATGCGATGGTCGACTTGACATATTCGGCGAGTGAATGCGAGTTTCTCGTACCACTCATCTGCCTCTGTGTCACGACCCGATCCCAAATTGTTGGATCGAATCGGATCATGCCCAGCCTGCACCGTTGTTGAGACGGCGGCAGTAAGCTGTTCCATTGCAGGTATTCACAACAACACAAGTACATTTGTCACAACTGTTCTATTCGGAATTTGAAACTTTGTTTAATAAATATTCAGAAATACAACTGAAAATGAAATGCTGAAATAAACTACAAACTCCAAATAAAGGAGAAAATGCAGAAAAGAAAAACTATCTAAGCATCTGGTTCTGTAGTCCCAGGATCAGCGTCCTCCAGAGACGGCTCTGGTACCTTCGCAGGGTAGAGGACCGGGTCATAATAGCTATTATAGTATAGCTCTTCGTCCTCAGTGATACCTAAAATGTTGTCTCCAGTCAGGAGGGAGCAAAGTACAATTACGAATATCCAATAATTCAAATAATAATTTAAAATTTTGCAATGTTAAACAATTTGAAATACTTTAACAATATTTTCCAACAATTCTACAATCGAAAACAATGTGATTTGAGTAGGCAACGAACTATGACCGGCTTGGGATGATTCAATTATATCCTAATGATACGGTCCGGCCTATCCTCGTGTATAGGAGGAATCAGCTCGCACAATCAATGATGCAATATAGGGGTATTGGTCATAGACGCTACACTACTCCCCCAATATCCCGAGTCAAACAGATTCAATCAATGAGTCAATATTCGAACTCTAGGAGAGAGTTCCGTGTAGCAATGTGGTTTAAAATTGCAATAAAACAATTACTAGATAAATTACCAAATAGACATAACTGCACTTGCCTTTGTTATTGTGACTGGATAGACGAGTCGATACCGAGGAGGAACGTCAGTTGTAACTTCGAGTTCCTACAGTTGAGAACTCGACTTAGAACCTTGAATAACCAGACTAAGTGTGCTAGTTGCAATCTCTAGTAGTCATGTCCTAGTCAGGTTTTATGTTGTATTAATCTACAGCTAACGATTACGTCGCAACTACGTGCGTTGATTAAACCGGTTAATTGGACTATTTGAAAATAACACGAGAATCAATTTAACTTGGGAAAACTTTGAGTTTTTGTAATATATTTATAAAAATACAGTTTTCCTTTAGTGATAAATCGTGAACTAGTTATTTTCTAATATTTTATCCATAAATTAATTCTTAATTAATCAGTAAATTACGCTCTAGCTACGATTATGCGTCTAATCACAACCACCCAAATCACATCCACCATAAAATAAAATAAAACTATGCTACCCAATACAATGGCACAGCTAATGGTCCTAGGGTGGGCTTATGCCCTGTACAATTTTCTTTTACATCAAATGAGAGAAAAATGACTTAAATTATTAAATAAAGTGCGGTAATTAACTAACTATAGTAAATAGCCTAAATATTAATTAAAATAATTAAAGATGAAAACTAAGAGTCTCAGACTCGGTCCATTCCTCAAAATTCGGCTAATACCACAACGCCCGGTCGGACCGGTGCATTTGCATTTCGCCAGGGCCCACAGACCGGTACGGTCGTCGCCCGAAAAATCAGTTTAAAATTCATTTTCGAAAGCCAATTTTGAAATCAACATAAATATAGTTTTTGTAAAATTTGGGCAGCACTTCCTCTATTTCGGGACAAACCCAAAACTGGGAAATGCGCCACGGAAAACCTACAAATATTTCCAACCCAAAATAATCCCACAGAATATATCCACCAAAATAATCCCAAGCCACAGAAAATAATTCCCAAACCACCGAATTTCCCGAAATGTCCGGGAATCCCATAATCCAACCAATTCACACCAAACCAGCAGATAAAACACAGGAAAATACGCTAACGTAGCTAATCGAAAATATAACGCAGCTAACCGGATTTCCCGAAGGGAATCCGGGGACCGATTTTCATCACCGACTCTACGGGGAGGGACGAACTACTGTGATTATCCAGAAATTACCAAATTCCGTTGGCAGGGAGCCGCGGGAAAAACTCGGGAATAATCAGAAACAAAGTTCGACAGCAGGTCGCAGATCCCGGACAGCGGGAGAGGGCTCGCGAGCAGATCTGGCTCAACCACGCACAGAAGAGGGGGGGCGCACGGGAGAGAGATCGGTCGGCTGCGCTAGGGCACGCCTCGTCGGGACAGAGGGTCGGCCGCGGGGGAGTCCACGGACAGCGGCGGGGAGAGGCCGCGGAGGAGCGCGGTGGGCGCTGGCCGCGGGAGCTAGGGCACCGGGCGGATCTGGCCCGCTGGCGCGGGCGGCGGCAGTTCGCCGGAAGGGCGCGCGGCCACGGGCGGCGGGGAGCCGGTCGGGCTCGACGCAGGAAAGAGTCCGCGGTGCTCGAGGAGTCGCGCGGAGGCGCGTGAGGCTGCCGGAGTTGGCGGCGCACGAGAGGGCTTCGCACAGCGGCGGACGGCGGAGAGCCGGTCGGGCTCGGGGAGGTCGCACACGCGCGGTTGGCCGGAGTAGGCTTCGCCGGGGAAGTGCGGGAGAGGAGGGGATCGGGGTTAGGGTTTCTGGTAGGGTTTCTGAGAGATGGAGAGGGAGAGAAAGAGTTGTGAGGAATGGTTGAGAGTAAAGAGGGAGTTATTCCCTTCTGTTGAATTCGTGAGAGAGTGAGAGTTAATTCTCTTTTCTCTGATGAAAGAAGTGTGTACGGGGAGAGATGGGGGAAGTGGAGGGTTATTATTAGAGGGTGGGTTGTAACGTGTGTCGCTTTGTGTGGTGGGGAGTAAAGATGGGTAACAGAACAGGTGAAGAGTTACCAATTCAAAGGAAGAAAATTGATGGTCCTTCGGGACCAGCCCAAGACTAGGTTTTTATTAGTTTTTTTTTTTTTATAATTATTAGTTAACCAGGATTTGGAAAATAAGAAAGGGGTTTGATACAGGCTCAGGCCTGGGTCTGGGCTCGGACTCGGGTCTGGGTCCAAAAACGAAAATCCATGTTATATATTTTTTTCAAAAATCCTTTTTCACCCAAAAATAATTAATAGTAATATTAATAATAATAATTTTAGAAAACGCTAATAATATTAATAATAAACTCTAATAAATAAATACGAGAATTATGGGTTTCACACTCTGTATCTCGTGATACACGACATCTATCATGTATCCCGACTACGTAGGTGCGTCCTGGATTAGAGTCATGTCTTCGACTGAGTTGTTGGTACCAACTTACTTCGAAACTTGACCCTTGTCCACTTTGTGAGTCAGCGTAGGCAAGCGAGGACGAATCCCTACTCAACTGACTCAGGGGTATATTATTCCATATGCCTCCTTTTCTTGTATTATATATATATATATATGTATTTATTATTTTTCGCATTTATTTAAATTCTGATTCTCAAATATCACTTGTACACGGGATATTTTCTTTTGATGTGTTATGATTCTACATTGCTTTAGCATGTGTATTTTTGCTCGACTGGCTTTAGGAAATTCCGAGGACAGAATTTTTCTAAGTTGTGGAGAGTTGTGAGACTCGTCTCACAGTATCAGTATTTATATACGGATATGTATTTTGTATTGTATTTCGTATTTTTTTGGTTTTTGGAATGCTTTAAAATTTTCTGCAAATTATAGATTTTCTCATTGACCGGCATACCAATGGTGTACCGGTGTATACCGGCGACATACCGTCCATGCAGATTTTTTACATTTTAGATATTTTCGATTTCAAATATTTTCGTGAATAGTGTTTCTGATATTTTCATGAATAGTATTTTGGATATTTTGATGAATAGTATTTAGATATTTTCGTGAATAGTATAGATGTATCCTATTATTTATTGGATAATTGGTTTTCTTTCAATGGCTAGGATTGATCTAGATTTTGACATGGATCACGATCCAACGGTCATGATTAATTCATCCCTTCTATATATATCCTATGAGTTTCTCTCTCCTCTCTTTTCTTTCCTTCTCCATTTCCTCTTCACTCTCTTCCCTCTTCCTCAAGCTTAGGAAGGCTTGTCCTTGAGGCCTAGAGTGTGGTTTCGGAATCCCTCTTGGTGGTGGAGTAGAAGATTAGGCTTGGAACTTAACCCTAGGCAAGTACATCTTGCTCAAAACTGACATGACCATGCTATAATTTTGTTTTCCATAGAAATTAAAGTTTTATTGTTCTATAATTTGCTCCTCTAAATTGTTAACATGTTTAATGTATGGCACTTTTGGTTTTGATCGACAATATTGCATAGATCTGAGTTTCTAGATATGATTTTCGAGTATTTTAAGGTATTGATCGATCAAATGTTTTAATTTGTGAAAACTAATACTTCCATGTTGTAGAAAATTTAATTTTATGCGATTTTGACTTTTGAAAATCCGAATTTCGATTTAAAATGAAGTTTTTATGGCCGAAATAAGTTTTGGCAAAAATCTGAATTTTGTTGCTGTTTGGAAAATCGGTATACCGACGGTATGCCGTAGTATACCGAAGGTATGCTGATTTTTGCACCAGAAACTTTCTGTCTTTAGGCCGGTATACCGCCGTATACTGTCGATATGCCGTTTTATGCCGTTTTAGGCTGAATTGAGCTGTTTTTGCCCGTTTTTGACCATTTTTGATATATTCTCGATTGTAATGGACTCTTAACATGATTAGATGACCTTGTATAGTTAGAGAATGATTGTACACCCTATATACACTTGACTCTCTAATGTTCAATTATTATTCTATGACAAGTACTCACTTTTTAATTATTCATTCTCACATGCCATGATATGTCTTTCCTTTCGATTCTTTCTTATATGCTACCATAGTTGTTGCCATGTCTTCTTTGCTTACTAGATAGTGGTCCGTCGTGGCGCACTCATGATACATGTCCTTCTTGCTTACATGATAGTGGCATGTCATGGCGCACTCCCTTATTTCTCTATAGTGGCTCGTAGTAGCGCACTCATGACTTGATTTTCTTATTGATTTCTAGACCCGAGATATGAGTACATGTTCTTTCTTGACACCATGGATATAGCTTGTTGAATGTTTAATCTATTGCATCTTGGCACTGGACAATCGAGTGTGAGTATTGTTCCGTGTATCACGTGATGTTAGTACGGGAATGTTCGTAAGTGATAACTTACGATTTACTCGTACATGGCACATGTCATCTTAGAAAATTCTTGAGTGTCCACGACTTAAGAATTTGACATGAATATGATAAGGTAAATGACTAGTAAATTCAAGTAGATCATTGTAGAAGGAAATTCGCACTACCAACCCCGAGCTCCAAGGGCCCCATGAGGCGTAGCTCAACCCTACTAGGCAAGGGCTCCATGACCTACCAAGTTTGCGTGTATTGATACATGATCGAGTCACATGTCGTGCCGAGTTGCGGCATAGTCATTTATATGTTTTCTTTTACAAGTATATGATATGGTTGTTCATGTTACAAGTCAAGACACGTTTCATCTGCCAGCAGTCTTGTTGGGCGATAGATGTACTACTCGTACCCCTGGACATCCGGGTATCTGCAGTCAGGTAGTTGCAAAAATCCTCAACTTGCATACTAGTAATTAGGATTGTGATAACCCTAGCTAGTTAATGATAGCAAGCCGTAGGTAATGATTGGCCGTGCACTTTTAGTTGTGCGTTACTTTATATGCTCTTATGTCGATGAGTGGCCAGAGGCTAAGTTCTGCTAGGAAAAAGATCTGCAATCCTGGTCCTTGTTTGGTTTAAGAGTTGTGGCTCCAATTTCTAGTAGTTCCTAAGTCTCTTGTTGCTCATTGGCTTATTGTTCTCTATTGATATATGGTTCAGTATTTCTATTCAGTCATTTATATTCTCGAGATACGTGCATTGGTACCGCACTAGTCTTGACCCATATTTATTTATTTCTGTCATTATGTTGTTGTGTTGTTGTTGGGCTTTGTCGTTCACCTCGAGCCTTCCTTGTGATACTTGCTATTTGGGGTCTGACCCCACTGGTTTTGCATGGCCAGGTTCCATAGTTGATCACGAGGATCTACCGTCTTCTCCTCCGGATGGTTCGCACTCAGAGGACCGACATGGATTAGCGAGTGGGTTACCTTTATTTTTTACTTTATCTTGTACTTTCATTTTGTGGTGTATTAGCCAAGGAAATATGTTAGTCCTTGTTTCTGGGTTTTGTTCCCTCCGTCATAGTACGGCGTGGATGTATATTCTGGACAGCTGCTAGTTGTACATTTACGTACCTTTTGTATAGTCAGTTAATATATCTTTTATTATGTCGGCTCTCATGATTATGTATGTACTTGTGTTTGGGACGCCTTACCCATCTCATATATGATTTACTCTTTATTGCTTCTTATGTTGATTGGATTGAGATAGGATTTGTTCGACCTTAGGAGTCGTCAGTGGCATGCTAGAGTCCACCCACTTGTCTTCTAAACAGCTTTGACCGTATCTCGGGGTATTGGAGTACTCTGATATACATAGCTGGCTTTGTTTCGCCCCCGATCTCCAGTATTCTGGTTCTGGTGCGTGACAGTTATCTCGGCTTTGGCTCAGTTCTGGCTGCAGTCTATTCTGATTCATGTTGCCACCATTAAGAAAGTAGAGCGGATATGTGCAGACTTTATTTGGAGGGGAGGTATGTATGCGATCTTCTGGAAGCAGCTTTGTCGGCCTAGGAAAGAGGAAGGAGTGGGACTTCGACCCTTGCTGGAGGTCAGGGAGACCTCGAAGTTGAAGCCGGCATGGAGATTCATTAATAGGGGGTCCTTCTGGGCTGATTGGATGCATAGTAGATATGTGATGCCGGGCAACTTCTGGGCATGTACCTCTGACAACAACTACTCCGTCACGTTCAAGCTTATTCTGAGGCGCATGGAGGTTCTATAATCTGCCATCCGGAGGATCATGAAAGATGGAACTGGAACGGACCTCTGGCAGGATCCGTGGATAGATCGGCAATCTCTGTTAGAGATCATGGGAGTCAGAATGCACCGGGAAGTTGGGAGGGGGCTGACTTGCCAACACATTATCCGGAATAGATGTTGGAGGCCTGTGTCATACCGCCATACTATGGAGCTTGGAGGGGTGATCGGCACGGTTGTTATTGACCCGGCACAGCCAGCTGACAGCTAGATCTGGGATCCGCTAGGAGATTCGATGGGTACTGAGAAGTTCAGGTTCCTAAGCTGCTATAATCTCGTTCGTCGTTCATTCCCTCCCAGTGTTGACTATGAGTTCATTTGGTGTAAGGGACTAGCCAGGAAGATGCAGCTTTGTGTTTACCGACTTCTACTGGGTCGCCTGCTGACGAGGGATCATCTTATTTCTTTTGTGATTCAGGTGCCTGACCCAAAGTGTGTGGTATGTGGAGGGGAGAATGAATCAATGAGACACCTTTTCTTTGAGTATGAGGTGACCTGGCATATCTGGTGGGAACAAGACAGGACGCTGGACGGATGTGACTCTGGAAAGTAGATCGGTGATATTATCACTGAGATTCGGGACAGAAGAGGAAGAGGGCAGGGCTGGTTCAAAACCGCTAGAGTACGGCTGGCTGCTGTTGTCTGGCATATATGGAGGGAACGAAACCGCCGTATATTCGAGGGACTTATCACCCCACCTGTAGGCATCCTCCATAACATTGAATTTGATATAAAATCGATGGATATATGATGAGTGGAACTCCCACTCTGAGTGATTGAGTGTATGATTGTATGTTTATGTTGAGTTGGAATAAAATTTACCATTTTCCATATATATATATATATATATATATATATATATATATAAAACTGAATAGTAATTATAAGAATAGAAGGAAAATCAAGTCACTATTACAAGATTTAGAAAAATCAAATGACAGATTTAAGAAAATCAAATGACGGTTACAAAATATGATATGCATGAAGGAAATATATTTACAAACTAATAATCACAAGCTCTATAATCTATAATTCTCTTATTACTAACTAACTTACCCAAAATCTTCTTCTACCCTGACCTAATTGAAAATGCTATTTCTCAAGAATTCCAAAAAAAAAATCTAGGTAACCCATCTATGTTTCTCCCGTATATATATAGCTATCAACTATATACACATACATACATGCATCCATAATTGTATATCAATTATCTAATATACATGGCTATCTATAATACATATGTGTATATATATATATATATATATATATATATATATATATATATATATATATATATATATATATATATATATATATATATATATATGTATAGTTATCAAAACATGTAACTATTAAAAAAATGTGCAATACACTGTAGTCAAACCATGAAAGAGATCGGGCCAATAAGTGTTGAAAAGATGGTCCTAATGAAATTCTAGGACAAATCAAGAAAAATTCTATAAAAAACATGTGGTGATATAAAAGAGTTCTGTAAATGGGATTTACTGCGAAGATTTGAAATAAGGCTAAGATCAAATCAAGATAATTTTTGGTAAAGTTGTCAATAGCGATAAGAGATCAACGTGGTATATAATATGGATATAGTCTCAATAGTATCTGAAAAACATACATATCCGAAGTCATTTTGCCTAGAGTTCATGCCCCGCCAGTGTGGTGTATATCTGGCTGCAGTGAACCTTTGGTTCCATGACTCGAATAATGATAGATCACCAAATATTCTATCAACTTTATCTAATATTGATGGAACCACTCAAGTGTAAAATCCCTAAATTTTTATTATTATTTTAATATTATTTTATTAGACTTAAAAAAATAAATTTATACAAGTATTGGTTTTTTTTATTATTATATTATGCAACACGTTGTACAAATTTTGAACTCGGAAAAGGTGTGTGGTATAAGTTCACCAAAACCACAATAGGACTATTTTTGTTATTTTATATTTTAAAGTTATTTTTATGGTGATTAAATATACATATTCATTACTATTAGATATCATTGTTATTGGTTGTCCTATTTATGGTCGATTGAATTTGTACATATATATAAATATCTTTAAATACATTATATATATGGATGGATAATATTACTTTTTAATTTAAATTTTGTTTGAAGATTTTATGGTGAATATATGGATATATAATTGTATAGATATATACATATAATTTAAACTTTTGATTTAAAAAGATTTGGAAAAAAAAAGAAGGAAATAAAGCCATGGTGGTCGGCCCCATCCGACCACCCATACACAAAAACGAAGCAAGTAGCAGCCAGCTACGTAAACCTCCCCCCCTTTTTTTTACAAAGCACATTGGAGCACCAGCCAGCCCTTTGTCGCCGACCCCCTTAGTATATATACCCTTTTGTTTATTTTTTTTTACCTAAAACTCAAACCCAATTCTTTCCAACCCAAATCTGAACCTCTTCCTCCACCTTCCTCCACCTCTCTCCTCCACCCTTGGCCAACCTCTCCCCCGCGAGCACAGCAACACCCACGACAGCGGCGACGGAAACGACGACGACGACGACAACAACAAACACCACAACAGATTCCCACTTTAAGGTATCCCACTTCCCCGATCAATTTCTCTGTCAATTCTACTCCGATTTTTGATCCGTAAATTCGTGTAGAAAGCCCACATGACCCTCTTCGAGATCCCACAGGTGGATTTCGACATGGCCATCCAACTTGCTCGAAAAATCGAGACGAAGTTGGAGAAAAACCACTTTTCTGAAATATTAAAAACTGTTTCAAAACACCAACTTGTCGGCCACTTTTCTCGCTGTCCATTAAACTTTCTTAGAAACTAATTAAAGGCAGAGAATAACAACATAACCGAGATTGTAACGCACCTTCTGGATTCTATTTTCATCTAGTGTGTAAAAAGTTACACGTAGTTAAAGTTTCCCGAAAAATTGTAAAATTTTGTTTTCAAAAAGTGGAAAAAACACCCGATACGGCGTGCGTCCCGACAAACCAGGTGACGTGGTCGCGCACTATACGCATCGAAAGGTGCGTATGGATGTTGTCGACGTGTGGGAACTGACGGAACCCGATTTCGTTGCATGTGCGCGACAAAATCAGTGCGTATCCGTCGAGATACCCCGTATCGACCCTTTGCAAATTAAGTCACAACTTTGTGCACACTCATCATATCGCGATGAAACTTGTGCCATTGGACTCGAAATATTTTTCTGGTCCTGTGAGCCAAGTTTGGTCCGATTCTGAGACCTTTGATCGGGACGCTATTTTGGCGGGCCCACAATCCCACTCAACGGGCGATTTTGTGCACAGCCACCGGAATCCAAAATGGGACATACCGTTGGGTTCGTCTCATCAAAACAAATCTGTAGACATATAGTTTGACGACTTTAGAGACCGTAAATTTTGGCACGCATTTCGGTACAAAGCGGGTCCAACGACGAACATCGTTTTGACCCAAAACTACGATTTTGTCCATGTTCCAGAATTTAACTTTTGGACAGGCATTTCCTAGGCGTATCTTTTATTCCAAACTCGTTCGTGATGTTTGTTTCAGCATCCGGAGCTTCTTGTGGATTTTGACTTTCGTGTTGACGATTCTGATTGTTGGATTTTGCTGCTCCTCGCACCACCCTCAGGCAAGATACCTTGCCTTATTTACTGTTATAATTATATGCACCTTTATTTATTTATTTACTGCATATTTATTATTTGTTCTTAGTTGGATCCATTACTTGCTATTTTTAGTTCACTTTATTTTGCTTTCAGTTATTTTTCTTTCTTGTTTTTTTTTTGCATATGAACCTAGTCTTAGCGAACTACCTTCTGTTAGTGACCTTGGGAGGGAGAAGACAGTTAAATGTATGGGCTACCCCAAATCCAACAACTGTAGTAACTGCGTACTACGGTAGTCGAGTCGCGAGGGTCACTAGCCTCGAGCTATGTGGACTGATGGATCACGTGGGCCGCTAGCCTCGAGTTATGCCGGCTGATAGTATTGGTACTTAACGTGTGCGTGTTGTGAGTTGTTACCTTGTCCTGGGGGAGTCAGCCTTCACCTGCCCATACATCGATATGTTTTCTAATTGCCTACTATAAAGGTTAGGGGACCTTAGCAAATTTCATGTTCCAATCATGGCATGGAAATCGCGGAATAGTAAGTTACCCCTTGTCCTTGTTTGGTTGTAGGGGTAGCCTACTGTTTCGATGATGGGGTATTGAGCCGTGTTATGGTTTGGACACCTTTACTTTATTTTTATTTTTGTGGTGCATTTATATTCAGTTCATATGGCATGTTCTTCATGTATCTTGTTACGTCCCTCTGAGGACCTGGTTATCTCTCCAGGTGTGTGTGCTTCTGTGATGTTGCAGGTGTTCTAGTCGAGGCCGTGATCTTCTCCATTCTTTCGAAGATGATTGCACTTGGCTAGTCTTGTTATTTCATCTATTCCTTCTTGTACCTTTTATTTGAGATAGTTGGTAGTGGACTTTGTCTCCGCCCAACGTATTGTTCAAAGACTTATTACAGTTGATTATATGATATCTTTTATTCTTCATTTGTGGATGAGATTAGATTACTCTTGGTTTACTGCATTTTACAGCTTATGTATTCATACGAGGTTTTCATACAATGGAGTATACTTCGTATGTATGCAGCTGGCATGGATACGTACCTAGTCCTAAGTATTTTGGGACTGGGGCGTTACATGCTTTTGTGGTGGCCCATGCAGGTCGAGTTTGTCACTTCGGTTACGTAATTGTACCGGTGTGAGCCTGCAACATAGGATTAGAATCTAGGAATCTCATCCATACAGCTTGACCTCTTTCCTTGACTTCAAATTCCGGATTCTCGTTCGACTTCCTTGAATTGCATCTTGTTTGATTCCTTTCTACCGTCGATTCTTATTTTCGTGCTTAGTAACAACTAGGAAGATGACTACATTAGTATATGCTCATAGGTCACACATATGGCTAGAATGGTTATATTGGCAATTGGAATACATTCAAGACTCTAATTGAGCTAAAAAGGTTTTTTTTGTGTGAATTAACGATTAGTAATTTGTAAAGTAGGATACTACCAAGAAAGGTTTTAATCTTGAGATTTCTAAATAGTAAACACCAAAGGATTGATACTGCAGGAAGAAAAAAAAATAGCTAAAATCTTTTGATTTAAGAATTTGATTGGATTTTTGAGTTTTGATATTTATGAATTATGGGGTTATAGCTATACATCTTTGAACAAATATAAAATTGACTTGCTTTTCGAGTTGTGATATTTATAATTTTTGGGTGATAGATATACATCTTTGAACAAATATAAAATTTATTTGATTTTCGAGTTTTGATGTTTATGATCTATTGGAGTATGGTTATACACCTTTGAACGGTTATAAATTTGGTTTGAAAATGATCTTAGCTTTTAAAAATGGCCGTAGGAATTATTTAAACTGAGTTGTACAACTTGCGATTTTCGTGTTTAGTAAATTTTGAATTTTAAGTGGAAGTAATGATGGTAAATTTTGGTTTATAATAATTGAAAACGATTTTTGAGAATTTTTCTTTATTTTAAATTGTGTCCTATGATTGAGGATTTAGAAATCTATTTAGATTTTTGGTAAAAAAAAAAAAGATTTTGACTGATGAGATTATTTGAAAATTTAGTTTAATGTTGGATTACTAATATCACAAATTTTTGAAATAAAATATAAATATATTAATGATGTGATAAGGTTGTTTTGATTGATCAAATAAAGTTACCATTTAAAAGTTGTGATTTTGTTGGAATAACTTAGCATGAATAGAAGTTAAAATTGATGAGAGCATTGAGCTTAATTTTTGAGATTATTTTTAATATGCTAAGAGTTTTATTATGAGTTATTTGAAAATTTTAGAGTGTTAAATTTTTGATTGATTGTGAAATTTTTTATGGATTCGTAAATTATGAACTCTTGAGTTAAATAGTTGAATTTAAACGTAAATTTTGGAAAAGGTTAGTAGTAACGTGATAAAATTTTGCTTTGAGATTTATGAGAGTGATTTAAATTTTTTTATGATGAATTTGAACGGCTTGGAGTGAATACAAATTTTGGTGGTTTATTTTTGAAAGTTTAATTTTGAAACTTTTGGAGGAAACTTGAGTTAAATCTTAATGGTAGGCCATCAGGAAAGCTCTAATAAGATAGGTGTACTCCACACTAGTTGTCATATCACTCATGACCATGACAGTAGTATGTACACAAGTGTTGTTGGTCATCTACCTAGCTATGTGACTGTATTTTCACCTTGACTTACTCGACCTTTCTTCAATTCGAGATCTTTTAATTGCGACCTTCTAACCCATTTGCATTTGAATAATAATTTAATGGTTCCTTGACTGTATTCATCTAGAAGACTATCTTCTCACTAGAACTGTGCCCCTAAATTATTATTTTTACTGGATTCTTTAATTAATTTTATTTCATGCTTTAACTTGATCTTCTTTATTATTGTGCATTAATTATCACCTCGTGAACTCTCACTTTCTATTTGTCACGACCCGCACCCATTTTTTTTTAAACGGATACGAGACGTGTCCAAGCCAGCCTACGCCGCAGTGTCGGTGGTAGTACGCTGTCACGGCCATGAAGATCCAAAATCATAAATAATACTCATTCATAAAGTTAATTTAATTTACAATGATCACAAGTTTTACATTTTGCAGAAAAATATAAACTTGTACAAATAAATGAATGACTACAACTCAACTATCTAGCTACTCTCTAGGCTTTTGTCTGCAAATATTTCCGTCACTCCCCAAGCTAAGTGAATCCAAGGCTAACCTGAAAATGTTGGTTTCCAGTCAGGAATGGAACGAGTACAATTCACTGAATGCAATTTCAAATAAAGAAAATGACTATAAAACAAAGGTTAGGCATTAATCATGAGTTTTAAAAATGACAGTAAAGCCGTGAGAAAATCAATAGTAATAAATAGACCAATATACTTTCCACCGTTAGAAGTACCTTTGATATGTGATCAGTCTGGGCCACTACACCGCACGGTCTACAATGTCTACTTGCAGAAAATAAGCACTGTCTACAATGTCTACTTGCAGAAAATAAGCACTGTCTACAATGTCTACTTGCAGAAAAATAAGCACTGTCTACGATGTCTACTGCAGAAAAGTAAGCACTGTCTACGATGTCTACTGCAGAAAAGTAAGCACTGTCTACGATGTCTACTGCAGAAAAGTAAGCACTGTCTACGATGTCTACTGCATGAAAATAAATACTGTCTATGGTCGGATCACACATCCTTGGTACTTCTCATTCCCGACTCAATAATTTATAATAGAGTATAAAAATATCACATAACTAATGACCAATCAATGAAATATAGTAAAGATCAATATCGAAATACAAACGATAAACTGTACTCGCATGTGGTCCTGTGCTGGTGAAACCGATAATCTAAGCCACTCAGTATGCTACAATAGTCAAAACTCGTACAACAGTTCCCGAAAGCTGAAATAAACATTACCAATATTTTCAGAATAGTCAAATTAGCTAGGATTGCCTGTCCTTAAGTCCAATTCTGGACACAGGGGCAAAACGATAATTTCGGATCAAAACGATGTCCGCCGTTGGACCCGCTTTGCACCGAAAAGCGTACCGGAGTCAACGGTCTCTAAAGTCGTCAAACTATATGTCTACGGATCCAGTTTTCCGATACGAACCCAACCGTATGTCCAGAGTTGGATTCCGGCGGGCCGTGCACAAAATTGTCCATTGAGTGGGACTGTGGGGCCCGCAAAACGACGTTGGATTCAACTGTCTCAGAATTGGACCAAACTTGGCATGCAGGACCAGAAAAACGTTACGGTCCTGTTGGCACAAGTTTCGTCTCGATCTGACGAGCGTGCACGAAGTTATGACTGAATTTGCATTGGACGGATACGGGGTGATTCCGACGGATACGCGTCGAATTCGTCGCGCACACACGACCAATTTGAATTCCGTCAAAGCCCACATGACCACGAAACCGTTACGCAGCTTTCGATGCTTACGGTGCGCGACCACGTCGTCCGGAATGACGGGACGGACGTCGTGTGGAGCGATTTCTAGTTTTTGAAAACAGGTTTTTCCTGAAGTTTACATATGAATAATTCTCTGTACAAAGCAATTCTTTACAAACTTCCCACTGGACTTTTCTAGTCCTATATGTTGTGATTAACTCTGTTCAAGTAGAATTTCTAAAAGGGTAAAGGATCGATCAGAATCGATATTCCAAAGTGGGTTCATGAACTGTTTTGTGTTCTGTTTCAAGACAGATTTTTGACCGACTTTGGGTCGATCCTGTGGACTGGTTGTGTGACCTACACAAAAACTAATCACTGGGGTCTCGAGGCGGTCTTGTTGGCTTTCCAAAATAATTTACGGTTCGCAAAAAGATGGAGTATCGAGATTGGAATCTTACTTGGAAGTCGGTGACTTCAACTGCAACTGCTGTTGCGCTTCTCCGTGCTTGCGCGCTGTATCCGCGCGGCCTCGCCGCGCGCGGCGGCGCCCAGGCTGCCGCACGGTGGCGCCAGGGTCCGAGGGTGGTCGCCCGTTGGTCAGGGGGGTGGCGGTGTGCAGGTCTTAGGGTTTCGATCTCCTCGCGTATATATATATACGCTGTGCCGAGCCTATACAGGGAAAGGTCGGGTTTGGGTTATGGGCTGACTTGAGTGCTACTGTGGGGCTTAGGCCTCTCGGGTCTGCTCCCCTATCTCGATTTGCTGTGATTGTTACTCTTCATCTATACCTTAACTTTGTTAAAATTCTATATTGCTATTTCTCAAGTTTCATATGTTGTACTTGAAGCGTCTGAGCAACGACAGATGTCAGTATTTGTTCTATCCGTGTCACAAAGTTCAGGTAATTGTTCTTTTTCTTCTTTATTTCTATTTTAATTAACTCATATATATATATATATATATATATATATATATATATATATATATATATATATATATATATATATATATTATATATATATATATATATATATATATATATATATTATATATATATATATATATGTATGTATATATCCCCATAATCACGTATGTATATGTATACATACATATACACCAGCATATACGTACATATATAATATATATATATATATATATATATATATATATATATATATATATATATATATATATATATATATATATATATATATATATATATATATATATACGCATATATACATATATATCTATTCACAAATATATATTAATATATATATGTATATATCTATGTACTCGAATACAAATACATCTATATATATAAACATGACTAAATACTCTATATCTAGGTCCATTTTAGGCATGTATTAATAAGTGTACATATATACATACGTATATCTTGATAGAGAATTAAATAATAATAACTATTAATAAATAATTTATATATTTAATAACCCCAATAATACCATAACTAATAATAACCCTAATAATACAGAAATTAAACTTATAATATATTTCTTGACAAAATAATATAATCCATAATAATAAAATAATATTATATCATAAAATAAAATAATAATATTAATAACGAAATTCAATAAATCCATAATGGTTTATACAATCGCCACTGATTCTTACTGACAATAATATTTATAATTAAGAATACTCAGAAAAATATTATTAGATCACCAATACAGGATACAACACCATCCCACCAATAAAGTAAATAATAATAAAAAGTGCCACAAAAATTCGGGAAGGGGAGCTACACTATTTTAGATCTTTTAGCGTCCCTTACCATGACTTGGATATTTGGAGCACAACACTACACTTTTCCTCCCAACAAATTTCACATATAAGACCTAGACAAGCCCACCTTCCTGTAGACATATCATGTCCCACCAAAACCCATGTCCTTGTACTCTATTTCTTGATATGACCTTATGGTCAAAATGGCCAAACTATAATCTTTACCATGATACCGATATATTTTTGACCACGGATAGGGATTCCATCTCGACTCAATTCTTTCGACCGATATGTGATTGTGTTCTACAAAATTCCTTAAATGCTTAAATATGTACTCTATCTTGATTGCTTGACCCATTGTCCCATGATACTATTAGTTTAACTCTTGTAAGTTGGGTAGAATACCTCACCACCTAACAAACCTTTTTTCTTGTGAACCTGTAAACCCCCTAAAATTTCTTCTACGATTTTTTAAATATTATTGTATTTATTTTGTATTTCGTATCTACACGTCGCACATGAATTTACATTGTTGTAGCGTACGAGACTTACGTTTCTTAATTGCTCGTCGAATGCGAATATGTGCGAGGTACAAATTTTTGTAAAATATTTTATTAGAGATTTTTATATATAGAAGAATTTAATTTTTAAAATAATATGTGATAAATATTTTTTTTCTAAATAGAGTTATTTTGTTCGCCGCTTAAAAAATAAAGTGGTGATTTGAAAAATTGTGGTTTATATGAAAAGTATTCCAAATAATTTGCAAAAATTTGAAAGTTGATATTTAAAATATGTTGCTATTTATAAGAGCCATTTTATGATTTCATATTTAAGTATTATCGTGATTTTTGAAATTAATTATTTCTATATTTATTTAATTACGAAAATGATATTTGGGGATTTTGTTAATTTTAGTATTTGATTAAATATGGTAAATTAAATTGGGAAAGATTTTATTGACTTTGTTTAAAAATGGTTTAAATTAAGGATATAATTTATCTAGATTTGATTTGAGTTGGATAGAATTATTTTTAAATCAGTTTAAATCAATTGGTGACTTATCTATTAGGGATTTAAACAAATCCTAGTCCCTATCCAAATGGGAATTCCCGCATCCTATAAATAGGCAGGTACTCCTCCATAATTTCTACCATCAACATTGTGCATCGTGTCTGTGACCATCCAGCCTCTTATTCCATATTTTACAAATACAATATTCCTTCTCCGTGTCGACAACCCCGACACAATACATTGCAAATCCCTAAACCTAACCGACATCACCCAGACCCTCGATTTCCCATCTCCGACTAAGCCCCTCTTTTGCCGACACACTTCGCCACCACCATCGGCCACCCCTTCTCCCCGATCCCGACTCTGCCAACAACTCCATCTCCACCTCCGTCTCTCACCACCCGCACCTACGGAGTCCGACCCACCATCACCAACCACCACCATCACAAATTCTGCCACCACGACAGCCTACAATCCTCGGCCATTGCCACCTACTCCGAACCTCGCTCCTCCATGCCTACCACCCCGTCCAGCCATATTCGGCCGTCCCAATGGCAGCACCCCCACTCCAGCAACCACCCGCGACGCCGCCATCATCGTTCGTTCAGCCATCCACAAACCAGCCCCGACAAAATCCCAAAAATCACCGCCACCCAATCCGCAAAACCACCAAAAATCTACAAGCAGAAGGAAAAGAGAAACCCTTACCTCTGTCGTCCGCCGCAAGTAGCGCGGCCAGCCACACGCCGCACCGGAGTTCTCCGTCTCCGCGCCAGGTGCGCCCATCCGCTCCGCACGTCGGCGCTGAGCACCGCGCCCTGCCGGCCGCCGACGCCATCCGCCAGCCGATGGCAAGCCGCCGTCCGCCCCAACAGGCCGGCCTCCGCGCCTCCGCTTTCGCGCCAGGCGGCAGCCGCTGATGGAGAGCTCCCCTCCGAACACACACGCCTCCACCGTCGCTGAGGAACCGACGTCGCCTCCATCGAACCCATGCACCGTCGCCGCTCCTCCTTAACGACCGCTCTCCGTCGCGCACGGCGCACGCCCAAACCCCGGCGTCCCCCGCGCTGACGTAGTTCACTGCGATGGACCGCACCCAGATCTCCGCCTCACGGTCACGCTTCCCACTGTAAGCCCCGCTCTTCCCATCTCTCTCTCTCTTTCTCGACTCAGCTGTCCCCTTCTCTTCATCTTTTCTTTTTCTCTCTCCTGTTACCCCTCTTTACAGAAAGTAATAATTATTATTGTGTAATAGTAAACGAGGGGGGGAGATGAGAGTAGCAGTGACTACTCCTTTCTTTAGTGAATATAGGATATTGTGTACATTCCTACATTAAAGAGCTGAGTAATTGAGTAGTCTACATATATTATAGTATAATTAGTATTATTATTATTTATTACTGCTAATTATTAAGTTTTATTATTATTGTCCTTATTATTAAATTATTATTTTTAGAAATTTTTGTATTATTATTATTTTCTACTACGTATATAGAATAAATGATAGAGTTATATAGGTAATTTCAAATATTCAAAATTTTCCTAAAATATTTTTCTAGAATTATTGGAATATTTTTGACTAATAAAACATACATGTCAACCAAAAATTCTATTTTTACAAACTTATACGATTTTTGATTTATCAAAGTATTTAATAAAAGTATTTCTCAAATTAAATTAATATATAACTAATTTCAAGTATTTACGTAAAATTTATTTAACTCATAAATTATACTTTTCAAATATTATAACTATATTCTAAAATAAAATAAGTATTTACTCTCCACAAATTCTTCCAATTATCCTCATGACTAATCATGCTTGCATGTTTTCTCGCAACCTCGAACCCCTACGTCTCGATCATGGCTATTGGACTATTGGGACATGACAGAACATCGCACCACCAGGCGATACCCCAGGCAAGATACCTTACCATTATACTGTTTATTTTTAGTTTGCATTTTATTACATATCACTGTTCATTTATTTCTAGTTCTTGATTTACTGCATGCTCAGTGATATTAGATGTACTTTGTTATTTATCTTTTGATTGCATATGGACCTAGAGTTAAGGGACTACCGTTGTAGTGTATTGCATATACCTTGACACAGTTGTACCACGAGGATGTGTGAGATGAGTAGCATGTAGAGGTTCTTGCGTGTGGGCTGATCCCCCATGTGCATGCGTTAGGGCTAACTGCTAATAAAGGCGTGTTAGGAGACTTAGCAGTTAGTAGAGGTACATGGTCGTGGAAGCGACTTGACAGGTACATTGGATGGGGAGAACATTTTCTTGTCGTATGGGCTTCGATTGCACTTCCCTTATAACCCGGAAGCTCCGCTGGAGATACGGGTATGAGCCTCTCAGGTTGGCCACTGTCGTTTTTGAACGTCATGCTCTTAGGTCACTGGTGCCCAAGTGGGGACTATACCAGATCCCATTTACAGCCAGGGCTCATGCGACGAAAGGTTTGTTCTTAATTGCATGTTCACTTTAGTTTGGTTAGATTACCTTATTATGTCTTGTCACTTTCTTTGATTGTGGCATATTTTATATTCAGTATTTATATGGCATATTTATTGTATCTTGTTACGTCCCTCTGAGGACCTGGTTATCTCGCCAGGTGTGTGTTCTTGTGTTTCGCAGGTGTTCTAGCCGTGGCCATGATCGTCACTATCTCTTCGAGGATGATTGTACTTTGATCGTCTTCGCTTCGCCCGCCAAACTCATTTTATTTTCCATGTACTTTTCCTTACTTGTTGGTAGTGGATTTGTATCCGCCCAACGATTGTATACATGACAAATTCAAAGTTGCTTTTACATCATTATTTATCTTTGTGGATAAGATTTAGTGCCTTGGTTACTGCATTTTACAGCTTATGTATACATACGACGGTCCATATACTTCGTATGTATACAGCTGGCATGATTACGTTCTAGTCCTACGTATTTTGGGACTGGGACGTTACAGAACCACATTGGTAAGTTTACTTAGACTATAAATTCAGAGGACCCTACCTTATCTAGTCTTCCAAGCCATAAATGAAGAAACACTAGGACAACTGTATAGTCCCAAACTTCAGGCGAGCCTTGATTTTAAAAGATCTGGGACTATTTAAAATTTCCTTCATCAGTACCTCCCTTGCTCATATTTTGACTATCTCACGCTGCTAACGTAGCTTCAGTTTTGCAAGCTTATTTCGTTATCAAGCTTGATCATGACATATTTTATTGGGTGCACCCACTAACATATTGTCTAATCAGAACCGGTGCATGATGGTCTGATCAACCTATTGCACTTTGGTTCGCTTATCATATATTATTTTACGTGGATGGAGACATAGTAAACTTGCCCTAGAGTCTCATCCGCGACAGCAATGACAACTCTCGTTTGAATTATTTCTGTCGCCTATGAACCACGTATTCGTACTCGATAGCATCATCCTTGAACTCTCTATTGCTTTTTACTTTACTTATATTAGAAAGACCAGACACTGTACATGATAGATAGATGCAAGATATCACCCTTAGTTTTCCTATCAGTTATTTCAACACGAAGTTAGATAGCCGCCGACCAACTCATGTGGCTATATTCTCGCCTTTAACTACTCTTCATATTCCTCAACCCCATCTACCTTACTAATCCTAAATTTCGAGGACGAAATTCTTGTAAGTTGGGTAGAATGTAAAATTCCTAAATTTTTATTATTATTTTATTATTATTTTATTAGACTTAAAAAAATAAATTTATACAAGTATTGGTTTTTTTATTATTATTATATTATGCAACACGTTGTACAAATTTTGAACTCGGAAAAGGTGTGTGGTATAAGTTCACCAAAACCACAATAGGACTATTTTTGTTATTTTATGTAATGCCTGTGTTCGTATTTCGTATTTCTGGAATACGTGTACGTATTTATTCTTATATTGCATGATTTCCTTGCTTAATTTCCTCCCTGGGCTTGGTTTATTCTTGGTTTGGGTTGGGTTGGCTTGGTTCGGTTTGGGATTGCTCTTGGTTCATCATGAACCAAGGGGTGAACCCCCTACCTACCACCACTACTCATATTTATTACCTATTCTTCTTCTCTCTCTTCATTAATCTCTTTTTTTTTCTTCTTGCTCCCTTCACCTACCAGAGAGAGAAGAGAGAGGTCTAGGCAAGTGCAACTTGCTTCCACAAGAGAGCCCATTTTTATTGTTCCATTAGCTTCTCCTCGTGTTTCTAAGACACATTAGAACTCGTCATTTTCCATTTTGAGGCGTTAATTTTTGTAGATCTAGAAATTAGTTATTTTCGGATTTTGGTGGTTTTGATCTATCAAACTTCTTTGTTTTCCAGTTTTGATGGTTTCATGTTGTAGAGAATTTTATTCTACCCAATTTTGACCTTTGAAAAGTTGGATTTGGACTTATTTTGACCAAGTTATGGACTTTTGAAGCTTTGGGTTCAAACCATGGAGTTCTTGCTGATTTGGAGAAGACAGTGAGCAGTGCGCGAGCTTTTTAGCTTGCGCCACTGAGCTGCGCGCGCTCTTTAGTGCAGCGCAGTCTGACTCATACGCTGCCTTTTGGAGGCGTATGTCTTGCATACGCTGCCTTGGCAAGGAGTCGTATGGACCTCATACGCTGCCTTGACAAGGAGTCGTATGGACCTCATACGCTGCCTTGATGAGGAGTCGTATGGAGTACATACGCTGCCTTTTGGAGACGTATGTCTTGCATACGCTGCCTTGAAGAGGAGTCGTATGGAGTACATACGCTGCCTTTTGGAAGCGTATGTCTTGCGTACGCTGACTTGAACGTAGCCTGACTTGAGCGTAGCCTGACTTGAGCGCAGTCTGACTCAGGCGCAACCTGATGTTTAGGCGCAACTGGACCTGACCCTACTTACCCTGGATCTTCTATAGCCCTGTATATTGATATTTTATTAGATATTTAACGTCCATTTTATATCCTTACGCCTTTTGTCCGGAACTTGATAATCACGAATTTACTTGATATGTTTGGAATTGATAATTGAGCATGACGTGATAGTGACCCGTAGTGGTGCACTCCTGACATAATAACCTGACATGACCTGATAGTGGCCCGTCGTGGCGCACTCCTGACTAGTACACTTGATATGATAAACCTGACATGATTATCTCGAATAGCTGTTGCGACGGCTACCTGACATGACATGACCTGTATAATTAATCTGGACACCGTAGACGATTGTACTTGTACAAATAATCCAGTACTGTCTTGCATCATGTCTAGGAGGGAACTCCTGAGTACCATGGTTAGGAGTACCTACTGAAATGGACTAAGGTTAATGACTAGATTAATTCACTAGACATGAAGAGATGTTCCCCAGTTACAGGCGATCCCGTTATCCCGGCCGTAAATGTTTGGACTTGTAGCCTGCCGACGAGTAGGGCACATTTCCAGCCCACTGTTATGTGGGGCACCCACCATTGTCACTTTAATGATTGAACTCTATTGTCACTCTAATGTATTGTACTCTCTAGATTGTCACTATAATGATTGCCTGGATAACCTGGATAGCTGCAGGGCCTGTGACTACTTGGAGCATCTCATTACATCTTGCTAGTAACTAGGATTGTGATAACCCTAGTTAGTTAATGTAGAAAGCCGTAGGCAATGATTGGCCGTGATTGATTGGATGGAGTCTAGTCCAGTATAGTATTGTCTAGAAGTGATTGATTGCAAGATTGTACCAGAATGATTGAATTATTGTCACTCCAGATTGTTACTATAATGATTGTACTCTTCATTGTCGCTTTTATCATTGTACTCCCTCCTTTTCACCTTAATGATTGTCACCTTTAGCAATAAATGATCAGAGACTAAGTTCTGTTCAGGCGAAGGGTTACAATCTCGGTCCTTGTTTGGTTTAAGGATGGTAACCTGGCTTCCGGAATAGTATCTTCGTCTTCTCTTCATATATTGCCCAGCTATATTTTATTTAGCATGATTCTCTAGTTATCTTATGTCATGATGCTTTACTTAATCATTTCCTCTGATTGGGATAAGTGCATTGGTAGTGCACAAACCTCAATCTGCGTTATTTATTGTTGTTTTCTTACATGTTGAATGCTAATGATTTGTTGGTTTTAGTTCTTAAGTGAAGCCTCCTTTGTGGCACTTGCTCTTTCTGGGGTCTGATCAGCTGGTTTTGTATGGCCAGATACCGGAGCAGCACCAAAGGATCTCCCTGCTTTCCAGCCCAATGGTGGTCACCAGGCGTAACCAGGGCATCGAGTGGGTTTCTTTTGTTCTTCCACTGTAATATTGTAAATTATTCTTTTGAGGCGTTTAGCCGACGAGCAAGTGTTAGCTCGATCGTACTTACTTACTGTCTGCCTACGGGCTGTAACATGATTGACAAGCCCCGGGGGTTGATCATGTATGACTGAACTATTGCTAGTCCTCACATTTTGTAACGACTAGCTTCATGATCATTTCGAATATGTAATGTACGGGACGCCTTACTTTGTGTATTTGGTGGTCTGACATCTTGTAACTATTATTAGTTGGTTGAGATTGAGACAATAGGCTATCTATGACCTTAAGAGACTGATGGATTGTAGTGAAACTCTCACATATCTAGACAGCCGTGACCGTATAGCGGTGTGGATTCCATTCCGTTATACGTAGCTGGCTATGTCTGCCCCCGCTCTCCAGTATTCTGGTTCTGGGGTGTGACATGGTTTAAGTGGTGGCCTATGCAGGTCTTGTTAATCAAGATATGTGAGGGTTTATCGAATAGATGTCTCAATCAGTACTCGCCCTTGATCTCTGCTCGTATCCTCTTGATTCCTGAAATTCTTGTCCTGATCACATGCTTGTAATCGTTGATCTGTCCTGGTCATTCCTTATTGTTCCCATGTCGTCTTCTTCAGCGGCATTGAACCTGGACCTGCCGATCAGCAAGGCGGATTACCTCCCGTGGACCAGCAGCAACCAGAAGATCAGGCCCAGCATTCAGCAGCAGCCTCCCGAGCCGTGCCTCCTGGAGAACCAGTACCGCCAGTTCAGCCCGTCCGGCCAGCAGGGTCAGAGGATGGAGGCTTGGTAGGATTCATCCGTGAGTTGCTTGCATCCCAAGATCGTCAGGGAGATGCCCTGCACCAAGTGGTACAAGATGCTCTGAATAGAAGTGGTCCTCGAGGGAACAGTGCGGTCAACAGTTTCAAGCGCCTGAACCCTCCCTACTTCGATGGCAGCGAGGATGCCATTGCTGCCGATGCTTGGCTACAGGATATAGAGGTGATTCTCGAAGCCGCGAAGATTCCAGAAGATGAGAAGGTGGTTGTGGTATGCCTACAGTTATTGGATCTAGCCCGCAGTTGGTGGGCCGCACAAGCAGTGGAATTGACAACACCTGTCCCCTGGGCAGTGTTTAGCAAAAAGTTCCAGACCAAGTATTATGATGCAGTGGCTCGGTATGACTTGCAGACCAGGTTCAGTAATCTTAAGCAGATGGGGAGGACGGTCGACGGATATGCGGCCGAGTTTTCCAGACTCAGTCGGTTTGCTCCCACCTTGGTGGCAACCGAGTTTGACAGAGCGCAGAGATTCCAGCAGGGACTTCACCTGGAGATTATATTGGCAGTAGAACAGTTCGAGCATCAGACCTATGATACGGTATTGCGAGCAGCAAGGAGGCACGAGTATACCTCCCAGAGAATAGTGGACAGGACCGGAGGTCGGAAGCGGTCCCATAGTCAGATGAATCAGTCTTCAGCCCCAGCCCCGGCAGCCAGGGCTTTGACTATTGGAGCTCCGAGGCGGGCGGCCTCAGTGACGTCGGTTCAGCACTCAACCCCGACGTACTCTCAGCAGAAACAGAAGCAAGCGCAGTCTTCCGTCGTGGGCTGTTCTTATTGTGGGAAGCCCGGACACGTGGAAGCGGAGTGTCGCAAGGCGTTGGGATTGTGTTTATTGTGTGGAGCACCGGACCATAGGGTGGGGTCCTGCCCTTTCAGAGTTGATTCAGCATCGACAGTATCTAGTCCCTCGGTTAGGGGACCAGCACCAGCAACAGCAGTTTCCGTTCCCGAGGCCCTTGCCGACTCAGGCCCAAACTTTCCAGCAACAGAACCCATAGCAGTTTGCCTTAGCCCAGGCTCAGGTTCAGAATTGGCCGAAAGGTATATGTGTCCTCTCATCTTGCTTTTCTACCATCATCATGCGGGGTGCATGACGTATTTCATGTTTCCTAATTGCGACAGAACATCTCGGACCCGAGCCATATTCTAGGACATTCGAAACTGGTTATTGGTACCAACCTTTTCGTATGAGGAAAGGCCCGTGTCCCTGTTTGACCAAAGAGAGAGACCTCAAGCGCAAGACTATCAGTTTAGTTCGTGTTGCTTGAGTTCATCGCTCTTTTGGTGAGTCAACGTGGGAGCGTGAGGATGATATCCGATTGCGATATCCCGACATGTTTGACTCGTGAGGTATAATGTCCTTCTTATGCCTCATGCCTTCGATTCCTTGCTTGCATGATTGATTGCTTGATTGATTGTCTAGTATAGCTTGCCTGTGATTAGTGTAGCTTGTCATTGCCCCTCTAACCTCTTGATTAAATTCTGAGGACGGAATTCTTTTAAGGTGGGTAGAGTTGTAATGCCTGTGTTCGTATTTCGTATTTCTGGAATACGTGTACGTATTTATTCTTGTATTGCATGATTTCCTTGCTTAATTTCCTCCATGGGCTTGGTTTATTCTTGGTTTGGGTTGGCTTGGTTCGGTTTGGGATTGCTCTTGGTTCATCATGAACCAAGGGGTGAACCCCCTACCTACCACCACCACTCATATTTATTACCTATTCTTCTTCTCTCTCTTCATTAATCTCTTTTTTTTCTTCCATTTACTCCCTTCACCTACCAGAGAGAGAAGAGAGAGGTCTAGGCAAGTGCAACTTGCTTCCACAAGAGAGCCTATTTTTATTGTTCTATTAGCTTCTCCACATGTTTCTAAGACACATTAGAACTTGTCATTTTCCATTTTGAGGCATTAATTTTTATAGATCTAGAAATTAGTTATTTTCGGATTTTGGTGGTTTTGATCTATCAAACTTCTTTGTTTTCCAGTTTTGATGGTTCCATGTTGTAGAGAATTTTATTCTACCCAATTTTGACCTTTGAAAAGTTGGATTTGGACATATTTTGACCAAGTTATAGACTTTTGAAGCTTTGGGTTCAAACCATGGAGTTCTTGCTGATTTGAAGAAGACAGTGAGCAGTGCGCGAGCTTTTTAGCTTGCGCCACTGAGCTGCGCGCGCTCTTTAGCGCAGCGCAGTCTGACTCATACGCTGCCTTTTGGAGGCGTATGTCTTGCATACGCTGCCTTGGCAAGGAGTCGTATGGACCTCATATGCTGCCTTGACAAGGAGTCGTATGGACCTCATACGCTGCCTTGATGAGGAGTCGTATGGAGTACATACGCTGCCTTTTGGAGACGTATGTCTTGCATACGCTGCCTTGAAGAGGAGTCGTATGGAGTACATACGCTGCCTTTTGGAAGCGTATGACTTGAGCGTAGCCTGACTTGAGCGTAGCCTGACTTGAGCGTAGCCTGACTTGAGCGCAGTCTGACTCAGGCGCAACCTGATGTTTAGGCGCAACTGGACCTGACCCTACTTATCCTGGATCTTCTATAGCCCTGTATATTGATATTTTATTAGATATTTAACGTCCATTTTATATCCTTACGCCTTTTGTCCGTATTTTCCATAAATAAATTCACTTTATTTATTGTGTATCTGGGAAAATTACAACTGTAGGAATCCGATCTAGAAGACGATCGCTTTATCCCTTGGACTATACGAAGAAGAAAAGCTCTCAAAAGTAAGTTAGATAACTATGTATCTGTACAATGAATGAGAAAAAGAACTCTATTTATAGAGTCAAAAATAACTGAAAGGATAACTGTCTTCACAACCTGTGCCTAGTTGAAAATCACGCAGAATTTAACATACGCAAGGTTGTGAGCAGTTACTGGACGTGGCCTATAACTGTTGGACACATGGCAATCATGCATGAGTCGTGTGCAAGTTACAGGACACGCAGGCGAGAGATCAGTGGCATGGCTGCCACGTACTCCAATTTGATGAAATCCATGCAGACTTGTTGAAGACGAAATCCACGCAGACTTGGGTCAGAAAGCTTCAAAATCCACGCAAACTTGGGGCAAGAAGCTTCAGAATCCACGCAGACTTGGGGCAAAAAGCTTCAGAATCTACGCAGACTTGGGATAGAAAGCTTCAAAATCTACGCAGATGTGGGGCAAGAAACTTCAGAATCCACGCAAACTTGAGACAGAAAGCTCAAAATACACGCAGACGTGAGGAAGGAACATATAAGTTCAAAATACACGCAGACTTGAGCCAGAAGGCTCAAAATATACGCAATATTGAGGCAGAACTGCCAGCTGTCTTGATTCGACGTGCCTCGACTGACACAAAATCTCTGACAGTGATTGCCTTTGTCAGTCGCATTAAATGACAAGAAGCTCTTTTGGTACGCCAACTTGGTGAAGGCTGAGTCTTGCTGAAGAAGATTTCAAAAGTCACGCAATAGTCGGCTGTAATCTCTCGAGTTCCGTGCATACGTGGCATACGAGAAGACATTCTTCGACTGTCGTGCTGTCAGTCATAATGACACTCTGACAAAATGATGAGCTGTCTCCCAGCGTGATTTTTTAAATATTGTCTTGATCAACTCAGCGTGACTTTTGGACTTTGTTCTGATCAACTCAGCGTGACTTTTATTTTTAAGGCCTACAAAACGCCCTTCAAAGTTTTCGAAAGTTGAAAAGACTTCAAAATTTCGAAATACTTTGAAAATATCCAAATAAATTTATTAAATGTCATGATGACTCTTCATTTTTTAAGACTGATTGAATCTAATTTATGGTGGAATATGAACCACCGACGAGCTCTTTTATATAAACGGGGAGAAGATTCAGCTTTGATATTCATCTTATGTCAACATGACTCCGAAGGAAGAAGCTGAAGAAGAAGCAAGAAAGTTGGGTTTCTGTGCACATGGCGACCCTACTCTCGGGGGTAAAGAACCGGAGCCTTTAGTTTTCGAGTTCAAAGATGACCCTACACAACTAGCTAAGAACTTCCTGAGCCACTTTGGTCTGGACGGCTCGTCTTCTTCCAATGGGCGCAGCCTCGCAGAGCAGCGTGAAACGCTCAATGTTCTGTTATATCGTATGGGAGTCACTAGTGTAGAGGAATTGGGTGTCAAGCTCAGTCGCTTTGAAAAATAGAGCGTGTCTTTTCATGCTTCTGTTTTCTATAAAAAAATGTTGCACTTCTTTTCCTATGTAAGGTCATCAGTGCCTCTTTATCTTTTGCTTTAAAAAATGTGGTACAACTTCATGCTGAGAACTAGTTTTACTCCGAACAGCATGCACTAATGAAGAGCAGCGGCACTCTTTGAATGTTTCAAATATTGTGTTATTTTCCAAAGTACACGTGACACTCATTCCGTAGTTATGAGCGCTTTTTACTCGGATCTTTCCAAAAATAGGCTTGTACTTCGACCCTATTTAAACAGATAGGTGAGTTTCACACATACTCATTCCTTTATTCTTCTTCTTCTGAGAATGACCTTTTTGCAAGATTCTATTCTCAACAGGAAAGCAATGCTTTTTGATGTTGCATTTTTGTGCACTATGTCATCAGACATTGGTTTGCCAATCTTTAGCGCCAAACTGTTTGATCTTGATGGTGAATCCAACATAGTATGCATACCACTTTTCACTGTTGAAAATAAGCTTTTGTTTCTGACTGAACAGGGTGCGCCTGTCTTTGTTTGGCCAGTGCACGCCTAATGATAATAGCATTTCTGTTGATTAATTTCTTTTTCTTTGCTGTTTTCTGTAGGAGTTCAACTGAAAATTTTCTTCAGAACTGGCATTGGTGATTTGGATACTGTGAAGAATATTCTTCTGACACCTACATCAGGAAGCTCATACGCTTTTGACGCGTAAATTAGACAACTCAGAACTCTTCGTGGGATAGAAGGATCTTCTTCCAATGGTAGGAAGAGCCTTTATACACGGAGAGTTGGACGGTGGAGTCAACTCTACCCCGAGAAATCGGGTAGTAGAGTTCCTTTCATGGCAGAACTAGGAATTGTATCCCAATGTTGGATACATTCCTATCTCCTTTGAGAGGTCGCTCCCAATCCACCAGTTGTATTGGCAGCAACACGCCTTCGTGCTGCCCTACTCTGTGGTTCTCCTCTCGTCTGAGAGATAAGACCAGAGTTTGATTCCTGCTGTTCCGGTTGCCTCTGGAGCTCAGACAGTCAGGAATTGCCACCAACAACGAACCCGTCAAAGAAGATCCAAAGAAGAAATAGATCTCCATTAGGTTTTTGTTGTGTGCATAGAATGAAAATCCAAAATTGTAATAGATTTCCATTATGATTTGTAAGAAAGTCTAAGAAAATATAATAGACTTTTTATGATGAAATGAGGGTGGAAATGATAATTCTTCTATGCTCAATGATTTGTATTTGAATGAATTGTGGACATGATAAACTTTTCTGTTTTAGAGTACATAATACTATCAGAGGTAATATGGACGTGATAATATGTAGGAACTCAAGAAGAAAAGATTGATTTCTATGCAGAGGTCAAGAATAGAAAATGACAAATGAGCAGGTAGATTCGGCATTTATCCAGAGGTTATGAAAACGTGATAAATAACAAATCCCCATAATAGAAGATTATGAACGGACGAATCGTCAGATGAATGTAACAAATGAACGAATGAACCGTCGGATGAATGTAATAAATGAACGGACGAACCGTCAAGCATTAATGAATGTGTGAACCGTCGGATGAATGTGACGCTTCATTATTTGAAGAACTTCTGCCTATAAATATAGCAGAATTCTGACAAGAACGAACACTTCCATTCTTCAACATAAAAATGTCATCTGAAGAAGCATCCAAGAAGGCTGGAATCGCCCTGAAGGTTCAAAAAGGCACTGAAGAACACCCTGCTGATCTAGTTCAGCCGAAGGAAGTAGAAGCAGGCAAAGGTTCGTCTGCACCCAAGCCACAAAGGGATATTCTGGACTTCCTGCTCGAACCAGGAAGGACTGAAGAAGAAGAAGCCATGAGGATGGCCGCTTGTAAGTTCCTCGTTGGTTCCAGCAAAGAGGTTCTCGGCTCTTTTGCTGATCGCATTTTTGAGAAGGACGGCAGTGCCCGCGTTTTTTGCGAGAATAAACCGATGACCTTTTGATGACGGCGGATTGATCGGGCCGATAACGTCCATGCCCCAAGCTTCGAAGGGCCATGATGCTGCCGTTGGATGTAGAAATTCTGAGGGTTGATGAATAAAATCTACATGAATTTGACAAGCTTTACACTTCTTTGCATATTCGATGGCATCTGATACCATAGTGGGCCAATAATAACCCATACGTCGAATACGGTCCTAAAGTTTTGGTCCAGACTGATGTGCTCCGTAAATTCTATCATGTGCTTCACGAATAATCTGCTGAACCTCATCACCGGCAACACATCGAAGAAGTAGACCGTCATAAGCTTGACGATATAAGGTTTTTGTAGTATAATTGTAATAGAATCTGAGTGATCGTCGTCTGATAGATGCTGCTTCACTCGGATTATCTGGAAGAATATCATACAATACGAAGTCTAAGAAAGGAAGTCTCCAATCTTTATCTGTATTCTGAGTCTCAGCTGAATTACTGAAGATGAATTCCATGCTAGAATCAGATGAAGATGATAAAGATTTACGACTAAATCCAAATCCTCTTGTTGCGTTGACATCATGTGATGTTGATTCTTCAATGTCAACTGGAAGTCCTAGAGTCAGGTTATTTTCGAGATGAAATAATTCTCGATTGCAGACAACAATCATCTGTTGTCGTCTAATCGGAATAGCTAACACCGCCGTAAGATTAGCAAGAGCATCAGCTTCTGTGTTACAAGCTCGCCTAACATGCTCAATGAAGAACTCTTCAAATGAAGAAGCCATAGATATAGCCGATCTATGATAGGGAACCAGATCTTGATGGCGAACTTCATAAGTGCCTCTTATCTGATTGACAATGAGTTTAGAGTCTCCGTACGCCTCTAAATGTTGAATATTTAGATGTTTAGCGAGTTGAAGACCAATGAGTAATGCATTGTACTCGGCTACATTGTTTGAACATGGCTGATCGAGAGAATAAGCCCTTTGGATAGCAAGACCTTCTGGTGATACAAGAACAATTCCAACTCCAGCGACAATATCACCATTAGGACCTATTCTTGATGCTCCATCAAAGAATAGACGCCAGGTAAGATCTTCTTCAGCAATTTGGTTGGAATCTAGGACTTCATCTGGGATTTCATCATAGAGTTTTGAATCTTCTGGAATTGAATGAGCAGCCAGAAAATCAGCTAAAGCTTGTCCTTTGACTGACTTTTGAGGAATATAGTGCATATCATACTGAGCAAGTAAGATTCCCCAGTTAGCCAATCGAGAATTCAAAACACTAGGTTTCTTCATCATAACCCGTATAGGATTGATCCTGGAAATGACATGAATAGTCTGGCCAATGATATAATATCGTGTCTTTTGAACAGCGAACATCAAGGCTAGACATTCTTTTTCGACCGGTGAATATCGAGGTTCAGCTCCGGTCATAGTGCGACTGAGATAGTAAATGGCTTGTTCATGACCATTTTTATTCTTTTGAGCAAGCAATGCACCCAATGAATGACTCATTGCTCGGGTATATAGAAGGAACGGTATTCCTGAGACGGGAGGTACTAATACTGGAGGGCTCATCAGATACTATTTTATATCATCGAATGCTTTCTGACATTCATCATTCCAGACGAAAGAAACACCTTTCTTCATGAGTTAATTGAATGGTCTGCAGCGTCCTGAAAGATTAGAGATGAATCTCCTGATATAAGCGATCCTTCCTTGAAATCCTCATAGCTCTTTTAAGGTACGTGGAGGACGCATCTCTTGGATGGCTTTGATCTTCTCGGGATCCACGTGTATACCTTTAGAGGTAATGACGAAGCCGAGAAATTTACCACTAGAGACGCCCAAGAAGGACTTAGTAGGGTTCATCTTTAATTGATGCTTACGCATTAGATCAAATATAGTCTTCAAATCTTGGATGTGATCCTCCTTTTGTGGACTTTTGACTACAATATCATCAACGTAGCATTCGACTGTTTTCCGTAAATGTTCACGGAATATAGTGCTCATAGCTCGTTGATAAGTTGCTCCTGCATTCTTGAGACCGAATGGCATCACTGTATAATAGTATGTACCAATCGGCGTTCTGAAAGAAGTGTGCTTTTCATCATCTGGAAACATTTTAACCTGATTGTACCCAGAATATCCGTCCATGAATGACATCCGTTCAAACCCACAGGTATTATCGATCATGACATCAGTGATTGGTAGAGGGAATTCGTCTTTAGGACATGCCGCATTGAGATCGCGAAAGTCTATACAAACTCTGATCTTGCCAGTCTTTTTAAGAATAGGAACTATGTTAGCCACTCAATCAGGATGTTGTTCCTCTCGAATAAACCCAGAGGCCATGAGTTTATTGACTTCAGCTTCAATTGCATCCATAATATCTGGACGAAATCGTCGCTGTTGTTGTTTGACCGGTTTAGCATTCGGCAAGATATTGAGCTTGTGAGTTGCGATTTGTGGATCAAGTCCTGGCATATCTTCATAACTCCAAGCGAAGACATCGATGTAGTCGCGAATAAGTTTGATCATGTCTTGCTTATCAGTTTCTGAAAGACTTTCACTGATGAATATTGGTTTGGGAGATTCCTCTTCACCAACATCTATTTGAACAAGTTTGTCTTCAGTCGGAGGTTCTTTTTGCTCAAATCGGAACTCCCATTGATTATCTAACCTTTGGGCCCATTGTTCTGATTCAGGTGAGATTTCAAACTCATCTTCGTCCTCCTCACTTTCTTCAGAACGGTCAATGGAGACCATGTTGGAAGACAGAATGTTGCAGTAGAAATTACCGATACTCGTATCGGAATCCCAAGAGGTGGTACTAGAAGAATCAGATCTCTTATCTTCGTCAGATTCGGGATCTTCATGAACAATATTGATAAAAGGAGTAGGAGCAGTATAGCCCAATCCGCATTTTGTCCTCCCATATTTCAAAGGAGGAATCCGAACAGGCATTTTTCTTCCTTTTCCACTATTGAGGCCAGTTCTGAAGTCATAGCCCATATTTTTAATAATGTCTTTAGATTGCTGACTATAACGACGCAGTTGTAGTCTTCCAGTATCATCATTTTTGTCCTCATCTTCTAAATCAGAAGGATTTTGGGGCCCTTTGTAGAAGAATATTGGAATGTCTCCTGGCTTTCTGCTGGGAACTAGAAAGTATGAAGATTGTAATGATTCTAAGGATACATCTGTATGAACAGTCTGTACAACTCCTATGGTTATTGTGCTCAAGTCATCTAACAAATGTAAATAACTATGAACATAATTACACACATCAATATACTGCAAAGATGGAGACTTTTCATTAAATTTAAAAGCAGCAGTATTTACATTGGGAGAAGGCTGAGCCTTAGAGATCTTAGCCAAATCAATGACTAAAGGGGGAGAAGAAGAACGAGAAGAAGCTTTGTTTCGATTAAGATCGATAACAAACGGCTCAGAAGAGGTGAGCTCCTTTGAAGTCTGAGATGGAAGAGTAGTCTGCCCTCCAACTGGGATTAGCAGAGTATCCTATTTTATATGTGAAGATACAGGAACTGTAGTACGCCCACTGACAGGAATGATCAGTGTATCTTGAGTAGACGACTGAGGTAATAGAGAAATCCGTCCACTCACTGGAATGATGAAAGAACCTTCTCCGGAGGGGTTGGGAGATTGTTACTGAGTAGTTCGACCTTTAACAGGGATTATTAAAGTCTCACTTTGTGAATCCTCTTTCTCCATGGCTTGTATCACCCTTGTATACTCTTCTTTGTACATTCGAAAATCATTGAAATAGGCTTCAACCCCATGGAAGGGATTTATATCAGCGACTTTCTTTTGTACTCTTCCATTGCTGTCAATGTATTTAAAACACTGATGAAGAGTAGAAGGCACCACATTATTTTCATGAAGAAATGGTCTCCCCAAAAGAAGATTGTAAGATCCCACGATCTCGATCACATAGAAAGTGACTTTGGATCCGAAATCGCCTATCTGAAGTTTCAGATGAATCTTCCCCAAAGGCTCACTTCGGCTTTGATTGAATTCCAGGATAGTGGTAACCATCTTAGAAAGCTTGTGAAGTAGGATTTTTAGTTCATCCAACAGACTTTTTGGCATTATGCTTATAGCAGACCCTGGATCAATGAGGATACGATCTATCTTCATTGTATCGATATAACCGGTGTAGTAGAGAGGCCGATCATGTCGATTATCTTCCAATAGCATGTCGTCTTGTGTAAAGGTGATATTTGGGATAATCTCCAACACACTGTTGCAATGTAAGCAAGTGGCAGGTTCTGCATCTGGCTTCTTTAACTGTGCAAGACAAGAGTCAGCTTGAAGAAGTGCTTCACTTAACGTCTCCCGAGTCTCTTTGGAGAGACGTAGAAGTTCAAAGAGGGACATTCTAGCTGGAGTATTAGCAAGTTGAGCTAAAATGTCGAAGTTATAAGGCTTCTGAAGCCCAAGAGGAGAAGACTTCTTGATTGGCTTATCAAATCGAGCCTGTTGTTTGCCTTTCTCAAGAGCTGTAGGCTTGGAAGGAGCAGGTTCAACTGGTGTAGTGGAAGGAATAGGTGCAGTGGATGATTCTTCTTCAAGAGGGAGCATCTTTATCAGTAGGAGGGATATCAGGAGTATCCTCAGGATTCTTGGAATAATCCTTTAGATAAGGTTTTCCTGTTCGAGTAGCAAGTGCTTCTTCTTTGTCTTTTGGCTCTGTGTCAGAAGTAGACCCAAAAGAAGTCATATGACATGACCTAATCTTTCCAGTCTTCTTGGACTTTCGAGAAGTAGTCTTTTGAAGAGAAGGAGATTCAAAATCTGCCACTAGATCAGAATGAATCCACATGATTTCTCCTGTTTCCATAGTAATTGGCACCAAACCTTCAGCCTGTGGAGGAGGAAGATTCACTATGTCAAGAGTTGCCTTGGAAATAGGAATGATCCCACTTTCAAGGAGTTGAGGAGGAAAATCTCTAAATTGCATAGAGACGACATTGGAGGTGACGGTTTTTTCTTTTGGAGTAAGGGAGATAGCTCCAGATTTAATCATTTCTTGGATCTTTCCTTTCAGTACATAACATGTACGAATTGTATGACCCAGCATTCTGTGGTATGGACAGTATTTAGGATGATCCGTCTTCCCAGCTTCATCAGGTTTCTTGATTTCAGGTAATTGTATTTTATTACCTTTCAGCAGACATTCAAAGATACCAAGGACATCGTCGTCATCAAAAGAGTATTCTTCTTTAGGGCGAGGTGCTCTTGGTTGTTGAGTTGTAGAGGTAGGAGAAGTTTGAACATTTGATGCATCTTTGCTCTGAAGATTAACTTCAAGGGTTTCTTTTCCCTTGCGAGCATTGTTTTTAGCATTATTGTTAGTACCTTGACCTGTTTCTTTGGGAGTCATCTGCACTCCTAAACCTTTGAAGGTTTCAGCACTAATTTTTGTGGCCTTGGCACTAACTATGAAGGAAGGCCAGTCTTGAAATTGAGTAGATCCTGTCCACATGCTGATGATTGGCAACAAATTTGATTTACATGTATCGATGGTGATAGCATCAGGAGTTCCAAGAGGCATCTTCAGAGCTTCTCTTCGAAACCGTTCAATGAAATCCTCTGTAGTTTCATTATTTTTCTGCTTGATTCTAATAAGAGCAGACATAGTCATGTCATTGAGCCCTTCATGGAATCGTTCAAGAAACATTTGTTTGAAACCGGCAAATAAGGTAATACACCCATCTGGGAGACTTCTATACCATTCATAAGTCGTTCCCTTGAGACATCCAACAAACACCCGAGTAAGGAGGGCGTCGCTTGGTTGCAATTGATCAGTCATCACTTCAAAGTGATTAATAAACTGACTCGGAGAGGTGGTTCCATCATAGAATGAGATAGTAGGAGGCTTGTATTTAGGAGGATACGATACTTGCTTCCATTCTATCGGATAAGGTTGTTTGATGCCTAACCTTTGTAAACCGTCTTTTTGTTTGAATGCCTCAAATTGAGTTTTGAGATTCTTCAATTCTTCAGAGACAACTCCGGAAGATTGTGGAGTTGTAGCTTGTAGAGTATAGTTGGGAGGAGGAACAGCATTATAAGCACTATCCCCAGCTCCAGAGAGACTAGGATTTGGTTGAGCTGGTCCAGGAGTATTGGATTGTACTGCTGGAGGAACTTGTACTGGACTTACAACAGTGTCAATTGGTATAACATCTGGTACAATCTGTCGATTTTGTATCTGAGTTGCCATGAGTTCATACATCGACTTCATAGTATCAGCCATGGATTTCATTTGCTGTTCCAAGGAAGCAATTCTTTGTTCTTGAGGAGTCAAGGAAGAAGAAGGTTCATCATTATTTCCATCAACCATATAAGTCGTGACTGTACGAGGGATTATTGATGAGCTGGTGGATGTCGTTTGTTCTGAATCATTGCTTTGTGCATCAAAGTCAATTATAGGAGAACTACCCCCAGTAGGAAGAGGTGGGAAGTTAGATTCTCCGAGAAATTCAGAATCATCTTCAGAAATCAAAGTCCTTTGACTAGAAGCCAGGACTCTTGCTCTTGTGCCTCTATATACTCCATCTGGACTATCATCTCTACCCCCAGTATTCCGAGAGGTCATGTTGACAGAAGCAAACAAAGGCTCATCTTCATCAGGCATAGGTTCACACTGAATCCGATTGAAGACAGATTGTCGTTTTGTTTGACATCTGCATTGCATTGTGATTCTCGGCTGGAAATCACATTCATGATCAACATAGTCCTGAACCATTGATTGACATCTGCATTGAATTATGACTCTTGGCTGGAAGTCACATTCAGCATGATCCATTGTCATAGAATTATTCCTTCTCTTCTGTTGAAGGTGTTCTCGTAAATATGTCTGTGATGACTGAGGTACATCAGAGAACAATCTTTGTGTATTTTTAGGAATATATTTCTGGTTCTTGGGTTTTGATGGCTCTTGATTATATAGGGAGTGATTAATATGAGCCACATAATTTCTAGCATACTCTGCATCCGGATCTTTTATCTTCATTTCCGATTGGTGTAGTTTCTTAACACCAGAAGTGCTTCCCAAACGGGTTTGATTAAGTTTTGTTCTTAGATCAGTTGAAAGTAATACATTGGTTTTTGAAACTTGGAGTTTTTCTTCCACTGATCTGGATATTTGCAGAGAAGGAAGAGTTGAAGCACCCCCTTGATTAGGAGTTGGTAACAGACCCTCTTTCATAGACAAATTTTGTGCCCAAATCGAAGAAGTCGTAGAAGAAGACATTAAGGAATGTTTCTTCTTAGACTTATTCAAGTTTGGAGACATAGAATGTCCAGAAGGAAGAGTAGTCAAAAGACCATCTCCTTTTCTTTGACTAACAAAATTGTCAGTCAAAGCTGTTCCTGAAGTAAAGACTACAGGAGCAGAAGAAACAACTAAAGAGTTATTTCTTTTTGAAGGGACTTTGTGTGGAAGACCACCCCCAGTTCTAGTAGAACTTGGCAAAGAAGAAGAGATAGCTAAAGAGTTATTCTTCTTAGATGAAATACACGCTGAAACAGGCTTGGTTAAAGAACCAGTGCTGTTAGCGTGACTTTTGATTTTAGAAATACACGCTGGAACAGATTTGGCTAAGGAGCCAGTACTGTCAGCATGATTTTTGACTTTGGAAATACACGCTGGAACAGATTTGGCTAAGGATCCAGTACTGTCAGCGTGACTTTTGAATGTGAGACTGCACGCTGGAACAGGTTTGGCTAAAGAGCCAGTACTGTCAGCGTGACTTTTGACTGTGAGATTGTACGCTGGAACAGACTTGGCTAAGGAGCCAGTACTGTCAGCATGACTTTTGAGTGCTGTCGTCTTTGAGCGCACAAGAGTGTGCGTGCTTGCAGTAGAGTCTTTGCCAGTGTTAGGAGTAGACACTGTGGCAGAGACTTCACCATTGGCTACCAACTGATTCTTAGGGACATAGACAGAGCGTTCCTTCGACTTGACAGTGGTGATGGAGGCTGAAGTGGGCTTGCCACCCTTAGCCCGCTGTATTTCTTCGTAGGCGAGTTGATCGAATTGGATCGATATCACCTTCTTCGTCGAGCCGACTGACGAAGTGTCGCATTGAGTTATTGCCATCTCAGAAGAGGAGATGGTTTTCCCCAGCAGAGTCGCCAATTTGTTTTCCATAAATAAATTCACTTTATTTATTGTGTATCTGGAAAAATTACAACTGTAGGAATCCGATCTAGAAGACGATCGCTTTATCCCTTGGACTATGCGAAGAAGAAAAGCTCTCAAAAGTAAGTTAGATAACTATGTATCTGTACAATGAATGAGAAAAAGAACTCTATTTATAGAGTCAAAAATAACTGAAAGGATAACTGTCTTCACAACCTGTGCCTAGTTGAAAATCATGCAGGATTTAACATACGCAAGGTTGTGAGCAGTTACTGGACGTGGCCTGTAACTGTTGGACACATGGCAATCATGCATGAGTCGTGTGCAAGTTACAGGACACGCAGGCGAGAGATCAGTGGCATGGCTGCCACGTACTCCAATTTGATGAAATCCATGCAGACTTGTTGAAGACGAAATCCACGCAGACTTGGGTCAGAAAGCTTCAAAATCCACGCAAACTTGGGGCAAGAAGCTTCAGAATCCACGCAGACTTGGGGCAAAAAGCTTCAGAATCCACGCAGACTTGGGGTAGAAAGCTTCAAAATCCACGCAGATGTGGGGCAAGAAACTTTAGAATCCACGCAAACTTGAGACGGAAAGCTCAAAATACACGCAGACGTGAGGAAGGAACATATAAGTTCAAAATACACGCAGACTTGAGCCAGAAGGCTCAAAATATATGCAATATTGAGGCAGAACTGCCAGCTGTCTTGATTCGACGTGCCTCGACTGACACAAAATCTCTGACAGTGATTGCCTTTGTCAGTCGCATTAAATGACAAGAAGCTCTTTTGGTACGTCAACTTGGTGAAGGCTGAGTCTTGCTGAAGAAGATTTCAAAAGTCACGCAATAGTCGGCTGTAATCTCTCGAGTTCCGTACATACGTGGCATACGAGAAGACATTCTTCGACTGTCGTGCTGTCAGTCATAATGACACTCTGACAAAATGATGAGCTGTCTTCCAGCGTGATTTTTTAAATATTGTCTTGATCAACTCAGCGTGACTTTTGGACTTTGTTCTGATCAACTCAGCGTGACTTTTATTTTTAAGGCCTACAGTCCGGAACTTGATAATCACGAATTTACTTGATATGTTTGGAATTGATAATTGAGCATGACGTGATAGTGACCCGTAGTGGTGCACTCCTGACATAATAACCTGACATGACCTGATAGTGGTCCGTCGTGGCGCACTCTTGACTAGTATACTTGATATGATAAACCTGACATGATTATCTCGAATAGCTGTTGCGACGGCTACCTGACATGACATGACCTGTATAATTAATCTGGACACCGTGGGCGATTGTGCTTTACAAATAATCCAGTCCTGTCTTGCATCATGTCTAGGAGGGGACTCCTGAGTACCACGGTCAGGAGTACCTACTGAAATGGACTAAGGTTAATGACTAGATTAATTCACTAGATATGAATAGATGTTCCCCAGTTACAGGCGATCCCGATATCCCGGCCGCAAATGTTTGGATTTGTAGCCTGCCGACGAGTAGGGCACATTTTCAGCCCACTGTTATGTGGGGCACCCACCATTGTCACTTTAATGATTGAACTCTATTGTCACTCTAATGTATTGTACTCTCTAGATTGTCACTATAATGATTGCCTGGATAACCTGGATAGCTGTAGGGCCTGTGACTACTTGGAGCATCTCATTACATCTTGCTAGTAACTAGGATTGTGATAACCCTAGTTAGTTAATGTAGAAAGCCGTAGGCAATGATTGGCCGTGATTGATTGGATGGAGTCTAGTCCAGTATAGTATTGTCTAGAAGTGATTGATTGCAAGATTGTACCAGAATGATTGAATTATTGTCACTCCAGATTGTTACTATAATGATTGTACTCTTTATTGTCGCTTTTATCATTGTACTCCCTCCTTTTCACCTTAATGATTGTCACCTTTAGCAATAAATGATCAGAGACTAAGTTCTGTTCAGGCGAAGGGTTACAATCTCGGTCCTTATTTGGTTTAAGGATCGTAACCTGGCTTCCGGAATAGTATCTTCGTCTTCTCTTCATATATTGTCCAGCTATATTTTATTTAGCATGATTCTCCAGTTATCTTATGTCATGATGCTTTACTTAATCATTTCCTCTGATTGGGATAAGTGCATTGGTAGTGCACAAACCTCAATCTGCGTTATTTATTGTTGTTTTCTTACATGTTGAATGCTAATGATTTGTTGGTTTTAGTTCTTAAGTGAAGCCTCCTTTGTGGCACTTGCTCTTTCTGGGGTCTGACCCAGCTGGTTTTGTATGGCCAGATACCGGAGCAGCACCAAAGGATCTCCCTGCTTTCCAGCCCGATGGTGGTCACCAGGCGTAACCAGGGCATCGAGTGGGTTTCTTTTGTTCTCCCACTGTAATATTGTAAATTATTCTTTTGAGGCGTTTAGCCGACGAGCAAGTGTTAGCTCGATCGTACTTACTTACTGTCTGTCTACGGGCTGTAACATGATTGACAAGCCCCGGGGGTTGATCATGTATGACTGAACTCTTGCTAGTCCTCACATTTTGTAACGACTAGCTTCATGATCATTCTGAATATGTAATGTATGGGACGCCTTACTATTGTGTATTTGGTGGTCTGACATCTTGTAACTATTATTAGTTGGTTGAGATTGAGACAATAGGCTATCTATGACCTTAAGAGACTGATGGATTGTAGTGAAACCCTCACATACCTAGACAGCCGTGACCGTATAGCGGTGTGGATTCCATTCCGTTATACGTAGCTGGCTATGTCTGTCCCCGCTCTCCAGTATTCTGGTTCTGGGACGTGACATTTTATATTTTTAAAGTTATTTTTATGGTGATTAAATATACATATTCATTACTATTAGATATCATTGTTATTGGTTGTCCTATTTATGGTCAATTGAATTTGTACATATATATAAATATCTTTAAATACATTATATATATGGATGGATAATATTACTTTTAAATTTAAAAATTTTTTGAAGATTTTATGGTGAATATATGGATATATATTTGTATAGATATATACATATAATTTAAACTTTTGATTTAAAAAGATTTGAAAAAAAAAGGAAATAAAGCCATGGTGGTCGGCCCCACCCGACCACCCATACACAAAACGAAGCAAGTAGCAGCCAGCTACGTGAACCCCCCTCCCCTTTTTTTTACAAAGCACATTGGAGCACCAGCCAACCCTTTGTGGCCGACCCCCTTAGTATATATACCCTTTTGTTTATTTTTTTTTACCTAAAATCCAAACCCAATTCCTCCACCTTCCTCCACCTCTCTCCTCCACCCTCGGCCAACCTCTCCCCCGCGAGCACAGCAACACCCGCGACAGCGGCGACGGAAACGACGACGACGACAACAACAAACACCACAACAGATTCCCACTTTAAGGTATCCCACTTCCCCGATCAATTTCTCTGTCAATTCTACTCCGATTTTCGATCCGTAAATTCGTATAGAAAGCCCACATGACCCTCTTCGAGATCCCCTAGGTGGATTTCGACATGGCCATCCAACTTGCTCGAAAAATCGAGACGAAGTTGGAGAAAAACTACTTTTCTGAAATATTAAAAACGGTTTCAAAACACCAACTTGTCGGCCACTTTTCTCGCTGTCCATTAAACTTTCTTAGAAACTAATTGAAGGCAGAGAATAACAACATAACCGAGATTGTAACGCACCTTCTGGATTCGCTTTTCATCTAGTGTGTAAAAAGTTACACGTAGTTAAAGTTTCCCGAAAAATTATAAAATTTTGTTTTCAAAAAGTGGAAAAACACCCGATACGGCGTGCGTCCCGACAAACCAGGTGACGTGGTCGCGCACTATACACATCGAAAGGTGCGTATGGATGTTGTCGACGTGTGGGAACTGACGGAACCCGATTTCGTTGCATGTGTGCGACGAAATCAGTGCGTATCCGTCGAGATACCCCGTATCGACCCTTTGCAAATTAAGTCACAACTTTGTGCACACTCATCATATCGCGATAAAACTTGTGCCATTGGACTCAAAATATTTTTCTGGTCCTGTGAGCCAAGTTTGGTCCGATTCTGAGACCGTTGATCGGGACGCTATTTTGGCGGGCCCACAATCCCACTCAACGGGCGATTTTGTGCACAGCCACCGGAATCCAAAATGGGACATACTGTTGGGTTCGTCTCATCAAAACAAATCTGTAGACATGTAGTTTGATGACTTTAGAGACCGTAAATTTTGGCACGCATTTCGGTACAAAGCGGGTCCAACGGCGGACATTGTTTTGACCCAAAATTATGATTTTGTCCCTGTTCCAGAATTTAACTTTTGGACAGGCGTTTCCTAGGCGTATCTTTTATTCCAAACTCGTTCGTGATATTTGTTTCAGCATCCGGAGCTTCTTGTGGATTTTGACTTTCGTGTTGACGATTCTGATTGTTGGATTTTGCTGCTCCTCGCACCACCCTCAGGCAAGATACCTTGCCTTATTTACTGTTATAATTATATGCACCTTTATTTATTTATTTACTGTATATTTATTATTTGTTCTTAGTTGGATCCATTACTTGCTATTTTTAGTTCACTTTATTTTGCTTTCAGTTATTTTTTCTTCTTGTTTTTTTTTTTGCATATGGACCTAGTCTTAGCGAACTACCTTCTGTTAGTGACCTTGGGAGGGAGAAGACAGTTAAATGTATGGGCTATCCCAAATCCAATAACTGTAGTAACTGCGTACTACGGTAGTCGAGTCGCGAGGGTCACTAGCCTCGAGCTATGTGGACTGATGGATTACATGGGCCGCTAGCCTCGAGTTATGCCGGCTGATAGTATTGGTACTTGACGTGTGCGTGTTGTGAGTTGTTACCTTGTCCTGGGGGAGTCAGCCTTCACCTGCCCATACATCGATATGTCTTCTAATTGCCTACTAGAAAGGTTAGGAGACCTTAGCAAATTTTATGTTCCAATCATGGCATGAAAAAATGTCACATCGCGGAATAGTAAGTTACCCCTTGTCCTTGTTTGGTTGTAGGGGTAGCCTACTATTTCGATGATGGGGTATTGAGTCGTGTTATGGTTTGGACACCTTTACTTTATTTTTATTTTTATGGTGCATTTATATTCAATTCATATGGCATGTTCTTCATGTATCTTGTTACGTCCCTCTGAGGACCTGGATATCTCTCCAGGTGTGTGTGCTTCTGTGATGTTGCAGGTGTTCTAGTCGAGGCCGTGATCTTCTCCATCCTTTCGAAGATGATTGCACTTGGCTTTCTTGTTATTTCTTCTATTCCTTCTTGTACCTTTTATTTGAGATAGTTGGTAATGGACTTTGTCTCCGCCCAACGTATTGTTCAAAGACTTATTACAGTTGATTATATGATATCTTTTATTCTTCATTTGTGGGTGAGATTAGATTATTCTTGGTTTACTGCATTTTACAGCTTATGTATTCATACGAGGTTTTCATACGTTGGAGTATACTTCGTATGTATGCAGCTGGCATGGATACGTACCTAGTCCTAAGTATTTTGGGACTGGGGCGTTACACAAGACATCAAATATTATGTTTTTAGGACGTAGTCTCAGCAATATCTAAAACCCTATGAATAACTGAAATCACTTCAACTTTGGGTCCATGCCTTGCCAGTGTGCAGCTGGCTGCAATGAATTCGTAGTCTCCATAATCCAGATTAATGACTGCATTGCGCATCTGCCACGTCATAGTAGGTCGTCGAATATTTTCTCAACTTTATCCATAGGAATTTCAAAGGAGTTTATGAAAATTCAAATGAGTTCTAAAAGTCCTAATCATGATAGAAAGTGACATAAGTACATGTTCTTTAGATATTAGATCTTTGAGAATTAAGGGATCACTTATTAGTAAAAAGAAGGAAATGACCGAAGTTAAAAGGAGTATCTGTTCTCCAACCTTTCACTATTCAATAGATTGAGGACATAAACTTATGGAATTGATCAAACCAGACTCTAAATAATAGGAATAGTACGATTTCAAATTGAATGGAAGAATTAATGAAAATACTTCCGTCTCTAGAGAATTTCTTAAAGTATGTGGACCAGTTGCTGTCTCTACGGGCCGGTGCTCTGAGGATTCGGCCTCCTCAGAAACATGGCCAGAACGGTTGGTTCTTCCCTTTGTCATTCTCTGGAATGATTAGGAAGCAACATAAGCAACACAATCCAACTAAGTTACACATAGAAAAATATTTTGAATAAAATCGGTCTTGTGTTGTGTTGAGTCATAGTGTTTCAATGTTCTAAGTGTTCTAATTGTTTCTAGAGTCTATTTTTCTAAAGTCATACTTAGACCTAAGTCAAGGTGCAAGACTGCATGTTTGTCTAGACTAAGTTGACTATGCCAAATTTGTAGAACAGGACCTGCATGGGCCACCACTGAAAATATGTCACGACCCGATCCCAAGATACTGGGTCCAGTCGGATCATGCTCAACCTATACCGTTGTGAGACGGCGACAGTAAGTTGTATCAAGCAGTAGTAACTCAAGCACAACAATCTAAGCTGCAAAAAATAAAACTTTTATTGAAAATATTTAATTAAAAACTAGATGTCTATCTGGAACAACACACAAGCAGAGAAAAGTGTTAAGTTATTACAACTTGTTCTTTTATTACAACATTAAAATAAACTAAAACAGTAAGGTGCGGCTAGAACTCCTGGGCTCCCTGTCCGGGTTCAACTATCTCCTCGGAACCCAAGTCGGGTCCATAGTAAGAACTAAAAGCAAACTCCTCGGCATCGCAGTCACCTAAAAATGTTGGTCTCCAGTCAGGAAGGGAGCAAGAACATATATATCCATTCTAGCATTTTAATAAAATAACAAAAGATGCAAGAAACAGTTTTTAGAACATAATTTATCTTTCTAAATAATAATAAAGAATCAGTGAAGCAGTAAATCTCTTGAAATAATAATGATGCAATATACAACTAGCAATAGTGTTTTGAGTGTGTAGCATCCCATGGCCGACTGGGTATGGAGGCAAAATGTGTTCTAGTGAACACGGTTCGACTTCAACCCAAATAAGGTTGGGCTTCAGCTATCCACAATGAGACAATAAGGGAGCTTTGACCACAGGTGCTAACACTACTCCCCAATCCTAAGTTAATGAGTCAATGATTCAATCAAGCAATCAATTGGATCGAACGGGATCTCGTGAGTCAAGTGTCGATACAATATTTCTAATGATGCAATGTATTTAATTATCAACTAAAAGTACAAGTTTGGAATAATATGAAACTTGCCTTGGTTCCTGGTGCTGTAGGTGACGACAGAAAAATATTCAAGCTAAAGCCCGAAACTGAACCCTACATTTAGTGAAACATGACTTAGTTGCCAGTCTAAGGTTTTGCTATAATTCTAATTAATCAACTTATTAATAATATAATAATAGTCTAGACTCTAAAATCACTAATAATTATACTAAAACCTTTACTTAATTATAAAATATTTTTAGAGAACCTCTAAATGAGAATATAGGAAAAATACATTTTTAGTGAATAAATAAAACTTGCCATTTCTGAAATAAAAATATTCATTAATTTAATTAATAAGAAGTTCGTGCAAAAATTAGTAGTTATTTGTGAATATGAAAATAATTGATGCAGAATACTATTTTTAAGATTTTTACGTAATATTCGTAATTAGCAACTACTAAATAAAACAATCTTTTTAAATAAAATTATTTATTATAATAACGTGAGAATTACTATTGCTATTTAAAAATAATTATTAAATAAGTTTTTATTTTAATAAATAGAACTAATACTTTAGTTAGGTTACTTATACACAAAAATGTCCTTTTTTGGTAATGTAACTCCCTAAACCAACTTTGGTGAATTTTAAATAATTTTCTAAAACTTTATTTGAAAGTATGGTTTTCTTAATATAAAATGTAGTTTATTTAAATTAACTGTTTTGACTAATTAATTTTGTTTAATTAGATATTTGATTCTGTTTTAAATGGTATGCACTAGAGCTGACTGAAAGTAATATATAATCCTGATTATTATTTTAATTAATGTTGTTACTTGATATTAGTTAATTAGTTAGTAATTATTTTCTAGTATTGTTACTTACAAATTTTGCTCACTAAATATACTTGGACTGAGCCAATTCAGCAAACTTGGGGGAGAATGGGTGCATAGTCTGAGAATTGAGTCGAATGCATAGCTGAGATATTTGTAGTTGCTAAATACTCATGGGTTTAGTTAGCAAGATTAGTTAGTTGTTAGTTGTTTAACTGGTAGCTAATTGGTTTTCTAATTAACTGCTAGTTAACTAATCCTGTAATTAGCTAGAGGGTTAGTTTGTCAGTTAGCAGTTATTTGGTTTCACTAAACACCCCTAGATCTGCTACATTTTACAGACACTGCCACTAGGCTTACTTGGAGCACACACAAAAATTTTAATATATATATTGGGGATGTTCTCCAGTTATTTTATTGCAGTTTATTCAGCACAGTTTCCAACATCACTGACACACTGTCACATCACCATCATTTCTAATCAACCACACTTCACCGTCACTGCCATGGCCGATCACCAGCCATCCACCGCGTGCCACCGCCTCCGACCACCGTGACCATGCCGGAGTTCGTCGTCACCAAGTCTGGACTGCTGAGTCCAGATCCGTACACCTCGTTGCCACGTCGGAGGAGCTCTCATCGTCGACACATCCCGTGACCAGATCTGCCTCGCTATGGCTGGATCTGCGTCTCTTCGACACTGCATCTCGTCGTCGATCGTCGTTGGATCATCGTGTCACTTGAAGACCGCGCCTCCTCGACTACTGTGCACCTCCTCGATTCTCGTGTACCTTTTCGATCTCTGCACTGACCTTTCGAGAATCGAGCGGCCATCTCGTGGATTACGCCGCTTCTTGAAGATCGAGCCGTCGGAGCTCTCCCCGACCGTTGACGACAGCACCTCCGCCTAGCCGAGTCGAGCCCTCCGGTGCAGTGCCAACCGGATCGAGCCGAGCGCCACTTTAAGACGCTTTGTACTGCCGGAGTCACCATCCTCTTCACCGTGAACTCGAAGACCGCCGCATCGGTAAGTCCCTCATCGATATGCTCCATCCCCCTTCTTCTTTGTTTCTAGGGTTTCAATTTGAACTTAGGGTTTGGGGATGAGCATTGAAGAGAGATGAACTAGGGTTAGGGTTTCTTAAGTTGTGGTTGGGGAAAAATGGTTTGGTGTTCGGCTGATGCTGAGTGAATGTGGCTGTGCGGCGGAGTGAAGAGAATGGAGGAGAGAGGGATAAGGGTGTTAGGGTTTTGAAGAGGAGTGGCTAGACAGGGAAGAAGAGGAAAGAAACATCAGGGATAGGGTTTGAAATGAAGATGTGAGATAAAGAGTTTAGGTTTTTTGTATAAGATTGTGGGCCGGGTTAGTGTGTACGGGTTGGGCTTGTTGGATCTGGTGTGGGATTAGAAAAAAAAAGAAAAGAATAACAGCAGTGTGGGCTGGGAGGTTGGCCTGAACTTTGGGCCAGACTGTCGGGTTGCACAGGAGAATATGGAAAAAATCAGAAAATAGAATATAAGATTTTGGGCTGGGTCAGTGTGCATAAATGGGGTTCGGACCTAGGCTCATTTGGGTTATTTAGCCTGCTATTACTCATCTTATTAGTGATATTATTGTTACTATTATGAGCCAATTATTATTGTTGATTACTCCTTATTTTGATTTTATTAAATGTTTATAATTATAAGTAAAGCCTATTCTACTAACTATTATCTTGCTAGTAATAAATATTTCTAAAATAATTCCTTATCTAACCTAATGTTAATTTGTTAAGTATTTTGGTTCTAATTACTAAACTAGATAATATTATGTTATTTTGCTAATTACTATAGAATAATGTAGTTAACTAGAATATATTGTTAATAGTTCATTTTGGTTAACAAATATTGCTAGCTAGGATAAATAGTTAGCTAGTAAATTATAACTAGTTTAATAGTTAGCATTTTAGCTAGTGAAATGTCATTGTTAGAATCTAATCTATTGTCCTATTCTAGGTGGACTTTGAGACTTATTGATTCGAAAGACAAGGCAAGTACACCGACTTGAACTTTTACTTTGTAATGATGTCATACTTCATGTTCTCATATAGGACACGAGATAACACGATTGTATTGTGTCTTGTTCATCATATTGTGTCTTATTGTTTTCTTGCGGGGATTTGGGAAAATATTGTCAAGTGCGTGACCACACCCTTAGCTAGGTTATTGTGAATTATGAATAGCCTAATTGTACATCTAATGTATGATTAAACCGTACCTTATTGTGATATTGTGGTCCCCACCCGGTCACACATTAGTTTAATATTTCAAATTCACGTGTTTACATTAATTGTTTTGTTCATTTTTCCAGTTCTTGTACCATTGTTTCATATTATAGTTTAGTTCATATTATCACTTGCGTATTTCATATTACTTTGTAGATTGTTTCTTGTCGGAGCTATACTTTGCTCATTTCTTGACTGGATATGTTGTAGGTATACTTGAGGACATCGTACCACTTTTATGGACTAGAGCTTGAGGCCATGGTGAACAGGATGGCATGATTCAGTACTTAGGATTTGCAGAGATCTACTTAGTTCATTTCCTATATTTGTTTTAAAGATTTATCTTGTATGTTTGTATTGAGATTCCAGAGTTGTACATTTTATTCTTATAACCGGATTTGTTTCCGGATGATCTTGTTTAGTTCTTGTCACTCCCATTTTTTGTTGTACGTATTTTCAGTATACGTATATGGATTTCTGATATTTGTCAGGTGGAACGTAATTAGACTTATCTTGCTTAGCTTACCCTTGGTTTAATCTTGACTTGATTTGGTTCAACATGCTTCAACATGACTTGGCTTGGCTTGGCTTGGTTTGGTTTGGTTTATTTTGGGTTGAGATGAGAGGGGTTGCTATATAAGTCAACTCATTTCTCTCTACTTTTCTTCATTTACTTCTTCTTCTTCTCCATTACTCCTCCCATCCACCAAAGAAATCCTAGGCAAGTGCAATCTTGCTTCATGATGGATCTTCCATTTTATTTTTTCCATTCTCTTCTCCACTTGATTCTAAGCCTCTTTAGAACTTAGCATTTTCGGTTTTGATGGGTGGATTTTTGTAGATCTAAGTTTTAATCTTTTCTTGTTTTTCTTGGTTTTGATCTATTAAAGATTTGTATTTCCTAAAACCAGTCATCCCAGGCTGTAGGAAATCTCGTTCTTTGCAGTTTAGACCCTTAGAAGTCTCAATTCGGACTTGTTTTGAGCAAGTTATGGCACTTTGAAGTTTTCGGGTTTCATGGATTCTTTTTTTCTGTTTGGAGAAGAAGAGCAGTGTGCGCGTGCGCAACTTGGCGTCGTGCCATTCAGTTGCGCACGTTCTTTAGCGTGGCACAACCTGACCCAGCGTGTGCTCTTTAGTGCGGCGCAACCTGACCTAGCCCAGCGCCCCCTGGGCTCTGGCGCAACCTGACCCAGCGCGCGCTCTTTAGCGCGGCGCAACCTCACCTAACCCAGCGCCCCCTTGGGCTCTGGCGCAACCTGACCCAGCGCGCGCTCTTTAGCGCGGCGCAACCTAACCTAGCCCAGCGCCCCCTTGGGCTCTGGCGTAACCTGACCTGGCTCACCCCAGTCAGGCGCAACCTGACTTGGTGCAACCTGACCTGGCGCACCCAGTCAGGCGCAACCTGACCTAGCGCACCCCATCCTGGCGTAACCCAACTTAGGCGCCACCTGTTCCCCTTGGCGCCACCTGTCATTTCCCTGGCGCCAGTTGACCCACGCCATTTGTTGCCATGATACCCCTTGCCCCCATGCATGTTCTCCTAGTTCTTGATGTATATGCATGTGATCTTGCATGTAACTTGTACTTGACCCATCTTTTGATGACCCGGCTCGATAACTGGCTGAGCATAGCATGACTTGCCAGTATTGATCATGACATGAACACGACTTGACATGAACACGACATGTACAATATTGATAGTGGCCCGTCGAGGCGTACTTTTGACAAGCCCCCTTGACCTGATAAGTAACTTGATAAGACATGTACAATCTTGATAATGGCCCGTCGAGACGCACTCCTGATAAGTAATCTTGACAAGTAACTAGTAATCCGATATGACATAATAATCTTGAAAGGCTGTTGTGACAGCTACCCTGACTTGCTAAGTAACTCTTGTCTTGACACCGTGGTTGATTCCTTGATTGTGCATGTACAAGCTACCTGTCTCGTCTTGCATCATGTCTAGGACATAGGTTCCTAGTTACCACGGTCAGGAATTCATAATGAATCTGACTAGGTTAATGACTAGATTGATCAAGTAGTTCATATAGAGAGATTTTTCCAGTTACAGGCGATCCCATTATCCCGGCCACACCTGAGTGGACTTGTAGCCTGCCGACGAGTAGGACACATTTCCAGCCCACTGTCATGTGGAGCACTTCTTGAACACAAATGTACTGAGGTACACCAAGTCATCTTGTAACTTATGCAACTCATGTAATCTTAATAACTCTAAGCAACCTCGCCTGGATAACCTGGATAGTTGCAGGGCTTGTGATTCAGGAATATCTCAAATGCATCTTGTAGTAACTAGGCTTGTAATAACCCTAGTTAGTTAAAGTATCAAGCCGTACTCATTGCTTGGCCGTGATTGATGGATGGAGTCCAGTCTAGTCTTGTCTAGGCAGTACCAGTCTATAATTACTTCAGTACTGTCACGACCCACACCCGCTTCTCGGATACGAGACGTGTCCAAGCCAGCCTACGCCGCAGAGTCGGCGGTAGAACGCTGTCACGACCAAGATGCTCAAAATCACAAAATATAACATTTATTGCTCATTCACATTATTAATTCAAATCTATAATTATTACAAGGTTTACAACATTTATATTTTAAAAAAATACAAGATTCTTACAATTAATAAAAATGATATCACTTCTATCTAATTTCTAGGTTTCTGTCTGCAAGTACACTTGTATCTCCCAATGCTAAGTGAAGCCACAGCTAACCTGAAAAATGTTGGTTTCCAGTCAGGAATGGAACAAGCACACAAACCGATGGCAATACGAAAACACAATAGAATTCACAAGACATGAAAATAACATATGTGAGATGAAGACTAGAAAGTAACTGATGTCATGGCAAGCGGTGAAGAAAACAAGAAAATAAATAAAAGACAACCATCTATGTGTTTTGAAATATCTTGTTCGACATATGAACGGCTAAGGGGTAAATAGGGCACCCTGCACGTGTCGTGTGCAGCTGCTATCAGTCAAGATCAGATATTTTGGGATGGATAAGGGGTAGTTCACACGTCTACGAAGATATTTTCCCGCCCAGCTAGTGTCACGACCCGATACCCAAATTGTTGGGCCGGGCCGAGCCATGTCCAGCCTACGCTTGGTTAAAGCGCAGTAAGCTGTTCTAGAATAAACAATAAAGGATCTAAGCAGCTAACAGTTCTAAACTCACATTTAAGGTTCATCACAACACAGCATCTATAAGCGAAGGTAACATAAGCACATACTTAATAATACACTTTATAAGTATCTAACTGGAGACAAAGTCCAGTATCCAAATATAAGTACAGACCAAAATCTAAGTCTCAAAACACAAGAAAGATAACTAAGCAAGGTTTCCCGCTGGGCCCTCTTCTGGAGCTAAGGCCAGGTCCTCAAAATCAGTACCATAGCATGTAACACATAGCATTTCCTTCTCGAAAAGTATACCTACAACGTTATCCTGTCAGGACGGGAGCAAGTACAACCTCTACAACTAAAGTACTGAATATATAATGAAAGAGATGTACAACAAGAAACATGGTGTGATAAGTCTATAAAACAGGAAATATTGGAAACATGGCCTCATGGTACAACTGGGATCACAGTATCATAGTAACATAGGGAACATGGCATATCTGGAATCATGGTAAGGACACATATGTCATATAGACAGATGTATATGTAATGTTTAAAACTGTAGCAGGTACGTGATCGGTCAATAGGTGTAAAATGTACTGTGGTACAAGTATCTAAAATGTACTTCCGTACAAGTAAAACAAGCGATAGTTGTACATACGTACAAATACAGCTGGTGCGCCTACGACAAGGTATACATAAAATGTCAACCTTGCTCGGTACATACGTACGGAGAAGGGGGTCGTGATCACGTACTCAACTGTCAGTTTCTCCATAACCCATATTCTAACATGTGAGAGATACGAGAACAATATAGAACATGTGAGAGATACTGAAAAACATGTAAGCATGGCAGGTACTGGGAGCAGTATAAAACATGTGAACACTCAGAGCAGCATAATGCATAGTGAAACATGTACTGAGAACCAGTAAGAAGCATGTGAAGATATAAGAACTGTCCTAAGCATGGCAAGTACTGAAAGTAATACAACATGTGAAGATTTAACTCGCTACCTCAAGGATCAGTATTTTAACAGGGTTAATACATGTTCTAGCATTAAAAGACAGTAAATGAGTTTGTAGATGTACTTACCTCGAGCAAAGCAAGAATAATAGTACGAAGATATAGATGCCTGGTGTCCTGTCAATAATGATATACAAACTCAGTTCTAAGCTATGTTCAAGATTACACTAGTGGTGTGACACGACTCCTGACTGGATACTAGCCAAGTGGGGACCTAGCATAAAAGTCTAATGTGGAGTGCCACTATATCCAAACTAATTTCCTAGGATCTTTACACTAGTGTAGAGGGTGGTCCAATACTACTATAACTTAAAACAACACAAAACTTGCAAGTCGTAACTATTCTATAAATAAATCAAACTGTACACTGAGTTCCAACAATTTTTGAGATAGACAAAAAGCTTAAATATATATAAAATAAAGTACCAAAATGATCCTTGTTAATTATAGAAATTTATACTAATTTTTCTGGGATTTTTAAACCCTCATAAATATTTATTAAAAATCAGCAAACATATGAATCCTGAAAATGAGTTCTGTTTTCCCATTTTTATAAAATACCAAAAGTACTTATTAAATACTGAAAAAATTATAATAAATTATCTAAATTAACATAGTATTTAAATACAAATTTTCCCAGATTTTTACAGAAATTAAAATATATATAAAATTTCAAAAACAGAAAGTAACAATTTCTAGAAAAATAATTAATTATAAATTAAGGAATGACTCATAAACAAAATCTACAGATGTTGTCGGATGATAAAATAAATATCACCAATGTGTCCAGAACGGTCAAATTAGCTAGGATAGCCTACCCATAAGTCCAATTTGGACACAAGGGCAAAACGGTAATTTCGGGTCAAAATGATGTCCGCCGTTGGACACACTTCGCACAGAAAAATGTGTCGGGATAGAAGTCTACAAAACCTAGCAAATTATATGTCCACGAATCCAGAATGATGATACGAACCCAACGGTATGTCCGAAATAGGATTCCGATGTGCCGATCTCAAAATGATACGTTGACGCGACACTTGGTATACGATTTGCACGAAAATGCGTGCCGGAGCAAATGTCTTCAAAACTCAGCAAATTATATGTCAACGAGTCCAGAATGACGATACGAACTCAACAGTATATCCAGAATTGGATTCCGATGAGCCGATCTCAAAGTGACCCGTTGACTCGAAGAGTGGGACCCGTTTTGCACCGAAATGCGTGCCAGGGCCCACGTTCTCCAAATCAAGCAAATTTTATATGAAAACATGCCAGAACGACGCCACGAGTCTACTGGTGGTGTCAAAAATTGAATCCGGAGTCCCGGGTTCAAAAATAGAATTTAACAAGTGCAAATTAAAGAATTCGGACGGCCAACTTTGGCGTCGAATTCGACCAACCGAACGTGCTTAAAATAAAACGAAATCTAAAGGAGACAGGAAGAGGGTTATACCAGCTATGCACAGGAACTGGTAGTGCGCCAACCGGAGCTGCGACGGCGAAGTTACAAGCTGACGAAGTTGGCTCCACGAAACTGTCCAAAAACAGTTCAATTTAAAACGTCAACTTGGTGGCCAGTTTTGAGGTATCAAACGACGAAATTAACGGACGAAAATTGATAGGAGTGAAGATGGATATACCAAGATTGCGACGGAGCAAGGAGTTCGCCGATCCAACGGTCGAATCTCCCAGAAAACACGTGCGAAGTTGCTGTCCCGAAACACAATTTCTGAAACTTTCCTCCGCGCGCGTCGACGGGATTTCGTTGAAAACGCACGAATAGCCTATTCGGCGCGTCGGGGAAGCGGGCGTTGGCCATGGGGTGGCTCGCCGGAGGTTCGCGCGCCTAGGGGGGGTCGCCCAAGGCGGCCGTGCAACGGCACGGCGGCGCACGACGGCGGCCCGTGCGCGTGCACGTGCGCCGTGGCTGCTACTGCATGCTGCTGCCGCTGCTGTGCAGTGCATGCGCGGCTGCTGGTGGCTGCTGCGGGGGCGGTGCTCGTCGAGTACGGCGGTCGGAGGTGGTGGCCGTGCGGTGGTGGGAGTGGAGATGATGGTGAAGGTGGTGGTGTTGTGGTGTGGTTAATGGTGGTGTTGATGAAGATGATGATGGTGAACAATGGAGGAGGAGAGGGAGAAGGAGGTGGTGTTGCTCATGGTGGTGGTGGTGGTGCGGCATGGGGTCGGCCATGGGGGTCGACTGTGGAGGAGTGGGGCTGTGGGGGTGGTGTTGTGTGTGTTGTGTAAGGAAAGTGGGAGAGAGTATTTTGTATGTGTGTGTGTGTGTATAAAATGAGAGAGGGTGAGAATAGAGAGAGATGATATTTGAGAGAGTGGGAGAGTGTGTGATGTCGGCTGAAGGGGGGTGCTCTTGATGGTGAGGGTGATGGGGAGTGGTGTGTATGGGAGTGTTTTAAGGAGGGGATTAATTATATATATATATATATATGTATATATATATATAAGATATTTAAGAGAGAGAGAGATCTTTTAGAGGAAGAGAGGGGGGGATGTTCGGCTGGCTGGCATGGTCTGGGGGTTGAAATAGAGAGAGGAAGTGATAATTTCAAAATAGGAAAATAGAAAAATTATGCGGGATATTTGGGCAGTCATGAAAGAACAATATGGAGCTTGGGTTCGGGTTCGGTCGAGCCGGGTCGGGCCGAAATTGAACCGGGTGCAATAATTGAATTAAAAATGGGTATTTATAATCATGGGAAAATAAATAATATGCGGGGACTCCAATAAATGGGACACAAGCGTCATGTGGGTAGTAGGCTTCATGTGGGCCACGTCCATACTTTGGGTCGACTAGGTTGGATCGATGTCGGGTCCCGAAATTAAATTAGAAATTAAATCAGGTTTTACGGTAGATAATTAATCGGCATAAATTGACCCGGAAGTTGTGCGAAGAAAATGAAGCACAAAATGGAGTGTCTGAGTGGGACACGAAGGTCATGGATGAAGAGCGTCTCGAGTAGATCATTCATGAGAAGTTGGTTCTGAGAAAACGATTGGTCTGGTGCTCCTAAATTAAAAGTCACGATGACGTGCAAACGATGATCAAAGATAAAAGTAGGAATAATTATTCAATAATTAATTGGTCTAAGTTGACCCGAAGTTGTGCGATACAAAAAGAGCACAAGGGAACGAATTCAAGTGGGACACGATATATCAAAACAAAGATAATCTTGTCTACTTCAAAACTCGTGAAGAGAGTTTACAGAGATTGGTATCCCTGACGCTCCAGAAGTCAAAGTTACGGGAAGGTACATTAATGATCTAAACAATTAAATAATAAAACATTTATCGAAAATAATTCATTCAGAAAAATAAAAATAAACCCTGAAATTCAGGGGACTTACAGCTAGTACTCATGGAATCAAGTTGCAAGCATGGTAATCATGTAATGACAGTCAGGAAGTACAATAAATCTATGATACCAATCTCCGCGTGATAAGCGTGTCAATAAGCGGCAAGACATATGTATAAACTTGAAACATAAAAAGTGCTATGAATCAAAAAACAATCAGAAAGTGTTCTTGCCTGAGGTCCTTTGCTGGTGAAACCGATAATACAACCACTCAGATGAGTCACTAAAGTCAACACATGCAAAAAGTCTCTAGATGCTGAAATAGATATTACCAACGTTTTTAGAATAGTCAAATTAGCTAGGATTGCCTGTTCTAAGTCCAATTCTGGACACAGGGGCAACACGGTAATTTTGGGTCAAAACGGTATCCGTCGTTGGACCTGCTTTGTACCGAAAAGCGTGCCAGAGTCAATGGTCTCTAAAGTCGTCAAACTATATGTCTACGGATTCATTTTGATGATACGAATCCAACCTTATGTCCGAAGTTGGATTCTGGCGGGCCGTGCACAAAATCGTCCGTTGAGTCGAATCGTAGGGCCCACAAAACGGTAATCCGATCAACTGTCTCAGAATCGAACCTAACTTGGCATACAGGACCAGAAAAATGATACAGTCTTGTTGGCATAAGTTTCGTCTCGATCTGACGAATGTGCACAATGTAATTGGAGTTTTTGCAAAGGGACCGATACGATAAATTTTGACGGATACGTATTAAATTCGTCGCGCACACGCAACCAATTTGAATTCCGCAAAGCCCACACATCCACGAAGCCGATACGCACCTTTCGATGCTTTCGGTTTGCGACAACGTCGCCCGCATTGGCGGGACACACGTCGTATCGAAGGTTTTATTGAAAATAGGTAGTTTTAAAAACAGGTTGTTCCTAAACTTTGGAGACTGTTTATTCGGCACACATTGCATGAATACGAAAATGAAATGAAGGGTTTCCATCTTGTATATGTTGTCAATAGATGTGTTCAAATAGATTTTTGAAATCATGCATGGTTTGGAAGATAATTAAGTGCAAAGTAGGCTAGTTCAACTGTTGTCAATCCTATTTTTGGGACAGGTTTTCATCGACTTTGCGTCGATTTTTCGGGCAATATAGATTACCTACAATCAAACTAATTGATGGGACTCGAAGGTGTATAGATCGGGATCTTACCTGAAGAAATAGCTCGTAAAACGATCGAGCATCGAGGGTGAACTTCGGTCACGAAGTTAGGGTCGGCCCGGACTGTCGTTGCCGTTGCACGTGGCGCTCGCGCATTTCCGCCCGACTCTGGCCGCGCGTGCGGCGGCGCTGCGGTGGCCCCCGACGGCGGGTGGCGCGCAGGGTGACAGGGAAATCGTGGGGTCAGGTTTAGAAGAGAACTTCCTCTCCTTACTCTCGATACATATAGTACTCTGTTGTGAAACAGAGTCGGGGAAGGTCAGGTGCGCTCGGCTGGGTTTGGGGAATGGTTGGGCCGGGCTTGCTTGGGCTGGGGTCTACTGCTGCTTTGTTTTCTTTGGTTTTCCTTTCTTTGCTTTTCTTTTATTCAACCAATGTGTATATATATATATATATATATATATATATATATATATATATATATATATATATATATATATATATATATATATATATATATATGAATCACAAAATCTACTAATAATTTTAGTACAAATATTATAATAAATAACAATTATATTATTTACAAAGAAGGAGCATCTATATATATAGTAAAATATTTCTATATATAGAAATATCATTTATATGAGATATCTATATTTACTAACCTTTCTATATATATATATATATATATATATATATATATATATATATATATATATATAATCTCCATAAACCCAAATAAATCCCAATAACATTTATTCCTAATATAACCAATAATAATAAAATAATATTATATAATAATATCCTCAATAACATTGATAATAAAATAATAACAATAATAATAATAACGATAATAATACAAACTACAATAAACCAATAATAAAAGTGGTGATGGGTGAAACTGTATATTCTCACATAAATTGGTCCACAGAAAAGTCGTGTACAAGTTCTAAAGTGCTATATCAAAATTAATATTGATATTATTTATATATACAATTATCTTTAGAAAACTATTTATTTAGACAGTTTAAGGTAAAGTACGAAGTATACTCTTAATATATATATCGACATGGACGTCTTTGGATACACTAGATGCCTACATGGGCTTGGGCTCAGATCGGGTCCAGTCCGGCTAGTTCGGTACAACCGGGTCTTCTACATGTCAATAAATCTTAATAATAAATAATTAAATTATTTATAGGGGTTAAGTCGTAACTTGGCCTGGTTTTCCTAGTTAGGACATCACTATGGACATGTCTCCCTTATCATGGCTAAAACACTAGTCAAAGCATGCCACTGTATACTATTCGTGCCATGATTCCTATCCGTCTTGTACTTCAAAACTCTACTATGGCTAAAGTCATCTACCGTAATAATTAACTAAGAAATTATTAAAAATTCTAAAAATCACCATTCAATTCAAATAAATAAATAAATAAATATATTATCAAAATTTCGGAAAGAGGAGTTACAAGTACATTACTGTTTATGCCTTACTCTTGTCAATAAATGATTAGAGACTAAGCTCTGTTCAGGTGAAGGGTTACAACCTCGGTCCTTGTTTGGTTTACGGGTTGTAACTTGGTTATCGGAATAGTCCTTTAGTTATCTTATCGTTTATCACCATATTTTCTCTAACTCATATCTTTAGTTATCATTTATGTCTTTATGTGCTAATATGCTGGTTTTAGTTCTTTAATGAAGCCTCCATTGTGGTACTTGCTCTTTCTGGGGTCTGATCCAGCTGGTTTTGTTTGGCCAAATTTTGGAGTAGCACCCGAAGATCTACCTGTCTTCCAGCCAGATGGTGAACACTAGACGCAACCCTGGCAACGAGTGGGTTTCTTATTTTGCTCTCCCACTCTATTGTAAAAAATTTCTTTTGAGGCGTTTAGCCGCCGAGCAAGTGTTAGCTCGTGTTGAAACTTATATTTTGTCTGCCTAAGGGCTGTAACATGATTGACAATTCCTAGGGTTGATCGTGTATGACTTTAACTCTTGCTAGTCTTCGTATTTTGTATGACTATCTTCATGATCATCTGAATATATAATATTTGGGACGCCTTACCTTGTATGTCTGGTGATCTAATATCTTGTAACATTTACTTGCTTGCTTGAGATTGAGACACTAGGTTTGTTCTTGACCATAAGAGACCGCTGGCTTGTAGTTAAACCCTCATGTATCTAAACAGTCGTGACCGTATTGCGAGGTGGGTTGCACTTCAATGTATGTAGTTGGCTGTGTCTGCCCCCCGCTCTCCAGTATTTTAGTTCTGGGGCGTGACAGTTCTACTAAAATAACTTAGTGGATTGTGGTGATCTTCTCTGGGACGTTATAGATGGTGTGATTTTTATTACCTTATGACTTGGAGTTTTCTTTAAAATTGTACAGCTTACTGCATTGCGTCTTCCAATGTAGGCTGGGCGTGTCCGACTCGTATCCGATTATTCGGAAGCGGGTCGTGACATGTAATGAAAATATTTTTGAAACTAAATAATATTTTATTTAGGTAGAAATACCATAACATATTTAATGAATACTTTTAAGTCTAAAACACCATGATTATTCCGATAATCATTTATTTAATAATGATTTAATTTTTAATAATAATTACTAAGGACAATAATTAAATATTATTATAAAATTATATTCTAATTAACTACTAATTTAACCATTTTACGTGAAACATTTATTTTAATTAAAATATAAATAATCCAACAATTTTTTTTACGATAGCCTAATAATTACTTGCAATTCTAATAATTAATTAACCATTAATTACCATCTAACTAATTAATTACATTAACATAACTAATAATTAACATAATTGAAAAACTAATTATCCCAAAGTTGACATAGTTTTATTCTGTCAACTTTGGTCGGACGGGATTACGAATTTCTGCCTAATTTCTATTCCGAAAATAGAATGAGTTTCTGACAGAACCTACCAGAAAGCTGATGAAGGAGAACCGAGGGGAGGCCTCGGACTCGGATCAGCGTACGAAGGTGGTCGGAATGCCGAAAGCCGGGGAAAGTGCCGCACAAGGGCACGGAGGTCGCCGAACGGCGAACACGCGAGCACGCGAGGGGGGGTGGAAGCGGAGATCACCGGGGATGCCGGGTTCGGGTGCACGGGGGATGGCCTTGAGAGGTGTCCGTGGGAGCGGGGTGGAACGAGGAGCGTGGTGGCGCGATCGGTTCGGGGAATGGTGGAGCGAAGAGGGAGATATGTGAAGATTTTCGTGAGGGAGAAATGGTTCTGGAGAAAATGTTCTAAGTTTTTGAGTTTGTACGTGAGAAGAGCGGAAGGAGGAAGGAGCGGTAGTGGAGGAGTGCGTATGCGGTTGGGAGGAGTCGGTGGAGTCAGATAAGGGATAGTGGGTTTAGTTGAATGGGTTGATGGGTAGATGGGTTTGTATAGGAAAAGACTTTAAATAATTAGCTAAATAATTCTAATACCTAGCTAAAATCAATTGTCACCCTCACTTTTCCAAGATAGGGGTAAAATGGTAATTTTTTATTTTAGAATATTTTTGGGAATTTTATTTCATGAATATTAATATTTAATGATTATAGGAGTCGGGTTCGAATTTTATCGCATTCCGACTTAATTCGGGACTCCGGGGAATTTCGACTTGAGTTGTGTTTAACGTATTAATTAGCCATGGCCCACCAAACTTAACATTTAGGTTTAAGAGTTTGGACTAGTCCCCCATGAGTATTTAGGCTTAATTATGATTTTTATTTAGTTTTAACTAACCCCAAAACCAAATTAGGATGTTAACTTAGCTAAGAAGTTAAGGGAGGGACAAACTTGTAATTAGCAAGAAGCCCCACCCTTCCACATAGGGCCGGCCACCACTCCTCCTTCTTCCATTCTTCCCACTTCAAAATTTCTTCTTTTTCTTCTTCTCCAAGTTTCTTTCAAAAAGAAAGAAGAGAAATCCTTGGATTTCATCTCCACGTAAAGCTTTTCTTCCCGTTTTTCTTCCATCGAACTCTTCCTCTATCCCAAGTAGTGATTCTCCAAGCTTTTGGAAGCAAGAAGTGAAGTGGGTGTGTCCTAAACAATTCATTGTGTCGGAGCCGTATCGGAGGAATTTTCCATTGGGAATCCATCTTCCGATAGGTACAACCTATTCTCTAACTTATTCTTTTCATCATGTAATTTAGTTTAGATCCCGTAGGATTGATCCCCGTGTTCGTGTCCCTATTCGTGTCAAGTTTGAGTCCGTTTGGAGTGTCCTAGGAGAAGTTAGAGTTTGTGATTGTGTCCTTGAGTTTCCCCCAAATTTGGACACTTCTAGAATAATTAGATTTCATCTAAGTGGTTTAGGCACTCCTAAATTTATTTAGTGTGTGTGTGAGTGTGTACACACACACACACACACACACACACACACACATATATATATATATATATATATATATATATATATATATATATATATATATATATATATATATATATATATATGTGTGTGTGTGTGTGTGTGTGTGTGTGTGTGTGTCCATGTGTGGGAGTGTGTGTGTCCATATATATAGATATCCATATGTGTGAGTGTGTGTATCTATATATTGTAGATATAAATGTGTGTGAGAATATATATATATTTAGAGAGAGTTTTAGATGAGAATAGAAGAGGATTAGAGAGGAAAATAGAAGGGAAAGAGAGGGGAGAAGAGGGGAAGAAGAAGTGTAGTAACAACAGCAGCTAGGGGGGCCAAGGGGCTGCTGCCCCCCCCCCCCCCCAACGCAGCAGCAGCAGTAACAGCAGGAACAGCAACAATATCAGCAGCAGCAGCTGCAATTCACCCCCCCTTTAGCCCCCATTTGACCCCAAATTCACCCACCTATATACATATATATATACATATATACCCCTATATATACTCTATATATACACCTATTTAGCCCACTAAAATAACCCCTAAGTTAGTCCTAAGTGGAGTGGAAAAAAGTGAGATTGAGTGAGTGAATGTTGAGTGAATTAGATTTGGTGAGCGGGTAATTTTGAGTTCCGTGATCCGGAACGCATCCAAACTTGGAGGGGACTTAGTTAATATAAAATAGAGTTTGCGGGTAGGCTCCTAGGTGGAAATCGGGGCTTCGTGTGGGATTAGGAGGATGGTATCGCACGATACCATTGAGTATCTTGAGATACTCGAGATAACGGGTAAACGACCAATATGGACCGTAAGATGGACTGGATGTCCACTCTACCTAGAGAACTTGGTAGGTAATGGTTGTATAGGCTAGTACCCTACTACCCTAGGAAGTCGGGAGTGGAATTCCTAAGGGAAAGCCACTTGGCTTCAAATGTTAGAATGGTTTAAGGGTATGTGTATTAAAGGGTAATCGGGTAAATTCAAGATACGGGGTTCGGGTATTCGGATTGACTTGAAACTTAGGTGACTTGTTATGTACACCCTACAAATGTCATTTTTGAACCAATTTTGGCTCGGTTGACCCAGAGTTGACTTTTTACCCAAAAGTCAACAATGAGTCAATCCTTTGTCTAAATTTGACCAAATCCAAACTAGAGTTGACCAATTGACCAAAAGTCAACTATTGGTCAACATTTGACCAGTTTGACCTAGGGTTGACCTAGAGTTGACCAGAGTTGACCAGGGTTGACCAGTTGACTAAAAGTCAACTGTAGGCCAACTCTTGACCCCGTTTGATTTGCCTTGACTTGTTTTGACTTGCGACGACTGGTATGACCTAGAGTTGACTTAGTCTGACTTAGATTGACTTGATATAACTTGATTTGACCTAGATTGACTTGACAGGACTTAGTGTGACTCAGTGAGACATAGTTTGACCTAGATTTCATATCATTCATTATAAATCATTCTTCATGAAATATCTCATCTTTAGGTTTCTGATTACCACTCTGAGCATTGATATACCCTACAGCTCAGGACAGTAGGCGAGTACATTCACTGATAGTTTTTATTGTCTTGATATCTGCTATATCCGATTCAGTTGTAGTGTCTTACTTGATTTCCTAACACGATGGTTCACGGACTAGTATATGTCGGATCCTGTCATGAGATGTTGTTCCCGGGTTACTTGGTATATTGGTACATGACTCGACTTGTTACTTGTACTTATATAGACATGGACTTGGGAGTGGGCTGATCACCTGCTTTTGAATCCTGTGTCATGACGTGTCATGTCCGGATCCTTTATACTATTCGGGGATGGGGAGTTATTAGTGGTTGTGTGATCAAAATTCCTACTTTTTCTATTGTACACATTGTTCATAGCTATACCCTCGCCTCACGACGGGTAAAGCCTTACCCTACATCGTTCATAGCTTTCCATGGTGACCGGCCTTACCGCTCTATTGTACACATTGTTCATAGCCGGTCGGATGGAAAGCCTGATCATGTTTCCCAAGCCGATCACATAACGCTCTAATAATTCAAGGCACATTTTATATTTATTTTATCATATCTTATATCTTGCTCAGTTCTACATTCAGTACTTTTCTCACCATGCTATGATATTCATTTACTCACATGTTCTACATGCCCTTATGCTATACTTGATTGGAGGCTAAGTTCTGTTCGGGAGAAGGGTTACAATTCCGGTCCTTGTTTGGTTTACGGGTTGTAACTCAGCTTCCGAATGGCTCCCAAGTCTTCCTATATCTTTGTCTTATATTTCATTATACTGTCTCTTATAGAATTTGTCAATTCACATGGAACTGCTGTTAGTGTTTGTACTTGCTCATTTTCCTGACAGGATACCGTTGATATATTACAGATGATTCTGAGACAGATTGTCCGACCTATTATGGGGTCGAGTCTGATGGAGTAGACCTGGACCATGGCTTGTTAGTAGAGCCACTAGACTTTGCTCACCCTGAGTAGAGTAGCTTAGTTAGGGTTGCCTGGCCTGCGAGCCAGCTAGTACTTTTCAGACAGTAGTATTTCATATTATATTCTGTGACTCTGTGGTGTTGTGTATAGCTTTGGGCTTGTGTGGATCTCGAACTTATTTCCTGCTTTCATCTATCATATTTCCTTTCATGCTATCTATCCTAGTTTGTCTTGTGATTGAGACTGTATTGCTATGTCACCTCCATTCGGAGTATATATACTGTACATGTACCTTTATCTATTTAGTTGTAGTATTTATAGATGACCTAGACAGCGTTCTACCGCCGATGCTGCGGCGTAGGCTGGACGTAACCACGTACTCGTGCCCCTAATCAGGGTGTGGGTCGTGACACCAATGCAGTACAGTACCTCAGTAGCGAGTCACAACACCATATACTATTCCTCAGTATCGAGCGAGTCTATAGCATATAGTCTACCTATCGTTCCTCAGTAGCGAGCGAGTCTACGATAGATAGGGTGGTAGTCAACTTTCAATCATGTTCTCTCCGCCCAATGCCAACTCATAACTGCTAAGTCTTCTAGCATGCAACTCTATTAGCAGTTATTTCCTAACACACGGCTTATACGTACTGGTGGCCAGCCAATCCCGCATGTCCGAGTCCTATATGTGACTCACAAAAATATGGCATAAATGTGTCAAGGCCTATAAATGCAACACATAAAGGGTGGTCCCTTAAATCTAAGTTCAATGTATAAGAAAATAGTACATAGCAGGAAATATAACTAAACAGTAAAAATTCTATCTACTTATGCCATGTATCACAGTTTATTTTGCAGAAAATAAATAATGAATAATGCATGAATATGAGCTAAAGTAAAATAATCAGCTAATGGCAAGGTATCTTGCCTGAGGTTGTGTCACGCCCCAGAACCAGAATACTGGAGAGCGGGGGAATGACTCAGCCAGCTACGTATTACGGGTAGATGAATACCATATAATACGATCAATGCTGTCTAAAAGACGAGGGGGTGCATACTACATGAAAGTCTCACTATGGTCACTTCACATCTAATGTCTCAATCATTCAAACAAGAAACAGTAATAGAGAACATGTGAGATAAAGCAGTAAGACGTCACAAATGCTTAGTCAAAATGTTCTTGACATCTGGCTTTACAAAGCATAGCCAGATGATGTAGTAAAGTATACACAATTGTTATCAGCTGTAGCCTGACTTAGTTACAATTATGCAAAAGTAAGTACAAGACAATCCGACTAACATGTCGGTGCCAAACGGCAAAGTATAAAGTAAGTAACAAAACGAGCGGGGAGGTAAGGAACCCACTCGAGTCCTCCTGCGATCATGCCTCTAGTATTGACCATCTTGGAGGTAGAAGTAAGCTGAGTCCTCGGGGACCGGCTCTAAATCTGGCCATGTAAAACCAGAGAGGTTAGACCTCTAATAGCAAGTACCGCAAGGAAGCACGAGATGAGGAATAAAACCAGTAATGAAAAAATATGATAAATAGATCTCTGCTTGCTACTGGAATTCACGTAGTATCACGACACTTCGAACCAACCTCCCAACCAAACAAGGACAGAAGTTGGCCCGTCATGTCCTGACATTCTGATCATCTCAGTTAGGTAACAGAGGAGGTACAGTACACAAACAAATCAATTTAAATGGCCATTCAACTACTACGGCTTGCTACTGTGAGTTCCAAGTTATCCTGGAATTATACAATAAGGATTCCTCAGCTCTTACTATGTGCAAGCAAGGCTAGTTTACCCAGTCAATCAATTGCGCCAATCATGAATTAGACGAGTCCCAGCGGGACGCCCGTCATCAATATATAATATACAATAATATAAGCAGATACCGCTCCCTGCCCGTGTGGCAGATTTGCAGTATCTGTGGGGACCAGCCGGCCTGTCGGACACTAATAGTCCCAAGGAGGGCTGCCATGTAAGAACTCGAGAATCCATTCCCTCCATGCAATCATTATTTTATTTAACTTAGTAGCCTCTATGTTAAGTAAAATCCCATGCCGTGGATCATGGTCATTCAGAATGAGTAATTCCGTACAAAGTACGATATGCCCAACTCTACAACGATACCCGTGCGGTTAGGTTGTAGGTCTTACATAGCGTAATGCAACAATTAAAACTAACCACAAAATAATCATAACTTGACCATAAAGTACACATGCTGCCTTGTAGGAAAATGAATAAATAAACTGAAGCCTGCATGTGCCTGTATGCCAATATTCGAGATTATCCAGTCGATTGCAATAGTTCATAGTTCATATGAACGTGTCTCATTCATTCAATTCAATAAGACTACTAGCCAGTCTCTTAGTTCCAACTAGGAATGCATGATCAATTATTAATCAAGATAACAATCAATGCTAATTAATGTTAAGATAACAATTAATGTTAATTAATGCCAAGACAATCAATCAATATCAATAAATGTCAACTCGGGACAGAATCAGCCAAAAGGGCATTATGGGCTAGCATTCATGCGGCCGGGAAATCATTGGTTCATGCGGCTGAGCAAATCGTGCATAAGCGGCTAGAAAAATTAAGTCCATGCGGCTGGGGTTCAAGCTCGGCCATGCGGCTGGGAAGGTCATGCCTCATGCGGCTGAAAAATAACTCTCATGCGGCTCAATACTATGTAGCTGAAGAAAAGTAAGGTTATGCGACCGAGAAACTAAGTCCATGCGGCTCCATGCCATGCGGCCAGGAAAAGGAGAGTCTATGCGGCTCGGATATGACAGGCCTTATGCGGCTGGGGATAACAAATCATATGCGGCTGAGAGTGACAGATCTCATGCGGTCGGAATGACAAAGCCTTTGCGGCTCAAATGATAAGTCACATGTGGCTGAAAAGAATGCAGTCGGAATGACAAAGCCTATGCGGCTCAAATGATAAGTCACATGCGGCTGAAAAGAATACAGTCTATGCGGCTCAAAAGCGAGCTCATGCGACTGGTAATGTCCATGCGGCAGGAAAAATCCATGCGGCTAAGTGTTTCCATGCGGCTGAGGGGGAATGATCCTTATGCGGCCCGGTTTAAGCTAGGCCTTATGCGGCTGAGAATAAATCAAGCGCTCATGCGACTAAGAAAACAAACTCGTACGGCTGAAAGGAAACTTTGCATGCGGCTGAAAAGTCCATGCGCCCAGAAATGCTCATGCGGCTCGGGAAACTTGTCGCATGAAAACTCATGCGGTCAAGCACTGTTCTTCTTCTCCAATTTCTGAGAACAGAACTAGTGAAGCACTTGCTTCCAAGCTCCCTAAATCCTTCATTCCAAGCCCAAATATGGACTTCCATAGGTCAAAATAGGGTAGAACGAAATTCTCTACAACATATGGCCATCAAAACTAAAAAAATAACAAGGTTATTAGATCAAAACCTAAGAAATCCGAAAATATATTAAACTTAGATCTACAAGAAATGAGCCATAGAAATTGAAAATACTAAGTACTAAAGAGACTTAAAATCAAGTAAGGAAGATGATGGAACAAAAATATTGGAGATCCATCATGAAGCAAGTTGGCACTTGCCTATGCGGCTAGGTAGGTGGGAAGAGTTATGAGGAAGAAGAAGAGTAATGGTGAAGGAGAGTAATGAAGAGAGAGAAAGGGTTTGGGGGCTTTAAATGAAAGGGTGGTGGTAGGTGGGGTTTGGTGAACCATCCAATGGCCGAAAAATAAACCAACTCAGGTCGAACCCGAAAGCAAAGCAGAAAGTAAAAATGCAGAAAGATAATTGCAAAAAAATTAATGGAATTTAAATACAGAACAATACATGATAATTATTAAATAAATATACTAAAGCAGCACATGCATTTAAAATACGTATTCCGGGAATGGAAAGTGACAGGTTGTGTGTAAAAGGCGACGTCCAATAGCTCGAACCGTCAGAATAGCAAAGCGATGAAAGCCAAATCCCGCTTACATCCTTGGATGCTGAAATAAAAACCACGAACGTGTTTGGAATATAAGATATGTCTAGGAAATGCCTATCTAAAAGTCTAATTCTAGAACAGGGGTAAAATCGTAATTTCGGGTCAAAACGATTTCCGCCGTTGGACCCGCTTTGTACCGAAATGCGTGCCAAAACCTACGATCTCTAAAGTCATCAAACTATATGTTTACAGATTTGTTTTTGATGGGATGAACCCAATGGTATGTCTAATTTTGGATTCCGGTGGGCCCTGCACAAAATTGTCCGTTGAGTGGGATTATGGGCCTGCCAAAATGGCGTCCCGGTCAACGGTCTCAGAATCGGACCAAACTTGGCTCACAGGACCAGAAAAATATTTTTAGTCCAATGGTGCAAGTTTCGTCGCGATTTGATGAGTGTGCACAAAGTAATTAGAAAATTTTGAAAAAGCCCGATACGACATTTTTCGACGGATACGGGTCAAATTCGTCACGCACACACGACCAATTTGAATTCCGTCAAAGTCCGCACGTCCGCAAAGTCGATACGGACCTTTCAGTACTTTCAGTTTGCGACGGGGTCGTCCGGTTTGTCGGGACGGACCTCGTACCGAGGTTTTAAGGTTTTGAAAAACTGATTTTCTGGGATTTTTAATCTAGTTAAACATGGAATTTATTATAGAATAAATAAATCTATTTGAAGGAGATGATAGAGGGTCATGTGGACTTTCTACAGGAATTTACGGATCTAAAAACGGATTAGAATTGGCGGAGAAATCGCACGGTACCTCAACGTTGATCCTGTTGTGTTGTTATAGTTGTCGTTGTTGTTGCCGCTGTTTGCTACGACACTTGGGCTACTGCGGCTGGGCGCGCTCACCGGGGTGAGGGGAGGAGGAAGGAGAGAGAGGAGCGGAAGGAAGATGGAGGAGATTAGGAAAGAGTTGGAGAGATTAGGGTTTAGTTTTAGGTTTTTAAGCAAAACTAAGTATAAAAGTGGGGGTCGGCCTAATATGGTTGTTGCTTGCTGGAATTTAAAGGGGGCGGCCAAATGGGATTGCAGCTGCTGCTGCTGCTCTTTTAACTTCTTGGTGGTCAGTTCCGCCTTTGTGGGGCCGACCACTATATGATTCCTTTTTTTCTTATTTAAAATCTTTTTAAATCTACATCTTAAATCATTATATGTATATATCTATACAAATATATATATCCATATATTCACTATAAAATCTTCACAATTTTAAAATAAAAGTAATATTATCCATCCATATATATAATGTATTTAAAGATATTTATTTATATATATATATATATATATATATATATATATATATATATATATACAAATTCAATTGACCATAAATAGGGCAACAAATAATAATAATATCTAATAGTAATGAATATGTTTATTTAATCACCATAAAAATAACTTTAATAATAAAATAACAAAAATAGTCCAATGGTGGTTTTGGTGAACTTATACTACACACCTTTTCCGAGTCCAAAAATTTGTACAAAAAAATTATAAACATTATTTAATAATAAACACCAATTTTGTACAATTAATAAAATATTTAGAAAATATATAACAAGTCCTAAAATAATCTAGAAATGTTTGCAGACACATAAAATGTGCCTACAGGGTCGTCTTGGTCGCACCGCATGCCTACTTGGGCCTGAGTTTGGTCCGGGCCCAGGTTGGGCTGAATTGGACAAAGCGGGTCATCTAAAAATCAATATATAAAATAATATCTATATAAAATATTTTAAATGAGTCATTCCACAACTCGGCCTGGTTTTCCTGGTTCGGTTATCACTATGGCTAGGCTTCCCTTAGCATGGCTAGTACACTAGTCAAGGCACACTGCTACATCTTCCGTGCCAAAATTCATGGTCGTCTTGTGCTTCAAAACTCAACAATGGCTAAGGTCATCTTTACTATTTAATAAAACATAAATTGCATAAATTCATTTTTAAGCCTTTTTAAATAATAATAAAAAATTTAAAAATTAGGGGTTTTACATCAAGCCTTTAAAAGTGTGGAAACGTGGCTATGAAACCGTAGGGTCGTGCCTACTATATCAAGCAAATTGATAGTCTTTGTGTCAATATAAGAACTCTACTTTTGCCCAAGTCGTGGGGTCGAAGCAAGTCGTGGGATCGAAAGGCCAAGTGCCAATTTGAAAATCCAACGTGACGTGCTTATCTAAGCATCAACTTTCCATATTTTTCATGTTCTACGTAATCTGACTCAGAGTAGGTTTATTCCCTTAGCTATGTGGGTACGTCACTTTTATTAGCATACCTACTCAGTATATTTAAAACATCCAGTTTATTAGTGTGAAGGCCAAACGGAGGCAAGTTCATCGAAGCTACCCACCTGAATGAGGAGTTGTCTCGACCGAACGAAACTTCTGTTGGAGTGGGTGGGGTTCCCAACCTATGTGGAGAAGACCCCGGAGTGCGACGAGCGCCGTTCGTGTGTCGAAGAAGCTCGGGGAGGAAGCAGGACTGCTGAGAGAGCTGCAGAGAGCTGCTGGAAGCAGAGGGGCCGAGTTCGGGCCGAACTCTGCCAGCCCCTGGCAGAGTTCTGGCCGAACTCTGCCTCCTCATTCCAGAAGTGGGTCGGCCAGTGCTGGTTGCCCCGCACAGAGTTCTGGCCGAACTCTGTGTGTCGGGGGGCTGAAGCGGGATTTTGGATGAGTTTTCATCATTGGATCTAATCCAACAGTTCAGGTTGGTTGCGGGATTAGGGAGATATATATAGAGTTTTCTCAACCCTAATTCACAAGTGCAACATAACACAAGTTTGAGAGAGAAGGAGGCAAGAGTGCCATTACAACTTCGGAGAAGAAGACGGAGGATTGAAGGTCGTTTTCGAAGGAGATCGTGTTTCGGGTAATCTCTACTCGTCGTTCTCGTTCTTCGTAGCCTTGTGATCATTGTTCTTGTCTCTGAGTGTTGTGGGGATCCGATTTGGATCGGGAGGAGTTTGTAGAGGGTGTAATTCTTCTATTCCATTAGTGGAGGCTTCTCAGGGTTGGACTCCGATCGTCCCGTGGTTTTTCCCGCAAGGGTTTCCACGTCAAAAATTCTCTGTGTCTGCGTGGTTTGCTTTGTGTGTTCGTTTTTGGGTTCGTGCGTTGTATTGCTCGGTCCTCTCGCAGGTACTCTCCGGTTTGGGGAAAGGTTTCCGCGCTTCTTTCCCAACAGAGTGGTATCAGAGCTTTGGGTTCAAAGGGTGTCAGGAGTTGACAGAGGAACCAGAGAGGAGAGATGGACGCGAAGCCGGTGCGCATGGTGAACCTTAATGGCACAAACTATCATTATTGGCGGAGCAAGATGAAGGATTTGCTATTTGTCAAGAAGCTGCATCTACCTGTGTTTGCATCCGAGAGGCCCAGTGATAAATCCGAGGAGGACTGGAAGTTCGAGCACATACAGGTGTGTGGGTACATACGGCAGTTTGTTGATGAGAACGAGTACAACCACGTTGCCAATATTGAGCACGCGAAGACGTTGTGGGATAAGCTGGAATCCTTGTATGCGAAGAAGACCGGAGTAAACAAGTTGTTCCTGATCCGAACGATGATGGGTCTGCGGTACAAGGATGGGGCGTCTATTACGGATCACTTGAGTGAGTTCCAGGGCGTGGTTGACCAGCTATCTTCTATGGGAGTCAAGTTCGACGACGAAGTTCAGGGACTGTGGCTGCTATGTACCTTGCCAGACTCGTGGGAGACCGTACGAGTATCTATGATCGCTTCTGCTCCAGAGGGCGTGGTCAGTCTGGAGTTTGCCAAGAGCGGGGTGTTGAATGAAGAGATGCGGAGACGTTCTCAGGGCACTTCATCCACATCCCACCACTCAGAGGCACTTATTTCAGAGAGCCGCAGAAGGGGCAAAAGCAGGGGTCCAGGTGGTGGCAGAGACAAGAGCAGGGGGAAGTCCAAGGGTCGGTACGAGGACTCAGAGTGTTATCATTGCGGTAAGAAGGGCCATATCAAGCGGAATTGTTTCGCTTGGAAGAAGGAGAAGAAGGGCGACAAGGGGAAGCAAGAAGAGAACACTACAGCGGCGACCTCGGTACATGGAGGCGATGTGATCGTCGTAGGTGATGAGGTCATTACTAACCTCGCCTGCGATGACAATTCTTGGCTGGTGGACTCAGGGGCTTCAGCACATGTATCTCACAATAGGGCATTGTTTGCCACTTACACGACAGGCGACTGTGGCGTGTTGAAGATGGGCAACGGAGATGTGTCGAAGGCGGTTGCCATTGGAGATGTGCATTTGAGAACAAAGATGGGTGTGGTTCTTGTTCTCAAGGATGTTCGTCATGTCCCTGATATCCGTTTCAACCTGGTGTCGGTTGGAAGGTTGGATGACGAGGGATTCTTCAGCCTCTTCGGGAATAGTCAGTGGAAGCTTTCCAGAGGTTCGATGGTGATTGCCAGAGGAAGCAAGAAGTCCGGTCTCTACTATATGGAGGGGAGCACAGAGGGGGCACAGGAGGTGAACGCAGTCAGTGACGCGTCTACCGAGTTGTGGCACAGGCGGCTCGGCCATATCAGCGAGAAGGGTATGAGCTACTTGGTGAACAGGAAAGTGATTCCGGGGCTCAAGTCTACAAAGTTGGAGAAATGCACGCACTGTTTGGCTGGGAAGCAAAGTAGGGTGTCTTTCCAGAGTCACCCAAGTTCGAGGAAGCCGGCGTTGCTCGAGTTGATTCACTCGGATGTCTGCGGTCCTATGAAGGTAAAATCTTTTGGTGGTGCTTCTTACTTTGTGACTTTCATTGATGACTGTTCCAGGAAGGTTTGGGTCTATGCCTTAAAGACCAAGGATCAGGTGATGCCTACTTTCAAGGAGTTTCAGGCCTCCGTTGAAAGGGAGACGGGCAAGAAGTTGTTGTGTGTTCGGTCCGACAATGGCGGCGAATACATCGGTCCCTTTGATACGTATTGCAGAGAGCAAGGGATACGACACCAGAAGACTCCGCCAAAGACACCTCAGCTCAATGGTGTAGCGGAGCGCATGAACAGGACACTGATGGAGAGGGTGCGGTGTTTGCTGTCAGAAGCAAACTTGCCGGGCAGTTATTGGGGTGAGGCTCTTCTCACAGCTGCTTATATTATTAATTTGTCTCCTAGTGCTCCTTTGCAGGGTGATGTGCCTGACAAAGTATGGTACGGCAAAGAGCCGTCATACAATCACCTGCGGGCGTTTGGTTGTAAAGCCTTCGTGCATGTACCGAAGGACGAGAGGACCAAACTTGAGCCGAAGACGAGGCGATGCGTCTTTGTCGGCTACGGTCGGGATGAGTTTGGCTATAGACTCTACGACCCAGTGGAAGGAAAGCTCTACAGAAGCAGGGACGTGGTGTTCGTCGAGGATCAGACCATGACCAACACTCAGGATTCCGAGACGCCTTCTGAGGCTGAGGAATTGCCTGAGTTAGAGTCATTTCGCTTCGAGCAGTTTCCAGAGGACATCGCAGAGGATCCAGTTATGGGGGAGCCGGTACATGGAGTTGCTCCCAACCTTGATCATCAGCCTGCTGATGGTGGTCAGGGTGTCCCTCAGGAGGATGAGCATGCCGGAGAGGTAGTTCCTGAAGGGGAGGAGGCTGTCGGTATACAGCCAGCACCAGTGGCTCCACTGAGAAGGAGCAACAGGGATCGTCGACCATCTACGAGATACTCGCCGGATGAGTATGTGCTACTGACTGACGGGGGAGAGCCCGAAAGTTTCGCAGAGGCTATGGAAGACGAACACAGGCAGGAGTGGATGGTGGCTATGCAGGAGGAGATGAGTTCCTTGTACACCAATTCTACTTATGATCTGGTGCGGTTACCAAAGGGCAAGAAGGCTTTGAAGAATCGATGGGTGTTCAGAGTGAAGCAGACGGATGATGCTACTCGCCCTCGATACAAAGCGAGGCTGGTAGTCAAGGGCTACGGTCAGCGGAAAGGCGTGGATTATGATGAAATCTTTTCGTCTGTCGTCAAGCATTCGTCTATTCGGGTGGTGCTAGCATTAGCAGCCAGTTTCGACTTGGAGGTCGAGCAGATGGACGTGAAGACGGCGTTCCTCCACGGTGATCTTGAGGAGGAGTTGTACATGGAGCAGCCGGAGGGATTCTGTGAGAAGGGCAAGTCACATTTGGTCTGCCGATTGAGGAAGAGCTTGTATGGTCTGAAGCAGGCTCCGAGGCAGTGGTACAGAAAGTTCGAGTCGTTTATGGGGGAGCATGGTTATGCACGGACGACGTCGGACCATTGTGCATTTGTGAGGTATTTTGCCGATGATGATTTTATCATCTTATTGCTCTATGTTGATGATATGCTATTAGTGGGTCGGAATACCACTAGGATAGCGGAGTTGAAGCGCCAACTGGGCGCGGCCTTCTCTATGAAGGATTTGGGCACAGCGAAGACTATTCTTGGGATGGAGATCAGCCGAGAGAGAGAGTCCAAGCTGCTACACTTGTCCCAAAAGAAGTACATTCACCGGGTACTTCAGCGTTTCGGGATGGACGGGTCGAAGAAAGTGAGTTCCCCCCTCGCGGCTCACTTTAAGTTCACTGAGGAGCAGTGTCCATCTACCGAGGACGAAAAGGAAGATATGGAGCGGATTCCATATGCTTCAGCTGTGGGAAGCCTTATGTATGCCATGGTGTGTACGAGGCCAGATATTGCTCATGCAGTTGGTACGGTTAGCAGGTATCTTTCGAATCCTGGAAGGGTACATTGGAGTGCCGTCAAGTGGATTCTACGATATCTTCAGGGCACTGCTGGTTGGAGACTTTCCTTTGGTGGTGACGAGCCGAAGCTGGTCGGGTATACTGACGCTGATATGGCTGGAGATGTAGACACGAGGCGGTCGATTTTGGGCTACGTGATGATGTTTGCGGGAGGAGCGGTGTCGTGGCAGTCGCGGTTGCAGAAGTGTGTTGCCTTGTCGACGACGGAGGCAGAATACATTGCGGCGACGGAGGCTTGCAAGGAGCTGTTGTGGATGAAGAAGCTGTTGCAGGAAATGGGACTGAAGCAAGAGCAGTATACTTTGCTTTGCGACAGTCAGAGTGCTATCCATCTTGTGAAGAATCAGACGTTTCATAGCCGGTCCAAGCACATCGAGACTCGGTATCACTGGATACGGGATGTGGTTGAAAAGAAGGACGCGGAGCTTGAGAAGGTGCATACAGATGACAACGGAGCTGATATGTTCACGAAGATTCTACCAAGGGGGAAGTTTGAGTACTGCAGGCAGATCGTCGGGATGACGACGTCCTCCCCATAGTTGTGAAGGGGGAGATTTGTTGGAGTGGGTGGGGTTCCCAACCTATGTGGAGAAGACCCCGGAGTGCGACGAGCGCCGTTCGTGTGTCGAAGAAGCTCGGGGAGGAAGCAGGACTGCTGAGAGAGCTGCAGAGAGCTGCTGGAAGCAGAGGGGCCGAGTTCGGGCCGAACTCTGCCAGCCCCTGGCAGAGTTCTGGCCGAACTCTGCCTCCTCATTCCAGAAGTGGGTCGGCCAGTGCTGGTTGCCCCGCACAGAGTTCTGGCCGAACTCTGTGTGTCGGGGGGCTGAAGCGGGATTTTGGATGAGTTTTCATCATTGGATCTAATCCAACGGTTCAGGTTGGTTGCGGGATTAGGGAGATATATATAGAGTTTTCTCAACCCTAATTCACAAGTGCAACATAACACAAGTTTGAGAGAGAAGGAGGCAAGAGTGCCATTACAACTTCGGAGAAGAAGACGGAGGATTGAAGGTCGTTTTCGAAGGAGATCGTGTTTCGGGTAATCTCTACTCGTCGTTCTCGTTCTTCGTAGCCTTGTGATCATTGTTCTTGTCTCTGAGTGTTGTGGGGATCCGATTTGGATCGGGAGGAGTTTGTAGAGGGTGTAATTCTTCTATTCCATTAGTGGAGGCTTCTCAGGGTTGGACTCCGATCGTCCCGTGGTTTTTCCCGCAAGGGTTTCCACGTCAAAAATTCTCTGTGTCTGCGTGGTTTGCTTTGTGTGTTCGTTTTTGGGTTCGTGCGTTGTATTGCTCGGTCCTCTCGCAGGTACTCTCCGGTTTGGGGAAAGGTTTCCGCGCTTCTTTCCCAACAACTTCGAGCAAGCCGTTGCGTTGCCAAGTTCAAACGTCGTTGCATTTCGATTCAACCTGTTGAACTGGGGGGACGTGGCATTACAGGATTGTAGGATAACTCCCATATATTTCACAATCGTGATCATATTTTGGGTTACCAGAGTACTCTGATATACGTAGCTGGTTTTGTACCGTCTCAGCTCTCCAGTATTTTTTTTCCGGACGTGACAGTAACCATTCCACTTAATAGAGAATGATCCATGGCCCATGTCTTTAGTGGACAGTTATAGGAGACTGCTCTCCTATATAAGTACTATTGCATCACTTTGTTGGGAGTGACATAATGTAATTGTGAGAGAAGAGAGAGCTTTCACTATAGAGAAGTCGAAGATTTTGCATCCGAGAATCCATTTGTATGTCGGTGCTTGTCTGTGGAGGGAGGTGACATAGATCGTTCCAGAAGTTCTTTCAAACTTTTTGGTTCCTTGGAGCAGATCGACGGAGACGGCCGAATCTTAGTTTAAGCAACTGTAGTTCTCACCACCCCAACATGCGGTTTCTTCATTCCAAGCATCGACTCTATCTCCAATAACTCAGTTGCTTGCATCTTGTAGTTTCTACTTCAAGTTTACTAAGGCAAATTTGTGCTAGCAAGCGTTGTTCAGTTCCGAGGAGGAATTATTTTGCCAGTAGTTTCGCTACAGTTTTAGCCATTTTAATCACTTTCATTTTTCCTAGCAAGTTTGGAGTTCACTCTTTCTTGTACTTGTATAAATTTCTCCAAAAATTTTACCGTGCTTGAAACTAGTTTAATTTGGAAAACTACTAAAAGTTGGTGTAAGAGTGTTTTTTTTTTTTTTTTTTTTTTTTTTTTTTTTTTTTTTTTTTGAGTGGATATACCATGGGTTCATGAATTAGACAAAACTTACATGATAACTTAATATAAAACTTTTTGTGTTATGAAATCTACCATACTTCTCAATGGTCTGCCAAAGCAATCATGTGGGCCATGCATGATGGCCAACCCTTTATGTACACGCCAAGTTGGATGGAATGGTTTTGTCATGACTTCATGGTTCTTGATACATGCATGCATTGTTGCAAATTGCAATAGCTTTTACTAAATGTGATGATAGTGATGGTGATCTTGATAGGTGTGGTTACATGTTTCCATCTTCATTATGTTATGATTGCTTGTGATTAGAGTCCATTTTTTTTTAATGTTATAAGAAGAAGATGACCACATTGGGGGAGGCTTGAACATATGCATGGACATGCTCAAAGTAACACCTGCCTCCCACAGCCCCAACGTTTCCCAAAAGAATGTCAAGCTCATTTTTTAAAATCTTCTTTCCTAAAGGAAGGAAAGATATAAATATAATATTAGATAAAGGGGACAATTTACGTGGTGGATCCATGTCATGTGGATGTAGGGTCGCTATCGTGTTGGTGGTGCTAGACTCAGATCCGAATACATGACTCATACGAGCATGGTCAATTCTGAGTTTTCTTATGCCAATGACAAGTGTTTTTTTTTTTTTTTTTTTTTTTTTTAATGTTCAGGACAAAAAAAATAAATAATTTCCTTCATTAAAAATAACATAAAAATTAGTTTTTTTTATATAAAAAAAAATCACTACTAGGCCTTGAACTCATACCCTTTTTACGCAGGGTGTGTAAATAAAATAAAAACCAACTTTGTTAAGTCAATTTGTCAAATTGTGAGAGAACTAATATTTAAACTACTACAAAAAATTTACATATCTATAAAAAAAAGCTTATTCTCTTGACGTTCCTCAAAATTTTCGATCCTGAACGGTTGTCCGGTCTCTTCTGGGTTAAATTCGGTCCTGCATTCAAAATAGGTCAAAGTATCCAATCAAATCATACTTTATTAGTATATCTCATGACTAAGAATTATATCTATGGTCTATATTTGGTATCTAGTTAGCTATACTCAAAACAACTCCTTAGCACATGATATAATACATCATGTACAAAAAATAACTACAAATCTTAAACTTCATATAGTTTTTACTTTGTTTATTTACTTTTTAAAATTCGTATACCACATCTTGAATCTCATCCCGAATAAAATACATGTGGACCATTATAGCTATTTTGACAAATTTACTTTTGAGACATTAACCTACCCATTCAAAGCGGCAAAACTAAGTCGAGTGAAATACCAAATCGGCATACATGGTTCCAAGAACCCAAATAACAAATCTTACCAGGTATTGACAAAACCACAAATCTCACAAGTCTTGGTTTGGAATTGACGCTGCAATAGAAATAGTTCGAGGGCATACGTCTAATAAGAAAATAACTGAAAAGTTTATACTTCATCTGCCTTGTTCTAAATCTCATTCGAAGTAGAATTCTCGTGGACTCTATCTCTATAAATTTTGAACAAGGGTTTCTTTTTAGGGCTTGTTTGGTAAAATAGATTTGCATTTGGATTCGGATTTAGAAATCCAAAATTCAAATCCAAATAAATAATTAATTAGCTGTTATAATTATAATTATAATTATAGTTATGATTAACAATTAAATTATTATTATAATTATGATAATAGTTATGATTAACACATTATTAATTAAAATATAATGATGATTATAATAACGATTAATAAATTATTAATTATTAAATTATTAAAATGTAAATTATTAATTTTGATGATAATTTATGATAACTAACTATTAGTTATTTTCTATTTAAATAATAACTAATTTTTAGTTATGAATTCTAAAAAAAAATAAAAATAATAATGACTAATTTTTAATTAACTGTAAGCTATTTTTTAATTAACTATAAATTAAATATTTTAAAAATAGTAATTATAAATGAATATAATGATGATTAATAAATTATTAATTAAACTATTGTAATATATTAATTATTAAATATGATTAAAATTGTGATTAAAATATTATTAATTAATATTATAATAAAATAGTAATTAACGAATTATTAATTAATATTATAATAAGACTAATAAATTATTAATATGATTATAATTGGATATTAATTAATAAATTATTAAATAAGATTACATTTATAATTAATAAATTTATTATAAATATGATTAATAAAATTATAAATTATTAAATAATAAATTATTAACTTAGATTATAATTATGATAACTAACTATTAATTTATTTTTTATTAAAAACAATAACTAATTTTTATTTATAAAAAATATTTTTTAAAATAATAGTAATGACTAATTTTTAATTAACTGTTAGTTAATTTTGAATAAACTATAAATTAAATATTTTAACGAAATAATTAAAAACATAACTAATTTTTTCCTCCCAAATCCAATATCTTTCTTCCAAATCTAAAATTTTGATTTGGTCATATTTTCCATATTCAAATCTATCTCCGACCAAACATAGAATTCCATAGATTTTGCTCAAAATTCATAAAATCCTAAAATCAAACTCCAAATACAGTTATCAAACGGGCCCTTAAGTTATGATCCTACTAGTTCATATTAGGTATATGTTCGAATGTGACGAAATTGTGTCGAGTCCAAGACTAAATCGACTTACCTAGTTCCACTAATCCAAACAACAACCTTTATCACGTACCGACAAACACCACAAAATACAAGACTTGGTTTGGAATTATCGTTGTTGCAACAAAAATTAACTTTTAAAAATAGACTCGTAGTTGATTTCATAAATTGTACAAAAAATAGAATTTACTTAATATTTTTTATAGATAAATTGTAAGTTAAAAAAGAACTTTTAAAACTATTATTTAAGAAAAGTCAACATAAATAAAAAAATTATATATATATATATATATATATATATATATATATATATATATATATATATATATATATATATATATTGGAAAAAGGTGAATTTTACTCCAAAAGAAAAGCCATAATCATACAACATACAACCAGAGTGGGACTCCCACTCATCACTCATCAATTCTCCATAGCATTTATATCAAACTCAATGTTATGGAGAATACCAACTGGAGGGGTGACAAGCTCCTCAAAGATCCGACGGTTTCGCTCCGCCATATATGCCAAACCGCAGCAGCCAGACGAACTCTGGCTGTACGGAACCAGTCCTGCCCTCGACCCCTGCTATCTCGAATCACCGTGATGATGTCCCCAACACTTTTCCCGGAGGCGCACACACCCAACACACGACTCTGCTCCGCCCAGATCTGCCATGCCAGAGTGCACTCGAAGAAGATATGCTTTATAGATTCAGGCTCCAAACCGCAAACACACATTTGGGATCCGGAACCGGCACACCAAACGAACTCAGGCGATCTCTCGACAAGAGGTGGCCCAGTAGAAGCTTGTATACACACAACTGTATTTTTCTGGCCAGACCCTTGAACCAAACGAACTCGTAATCAGGACTCAGCGGGAAGGCTCGCCGGATAAGGTTGTAGCAGCTACGGAATTGGAATTTCCCAGTCCCTGTAGAAGCTCCACTCGGCTCCCAAATCCACCGATCCACAGGCAAAGACGGATCAATGACAGAGACAAAATGCTCCCACCCAGCTCCTCAGTGAACCGATAAGAGTTCGGCCTCCACTCCCCGTTGCGTATGATGCGACTGCACGACAGACCACGCCTATCCTCCTGATGGGTCGGGGCTCCTCTGATGTCCAACAACGAACGCCTATCAATCCAAGGATCCCGCCAGAGGTCCGTACCCGACTCGTCCTTCATGACCCTCCGAATGGCAGACTTGAGCACCCCCCTGTGTCTCAAGACAGTCTTGAACGTGACTGAATGGTTGTTGTCAGTAGGACACGTCCAAAAGCTGCCCTGCTTTACGTATCTGCTGTGCATCCAGTCCGCCCAGAGAGAACCCCCGCTGATGAATCTCCAGGCCAGCTTAAGCGCAGAAGCCTCTCTAACCTCCAGCAACGGTCTGAGCCCCACTCCTCCCTCCTTCCTGGGACGACAGAGCTGGTCCCATGAAATCGCATACAGACCTCCCCTCCAAATAAAATCGGCACATAGCCGCTCTACCCGTCGGATAGTGGCCACAGGTAGGAGGATTGACTGCAGCCAAAAATGGGCCATAGCCGAGATCACCGATCTGACCAGCTCAATGCGACCGCCAAACGACAGACCTGCTGCTTGCCACCCTTCTACTCTCCTCTGGACATACTCTACCAGACTATGAAAGTCCTGGTCCCGTGCATAGTTGACGGTGAGAGGAACTCCTAAGTAGCGCACCGGAAGATCACTCCTCGCGATACCCAACACATCAGCCCGTTCCTCCTTTCGGGTACACAGGGAGCTGAAGTAGACCCTACTCTTATCCCTGTTCATCTGGAGACCCGAAACAGACTTCAAATCTTCCATAATAGCCGCAAGCGTCAGCAACCCCTCCGTCGAAGGCTGGATGAAAACTAGCAGATCATCCGCATATATAAGATGAGTAACTGGGGGGTCCATCATCCGAAACAGAGGAACCAACCGTCCACAGTGCACTGCCAGATCCATCAAGCAAGTAAAGTATTCCATAACAAGCGTGAACAGGTAAGGAGACAGTGGGTCACCTTGCCTAAGCCCACGGTTGCTCTGGAAGTACCCATAAGGAACACCCTGGATAAGAACAGAAAAAGTAGGAGACGTAATGCACTCCCGAATCAACGCGACCCAGTGCTTCGCGAATCCCATGGCGGACATCAGATGACAGAGGAAGTCTCGATTGACCATGTCATACGCCTTTCTCAAATCCAGTTTAACACAAGCCTTCTCCCCTACGGGTTTGCTGAATCCCCTCACCATCTCATGAGCCAGGAGGCTGTGCTCGGCGATCGACCTCCCCTTGATGAATGCAGCCTGATTCGGAGATACCAAGTCCTGCATGATCCCCTCCATCCGCCGGCACATAAGGTGCGTAATTATCTTGTAAAGATAATTACAACACGCAATAGGACGAAAATCCGCCAGTGTAGTCACTCGGTACCAAGGTCAGGAAAGTGTGATTCAATTCCTTCAAGAGCTTCCCTTTAGTGAAGAATTCCTGAACCACCTCCACTACCTGATGCTTTAGCACGTCCCAATGGCGTTTGAAGCAACCACTGCTGAAGCCATCCGGACCAGGAGCCTTGTTGGGGTCCGCCCCCTTGACAGTAGACTCCACCTCCTCCAATGTAACAGACGCAAGCAGAAGGCTATTCCCAAATGGAGTCACCATATATATATATATATATATATATATATATATATATATATATATATATACAAAACACAAAGGTTTTTGAATCCTAGGGCTGACTGTGCCAAGATAAAGAGTGGTTGTGATTTAATCTTGGTGAATCAACGGTTGTGGGGTTTTATGGGGAAGAGCATTATTGGGAGTGGGGTTTTATGGGGAAGAGCATTATTGGGAGTGGGATTTTATGGGAAATCCAAAGATGGGGATTTAATATTTTGATGGTTGGGATTTAATATTTTGATGGGGGCCTCATAATGGTTGTGGATGAGCATTATTGAGAGTGGGATTTTATGGGGAATCCAAAGAAAATGGGTCCAAGATTTTGAGGGGGAATACCTTAAATGAACCATGCCCTATGGGCACGGGTTATGACTAGTATATATATATAGCAGATGACCTCTAGCCTAGTGGTTAAGAGAGATGCATATGGTCCAAGTGGTCAGGAGTTCGAACCCCAGTGGAGACGAGTTCGCCACAATTATCCATTGCGTCAAAAAAAAATAAAAATAAAATAAATATTAGCAGACATTTTTTACTGTAGCTAAAAAACAAAACAAATATAGATGCAAAGTAAGTTAGAGCATCTCCAACCCTATTGTGGCTTTGGAAAAAAGTTAATGCCACATAGGAATGACAAAATTTTATTCAAAAGTTCTTCTCCAATGCAATTGTCAAGTCAATTGTGAAGCTTATGTGGCAAAAATTAAAGAAGACATTATGAAGTTGATTGTCTTGTTCTAGACAATGCACTTGACAATGTCTTGTCTTCCATGTCATCAATTATGAATAAAAAATATTAAAAAAAAGAAAGAAGATGAGTAGTTGTCTTAAAAGTTGCCTTGGAAGTTGGAAAAAAATACTTTTTATTGTCTTCTCAGTACTTTTGCATTGGAGAGAGTTTTTCTATCTCATTGTCTTTTGAGATATAATTTTGCCACATAAACAAGATATTGTCTTGTGGCTCATGCCACTTGGTAGCCACCTAAGACTCACAATACTTAACAAGACAATAGGGTTGGAGATGCTCTTATAGTTGGTAGCTATAGTAAATATCTTCAAAGAGCCCTAATAAAAGCCACCGAAAGGGCAACGGAAAAGTCCACTTTGGTAAATCCAGCCGGAAAATTCAAAAATCCCACCGCCATTCTCGTAATAAACCCTCAACTCCGTGACCCTTTGCTGCAGAATATGCTCCCCCACACGCCACCCCCCGTGGGCCCCACCCCACCCCCCGTCCTTTTGTTCGCTCGCTCGCTCGCTCTCCCTCTTTTTTACGCTCCATACCCATACTAGTGAGTAAGAGGAGCTCGCTTCAAGCATCAGCACTCTCACTTTAGCTCCTCCTCCTCCACAAATCTAGGGTTCCTACAAATCTAGGGTTCCGTCTCCCCCCCCGCCATTGATGCTCTCCGGCCCGATCTGAAGCTCCAGGTGGCCGCAGCCCCTCCAGATCCCCCCTGCTAGCGCTTTGGATTTCTAATTTTGGTGGCTTTTTTTGGGTGCAGTTTGGAAGAGAGAGAGAGAGAGAGAGAGAGAGAGAGAGAGAGAGAGAGAGAGAGAGAGAGAGATGTCTTCTTCGTCGCAGCCGCCGCCGCCGAGGCGGCTGCTGCGGACGCAGACGACGGGGAACCTCGGGGACTCGATGTTCGACAGCGAGGTGGTTCCGTCGTCGCTCGTCGAGATCGCGCCGATCCTCCGTGTCGCCAACGAGGTCGAGTCGACCAACCCGAGGGTCGCGTATCTATGTAAGTAAAGAAAAAAGAAAAAATAAATAAATATCTTTTAGGTGTAGTAGTTGTAAGCTTGTTGTTCACTGTAAGTAGAAAGCACCTGTTTAGCTTCGAATTCGTCTTAAAGTTGGTCGTTTTTTGGTTGACTGAGTGGTGTTTTCGAACAACTAGTGGAGTGTCTGTAGTTACTGAAGGAACACTGAACAGCCGTGTCCGTGTCTCGTCTGTGTTGGTTTCACGTACTGGACACGACACAGTAACACTCCAACATACACCAGGACAGGATGTTTCGTGCTCCTCTGTTCAATACAGAGGGATAGGAATTTCTTTAATTGGATCTTGATATTTTACTTATCCTCTCTCTTTTATTCTTGTGCCGAATCAAACACGAAATCGTTTTCTATGGGTTCTCGTGCATCTCCTAAAGTTAGCACCTTTGTAGTGTAGCAAGTGATGTTTCAAAGAACTAGTGGAAGATGAAACTGGAGGAGAAGATTTGATGATTTTGTTGAATTCTCATTTTGTTTATTGTGGGGAGAGTTGATTTGAGGACTTGGAAGAAAGATGCAGGCTTGCAGATCAGAATTTATAGTGATTTTTGAATACGTAATTTGTTCACTTTTTCCCTCCCGTTAATTGAAAGATATACTTTTTTTCTTTCTTTCTTGTATTGACACGGTGCTGCGAAAGGAGGCTAGGGCTCAAGGTATCTCCTCAAGTTTGCAGAAAGTTAGCACCTTTATAGTTAGTTTAACTGTGACACTTTGAAGAACTACTGGACAATGAAGGGGGAGAAGAAGATTTGATGGGTTTGTTGAAACTTGGCTTCCTTTATTGTGGGAGAGTTTATTCGAGGACCTGGACGATGGTTGCAGCTCGAACTTCAAGTCAGCTTCAATTGTTATATTCCTATAGCAATATTTCTTACTTTTATGTTGGATTATTTTCTTGGGAACTCTCCGAGTGCAATCTTTTATATGATGTTCGTCTAGAATTTATCACAATGGTTGGTTTTTTATCGTAGAGGGGAAGGGCAAAGAAGATTAACTTATTGTCTTGAGAGATCGATCTTTGGTTGTATTATACTTGGTAACAGCTTGTGAGTTATATTCCACTTGACTAGTGTTCAAAAGCACAATTCAGTTCATATAGGTCTTGAGGGTGGTCCTAGCTGATAGCTGATTTCAGGCTCTGATCAGAATCAATAATCTGTTATAAGCCACTCACTTATCAACAAGGTTGTAAAAATCGCTAGTCGGCCGCTAGTCGGTTCGTGGGGACTACGGATTAATCGGACTACTCGGGGACTAGTCGGATTAGTCTTTCTAGAATTTTTAATGAATATATATATATATATATATATATATATATATATATATATATATATGTAATATGTATATGTAATATGTTATAAAAATATTTTAAAAAATAATATGTTAATTGTTGAACTTTTAATTATCGCAGACTACAGTGGCATAAATTTCTATTTCGATAAATATTTAAATAATATGTTAACAACTTACTATTTTGCACGGAGAGTTACAGCCGCAGTAGCAAGCAAAAGCAAAAAAAAAGTAACAAATAAAAATTAAAAAAAGAGCCACAACAACAGTAGCAAAGAGATAACAAAGCAAAAGTAAAAATAAAAAAAGAGTAGGCTAGTCACTTTTTTCAAAAATAGAAAAAGGCAGCAACAAAGTAAAGAGTCGACGACGGCTGCCTTGACGAAGTCGGCGGCAACCCAGACTAGTACCAATTTAGCTAATTTTTGGATGGACCAGCCCTTAATCGAGTCGACGGTGGCCGACAAGTAACTAGTCGGGGACTAGCCCCTAGTCGAGTCGGCGGCGGCCGACTAGCGACTAGTCGGGGACTAGTCGGCCGCCTAGAGGGATTTTTACAACACTGCTTATCAATAGAGAGGCTCATAAACATGATTACATGTCAATTTCTGCAAATTGCAAAACAATAAATTTAGTTGGATCCCTTCACAAGTTCTCCTTTTGTTACCCTCGGCTCCTCCATGCCAGCATCCTCATATGCTCGCTAACACATGAGATTGGTCTCTCCAGTACAATGGCATTTTCTTCTTAGCAAATTCTCATTGGTAGTGACATCGTGTGTTTGAGGGGGATGTTAACAATAGTGCCATGTGCCATTGTATAGTTTTTATCTTTATGTTCGTTTGCTAATTGTGATGTCTTTGGTGTTGCTAGTTGTCATGTCCACTTGTGCACCATGTAGCTATTGTATACTTGTCCACTTTTTTTTTTTTCCTTTCTTTCTTCCATTTATTTTCCTATATATAGGTAGCCTTGAACCTAACAAAAACAATCATAACATTTCCAAAATGTAGTCTCTAACAACAATGCCCAAGGGGCACAAAATTAATATATTACAATAGAGGCACAATCAAAGAAACAAACCATCACAATGCAAAATACACACACAAGAAAGAAAAAAAAGAGATGGTCTTCTAAATGATGCTGAAGGTGATCCCTGGAATAGTGCATATAAATTCAGATTACACGCAAATCAAAATGCCATGACAAGTAAAGACATGTCAATAACCTATAATCAAATATGATACAGCTGATAATAACCTAAGATATTGTTAATCATCAATCTATTTACTATAGATGTATTGTTTGTCCTTTTAGGATCTATATGAACTTTATAATGTAAAATTCAGCTTATGCATGCAGCACTTTATTTCCTATCAGATCGTGATTATTATATTCTGGGAAGCACACTGATCAAGGATTTGGGTTTGTATTTGAGATATATAACCAAAACATTTAGTCTATTAGATCTTTTAATACCGGAGACTAGATTTCATATGCTGTGCATATAACTATTTTACCATATTATTTATCTTTGCTTGATGTGAAGATGACAATTAACTTTTGTGATGGGATAGGTCGATTCTATGCTTTTGAGAAGGCTCACAGACTAGATCCAACTTCAAGTGGGCGTGGTGTTCGACAATTCAAGACTGCGCTGCTACAACGCCTAGAAAGGGTTTGTTTTTAATAATATGAATTGTATTCATTTTCTTTTGGAAGCAAAAATACATGTGGGCACAGACTCAACTCCGTTTGCGTCAATATGCCAATCTTTCTTTTAACATTCTATTTATTGCCCATTTTCAGCAACTCTTCAAATTTACTTGATTTTTTTGGTCTCTCAGATCTCCATATTCATTTGGCTTACATAATGAATACCTGGTATACTTAGCTATAGAATTTGAAGTAATATAAACATGTATATAGATATGTGTTCATGTGTATATATAACTATATCCATGTTGTACCTGTATCCTATTTTTCTAAAAAATGCTGTATTCCACATTCATACCTTGTCCATATCTGAACCTGTTACGTGTCTATGCAACCTAGACAAACTTAATTAGAACGAGATGATGGGGAACAACGGCACAAAAGCAACATCCATTTTGGCATGTCACTGTATGTTGAATTGTGTCTGACATAGGGCTGCAAATGAACAGAGAAGCTCGCACGCTCGACTTGACTCGATAAAAGCTCGTCTCAACTCCGTTCTGTTAATGAGCGGAGCTTGAACACAGGAAGCTAGGTTTGTGAGCTTGTGAACAAGCTCAATTTGTTTGTTTCCTAGTGGAAAGTATCCATAGCTTGTTGGGCAAGTATTTTGGGGAAAAGGATGTAGTGTCGACGCATACGAAATCTCGGAGGCATAACACAGATGAAATCTGAGGAGGCATCTGAAGTGAACACCCATCACCCAGTCCCACTTAGTTTGTTCATCATAACCCGTCCCAATTAGTTTCTTTTACGTGTTTATATTCCAACTTATTTTTTTGAATGATCATTTTGCATAAACTATTGCTGGTTAAGAGAGACTTGTGCTAATCTTCATAAAGGATCTTTGTGCAAAAAGATCATTTTGTAAATAGAATTGTGGTAATATTTTTAAACCTAGATTGATATAATATATTATGTAATTGTAATATAATTTTCAAAATATAATCAAATCTTATTGGATTAATCTAAATCAAATCCCATCTACAATTTTAAATCTAATTATCAGTAAGAAAGTTTTATCCATAATTTTAGAAATTAGATTAGATTTTAAATTGTTTCTAAAAATATCAGATTTTAAAGGTCACATAAGAGGCCGCCATGGAGACATAATGCTGAATCCTATATGTTCCTGTTACACATTCTTCAAACTTACGCACCTGTTTATGCATTTCATTGTAATTTCTTTTTGGACATTCAGTCCGTGTGTCTTGTTTGTTTGAGACATAATGTTGAGTCTTATATATATTCCTGTTTTTGTGGACATGTTTATGCATTTTATTGCAATTTCCTTTTAGACATTCAGTCTGTGTATCTTATTTGTTTATTTTGTTCTTTCTCTCCATGTAGTTGCATTCCAAATTGGTTGAAATAGATTATAAAAGAAATTTGTCCGTCGTTCATCTGGTTGACTATTTCTTTGTTAATTTTCCTGTGCACACTTTCAGGATAACGAGCCCACTTTGAAGGAAAGGAAGAGGAGCAGTGACGCACAAGAAATGCGGAGCTTCTATAAGGATTACTATAAAGAGTATATCCAAGCACTACAGAATGCTGCTGATAAAGCTGATCGGTGAGTATATTTATTAATATCTGTAGGAGATTATCGCTGATGGAGTTGTATAAGTCCTTAGTCCTTGGTAGTTCGATATTTTCTGAGAATATTAGTTTCTCCTTAATTTTTTCTGAAATTTTCAGTGCTCGACTTACCAAAGCATACCAAACAGCTGCAGTCTTGTTTGAAGTTTTAAAGGCTGTCAACTTGACTCAATCCCTGGAAGTTGATAATGAGGTAAATTCTGCATGCCTGGTTCATCATACCTATATGTTTCACAGATGTGGGAAAATGGTGTCCCTAGCGTGTCTTTGCCCCTATTGTGCAACATAGGTGACTACTTATTGTACCTATCTGAAAATGTTCGTATCCTGTATTTGTATTGTGTCCTTTTCCATATCCACATGGTCCTACCAAGTTGATTAGTGGCAAGGGCGGAGTTACACGGTGAACATTGGGGGTCGTGCGGACGTGCCCCCACGATTTAAAATTTTTTATATGCATTTTTTAAAAAATCATGAGGTCTGCCCCCACAGCCCAAGGAAAAGAACAGGGCTACACAATTCATACCCACGGAGTGGAATTTCTTGCTCCGCCCCTGATAGTGGTGCTGTTGAACTCTTTTTATCTTATCTGTGTAGTAACTATGTCAAGGTTCAAAATATCGGTATCGGACCATTCCTATGAGTATCGGGATCGGCAGGATCGGCGGTATCGGACCATTCCTATGAGTATCGGGATCGGCGGGATCGGCGGGATCGGCAGTATCGGAGGTTTCGGATCGGAGTATCGGATTTTTTGGTATCGAAAAACAAATAATTATGAGTAAATTATTAACATTTTAGAAAATATATTTTATACATTTAGGCATAATTTTAATATTTTTGGTGTTGTTTCTTAGTAGTTTTGAAATTGAATGAAATAGTAGTCACCCTTACCGATTGATTTGCATACGATAGATAAGTTTTCTTCTTTTAGATGCTTTTATAACCTTTCTATGCTTTTACATCTTTGTTGATTGGTCTTTTTCGTTCAATTTTCTTTACCGAATTGACCGAAAAAGAGACCCCCAATGTCGGTATTGGTCCGTATCGGGTATCGGTCGGTATTGGATCGGGACATGCTAAACCGTATCGTTATCGGCCGTATCGGATCGGTATCGGCCGATACTGCGAACTATGAACTACGGTAATCTGAAATGTATCCCATTCAGAATTCTCTATTATTTCTAACCAAGAGATTGGATTTTCAGCTGTGATCAAGGTATTGAATATGGTTTCTTGTGTAGATTTTGGAAACACACAACAAGGTTGAGGAGAAGACAAAAATACTGGTGCCATACAATATTCTCCCTCTTGATCCTGATAGTGCAAATCAGGCTATCATGCGCTATCCTGAGGTTTATCTCATAACTTTCCTTGTTAGGGAAAAAATATCCTCTAATCTTTTGTTCTCAGAAAAGATCTCTCTGATTGCGAGAGGGAAAAAACAAGTGTCTGATTACATATTTTTGAGATCTGCAGATTCAAGCTGCTGTTAGTGCTCTTCGCAATACCCGTGGCTTACCATGGCCTAAGGACCATAAAAAGAAGGTTGACGAGGATCTTCTTGACTGGCTACAAGCAATGTTTGGATTTCAGGTCAGAGGCTACCACTTAATATATCTTTCGTTATTCTGTGATCTTTTAGTCTCTACGTTGCAGAGAATGTAACACAACGTTTGATGTATAAATATGCAGAAGGATAATGTGTCTAATCAAAGAGAACATTTGATTTTGTTGCTAGCTAATGTACATATACGTCAATTTCCGAAGCCTGACCAACAACCAAAGGTAACTTATTCTTTTACTGTATAAGATAGAGACATTGATGTTTTATATATTTTAATGTGCTCGACTTAATTGAGATATTGCCTCAGTTGGATGAACGTGCATTAACTGAAGTCATGAAGAAACTATTTAGGAACTACAAGAAGTGGTGCAAATACTTGGATCGCAAGAGTAGCCTGTGGTGAGAATTATAAAGATTGCATTTCTTGTATTGTCTTTCGTTTTATTTACCATTATTTATTTATTTTGTGTTTATATACACTTAATTTTGTCATTAAATGGATCTGAACTTTTCCTATTAGTTGTCTGTTCCATCATTTTTTACCATCCTTGTTGTCTGGCTGAAATTTAGGTTGCCGACCATTCAGCAGGAAGTGCAACAAAGGAAACTTCTGTATATGGGTCTCTATCTTCTAATATGGGGAGAAGCTGCAAACTTGCGATTCATGCCTGAATGCCTTTGCTACATCTACCACCATGTTTGTTACTAAATGCCATATATTCTGCATTTACATATAATAGTTTCTTCTCTCTATGTGTCTGTGCATTCTTGCATCTCCCTCCCTCTATCTATCTATTTATATGACGAGGATTGAGGTTCTCTGTTACATTAACAGTTGAGGGCTTAAACAAAACTGCTTAATAAAGAAACAAAAAAGTGATACATAATAATCTCTTACAGATATAATGATTAGAAATACCCTAAAAGGCCAACCGCCTCTTGTTAATACGAATTCCATCTACCCAAAAGTTATATAAACACAATCACCTGCAATTAGATTCCCTAACAAATTGGATACACTAATATGTAAGCTTATCTACTATAGGTTACTGTGTAAACTGAGGTTTTTGGAACAACTAGGTTAAGTTTTTTTATTATCCCATTTGAGTTTTAATTCATAGTTGACCGACTCTATACTCTATAGACACTGGTTCTGTTATTGCGTATTTTCTCAGATTGTTTCTTCCTTTCCAGATGGCGTTTGAACTGTATGGTATGCTAGCTGGAAATGTGAGCCCAATGACTGGTGAGAATATAAAGCCAGCCTATGGCGGTGACGAGGAAGCTTTTCTAAAAAGAGTTGTAACCCCTATTTACCAAACGATAGCGAAGGTGCCAGTGCTACACTTTCTGTGATCTTATTATGATTTCCTTGTTTAAATTATCAGTTATTTTTCTTCGTTACTGATAAAATTGTGTTATTCAGGAAGCTGAAAGAAGCAAGAGAGAAAAATCCAAACACTCCCAATGGAGAAACTATGATGACTTAAATGAATACTTTTGGTAGTAATATATTTGATCTTTAGTTTGCAAAATGTATCGTTGATATATTTTTAGTAGCTTAGATGAACTTGTTCTTCTTAAATTGCAGGTCAGTTGACTGTTTCCGCTTAGGTTGGCCAATGCGATCTGATGCTGATTTTTTTTCTCCTCCTCCAAATTCAACATTCAGAGAGAAAAATGATGTAGGTTACTATCTTGTTCAATTTTATGGTATTTATATTCCTTGTTGCTAACTTGTTGTGAGCCCTATAAGTTTCATGTTGAACACATCGTGAATTCGTAGGTACATTTAATCTTGTAATAAATTATAGGTTTATATCAGCTATACATAGTTTGCATTTGACTACAGTACATAATTGCAAATATATTGGACACTTTAATAATATTGTCCCCTTCTTGTGTACAGAGTTCCGCATATATCAGACACTTCAATTATATTGTCCCTTCTTATGATCAGAGATTTGGACATTTTGTTACTATTATTTGATATTTACATTTTAATATTTTTAAATCATATTCATTTGTGATTACTTGCCTGAGTAACTACTACTGTTCTTCTGATAAGAGCAAGTAAGTGGCCGTACAATTGTGATTACTCTGCCACATAACCTGATTAATCTGTAACCAGCCCTTGACCTAACACTGAAACTGCTCAATGTAACATTTCAATAAATTATTACACACTCACGTATATAATATATCCAACATTCTTCTTTGAAAATTTATCCTTTTCAATTTTCCTTTTAAATGTTTTTCATTATAACCTCAAATGTGAGATTCTGTAGTATCATGTCTGTTTCAATTGTTTGTATCCTTGTTTGAATGACATGTGAAATAAATAGCATCTCTTGTCAAATTTACTCATCTCAGTTATTTTAGTTGAACAGGGAAATCTGACCATACACCTGTTTTAGTTTACATACATATATAAGCTAGCTAATGTTGTAATGTAGGGAAGAAGTGGGGCAAACTTTTCCCAAGTCTCCCATGGATGAGCTATGTTTAGGCTCCGACGGGGCCCAAAACATAGTTGAGATGTTCATTGTTGTGACAAACATAATTAAGATATGAGAAATCAACATTAATCCTCTCTAGAACTATTGGAAACCTACTATCTGAAATGTGCTTGAATATAGATATTAGTATGATCTAATATATAAAACATGTATATAAATGTTTCATTTGTATATATAACTGCAACCATGCCATACCCTTGTCCCCAAATTTTCAAAAGTGCCATGTCCCGAATCTTCACTGTGTCCGTATATGAATCCGTGTCTATGCCTATGCAACCTAGATCTTCTACAATCAGTGTCATTGTACTTTATGTAATCCTTTTATATAATTAATTTCTATCTTGAATTTGTCCTTTAATTTTCTATATGCGGTTTCAGTCATGTATAATTAAATTCTAATGTGTAAATTGGGCTGCAATGTATACCATAACATATGCCACCTAAGAATGGACAACTACACTTTGATGTTTGGCTCCCATGAAGTTTGTCCAAGTAGACATTTTTGATTGAATGTGGTGGGGGAAAAAAAGAACTCTTTGTTATACTTTTCTGGTGGTTGTGTCGATTATCTTAATAAGAATCTTCTATTGGTATCGTAAAGTAATCAAGTATACTCTTTTTATGAAATTTACTTCTCTAATTTATTTGAAAATATTACTGTTTCTGACTTGCATGATCTTGATTTTAGGAAAACAAATTGCCTCATAGGGATCACTGGATTGGAAAGACTAATTTTGTTGAGATACGCTCATTTTGGCATATTTTTCGTAGTTTTGATCGCATGTGGAGCTTCTTTATCTTATCCCTACAGGTTCTCTCTCTCTCTCTCTCTCAAACTTATTTGTGTTCTCTTATTTTACTAATACATCCAATTGTTAAAAAGGTCATGATCATCCTAGCGTGGAATGGTGGCTCACCAAGTGATATCTTTGACGATGGAGTGTTTAAGAAGGTCTTGAGCATCTTCATAACTGCTGCTGTACTTAAGCTAGGACAAGGTAATAGACAACTGTGTTGGTTTTAATTTCTTTACTTGTTTGTCCAACTCAGTTTATAAATTGTATGACCAATACCTAATGTAAACCACCTCTGGAGAAAGTGGACTCGCTGTTTGAATCAGTTTTTTCTCATTCAGCTTTGTTAAGGGCCATATCTTCGGTAACATTAACAAAAACATATCGTTTTTTAGACCTTTAATCCATGTGCATTTAGGTCTACCTCTACTCTAGCGGTTCCTTTAACTACTATCTTATTGCCCCTCCCGGGCGTCTCTTGGTCCTTGTTGCACATGTCCAAACCACCTAAGATGATTCTCTCATTTTGTCCACAATTGATGCCATCTCTAACTTCCTAAGAAGATGCTCATTTTGTCTACACTAATTTTCAGGACATGTAATGAAGAATCTTGTGGGATTAAAATTTCTATATATTACCAATAAACTTGAATTTGGTTCCTGTTAAACAAAGTATTCATTGAAACTTGAAAGTACATGAATACGGTTGAAGGGATGTATGAACACTAGGTTCTTTATGGTTAACAGTAGTACTTCCATAGGATTTTTTTTATAGTTTAGAGATGGTTACCTTATTGTGATTTTAACATTTAAAATTGATAACTTGCTATCTCTGGCTGTGAGCGTTCGTTGTATAATCATTGTTCCCTCATAAATGTACTTTCTTTAATTGCATATACAGCTTGAGAACTATATAAAGATCACGTTCTCAAATTTTTGCATATTCTCTCTTTGTCGTCAACCCTTGAATTCAAGGTGGGGAAATAAGACCTTGCTCAAGGGATTTTGAATGGTTTTCCCTCTTTGATTCTCCTCATCTGTATAATATCTCAGCCTAATCGTTATTTTTTTGTTTTATCTGCAGCTACCCTTGATATAATTCTTAGCTGGAAAGCGAGAATGAGCATGTCTTACGCAGTTAAGCTGAGATATATCTTGAAGGTCGTTTCAGCTGTTGCATGGGCAATCGTTTTACCAGTATTGTATGCATATACATGGGAAAATCCTACTGGACTTGCAAGGACCATCAAAAGCTGGGTTGGAGGTGGTCAACATCGACCTTCACTTTACATTTTGGCAGTGGTTATATACTTGTCACCAAATATTCTTTCTGCTATGCTGTTCCTTTTTCCTTTCCTGAGACGGTTTCTGGAAAGGTCGAACTATAGAATTGTAATGCTCTTGATGTGGTGGTCTCAGGTATCCCAAATTTTGTTTTGTTCTGTTTAATTATCTGTTTTCCTGTTCTATCATTTATTTGGTCTAGTACTTCTTGTTCACTATATGCTTTGCTGGTTAATGCTTATCTTGAGTCTAAATATGACAGCCTCGTCTTTATGTTGGAAGGGGAATGCATGAAAGTTCTTTCTCGCTTTTCATGTAAGAAAAATCACTTTAATTTGTTTTCCATGTATCCTAATATGCCTGTTACAAGAGATTATATGTATCCAGAACTATAACACATTGCTTGTCCAAATGTGAAGGTACACAATGTTCTGGGTGCTTCTAATAGCTACCAAGTTGACAGTTAGTTACTATATGGAGGTACTTATTGCTGCTTATTTCTAAAGATTTCATTATTCTCATTGTCTGTTCTTATTGCATTGAGTAAATACTTTTAGAGGATTTCTGGATTTATGTGTTATATATTGGAACAGTACTGTTTGTATGTTTTGTAGTTTAGCAATGAATTATTTTTCCATCTCCCAATATCCTGATAATCTGATATTAATCCATATTGTGCAAGGTTCAGTGTGTATTGTAGGAGCGTAAAAAGTGCTTCACAGAAAGAGTCAAAGTGGTAGATCATTCCACTCAAAATTTATCTACTTTACGCCGCAGAGAGGCTAAAATACTTTACGCCCAAGACAAGACCAATCGCTTTTACGCCCAAAGCAGCCAGGGTCAAGACAATAATTTTACGCCTATGACAGGCTAACTACTTTTTTACGCTGGACAAAGCTGTCAAGTCTTGCATTTAATGCAAAAATCTGACATGAAGATATTAATGATGGCATATACCACAGAATTCAAAGGGATTTGTTTTTACACATAGACCAATGTTGTCGTTTAGTATGTGGACTGAGCTACTTTACGCTCACACTATGGCTTCTTTTACGCATGAAGACTATACGAGCTTTTACGCTCAACAGTTGACGTGTGCGTAAAGTCTATTTGAGCTACTTTTACGCTCAAGGTTATTTAACAACTACTTTACGCGGGAAGTCTATGTCAGGACTATTTTACGTCTAGTCTACTGCTTTACGCTCAGAGTACATTGGGGCTATTTTTACGCCTTATTCTTTCTGATCAATTTGGAACGTGGTTTGCCTACATGGCTTTCATGCCACACATCCCGAAGAACGTGTGTACGTGCATCCTATTCTTAATGAAATGATGGGACACGTGTCAACGTATACAGAGGATGACTTTGGTCGTGGGTGGCGGTTGTCAGCGTAAAGACGAAACTTTCGTTGAGTTTTTACGCACAAGAGCCCAAGTCTATAAATAGACTTATTTTTTAACGGAGACAGAAGAAGAGAGAACAGAGAGACTAGAACTCAGAGATTTTGATTCTCCAGAGCATTCTACTTCAACCTTTCTTTCAGAACAGAGTGAAGCAAAGCAGGAAAGCATTCGGCCTCGCCATCAGTGCCCAAGTGCGTCGATACCTTTCTGGTGACTTAGTTCTTCCAATTGTTCAATTTCAAGCAGCGATATTCATCATCATCGTATGGTCCAAGGAACAAAGTGATCATTTACAGATCAGACTTCCATAGCAATACTTTTCCAGAATCAAATTTGTACTTCTTGTACTTTTTCTCGTTTTATTTTCAAAAGCCAATCTTCCTGGCATTTTGTTAAGTGAAACAAAATGGCGACTCTGCTGGGGACGACCTTCTCCTCTGACGAGGAGGCAATTGCTCAATATGATGATGTTTCGGTCGGTTCGACCAAGAAGACTCTGGTTGTGCACTTCGACCAGACTGCCTACGAAGAAATGCTCCGAACTGGGGGTGGTTCTCGCTGCTCCAATGTTCAAAAGTCTCGCAAAGCACGAAAAGTTTGGATTCCTAAATCAAAAGTAGCTTCTGATCTCTCTGTTGCTTCTGATAGCAAGGGAATTCTTCCCACTCCTGTCGTAGGGGCTCCCGTTCGTAACGAGGCAGTCCTTACTTCAGCGTCGCACTCTAAGTGTGGCAATTTATCTCCCGTTTGTCACGGTGAAGATAATCAGGTTTTACGCCCAGTGGGTAAAAACCAAGTTTTACGCTCAAGGCATAAGAATGAGTCTCCCGTTTGTAATGTGGCAGACTCTAATGCTTCTGAGTGTAAAAATAAGTCTCCCGTCTGTGACGTGGTAGACACACGCAAATTACGCTCTTCGCGTAAAGGAAAATCTCCCGTCCGTGACGTGGTAGATAATCAATTTTTACGCTCTACGCGTAAAGGTATGTCTCCTGAATGTGACAGTGTAGATAAAATTCGCAACGATGTTTGCACATCTAATGTGAATATACCTAAACGCATACAACGTAAAAATGTTGTTGGTAAAGCTTCAGTCCTACATCAACAACCTTCTTATACTGCCTTACGCAAAGTACCAAACTTACAAATTACACGCAATAAAAATGGAGTCCTTTGTGCTCAAAAATCTCAAGATTTACGCACACAACTCCAAACGCGTAAAAATGTACAGTTTGGTTCTGCGAATGCAGCTAGTAATCTTCTCTATACACAAGGGACTAAACGTTTTTCTACCCCAAATGTAATAAAGAAGATTACTCCCTCTACTCCTTCTGATTTACGTGAATTGCTAATGCAAAAGCGTAAGAATAAACAATCTCCGGTGACATTCCCACAAGAAAAACACCATTGTGAATTTCACCAGGTTGTAATCAACTGTTGTTGTTCGGCTTCAAAACGGTCAGTTTTTGATCGATTGAGTTTTAATGTGTCTCAACAACAAACTGAAGACCAAGAACATGAGTTGTCATATGTGTCAGTCAACATGGCATCTCATACTAACAGAGGACGACGTCCGAGACGGAATTTGTCCCAAACTCCAGGTCAACAGCAGTTCAACAGACTTCTTGATTCCTTTGAAGGAGTATATCAGAACACTCGATCAAGAAGACAGCGACAATTGCAGACTTCTGATTCAGAAGCTGGGGGTACTCAATCTTTTGAGTCTGAAACTGATAGTATTGATTCATACTTCTATACTAATCCTTCTATATCTTCAAGAGAGGTTGAATCCTACGCTATTGGAGATGAACCAGAGACGTCATCTGGTAATACAGAACAACGTCTCACTGCCGTTGAGCAATCACTGAAAGACATGCTTAACATGGTGCAAGACATGCACCAGATAATATTGAATCAGCAAACTGCTCAGCCGACGGTAATAACCCCAGTACCAGTAGCAGCACAAACTCAAGATAGTCAAGGGGCTGAAATACCTTTAAATATTCAAGAGCCTGCTGTTAACCAAAATTCTGCATCTCCAGATTCCATCATTCCTGAAGATGTACCACCTCCAGTGGGGGTTACGGTACATCCAACAACTATTCAGTCAAATGTGCTTCCTCAAACCAGTGAAGCCATTCAAGCAGTGCGTGAGCTCAAAGCACAGTTTGAAGTTTTGAAGCACAAGGATCAGCTCCAAAGGTTAGGGATTAAGCAACCCTATCCTCCTCATTGGAATGATGTACCCTTTCTACCGAAATTTAAGCCACAATCTATGGTTTTGTTCGATGGAAAATCATCTCCCAGTCAGTATATCAACTACTTTGATATTATGACTGTACATTTGCAGAAAAATGATGCTCTTCTCACTCGAGTGTTCATCGGGTGCCTGACGGGTTCAGCTTACGATTGGTATCGAAGTTTACCTGATAATTCTATTTCGTCTTTTGACGAATTTAAGGCAATGTTTCTCTCCCGCTTCTATGAAGGAGGTATGGACATGAACATGTCCTCTTTGATAGATATCAAACAAAAGGAGAAAGAAGATACTCGGACGTTCATCGAACGTTTCCGACAGGCTACTCTAAAGATGCCTCCTGGTATGCCAGATTCAGCGTTGATTGATACATGCAAGATGAATCTGCGTCCATCCATTGCTGTCTTTACGGGTTCCCAATTCACAGATTGGGCTTCGTTTATCGTAGCAGCAGTTTCTGCCGAGACCAATGGTAGGTTGGCTCGTGAACATGGGATAATTTTCGCCTCAGAAGATAGAGGAAAGAAAAGTAATCCTGGTAATAATTCTGGCAATCGTAATGTGAAAGGAAAAGATACTCTTATGGTCAATCTTTCCAAGAACAAAACGACGCCAAATAATCAGGAATCTTCCAAGCCAAAGGAAGAATACTCTTTTGACGAAAGTGATATCCCAGGGATATTCCAATGTCTGGTGAAAAGTGGCAAACTTCAGATTCCGGAGCCAAAGAGGCCTAATGAGGTGAATCTGACTGACAATCCTAAATATTGTATCTATCATAGATACATTAATCATCCTACCAGTGCTTGCTATGTCTTGAAAAAGAAGATCCAAGAGCTGATAAATGGTGGTGCTATCGCTCTAACTAATGATGACCATACGGTTACAACCAATATGGTTTCTCTTCAGTTCGGAGATTTTTCTCCACAGCAAGTCCCAGACGGAATTATCCCAATCCCAAAGGCGACAATGAAGATCGTGAATATCCCGCCTGCCAGAGAAGAAAATGCAGGATTGCTGCCGCTCACATTAAAGAGTGGTGAAATCATGTGGGTGCATCCCGACTTGGTACCTGAGTTGGAAAATGAAGGTAAATCTTCAAAATCCAAGAAAGGTAAGAAAGTCAAAACCTGCAACATGATTTCTCATGTTATTCCAGAGCCTGATGACTTGGATCGTATATGGGATGGCCTTCCTTTAGAAGATAGACTGAGAGGATTGAACATCTGTCCCCCAAGTCTAGCTCCTCCTACCAAGCTCAAGCTGACTCATCAACAGTGGCTAGCCATGAATAGTGTTTCCTTATATCGGGCACAACAAGTCTTTGCCGCTTATAAAAAAGCTCCTACAGGGATTTTTTCTCGTATCCCGAATCCTTCTTCTCCCGTAGCTACAGAGACATCTATTCTCCATCCTCCTGTAGTTACAGAAGGGCCTTCTTCTTCCTCTTCTGTTGAAACACCTGTCAAAAGTCCACTGCCTACTCACTTGTATAGTCAGCAATCTATCCTCCTCATGAAGAAGATGGGTTATGACTTTCAAAAGGCAGAAGGTTTGAATTATGATAAAGGAATACGACTTCCTTTACAAATTCAAAGTCAAAAATCCACTGTTGGATTGGGTTCTGAGGTTCCTCATAACAATCCTTATAAGAAGAAGACTAAGGAAAGGAAGATTAAATCCTGTAATATGGTACTTCCTTCTCCTGAGTCCGAAGAAGAAACTTTCACTGGTACAAGATCTGGGAAAGAGTACCACAAAGATTATGAGGGGTCCTCCAAAGAAGCAGAAGACGTAGTGGAAACACTACCAGCTCAACCTTCTCTTGTTCCTGCTAAACCATCTGTGGTTGAAAAGGGGAAACAGAAACCAGTACGTTTTGACGTCCCTTTGAAGTCTGCTTCCAGTCAGGGGGTAGTGATGAAACCCTACAAATTTGATATTCTAGCTCAGTTAGCCAATACTCCGGCTAGACTATCTATATTTGAGCTTCTTCGTCTCTCTAGAGAAAGCAGAGAGACTTTGAGTGAAGCTTTGCTTCAAGCAGATTCATGCTTGGCTCAACTCAAGAGTCCTGATAATACACCAGTGTCATGTCCGCAATGTCATAGTGTGATGGAAGCAATTCCCAATATCACCTTTACACAAGAAGATATGCTGTTGAAGCATAACAAACATGACAGGCCTCTGTGCTACACTGGGTATATTGGATCCACTGAAATTGACAGAATTTACATTGATCCTGGGTCCTCAATTAGCATAATTCTTCAGAGTATGCTAAGACCTCTGAGGATTCCTACTAGTGATCTGACTTACACTAGTACTACGATAGTTGGTTTTAACTCTGGCAAGAGTAAACCACTGGGGAAGATTCGTATGCAGATTCAGATTGGTGATCTTCGAACTATGGTAACTTTCTATGTTATCAATTCAGACGTCTCCTATAATATCCTTCTGGGGAGACCATGGATTCACGAACATAATATCGTGCCTTCAACTCTCCACCGATGCTTCAAGTATGTAGATTCCCAAGGAGTTGTGAAGACTGAGTTTGCTGATATCAATCATTTCAAGGGTGTCGAAGCCTATTTCTCTGATTCAAGGCTTTATAAACAAGAACATGTGAAAGAGATATCAGACATAGCTGAAGATCAATCATCTACTGAGGATCAGTCTATTAATGAAGATCCGCCAGAAGAGCAACCTTTGAAGATCATAGTCAAGGGACGAATCCAATCCCAATCTGTCAATGATCAACCTTTGGTAATCAAAGTTAAAGGAAGAACTCAAGCTTCATCTGAGGAATTAGTAAATATTCCTGCTAAGAGCCAAGTTCAACCTTTTATGATCAAGGTCAAAGGTCGTACTTCTTGTACGAATGATCCAAAACCACCATTGATTGTCAATCTTGGCAAAACTACGCAGAAGACGGATAATAGTCCACTGATGATTAATCCGAAGCGTAGCTGTCAAATTGTAAATGATGTAAATATTGATCATTCTGTACTTTTTGATATCAATGAAGATTTCCTTTTCGAGTATATGGCTGTCAAGTTTATTGAAAGGATGACTTTATCTTCTGATAATCAAAGTCATCAATATAAAGGCAGCATAGAACCAGAAGAAACTTTATACACCGACTATAAGGAAAATTCTTTTCCTTTTCAGGTTGATGTCGGTCCTTATGCTCAAAGGTTCCTAAAATCTTCCCCCTATCTTCTACCTGTGGCCGCTTCATCACAAGTTTGCGTAACTTTTAGACGTCACGAAGAATCTTATTTCGTGGTTCCGTCTAATAAGAAAAACAAGCGCCGAATTGTGTTTGGCCTGGCTAGAAATATCCCTGTTGCTCAGACGGATGATCTGAAAGATAAAGATAAAGGAAAAATCCGAATTGACAAATACAGTCAACAATCTATCAAGATTATCCAGAATATGGGATATGATTTGAAGACTATGCAAGGTCTCAATCAAGGCAAGGGTAGACGACTACCATTATGTGGTGACCCGTTTTACCAGAAGACTCGTCATGGGTTGGGATATGATCCGTCCCACATGTTTAATGACGATATACAAGAACAATTCTCTTATAGCTCCTCGCAATCTTTGGATTCAGAAGAAGTTCAATTTATCGAATCTGATATGTCTCGTTCCTCATATGACGAATCTGAGCAAATATTTTCAGCTTACATGGTTCAAACTGATGATGAATCCGAACCATTTGAGAATGATCCTTGGGCTCAACAAATGGACACTCAATGGGAACTTCGTTTTGAACAGCGACAGCCACCTACAGAGGACGAGGTTGTCCAGATTGATGTTGGAGACGGAACTACGTCCAAACCAATATTCATCAGTAAGAATCTTTCCGAAGATGAAAAGGAAGAGTTGATAGAACTTATTAAAGAATATATCAACATTTTTGCATGGAGTTATGAGGATATGCCGGGTCTAGATCCTAAAGTTGCCACTCATAAGCTCAATATTTTGCCCAATGCAAGCCTGTAAAACAACAACAACGACGCTTTAGACCAGATATGATGGATGCAATTGAAGCAGAAGTCAAAAAGTTGATTACATGTGGCTTTGTTCGTGAAGAGCAACACCCAGATTGGGTTGCCAATATTGTTCCTGTTATGAAGAAGAACGGAAAAGTCCGAGTTTGCATAGATTATCGAGATCTTAATGCGGCTTGTCCAAAGGACGAATTTTCACTTCCAATTACTGATGTCATGATAGACAATACATGCGGTTTTGAACGCATGTCTTTCATGGACGGATTCTCAGGATACAATCAGATCAAGATGCATCCAGAGGATGAGAAGCATACTGCTTTTCGTACACCCCTTGGGGTTTACTGCTATACGGTTATGCCGTTTGGTCTTAAAAACGCCGGTGCCACGTATCAACGGGCTATGAGCAACATCTTTCAAGAACATCTACGGAAGATAGTTGAATGCTACGTAGTTGACATTGCTGTTAAGAGTCGATCAAAGGATGATCACATTCAGGACTTGAAAACAGTATTTGAATTGATGCGTCAGCATCAATTGAAAATGAACCCTACTAAGTCTTTCTTAGGGGTTTCCAGTGGCAAGTTTTTAGGATTTGTCATTACTTCTCAGGGTATTCATGTTGATCCTGACAAGGTTAAAGCAATTCTTGAAATGCGTCCTCCTTGTAATCTGAAAGAACTCCGTGGCTTTCAGGGTCGTATTGCTTATATCAGAAGATTTATATCTAATCTTTCTGGGAGATGTCAATTTTTCTCCCGTCTATTAAAGAAAGGTGTATCTTTTGTCTGGGATGAAGCGTGTCAGAAAGCCTTCAATGACATTAAGCAATACCTTACAAACCCACCTGTTCTGGTACCTCCGGTGGTAGGAAGGCCATTTTTGTTATATGTTCGAGCCTTGGATCATTCACTTGGCGCTCTTCTTGCACAGAAAAGTGATATGGGTCATGAACAAGCAATATATTATCTGAGCAGAATGATGGTTGGAGCTGAACACAGGTATACTCCTGTAGAAAAGGAATGTCTAGCTTTGGTTTTTGCCGTCCAAAAGACAAGGCATTATGTCACTGGACAGACTATTCATGTCATCTCCAGAATAAATTCCGTTCGGGTATTGATGAGAAAACCGAGCATCCTTAATTCCAGGTTAGCTACCTGGGCGATGTTGCTCACTCCTTATGACATGGTTTATGTGCCTCAAAAATCAGTGAAGGGTCAAGCATTAGCTGATTTCTTAGCAACTCACCTTATACCTGAAACATCGAAGCTATATGAGGACAATCCAGATGAAGTTGTGGATTGCAACATGACTTTAAAAAATAATATTTGGCAATTATATTTTGATGGAGCGTCACGAGTTGGACCTAAAGGCAATATTGTCTCTGGGGTAGGAATCGTTTTGGTTTCTCCTGACAAAATGGTCATATATCGTGCTTATTCTCTCAATGAGCCATGCTCCAACAATGTGGCAGAATATAATGCTCTGCTGATCGGTCTCCAAGTAGCAAAACAATTGGATATTGAATTCCTAGAGGCTTATGGAGATTCTCAATTGATCGTTAATCAAGTTAGAGGGACTTATGAAGTCAGAAATCTTGATCTTATCCCTTATCATCAAGTGGTAGTCGAGTTGGTCCTTTCATTCAAAGGATTCTTCATTGAATTTGTACCACGTTCTCAGAATGTGGAGGCTGATGCTTTTGCTAGCTTAGCTGCAGACTTGGCTGTTCCAATCCGAAGGCAAAATACAATTACTTTGTTGGACCGAGACTTGTTCTGTGTGAAGAATAATCTGCATATTGAACAAAGTTATGTCACAGAGTTAAGTTCCCAGCAGAAGGATTGGAGAACTCCATTCATTGATTATGCAGTTCATGGGATTTTGCTGAAGACCCAAAAGAAGCTGCATCAATCAAGAGACGATCATTTCGATTTTATTATGATTCGTCTTTACATATGCTATACCGTCGTTCATATGATGGACTCTTGCTGCGATGTCTCTCAGAAAGTGAAGCCAAACAAACACTGCAAGAAGCTCATGATGGCGTTTGTGGTGCTCATCAACCGGGTCCTAAATTACAAGACCGCATTCGAAGAATGGGGTATTATTGGCCTTCTATGATAGCAGATGCTGTAGACTATGCCAGAAGATGTAAAACATGTCAGATTCATGCCGATTTTATTCATCAACCGTCTGAATTTCTACATCCTACAGCAGCCTCTTGGCCCTTCGAAGCTTGGGGTATGGATATCATTGGTCCTATTAACCCTCCTTCGGTTAAGGGACATCGGTTTATATTAGCTATAACCGATTACTTTTTCAAGTGGGCAGAAGCAGTTCCCCTTACTGAAGTGAAAACATCTAATGTGATCAGCTTCATCAAGCACCATGTCATTTATCGCTTCGGGATTCCTGGACGAATAATTCATGACAATGGTCCGTAATTTGCCAGTCAGGCATTTTATCGGTTCTGTGATAAGAATCGAATTCAGAATTTGGCTTCTACGGCTTATAATCCAGCTGCTAATGGTTTAGCCGAAGCTTTCAACAAGACGATCATCAAACTTCTCAAAAAGTTTGTCTCTTCTAATAAACGTGATTGGAATGAGAAACTTGGAGAATGTTTATGGGCTTATCGAACAACAGTCCGAACTCCTACTGGATTTACACCATTTTCATTGGTTTATGGATGTGAGGCTGTTCTTCCCTTGGAAATCCAGATTCCATCTCTACGAATAGCTATTGCTAATGAGCTAACTATAGAGAATAATGATCGCTTACGACTCCAAGAACTTGAAGGATTGGATGAGAAGCGTCTTCAAGCACAACAGCATATTGAGCTATATCAAGCCCGTATATCTCGAACTTTCAATCGTAAAGTTAAAGAGAGGGTATTCAAGGTTGACGAACTGGTATTAGCTGTTCGAAGACCGATGTTGATGACTCATAAAAGCAAAGGGAAATTCCAAGCGAAATGGGAAGGCCCTTATGTAATTGAGTCCGTGTTTTCCAATGGCGCCTATCGGTTATCAAAGCCCAATGGAGATTTACTCATGCTGCCGATTAATGGCAAATTTCTTAAGAAATACTATGTATAAAAAAGAAGAAGAAGAAGACAGAATGAAAATAATCTCTCTTTTATTTTTATTTTTGTTCAAGACAAAAAGATTAAGGACGAGGGCCACTGCCTTCGCCTTCCTTATTGAATACATAGTCAGTCAATGCTTCGAAGGCATCGTTGCCTGAGTTCATAAAAAACTTGCAGGCAGCCATCCTCACCGCTTCTTCTTCAGGAGTTTTTCCTGGCTCTACTAAGAATGCAAGGATATCTTGGGGTGGCTCGGGTGTAGAAGAGCTTTCGCCCACTTCGGTTGGATCTGTCACTATTGGCTCAACGGGACACGTCTCAATGATGTCCTCAATTTTCCTGGAGACTTCATTCTTTTGCTGTGCATCCTCGGAAGACATTTCCAATAGAGGAGTGGAAATAAGAATGAAATGTTACAAGCAGTTCTCACCTATTTATAGAAGAGGACTATAAATGAACCGGTCTTTGAAATTGAGAACAACCTTTCATTCCCGAAAAGGCCTGTCCGTTCGTTTTATCAGGTTCATTCATTTAATTACGGAATTGAATCAATGTTTTCTTTTCCCGAAAGTTATGTTGATTCATTCATACATTGATATGGACCTATATGCTCATGACATCTGTCTCCTTATTCTCCAGCTGCCAAGGTTTGGTTAAGCTGATTTCTTGTCTCCTGGGAGAGGGATTTTAAATCTTCTATTTTATCAATTGATTAAAAAGTGGGATTCGTTATTTATCATGTTTTCATAACCTCTGGATAAATACTAAATCTACCTACTTTTCTTATCTATCATTTTTCATTTGACCTCTGCATAGAAATTAATCTAATTTTCTTTTGAGTCCTTATATACTGTTATGTCCATATTACCTCTGATAGTATTATATACTCTAAAAACAGAAAACAAGATTTCATTATCTATCATGTCCATATCACATCCAGATAGATACAAATCATTGAGCATAGAAGACTTATCATTTCCATTCCCATATCATCAAAAAAGTCTATTACATTTCTTAGACTTTCTTACAAATCATAATGGAAATCTATTACATTCTTGGATTTTCATTCTATACAACAACGATGACCTAATTGAGATCTATTTCTTCTTTGGATCTTCTTCATCGGATTCGTTGTTGGTGGCAATTCCTTGCTGTCTGAGCCTCGATGGCAATCAGAACAGAAGGAATTAACTCTGGTCTTCTCTCTCAGACGAGAGGAGAATCCCAGAGTATGACAGCCCGAAGGCGTGTTGCTGCCAATACAACTGGTGGAGTAGGAGCGGCCTTTCAGAGGAGATAGGAATGTATCCAGCATTGGGATACGATTCCTAGTTCTGCCGTGAAAGGAACTCTACTACCCAATTTCTTGGGTTAGAGTTGACTCCACCATCCAACTCTCCGTGTATAAAGGCTCTTCCTACCAACAGAGGAAGATCCTTCTATCCCACGAAGAGTTCTGAGTTGTCTGATTTGTGCGTCAAAAGCGCATGAGCTCCCTGATGTTGATGTCAGAAGAACGCTCCTCACAGCGTCAAAATCGCCAATACCGGTTCTGGAAAAGCTCTTCAGCCAAACTTCTGCAGAAAACAACAAAGAAGAAGTGTTTTAAACAAAAGTATCGTCAGACGCGTATTAGACGCTAACTAAAAAAAAAGGAGATGCTTATGCGTCTTGTTTTATCTTCAACAGACTACAAGGCATTTTTTACGCCAGTGCTTCAGGTGTACCCCTATTCAGTAAGGCTTTTACGCTAGTGCTTCAGCAAGGCTTTTACGCCAGTGCTTCAGGTGTACCACTATTCAGATAGGTTTTTTACGCCCGTCAAGAATTTACGCTCATGAGCAGCTGTTTTCAACAGAAAGTTCAAAGGCAGATAATTGCTTACGATCGGACTTACCACTTCCACTTAGGTTAAATGGTTTGGCTCTAATAGTGGATGAATCTACGTCTGGTGATTGGGCGTACAAAGGAACGCCATTGGAAAGCATCGCCATTGTCATTTGTTAGAGAACGACATTGCAAAAAATTATCTTCAGAGGAATGAGAATGAGAATATATGAAACATTCTCGGCTATTTGTAAAGACTGAAGAAACTGTTGGGAGTCTATTTCGGGAAAAGATTCTATTGAAAGGCTCTCGTGACCACAAGACAGACGCCACGTGTCGGTTTGTTTCTTGGGAATTAACAACCATAGAAGCAGTCAAAAGAAGTGTTTAAACAATTTGGTGCATCAATAGATGAGATCAACATCAAAATTTTATTTATAAGGGGGGGGGGGGAGTGGCCCCTACAGATAAAAGAGTCGTAATACATAAAACATTATTTTTCGTCTCCTTCGTTGGGCTGACGAAGGGAGGCACCTAACTCGCGCATATTGCGAATCCCGGAGCGACGCATCAGATTAAGAAATGCCTCTGCATCTCCTGCTCTCTCATACGCAGTTGAAGGACCGCCATTGATGCGACTGAAGACTGCTGGAGTCAGTCCAAAGCACTCTAAAAGGTTGCATGCTCGCTCAAAATCAAGCCTGGAGCTCGAAGCTTCTTTGTTGGTAATCTCGTTCTTTGGCGCCATGACAACACGAGGATGAATGGCAAGAATGAAGAAATTATTCTTATTTATACAAATCAAATCAACTCTTCATATTCCTTATGGAAAATTGCTCATTATTAATGCAAACTCGGGAAGATGAGGAAGCATTCGAAAGTTTCGAGAAAGAAATTTATTGTGACGGTTAAGTATTGGCCGACACTATTTTCTTGAAAATTACGCCGACTGTTGGATATCCCCGCTTTTACGCGGACAACTGTTGCATATCCCGAATTTTACGCTGACTGATCAAATCTCAACTTTTACGCTTCTGTTCAAAGTGTTTCAAATTTTGGAGATATTTGAAAACTTTGAAAGGGGTCTTGTAGGAGCGTAAAAAGTGCTTCATAGAAAGAGTCAACGTGGTAGATCATTCCACTCAAAATTTATCTACTTTACGCCGCAGAGAGGCTAAAATACTTTAAGCCCAAGACAAGGCCAATCGCTTTTACGTCCAAAGCAGCCAGGGTCAAGACAATAATTTTACGCCTATGACAGGCTAACTACTTTTTTACGCTGGACAAAGCTGTCAAGTCTTGCATTTAATGCAAAAATCTGACATGAAGATATTAATGATGGCATCAGTGTTCTAAAAATTGGCCTAGGCGCCCGCCCACCGCACCGAAAACCCCCTAGGCGGTGGGCTAGGCGGCTAGGCGGGCCTAGGCGCCCCTAGGCGGTGGGTTTTTTGAATTTTTTGATTTTGATTTTTTTTTTGTTTATTCTTAGTTGTATTTTGGATATTTGTTTGGGTTTTAAGATAGTATTTGGATTTTAGAACATTGAAATTTCAAATTTTAAATTTCAAAATTCAAAATTTCAAAAATTTCAAAAAAAAAAAAATTTCTAGGCGGCCGCCTAGGCGGGCTAGGCGCTAGGCGGACCTCCGCCGCACCGAGTCCGCCTAGCGCTTTTTAGAACATTGGATGGCATATACCACAGAATTCAAAGGGATTTGTTTTTACACAGAGACCAATGTTGTCGTTTAGTATGTGGACTGAGCTACTTTACGCTCACACTATGGCTTCTTTTACGCATGAAGACTATACGAGCTTTTACGCTCAACAGTTGACGTGTGCGTAAAGTCTATTTGAGCTACTTTTACGCTCAAGGTTATTTAACAACCACTTTACGCGGGAAGTCTATGTCAGGGCTATTTTACGCCTAGTCTACTGCTTTACGCTCAGAGTACATTGGGGCTATTTTTACGCCCTATTCTTTCTGATCAATTTGGAACGTGGTTTGCCTACATGGCTTTCATGCCACACATCCCGAAGAACGTGTGTACATGCATCCTATTCTTAATGAAATGATGGGACACGTGTCAACGTATACAGAGGATGACTTTGGTCGTGGGTGGCGGTTGTCAGCGTAAAGACGAAACTTTCGTTGAGTTTTTACGCACAAGAGCCCAAGTCTATAAATAGACTTATTTTTTAACGGAGACAGAAGAAGAGAGAACAGAGAGACTAGAACTCAGAGATTTTGATTCTCCAGAGCATTCTACTTCAACCTTTCTTTCAGAACAGAGTGAAGCAAAGCAGGAAAGCATTCGGCCTCGCCATCAGTGCCCAAGTGCGTCGATACCTTTCTGGTGACTTAGTTCTTCCAATTGTTCAATTTCAAAGCAGCGATCTTCATCATCATCGTATGGTCCAAGGAACAAAGTGATCATTTACAGATCAGACTTCCATAGCAATACTTTTCCAGAATCAAATTTGTACTTCTTGTACTTTTTCTCGTTTTATTTTCAAAAGCCAATCTTCCTGGCATTTTGTTAAGTGAAACATGTATCATTTATAACTGTACTTGTTATACCAAACTTCTAAAATCTGAGATTGGTGTTTCCTTTCGGAAAGGAAAGGTCCTTCAGGAAGTAGCTTTGTGCAATTATAGAAGTACACATAAGTCCTGCACCGAATCAAGTTTGTTTCAAATAATCTGCTACGTTATTGCCATATTGAGATTCCTTCTTTTCCTTCTAGAACTACTTTACGCATTTCTGAAGTTCAGAAAGTTTAAACCTTCCATGTTAGGAATTTTGCTTACAGTTATCATAATGCAGATTAAGCCTCTGGTTGGTCCGACAAAAGATATCATGCGAGTCCCTATTACGATTTTCCAATGGCACGAGTTTTTCCCCCAAGGTAATTGCATGAAATGCTTTTAGGTTTGCTTTTTTACTGATATCTGAAAAACTTAATAATTGTTTCTTTGCAGCCAAGAACAACATTGGTGTTGTAATTGCACTTTGGTCCCCAATCATTCTTGTATGCCTATTTCTTTGCTAATGCATTTTGATGATAACCTTCTTTTGTTTGGTCAGTATTATTAAATGTCCCATGATGCTTCACAGGTTTATTTCATGGATACTCAGATATGGTATGCAATTTTCTCTACATTGGTTGGTGGTATTTATGGTGCCTATCGTCGTCTTGGTGAGGTTGGTCATGCATCTACATTCAGCTAGTTTCCTTTGATTTGTTTATACAGTTTTGATAGCTATGTTCTGGAGATACACACCTTGATCATCTGCCCTTGGATCTTACAACACTACATGCTACAATTTTGAATCTTGATAGTAATTTCATTGATTACTTGAACATAACAGTCATAAGAAGCTTCTAGCTGATAACACAAATTTGTTTAGGATGTAATATAGCGTTGTCACCAATATTGTTATTAAATAAAAATGTGGAGCCTTGATAAGTATCCTTGTAGTAATTTTACTTGTATCTTCAGAGTTCACACTCTGAATATCCATGGACATGTATGGACGCCACCAAATGATATGTTGAAACGACAAATTTTTAAACTTAGGGTTCAAGATGGTGAGTATTCGATAATAGATTGACATATAAATAACATATTGAACTTAGTTATATAACTACATTAGAAAAAAAGAAATTAAAGGTGGAAGGACAACTTAATTTTTTGTAAATAGAAATGAAACATTTAGATTCTAAAGGAGTGGAGGAGTTGATTCACCAAATTAAAGGGAAGGAAATTTTGTTTAGTAAACATAAGAAACTGACAGAAGTGCATTCATATTACATATCTTTTGAGCTAATATTTCCATAACATTGTTATGTTATTTCTCCTGACGTTATTTACTTATTTATACTTCTCAGATGGGCATCCAAGTGCCACGAGGCTCCTGCTTACGCAGGGTCTGAGGAGTGTCATGATGTAATCTATGTAAACATGAACTGATGACTAGCAGTAAACAGTTATAATACATATCTGACCTCGTAGTCATTATATATATTAGATAAAAAGTTGAGAAACCTATTATAATCCATACACAAGGTCGTCAAAGTCGCTGGGTGGTTGAAAGCAGCCAAGATCCTAAATTTCTAGTCAATGCCTAGGGGTTTATGTAAACGACTTTTTTGTACCTAGGTGGTCTGTGTCTGTCATTCTAGAAACATAACTGAGTTAAGCATGCATGAGTTCAAGGTCTTTAGACAGGGAGCAAATTTAAGGGAAGACCAAAGGAAAAAAAAAATCAAAGCAGAAGGAAAGAAGGAAAACGTACAAGAATATACATGCATAGATACCTAAATGAACAAGAAAGAAGGAAAACGTACAAGAATATACATGCATAGATACCTAAATGAACAAATCTATCTAAAGTTAGCCCAAGTATTTTCATGTATCTAATGGTATAGATGTCTGAACTTAATACACGCACACACACAAACATACAAGTACACAAACATACACACATCAAAGTGAATAATTAGCTAAAATGACGTCTTAAAGACGTTGGGACACAGTAAAAGAGCAATACATTTTGGAAGGATAATCACTTTGGTAAGCAAATTTATCAATAGATATCAAACTTCACATTTTATAGTGGTTGATAACTTTATTGTAGTCACAAAAGAGAAAATAATAATGCAAAATAGCAACAGGGAACAACCTTAAGGGAACACCAAAGCAGAAAAAAAAGGAACTAAAGTAGAAGGAAAGAAGGAAAACATACAAAACATACATGCATACATACCTTAACGAACGGAACTATCTAAAGTTAGCCGAAGTATTTTTAAGATCTAATAGTATAGATGTCTCAACTTCAGTCTACACCCTCTGTCCATTGACCTCAAAGTTTTATAGGTATTGATATTCTTGTTTGTTAGGTAGCAAATTGTTTCCATCTTCTTTAGTGTCTGGCTACGTTTGACATTTGATCAAGGTTCACAATATTGGAATTGGTATCAGACCCTTCCTATGAGTATCGAGATCGGCGGTATCAACATGATCACCTGTTTCGAATCGGAGTATCGGATTTTGTGGTATCGGAAAGCAAATAATATTAATAAATTATTATAAATTTAGATTTTTTTATTATACATTGAGGCATAATTTTTAAGTATTTTTTGTGTTGTTTCTTAGTAGTTTTGAAATTGAATGAAATAATAATCACCCTTACTAGTTGGTTTACCTAGGATAAATAAGTTTTTTTTATTTACATCTTTTACAACCTAGTTGCCTTGTTGATTGGTTTTATCGTTCATTTTTTCTGCCGAATTGACTGGGAAAGAAATCCCCAACGTCGCTATCGGTCAGTATAGCGGTCGGCATCGGATCGGGACACGCCAAACCATATCGGTATTGGCTGTATCATATCGGTATCGGTAGATACTGCAAACTACACATTTGATTGATCCTTCATCTTCTAAATATTGCACTACTGTACTATGCATTTAATTGATCATCTTCTAAATATTGCACTACAGTTCTAAAGCTGTAGATTACTAAAATTTCCATATTTCTTTTTATCTGAATTAATGCAGATCCGAACTTTAGGAATGCTGAGGTCCCGATTTCAATCACTGCCAGGTGCTATCAATGCATATTTAATTCCAGTTGAAAAGTCTGAAGAAGCTCAGAAGAAGGGAATAAAGGCTTCTTTATCTCGACGATTTGGCAAGGTCTGAGTAATATTTTTCCCAAGAGACATTCACTTCTCTTGCTGAATATCACTGTCGGAGTTCATTATCCCCATCCTTCTTGTTGGCTGAAACTCTTTTCAGTTGATATAGGAACCTTACTAGCATTGTTGACTAGATGAATATTTACTGTTTCAGATCCCCCCTAGTAATAAGGAGAAGGAAGCGGCAAAGTTTGCTCAATTGTGGAACACAATCATCACAAGTTTCCGACAGGAAGATCTCATAAGCCACAGGTAGCTTGACTAGTTGCCTGGGAGTACTTCGATTGTTATGTTCTTATAGGGTTTTTACTGACCAATTGAGGTGTGAAACAGAGAAATGGACTTGTTGCTTGTTCCATACTGGGCAGATAGGGATTTAGACCTTGTCCAATGGCCTCCATTCTTACTTGCTAGCAAGGTTATTCATTGCTACCTCTTTGTATTGTTTAAGACAGCCTTTGACTTCCATTCTTACATCTGGATCCTCGTGTTTTCTTTTAGATTCCTATAGCGTTAGACATGGCCAAAGATAGCAAAGGGAAAGATCGAGATTTAAAGAAAAGGCTCGAGGCTGATCATTATATGGCTTGTGCTGTTCGAGAGTGCTATGCATCCTTTAAGAACATTATTAACGACTTAGTTAATGGCTCTCGTGAGAAAGAGTAAGCAGTTAGGTTTATTGTTCCATTTTGATATTATATCATTCTGGTAACCCTCATACAACTACATTTTTTTTTCCATTCTCTTTATAAAATATTCTTTTATCTTGATCTCTGATGTTTTATACAGGGTGATAAATGCTATATTTGATGAAGTAGATAAACATATAGATGATGATACACTAATAAAGGAATTGAAAATGAGTGCTCTCCCAATTCTTAATGAACAGTTTGTGAAGCTGATTAAACTTTTGGTATGCTTTCGGACCATAAATCAATATTTGTAGCTGCTTCTTGTGGTATAATTACTTGTGAAGCAACTAAGCGGTCAATTTCTGTTGGCGCAGATGGATAACAAACAAGAAGACAGGGATCAGGTTGTCATTCTTTTCCAGGACATGCTGGAGGTTGTGACTAGAGATATAATGGAGGAACAAGTTTCTGGGTAGGAAATTCCAATGCATTCTCCTTGCAACTTTTTATAAATATTATGAGCATTGCCATCGATATCATTTGAGAACTTATAATAATATAATATTAAGACTTGCATTGCTTTAAAATGCTATATGATTTGGAGACGCAAGTTAGCTGTGTTAGTTATTGCTTTGCATTGTTGTAAATATTTTTTCCGTCTTTTTAAAAGAAATCAAAGCTGTGAATAGTCTGCTAGCTTAGTGTTCAGTCCATATACAACCTAGCAACATTGAGAATTTGCTAGCTTTCTTGCAATATCTGCCCCACTTTATGCATCAGGCCCAAGTTTGTTTGGATGCAGATCCGACTACATGTCGCCATAGGCCGCAGGAAGAAAGGAATGCTGAAGAGTGTTCATAATGGCCATGGAGAAAGGAATGACGAGGAGAAGAAGTTGGGTACGCAAGTTTCATATTAAGGCACGTGCAAAGGATGAAAAGAGTCTGTAGCTATCATGAATAACACACAAAATAATTGAATAAAGAAGTTCGACTAACTGTCAGATCAAACAGAAAGCCGGTTGATCGGACACGCGTTGAGGCAATCAACGGAGTGTTGAATGACCTATTGGCTCAAACATAGTGGATGGGACTTTTGAAATTCACTAGAGAGGAAGGATGAAGAGAGTCGAACCACAATATACCTGAAAGAAGTCCATCTAACCGGTTGAACAGAAAGGAGGCTAGTCGGTTATGATATGCAGCAGACCAAATGGCAGTAAGTGTCAGATGACCAAGTGGCTTAGTGGTGGAGTTGGATCTCGTCGACATTGGACGACGGAAGTTGAGGTGGCGATCTGCGTTGTCATAAAAGTTTACACCGACATGTCTACCACGGTGCCGGAGCTTATTGGCGAATGACGAATGTTGGATAGAATTTTCAAGTTCAGGAAGGGTAGGATCTGAGTTAGGGTTTGTATTGGGTTAGGGTTCCACTTACATTAATGTTTATGGGAGGCGGAGTGTACAAAGGCGACTGGTGGTTGGAGTCTCTGGAATCGGTGGTGGGGAGGCGGATTAGGACAGATGGCAGTGGGGCTCAAGTTTTGAAGGCTGGAGACTTGGTACCAGCAACAAGAAGTTGAAAGAACAAGGGTTATGGGGACGACAGATTAGGTTTGACTGGGGTTGGGGCTTATACATGACAAGTGGCTGGGATCAAGTGGAAGTTTGGTAGTGGAGGCAGCAGGGGAGGCAGCGTCAGGTGTTTGGGTTTGGACGGCGGGAGCAGATTTGGGCTGAGACAGGTTGGTCGACGGTTGAAGATGGGGATGCCCGGTTGTGAAGATGAGAAGATAGGGAGAGTTGCTGTTGGTTTGTTGAAGATGAGGAAAGGAAGAAGATAATTTAGATTAGGGTTTAGGACACTTTAGTGGATGTTAGAGAGGTACGACTGTGATACCCATGTTAGAATATGGAATGGCGACTTGGAGAAAACCCAAATCAATAGAATGAGTATTTAGGGATCTAAGGTCAACTATATATAGTAAGGCTTACAAGACGGCTTGCTCTCCCTATCCAGCGTGGGACTAACAAGTAGCTAATAGTAGGTTTTTCTTTAACTATATGAAGCAAATAACTTACTTTATATTTTTACACTACTGTAATACTAAGTTTCATGTATATTATTTTACTGGAAGTTCTACAGTTCCTTAATATACCATCTTTTTGGCACCGTGGAGAAAGTTTTGAAGAGTCTAAACAATTTAAAATTAGTAGGACAAAAATAGAGCATATGGAATGCCACTTTGGCAAACATTTAAGAGCTGAGGGAGCAGTCCAATTGATGACCAAGAGGTACCGAAAATAGTTTTCACTTTATAGGCTTAATGGCTTAATCATTTATCATGGGAGGAGATTGAGAAGAATGTTATACTGGTGTGCTAGGTTACCTTGGCATTTGAAAGAAATTTATCTAGGACTTCAGTACGACCATCAAAGCTTTGTAATTGGAATGTAAAGGAACATGTAAACAAAAGTGAGCAGCTAAAGATGAATACTAAACCATGGGTAAACATAATTCCCATCCAAACTGAAAATCCATATTTCAGTACAAATCTGAATTCAATTTCTGGTTTCAATCTTAATCCAAATTCGAAGTTAAATTTAAGTATTCATATTTATAGTTTTAGTTTTAAATTCCATTTTAAGTTTAAATTTAGATTTGGTTTTGAATACATATCCAAATCCATATTCATATTTAAATTTGAAAAGGACAATCAAATATAGCTTTCTGTCCTGCATCAATCTACTTTTTTAGGAATCCATTTTTATCCCCTTTTTAATGCTCTTATGATCATATCATTTGTTTCACTAGGATATTATTTTAGTTCATGTTTTACGCAAGCTGATGGCAGTCAGGGTTCGTGGCCTTTTCTTTGCACAATCTCTAACCTTGTTATCTGGATTCTTTGCTTAGCTTGTGTGATACTCGAGAAGCTTCCCATTTGGTTGCTTTATATTTTTAGGAGTCACCATTTGGCGACATAGTTACTTCTCTCTCACTCTACGGAGATGATAAATTTGATAACTTGCATTTGCATTAATCCATACGCTTGCATCTACTTCTTTATATTGGTCAATTTGTCATGATGAGCGAAGTCTTCTGTTTGAAAATTAAATTCTCCCCTCTTTAGTTTTCCTTTAGGTGAATTCCTTTAGGTAAGCTTATTCTTATCTTTGTTGCAACTCTTTTCCTCGTACTTCTCCATTATTCGATAACATGGTGGCAATCAGGAGTGACCCTTTGTTGCATGGGCTTAAACATAATTTTTACTACACCAACCAACCAACCAACCAAATAGCATTCAAGATTTTATAGAAAGTCAACTTGGTCACTGCTATCTTGTTTCACAACCTTTTCTTATGTTGTGTAAAACACGTGTTTTCGGAAGAGTGATTTACTTGAAGCTATGAATGTGGCACCATACCGCAAATAATTGATGCAGTTCATTAGCTGGTTATAAAAACTTGACAAATTCTATCTGAGAAGCTTTTGCCAAATTGAGAGTCATCACTGATTTCTTGTGTTGAGGGAAATATCTTGAATCATGGTGAATATGGAGTCCCCCTCAAAATAAATCTTTATCTGGGTCCCCCTCTTCTGCAGTTTTCTGGATTCCAGCCATGGAGGTGGTTCATATGGAAGGCAGGAAGGAATGACACTGATGGACAAACAGACTCAATTGTTCGCATCAGCTGGGGCAATTAAATTCCCATTACCAAAATCAGATGCTTGGACAGAGAAGGTAGAATTTCACATTATTTTCTGGGTACCTGATAACCAGATTTAACTGTGCCTGCCTTCTTATTTTCAGATAAAAAGGCTTTACCTCCTGCTAACAGTTAAGGAATCTGCAATGGATGTTCCATCCAATCTGGAAGCCAGAAGACGCATTTCTTATTTTAGTAATTCACTATTTATGAATATGCCTAAGGCTCCTAAAGTCCGAAACATGCTTTCATTCTCGTAAGTTCTTATGATACATGTATGTGCAAATATATTTCTTTATCTTTAAAATATGTTCCAAGTCTCTACCAATCACAGCCCTCTACCAATCACAGAAGGGCTGAATAAATTTGTTTCTAATAATTTGATGGCACTGTGACCATGGGTCCATGGGGTGTTTCTTCTTTTATACTAACAGAAATGTAGGATAAAAAGAATAATATTTTCAATGATATCACAGGGGGGCATTTGTTAACTATGTCATATTATTTTACTTTATTTTTCTTTTAGAAATATTTTTCTTCTTCATGTAGGCTGTGTTTGATTGGGCTTTTTTCCATGGAAAATATTTTCATCACAAATTTTCCACCAGTTATAGTGTTTGATAGCTTATATTTTGTATGGAATTATTTTCCAAAAAACTACCATTTTCCATATTTTCTTCTAAAATGGTGGAAAATGAAACTTGTCCAACCCATAGGAAAATATCGTTTTCCATGGAAAATAACTATTTCCGTGGAAAATAATGACAATCAAACACCAAATAAAGTTCTCCATGGAATTTTTTTTCTAGGAAAATAATTCCATGGAATTAATTTCTTTTCCACATATTTTCCACCTTGCAATCAAACACACCCGTAGAGTCTTTCTACCATACTTACCAACACTGTAAAGACAAATTACAGGAATTGAAAATTCATTTTTTTCAAAGGAACTACAAGGACATATAAACAGGAATGTGGAAAATTGGAAGCAGAATAATCTTGTGCTTAATAGAAAATGGTAATTTTTTGAAAAATATGCCAGAAGTGACTCATAAGATGATTTCTTTTAGTTTCCAGTGACTTATTGAAACAATAAATTTCTTATCACAATTCTTATTTTTATGTAAACTAAAGTCTCTTGTCTAGCAAATTCTATGTCTACTCCTGTTACTCAGTCTATTGCAGAATATATCACAGTAACGAGATGAAGGACCTGTACTGATTCAAACATATATAATGTTTAATAATAAGTGTTTATAAAGAATGCCTTAAAATTTTCTTAGCTCTCCGCCCTTAATGTTTATAAAGAATGCCTTAAATATATATAATATGCATGTTCGTAAAATAAGTTTTGTATAATCACTGACATGAAGGGAAAATTTGGTAAATATTGTTGAGAAGCTAAATTTCCATTAAAATAGCTTACTCAAACTGCATAAAGCATGTTTAAAATACTTCCAGATTATTCAAGACATATAGGCCAAGACACTTTTTTGTTTTTGTTTCTAGAGAACAGAATTTAACAAAGTTATTCTAACAATGCTCTCATTGCTGCAGTGTGTTGACACCCTACTATACAGAGGAGGTTCTTTTCTCTTTACGTGATCTAGAAGCGTCAAACGAAGATGGAGTTTCCATCCTTTTCTATTTACAAAAAATATATCCAGGTTTTCTTGTGCTCCATTTGGTTAAAATTTATTATAACCGGAACCCTTTGGGAGTCCGCTCATTTGAGATATGGTATGAATCTGATCTAATTGCTTTTTCTTTCCTAAATTTGTAGATGAATGGACAAACTTTCTAGAGAGGAGAAAGCTTCCTGACTCTATTGACGATTGGACAGACTTCCTTGAGTCAGCTAAATGCGGATCAGAAGAAGAGCTCCGAGAGAACAAAGAAACAGAAGAGGAGCTTCGTCTTTGGGCATCTTACAGGGGCCAGACTTTGACTCGTACTGGTATGGTATTTGGTGCATTTTATGAAATTGTCTGGCAACTGTTTTTCAATATTTGGCTTCTCTATTTTACGTTAAAGACCTGTATGGAATTATGGACAATTTATGTTGCTCACTGCTTTATTAATTGAATTGCCAGTCAGAGGTATGATGTACTATCGGAAAGCTTTGGAACTTCAGTCTTTTCTGGATATGGCCAAAGATGAAGGTACTTAAACAATCTTCTTTCTTTTTACATGAAAATTGTAGAATTATCTATACTATGGATTGTACGATTGTTATGGATCCTCTTCATTCTCATTTGTTTTTTAATGCATTCTTTCAGATCTTATGGAAGGTTACAAAGCAGTTGAATTAACATCTGAAGATAATTCAACTGTTGGGAGATCTTTGTGGGCACAATGCCAAGCTGTAGCTGATATGAAGTTCACTTATGTTGTATCTTGCCAACAATATGGAATACAAAAAAGATCTGGTGACCCTCGTGCACAAGACATTCTGAAACTCATGACAACGTATGTGTAGTGAACTTGTTAAGCATTAGTTAATGGGAATATCTAAAGGAAATTAAGCAACATTGAATCCTGCTGCATTTGTGCTCTTCTAATGTGTTAACCAAAATGATTGAAGTTGTCATTGTCTTCAGGGATAAAGGCTTTTATAATGTTTCTAGTGCAGTTTTTTTTTTTTTTTTTGCATCTTTGGCTAGCATTGTTCTCAGAACTTGCAAATTAAGCATGAAAGTTTATTTATTTGACAGGTACCCGTCACTTAGAGTAGCTTATATTGATGAGGTTGAAGAACCTCGTGGAGATAGAAAAATTGAAAAAGTTTTCTACTCTGCTTTGGTGAAGGCTGCTTTACCAAGGACCGATAACCCTTCTGAGCCAGCACAGAATCTCGACCAGGTAATAACTCCAGTGATTAGATCTTCAATTTGCGCGAAAGGCCAATTAATTAATTTAGAAAAGGCACAGTTCCTTTTAAATTCAGGAACGTTTCAACATATTTTGCATGGCACGGATAGCACCCGACAGGACAAGGACAGGACGACACGAACACAGCTCCTATTTTGGTGCGACCTAGTGTATTTTTTGGGAGTGTCTAGGTTGCACGTCATGATCTGCATTTTTAGAGTGTCGTCCTTCCCTGGTGTCAGTGGTTGCCTTCCCCTTCATGGCTAGAAACATCATTGAGTTCTTGTGAGAAAGGAGGGTTGGGAGAGGGGCGAGTCAACATATCATCATCCAAGCCTTCTCCATAAAAAATGGCTGTGGAGCATTAGAAAGTTCCCTGAAAGAACTGAAAATTCTCTTGATACGTTCCTCAAATCAGATTCATACTGATTGTTCCCCCCCAACTAACAAATAGATCTTGGCGGAATTGCCACATAAAATTGAGCACCATTTTGCAAAAAAAAATACCCCACTTGTTTCTCGAGAAGAGATGAGAAACATGCTCAATATTATTTGATTGAATGGTTGCCCCAGCGCCTTGTTTGAAGAAACCCTCCCCTTCAATTGGTCTTTTTTTTTCACGATAAGCAGACATGAGATAACAAATCAAGTACCTCCCTAAGATTTCAAATAGCAGTTCCGAATTCAAGTTGATTGTGCTTCAATTTTAATGAACGTATGTCAATGTGACGTCTGCCCTTATTAAGAGGGAGGCATCATCAACTAGATAATGGAGAGGAATTCTGTAATTTCAAGCTTAATATATTAATTATACGGAAGGGCTCCCAAGTTAATTTGGAAAATATTAATGGGTAAAAGTAAATGCAGGGTTGTGTTTCTTTTGTTGAGATTAATATTTATGGGTTGCTTCTTTTGGCCTAAAGTTCATTTGGTTCCCCATGTGTAATAAATTAGGATGTCAGATACTTAATTTTTTTAATATATAATTCTTGAATATAATTTCACTCAAGTTTCTATCAGTGTCAAGTTTGAACCAATGTATTAGCCTCTGTAGGTTATAACTTAAATTGTTGCATCAAACATCAAACTACCCCTGCGATATATAGGACATGTGGTAAGCTTTGATTGTGAATGCAGTAGTTGTGCTGAATTAGTTTACCTTTCTAACCTAGCAATGGTAATTTTGTAAACAGCAAACAGTTGCATTAACCTGATGAGAAATTTGGTAAATGTACCAAATTTTATGAGTGTTTACTATGCTTCCATCAAACTATTCGATATGGGATTTTCATTTCCTTTCTGAGGTAACTGCAGATGATAGGAGGGAGAATTTCAAGTAGTACACTTACCCTAACGGACTTACTGTTTAGGCGCTTGCTGCCAAGGGGAATCCTCCAATTGACAATAGAAGAGTAACATTGTTGCATTTGATCTTAGTTGCAAGTACTTATTATTTCTTCCTACTACTTACTAAGGCCTGGTTTGGCATTTCTGCCTTTTTCAAAATGCAGAAGCAGCTCTGAAAGCAGTTTCTCCGCTTCTAGCTACCTCAAAAATAAATTAACTTACCAAAACAGCAGCTGTTACCATGCAGCTTTTGCTACTGCTTTTAAGAAAACAACAGTACAGCACAGCGCAAATAAGCAATATCCAACCCTGCTGAAGACCAGTAGTTGCTGTCATCTTTACTGAACTGCCTTGCCACTTGTCTAACCAAAGTTGTGCTTGTCATTTTTACTGAATAATCTGTTTAATATACCTCAGTAATTTTTTTTATCACATTTTGATTAGCATGTTTTTAGTAATGGAATAAATGGTAAAATATGATAACATGTGAGTGGGCAGGTTTTTAACATTGCAATAGACACCCTTCCCATTACACTAGGACTCGCCTTAAGCTCGCTTTTGAGAGTTTGCAGCAGCGGTAGTTTTTGCAATAGCTGGGGTTATGCTCGCTTTTTTTTAGTATTGCAATGGTCTTATAGGCCATGTGAGACCATTTATATTGCAATGGTCTCAAATAACTGTAATTTTTTGAAGGAAGCACAAAGCAAATCCAAATACAATTAGTAATCAAAATTCATCATTACTTTTGAGTATTGTGAAGACAAATAAAGGCTGAGTTAATACTTTTACTGTTTAACATTTTTATTGGTTGTGGCATGAAGGTGTGGAATACGAGGAATGGTTAAGCCTACATATTGTTTGCTGGTGTGGAGGATGGTGTGTGTGGTGGTAATGGTGGGGTAGATAGGACTTCTCATGCAGTAAGGGCTGAAAAATAGGCTCCAATGTGACCATTCATTGCTATGGGATATTAGTATGACCTCCCAGAAGTGGCCCGAGGTTGACTAGCATATGGAGAATTTGATTACATGAAGAAGTCTAATAACTAATTCGCCACTTTGAATAACTCGTTTACATTCCTTTGTTTTGCAGCCTTGAGCAATTTGGATAATGGGGTCGTTTGTTGATTTGTCATAATGCATTAAAGCATAAAAGTGTGGGACTGTTTCTCCTTTAGGGTTATATCACTATATGACTTTGATTTCCCAAAACAGAATAGAGTTCTCGTTGGGCATCTATTACAGTGTTTGATCCTGATCACCATAAATATTTTGTAAAATTTCAACTTTTATTTATAATTGCGTCTGTTCTTGCACAATCAAGTGCAGTTCATTTATGCACTATACTATGGCCATGGTATATATTATTCATTTATATTATCTTCTTAGGTTATCTACCGGATAAAGCTTCCAGGCCCTGCAATTTTGGGTGAAGGCAAGCCAGAGAATCAAAATCATGCCATTATATTTACACGTGGTGAAGGTTTGCAGACTATAGACATGAACCAGGTAATCCTCTAATATTTCTGGGCAAAGTATATGTTATTTATTTAACCTAAAACATCATTTCAACTTTTTCAAGGATAATTATCTAGAGGAGGCCTTCAAAATGAGAAATTTACTCCAAGAATTTCTGAAAAAGCATGATGGTGTGAGACATCCATCAATACTTGGAGTCAGGGAGCACATATTTACTGGGAGGTTTGCTACTGAATTTTATAAAAATAAAGAAAACACACATTTTGAAGCTGATGGTTGCATGATTTCCTTTAAATCAGACAGTTACTTATTTCTGGTTATTTCTGCAGTGTTTCTTCACTTGCATGGTTTATGTCAAATCAGGAAACTAGTTTTGTAACTATTGGTCAAAGACTGCTCGCTAACCCTCTGAGGTACGTTTCCTGATGGTCAAATAATATATGCTGCATCAACTGTTATAGCCTTTATGGCACTGCCTAGTTTGGTCATTTATTCAGAGTTACATTTTATTTGTAAAAATGTTTCTTTGCACAAGATATGTATAGTAATTATAATTGACCTGATTACTTCAGTCTTGTATTTTATAACTGCAATCTAGGTAGGTCAACCTATTTGCCAACTGACCACCTAGGTTTTATGGCATGACCCTTTTATGCTCATAGCTACCTTTGCTAGGAGTTTGACACCAACATAGAGGGCCGACAGGTCGACAACGGGTCATAAAGGTAGGTCTACCTATTTGCCAACTGGCCACCGCCACCTAGGTTTTATGGCATGGCCCTCTCATACTTATAGCTACTTGGCTAGGAGTTTCACACCAACATAGAGGAGACGTTAGGTCGACAACCGGTCATAACACTTTGTCAAATCTTGTATGGAGTTTTCTTATGCTCCATAGCTAAACCCCATTCCGATGGGAGAAGGCTCGGATGGATGATGATGATCAATTCTTGATGACGACTTCATTCTTGTATTATGATTGTTTTCAATTCTATAACTTTGGCTCATAAGATATATATTACTTTGCACTCAAAGGTGATCTCAGCTACTCTTCCTTATGGGGGATGATATTAATATATTGTACTACAGTGTGGCCTTAAGACTCCCCTGTATATCTATCACAAGTCCATAAGACGATTCCTCTATGTTAAATAGTTTTTTTTTGTCTAGGTCATTGCAGTTGTTTTCACACTGGTCCATTATATTTTAACCTGGTCTCTACAATTATTTTTGCAAACTTAGTGTTTTTCTTTGCTGCCGATAAACAGTGCGCTGCAAGAAATGATGTGGCAATTGAACATTTCCAGTGCTGTTTGCTGTAAGTAAATCCAGTTACCTGCAACGCATGTTGCAAGAATCCTCCCAATTACCCCCAATTATCGTAACATTAGCCAACCATAATAGCACTTTCAGCAACACTAATTGTAATGGATGCAAGAGTGGAGCTGCTACATTTTTTTTTGAGAAATAGTTAACTGTGTATTCATGATTAGTACCCAACTGTAAAGTAATATTAAGTAGACCATCTGTCCACACAAAAAACTAATTGAAGCTGTTACATAATCCTGTTGCGCCCTTTCTCTTTCCATGTTGCAATTCCTGCCAAACAAAGTTTCGACTTGTGGCGACAAAATTGTAAGGCAGTGTTCCACTTACAGCTTTTCATAAATTTGCATTTGCAAATACATCACTTTCTAGCAACAGAACACTTGATTTGCAACATCACTTGCATCAACAAATGTTGTGTGATATTTCTGCTTACAGAACCAAAAACTCTCGACTTTTCGATCATCAGACATTTTGTAGCAGTCGAACTAAAAGTTCATATGACTTGACCAATAATTAAATCTACCATCAAAATGTCGGGGACTCGTGTTGTACCCCACATGCTTAACTCTTTCTTGTTCACTCATCACCTTGATGACCGCAACTTAACTTAATTTCGCTGCTCAAGATGGCTGCAACTCTCACTCTTCAGATACCAAGAAGGCTGCAACTCTCTCTCTCTCGTCCCTATAGGCTGCAACTCAATTCTTCTTTCCGTCACGGAGGCCGCAACTCTCTCTACACTAAAGATGCCATCTCTGTCACGGAGGCCGCAATTCTCTCACCGCTAAAGGTGCCATGCAACTCACTCTCTAACTGTCAACATGACTACCACTCATCGTCTCTCGCCACCAAAATGGTTGCAACTCACTCTAGTTGTCAAGATGGCCTTTGTTCACCATCTCACCACCTAGAAGAAGGCCGCAACTCACTCTCTCTATTATTTCTACTGTTTGTCTCCTAGTTGGCTTGGTTTTCATCTAATCTCCTGCCTGTGGGGGTGTAGAAGAATGTATTCGCCCCCCCCCCCCCCCCCCCCCCCCCCCCCCCCCCCCCCCCCCCCTTTTAGGCAGTTCTAGGTGATTCACACCATTGATGTCACATATGATAGGTGCCATCTAGTTGTCTATTTTTGTTCATAAACATTCTTGTGTATCCTATATATTGTTTGCCTTGGGCTCTGCCTGCTTGGTTTTCTGTAAAGTTTATAAGTCACATTTTGTCATTGGTAATCACCGATATGGTATTATAATATTGCCATACAGGGGACAACTAAGTCTTACACCCAGTTTTCATGTACAATGATCACTGTTTACCTGGCACAGGGACATCATAATAAAAAAGCTTTGTTTTATGTACTTTATTGGATCTTTTAAATCATTGTTTCCTCGTCAGTGTATATATCAATGTAGTCTAACTAGATCATTGTTCTCAGCTAATGAGAATAGAACCTTAGGATGCTATGGTATGCTATATCTGATTCATGGATAACCTGCAGATTGCTAATTAAGTTTCATGCCACTTATCTAAAATATTTACATATGTTTATTGCTTAGCAAGATAAACAACTTTTTTGAACCACATTCTGTGTTTGTATCTCAGGGTTCGTTTTCACTATGGTCATCCAGATGTATTTGACAGGCTTTTTCACCTAACAAGAGGTGGTATAAGTAAAGCATCCAAGATTATTAATTTAAGTGAGGATATATTTGCAGGTATGTCTTATCACCTCCTATTTTTACAAGTGTGTAGCCTCGTCTAGAACTATCGAATTATCTTTTCCTCCCACATTGCAGGGTTCAATTCTACACTTCGTGAAGGCAGTGTTACACATCACGAATATATGCAAGTTGGTAAGGGGAGAGATGTCGGTCTAAACCAGATCTCACTGTTTGAGGCAAAGATAGCTAATGGGAACGGGGAGCAGACTTTGAGTCGTGACATATACAGACTTGGACACCGTTTTGATTTCTTCAGGATGATGTCGTGTTATTTTACCACTGTTGGTTTCTACTTCAGTACCTTGGTAAGATTTACATTCTTTATCTAGGAACTTTGACTCTATGGATCTAGTTAATCCTTGTAGTGAACTTAGTATGTACTTTCTACTGGCAGGTTACAGTCCTTACCGTATATGTATTTCTGTATGGTCGCCTTTATCTCGTGCTTAGTGGACTAGAAGAAGGCCTAGCTACTGGTAGAAGGTTTATACATAATCAATCCCTTCAGATAGCTCTTGCCTCTCAGTCTTTTGTGCAGCTTGGGATTTTGATGGCTCTACCTATGGTGATGGAAATTGGGCTAGAAAGAGGATTCCGAACTGCACTAAGTGAATTCATCCTTATGCAATTGCAGTTGGCTTCTGTTTTCTTTACGTTTTCGCTTGGAACAAAGACCCATTATTATGGCAGAACATTGCTGCATGGTGGTGCAGAATATAGGGGTACTGGTCGTGGGTTTGTGGTCTTTCATGCTAAGTTTGCAGACAACTATAGGCTCTATTCTCGCAGCCACTTTGTAAAGGGGATCGAATTGTTGATTTTGCTTGTTGTTTATGAAATATTTGGCCAAACATACAGGTCTCCGGTTGCATACATTTTTATCACTGCTTCAATGTGGTTTATGGTGGGTACTTGGCTATTTGCGCCGTTTCTATTTAATCCTTCGGGGTTCGAGTGGCAGAAAATAGTCGACGATTGGGCGGATTGGAACAAGTGGATAAGCAACCGAGGGGGAATTGGTGTCTCAGCAGATAAAAGCTGGGAATCATGGTGGGATAAGGAACAAGAACACCTCAAGTATTCAGGTATGCGGGGGATCGTTGCAGAGATTGTGTTAGCGTTGCGCTTTTTTATCTACCAGTATGGGCTTGTGTATCACTTGAGTATAACAAAGAGGAGGACCAAAAGCATTCTGGTAAGCCCCCCTCATCTAACTTGTCTTCTATCTGATTATATAGTAGTGCGCCCTTCTTTCTGTTGAAAAACAAACAAATCTTCACTGCTTGGACGTACGGTTTCAGGTTTATGGTATTTCTTGGCTTGTGATCTTGGCAGTACTGCTTGTTATGAAGGTAAATTTCAATGACTATTTTATTAGAGCTATTATTACTTTTATTTAGTACAAACTATTTCCAGTCACTGTTTAGGAGTCTTTTTTTATACTCGTAATATTCGAGTTTAAAACTTTTATGAATTTTGTACGGCAACAACAATTTTTGCATGAGCATTTGTTCTTTTGTGTTATATATGGTTTTTGTAATTCATTTGCATTTGTTAATGGCTGCAGACTGTATCCGTGGGAAGGAGGAGATTCAGTGCAAATTTTCAGCTTATGTTTCGGCTGATCAAGTTTCTCATCTTTGTAACATTTGCATCCATTCTGATTACTTTGATAGCTCTCCCACATATGACCTTGCTGGATATAATTGTATGTTTCCTTGCGTTCATGCCAACCGGTTGGGGCATTCTCTTGGTTAGTCATTCAGCCTGACTCTGCTGATATGTCCACTTTACTCACGTCACCATCTCTAACTGGTTTCATTTTTTGTCTTTAGATTGCACAAGCTAGTAAGCCTGTCATTCGCAGGGCCGGCCTATGGAGTTCGATTCGTGCCCTTGCCCGGGGATACGAAATCATGATGGGCCTTCTACTTTTCACGCCAATCGCCTTCTTAGCTTGGTTCCCGTTCGTTTCTGAATTCCAGACCCGGATGCTCTTTAACCAGGCTTTCAGTAGAGGTCTGCAGATTTCTCGTATTCTTGGTGGACAAAAGAAGGAACGCTCAACTCGCAACAAGGATTAAGAAGCTCAAGGCTCCCAGCATTTGAATCAAAGGAAAGTGGGTCGTTCTTAATTAGTCGTCCATGGGGCTTTTGTAGTGTATGTGTAATGTATGCAGTAGATGTAATTAGTAGGCAGGGGGAAGTGGGGGGGTAGTAGTTATTTCAATTGGATTGCCCTGATTGTAGGGTACAGTCGGGTTTTATTTTCCTTGTCCATTGACGCATCACAAGCTGTACATTGTTGGCCTGCCTATTGGGGTCATTTATTTTTTGTAGGCAAAGATGACTAGAAATGTTGCATGCTTTCACTTTGTTGTGCGCTCGGTTTGTCATGAGATTGTACGACCAGAAATAGCACCCATATCCTTTTCATCCAGGTCATCATGCCATGACGAAATTATTGTGTACGACCATCTCTGCTGTCGATCTGGGTGATATATGAGTGCAGCTTCTCCTGGAATTGTGGATATGGTTTCTTTTCATTCATGGGTCAAGGACCTGAATAATGCAAGCAATTTAATGTAGTGTGTGTAGCTGAGATCCTTGTTGTCAGAGACTTCTTTTGTCACGGACCTTCGCAGGCTCTGCTGATGCAGCACACAAAAGTGCAAAAAGCTCGCCCCGTTTGTGGGGATGAAAACCCAAAAGTGCATCTTCATCTTCTAGAATAAAGTGTAGGAGAAATTGAGAAGAAATGTCACGCAAAAATATATTGTAAATGTGCTTCAGAAATTCAAGCATGCCTTTATTTTATTTTATTTTGTTTTTATTTTTATTTTTCTTTTGCTGCTCGACTTATCATGGATCATTTATTGTGGACTTTATTAGGTGCCAAGAGCGTTATCCTGAACCGTGTATGTGCACACCTAATTCTTACCCAACAGTTATATCACTCTCTTTCTCGAGGTCAACGGCATGTTCCTAATGCTCAATGGTCCCTCCCATGTATCGAACTGCTCGGCTCGTGTGACCATCGCAAAATCTTAGGACTCGTGTTGTTTGATTGTGTAGCTGGAGCATCGTGGCACTGATAATATATATATACTGTAAGTTGAACATACAATTTTGTCAGGGTCGTTTATGAGCATGTGCACGATTGGAATGATGACCGATTTTTTTAGGACTTGTGTTGTTTGCATGTATTGTTTGGTGTAGCGAGAGCATCGTGACACTGATAGTATATATTGCAGGTGAACATACAATTTTGTAACCGATAACTTGCAAGTAAATGTTGCGGTGAAGATGGATAGAGTTTTACCAGTAGGTTTTTCTAGGTTGGGAGTAGTCTTGTTCTGTGCATCATGGATCGGCGTTGATAAACCACTTCTTAGAATTTAGACAATCATCTTAGATTTATATGTTGAGTCTTTTCGCCACCCTCCTCCTCAATGACCCCCCTCTTTTACCTCCTACACAACCCTCATGTGCTATGCCTCCTACATGGGCATCGAGCCTCCGCCCCTTAAATTTTGTTATGTTCAACAATAATACTAAGGGGATGTTGACCATATTTTCTGATCACATGATGTGATAACTTATTTGTCGATAACATGCGGTGGTCCATAAATGATCAACACATATGTTGTTATATCTTTTGGTCAGTAAAATATAGTCAAAATTTGGTGTTTCTATAGCATTGCCTTATGTTTAAGGTTATATTTGCTGGGAGCGATGCACAATCAAGTAGATAAATTATATAACAATGATCATAATCGAAAGTAAATAAAGGAAGGAGAACACCCGACATTTAACGACGTTTGACAGTGTGCCTAGTCCTCCGACAACTCTAATCTTCTCCACTATAAATAACGCGATTACAAGTACATCTTACTCAACGGTGGTTAAAATGACTATTTTGGAGTCATTCAAGAGACTCAAAATATTCTTTTCTTTCACATAAGTAGGAACATAATTTGTCACTCACTTAAGGTGAATCACTTGTTGCTTCAAGAATTAACTCATCCCCCATTCAACCTTCTTTTATAGCTACATGAGGTAGTATTGTTTCTTTAATGGCAAAGTCTAGAGCCTTCATGATTGCACTATCCAAGATTCATTAACCTTCAGAACTCCAACAGTGAATAAACTCTCCAAGGTTTATTAACCTTGAGAACTCCAACAAACTCAATAAACTCTCCTCCACTTATGGAAAGATCACCTCATCAATTTTCTCCTTCTCGACTTAAGTGGAAGGCTTCGTCATACCAGTTGCACTTCTGCAAAACTCATACTTGTCTTTCGACAAAGATTTTGTCGTTTGAACTGTTATCGTTGGTGTGAATCTTCTCGATTTGAAGTTGTTTGGATTCCAACACTTCACGAATCCAATGATATCTAACATCAATATTCTTCGACCTCAAGTGAAAACTCGAATTCTTGCTCAAATGAATAGCACTCTAGCTATCACAATAAAGAACATATTTTTGCTGATATTGACCAAACTCTTGTAGGAATCTCTTCATCCACAGTAATTCTTTGCATTCTTCTGTAGCTGCGATAATTCCGCTTCTTTAGTCGACAAAGCAACACACTTTTGTAACTTAGATTGCCATGAAATAGGTCCCCCTAAAAAATAATTAAATAACATAAAGTAGATTTTCTATAGTCAAGATCTCCAGCGATATATGCATCTGTTCCCAATCAACTCAAGTTTGCCACTTCCAAAACACACACTAATCTTGGAGGTACCTCTTAGATATCTCAAAATATACTTCACCGCGTTCCAATCTTTGGTTTTAATTGCATTGGCTCACCCCTTCTTGGAATGATCATCAATGAAGGTAACAAAGTATCGTGCACCATCGAGAATGTTAGTAGTCATATACGCACAAACATTAGAAAACAACATACAATACATTGGGTTTTTAGTTGCAGCTTATAATGAAATAAAACTCTATACCGTTTTCTAGCTAAACAGTCATACATGGTTCTAGAGGTGTATATTTCAATTTCAACCCAGTTAATACCTCTTTTTTGGCTAGAATTTGCAATTCCTTCTCACTCATATGACCCAATCGCTTGTGCCATAACCCAATTGTTGATCTTGACTGGTCGATTGCTGCACTAACATGTAGATTACTGATCTTGGCATATGTCATATAGAATATGTTCTCCTTATTTCTTCTAGCTGGCACTAAGGAGCCTTTGTTGAGCTTTAATTTTTCCCACCAAAGATATTGGTGTAACTTTCATCATCCATCAAGCCGGTAGATATCAAATTGAAATGCATGTCTAGAACATGTCTCATATTCTTGAGAACCAAAGGAAAGTCTGTGTTGGTTTCAAGTGCTTGTTTTTCTCTTTCCACGATCTTAGAAACTTTTAATTTTCCATCCTCACATTTTTGAAATCTCCACTTGTGTAGGATAGTGAATAATTTCTTTTGGAAAGTAACATGGAATGATATGTCAGAATCTACAATCCAATATGAACCTTGAGAAAGATTAATTAAACCATCATCAGAAACAATGATTACCTTGTCGCCTTTTGAAGTCGACAGTTGTGTCTTTGGTTTCATTCTTCTCATTTGATCCATTTCCTTTCTCTCTCGACCTTTCTACATTCTCTCTTCAAGGACCCTTAAGAGCACAATGGTAACGTTCTATCTCCTTCCTTGGTCTGGAAGGGCCTCTAGAATGATCTCTAGACCTGCCTTTAGAGTATTCACGACTGTGGAATTTCTTCTAAGAGTTTCTTCCACGATTTTCGAAAACAAGGACCTCCGACTCTGTTGATATCCCTTGTTTCCACCTCGCTTCTTCATCTAATAAATTGTCCTTCACTAAGGTCGATATGTGGATTCCTTGAGGAGCGGAGTTGCTTAAGAAAACCACCAATGTGTTCCAACTTTCTGACAATGAGCTAAGTATCAGAAGTGTTAACAACTCATCTTCAAGCACCAACTTCATGGTAGAGAGTTGATTCACTAATTATTGAAAATCACTCAAGTGTTCAGAACACTTCAACCATCTCTGTACTTCAGGTTCACCAATCTGTGAATGAGTGAAGCTTTGCTTTGAGGAGTCACTCGCTCATATATCGATGCCAGTTTCGTCAGCATTTGGTAGGCATCGGTTTCTTCAGAAACATGGTGAAAGACAGTTTAGTTGATCCATGAACAAAATTCTCAAATAGCTTTTTGGTTTAAAATGACCATATATGGCTTCTCTCTATTGCAGAGTAACTCGTCATATAAATTTTTGCAATAGAGGATATCTTCCATCTGTGGCCTCCACATGGAATAGTTTAAAGAGGCGAGCTTGGACATTGTTGAGGAGGAAGATGTTAACGGTTCTGCCATCACGATCAACGAGCATGTTTGTGGCTTTGATATCACTTGTAGGGAGCGATGCACAATCAAATAAATAAAGATTCTCTCCAAGGATCATAATGCAGAAATAAATAAGGCAGAAAATAATATGAAAATAAATAAAGAAAATAGAACACTCGAAATTTAACGAGGTTTGACAGCGTGTCTACATCCTCCGATAGCTCAAATCTTCTCCAATATGAATAATATGATTACAAGTACAATCTCACTCAACAATTATTAACAATGATTTTCTCTTACACAACTAGGAGCACACTTACGCACTTACGTAAGGTTGAATCACTTGTTGATTCAAGGATAAACCCATCCCCCATTTAACCTTCTTTTATAGCTATATGAGATAATGTTACTTCTTCAATGCCCAAGTCTAGAGCCTTCAAGATCGCAACATCCAAGGTTCATTAACTTTGGGAACTCCAATAAACTCAATGAACTCTCCTCCACTTATAATATGTTTGGTAAGGGTTTTGGTAAAATTAACCAATTATCTCTCAATTAATTCATTGTCTTTTCCTTTGAGAAAGTCAAGGGCTAAATAGTAATTTTATCTATGTCTCACAAACAAATTAAAAAAATAGTTTTTTACTTCATCTTAATTTTAGCTTGATACCCTCAACTACTGAATATTTTTAACTTAATACCCCAAACTTGATATTCGTTAACTTGAAACCCTAAAAAAGACGAAAAACCTCTGTCCATCCACCTATCTTTCTCTCCCCTCCCCCGCGGCTACACCACTCCCCCCGGTTGCACCACTTGCCTCCCCTCTCTCTCCGCGCACCCCAGACTGCCCCTCGACTACACCACCGCCCTCCTCCCAGGCTGCACCACCCCCGCACCCTCTCTCTCTCTCTCCGTGCACGATGTTGTTGCTGTTGCACGTAGAGATGGGTGGTGGTGCAGACGGCGGGGGCCCGGGTGGGAGGGGCATATCAAATATGGGGGGGGGGGGAGGGGGATAGGGGCTGGGTGGGGAAGGAGACGTAATTTTTTTCCTTTTTTTTATTTTTGAGTATCAAGTTAAAAACATTCAATACTTGATGTTATTAAGTTGTCGAGTAAAAAAGTTTAGGGTATCAAGTTGAAAAACTGGAATAGTTGAAGGTATCAAGTTGAAATTAAGCCTTTTACTTTTTCTTTCCATACTTTTTGGCCATCTAAACAAGGAAAGGTAAAATTTATTTTCTTCCCCTCTATTTTTCTTCCTCTCAACTTTTTCTTCCCCTCTCCCATAAAGTTCCCAGATATAATGTTATGGAGGGATCACCTCATCAATATTTAGATTCATGATTATGATTAAGTATAAAAAGGGAAGGATAAGGAGAGGGATACTTCTTAATTTTAAAGGCACAAATGTTTGTAATTGTTTTGCGCCTAACTGACAATTTAAATGACAGTGTAACATAGAAGTTAAAAATAGGACCTATTTAGCGTTTAGACCCGAAGTTAAAAATAGGCGATAGTGGCATCGGGCTCGGGCGTAGAGGCGATAGTGGCGCATTGTAGACGCACTTGTGCACTTAGGCAACGTGGCATCGGGCGAACCTCCGAGAATTCCTATTTCCTCGCCGGTGTCTCACAGCGTCTAGTGAACCTCCGGCATAAAGGCTGTCTTATCCTGGGTGTTCTGGCGTGCTGACTCCAAGACGTTACCGGAGTGCCCGAAATACTTTAAGGAAAGTGCTGCTAAATGCACGATTCAAGCCTCGACGACACATTCAACTTCGCAGAACTGGTCAGTGAAGTACAATCCATTTCTAACAATCTTAAAGTGTTGCAAATAATGGCGTCCGAGGCTGCGATTTCGAGCATCAAGGTCATGAACCGGGATCTAGTAAAACTAGATCGCTTCGACGAGACAAACTTCATACGCTGGCAGGACAAGATGATCTTCCTCCTGACAGCACTGAAGATCTACGTCCTCGATCCAGATCTGCCACCCATTCCAGAACCCACTGCAGCAGATTCTGAGGCGGTCAAGGCAGAACGCAAAAAGCGCAAAGAGGACGAACTACTGTGCCGTGGTCACATTCTGAACACCCTATCGGACAGACTGTACGATCTCTACACAGAAAATCCTTCGGCAATTGACATCTGGAAGGCTCTGGAATTCAAATTCAGAGCAGAAGAAGAAGGTACAAAGAAATTTCTTATATCAAAGTATTTTGATTATAAAATGGTTGATACAAAGCCTATACTGGCCCAAGTACACGAACTACAAGTTCTAGTCAACAAACTCAGGGCTGTGAAGATAGAACTTCTGGAACCATTCCAAGTTGGTGCTATAATTACTAAATTGCCAACATCTTGGAATAGTTATCGGAAGAAACTACTTCACAGCTCTGAGGATTTCTCACTGGAACAGATTCAAAAACACCTTCGAATCGAAAAGGAATCGAAGAAAAGACAGAAATCCGAGAACAGCGGAGTTTCTAAAGCCAACGCGGTGAGCGCGAAAGGCAAGAGACCTGCAGGAAAGAAGAACTTTCTCGGTCCTAAGAAGGACCAACAAAAGTTCAAGAATTCCAGCACCGCTAAAGGACCCAAGACCGACTGTTTTGTATGTGACAAAGCAGGACATTATGCCAGAGACTGTCGGGTTCGAAAGACCCAAAACAGCGAGGTAAATCTCACTGAGACAGATGACATAATTGCTACGGTGAGCAAACTCATGACGGTCAAAGGGAAGGCTCCAGGATGGTGGTACGATACTTGTGCTACCGTTCATGTTTCATACGACAAAGCAGCTTTCAAGACCTACTCTGAAGTCAATGATGGACAAGAAGTTCAGATAGGAAATGAAGGACATTCAACGGTCGTCGGAACAGGTGATGTGGAAATCCAATTCACTTCCGGGAAGAAAGTAACTCTGACTAACGTACTTCACGTCCCGGATATGAGTAGGAACCTCGTCAGTGGAGTCTTGTTGGGTAAACCAGGAATAAAGTCTGTCTTTGAGTCGGACAAATTAATATTGACCCATAATGGAGTGTTTGTTGGAAAGGGATATACCGATGAGGGTATGATAAAACTTTGTATCGTTGAAAATAATATCAATAAAGTTTCTACTTCTGCTTACATGATTGAGTCTTCTACTTTATGGCATAGTAGATTAACGCATATAGGTATCAACACTATGAAAAGGTTAATTAAATCTGAATTAATTTCATGCAATTCTAAAGATTTAGATAAGTGTGAAATTTGTGCAAAATCCAAAATGATTAAAAAATATTTTCACAGTGTAGAGCGTAATACCAATCTACTAGATTTAGTTCACTCTGATTTATGTGAATTTAATGGCACATTATCTCGAGGAGGTAATAAATACTTTATTACCTTCATTGATGATTGCTCTAGATTTACATATGTATATTTATTAAAGCATAAAGATGAAGCCTTTAATGCTTTTAAAATATATAAATCAGAGGTTGAAAATCAACTTGGTAGAAAGATTAAAATACTTAGAAGTGATAGAGGTGGTGAATATTTTTCTTTTGAATTTAATACCTTATGTGAAGAAAACGGTATTATTCATGAATGTTCTGCACCACGGACACCTCAACAGAACGGACTAGCAGAAAGAAAAAATAGAACGTATCAAGAAATGATAAATGCAATGCTAATGCATTTTGAATTATCATTTAGTTTGTGGGGAGAAGCTTTACTTACTGCATGTCATATAATGAACCGAATTCCTTTGAAGAAAACTGGTATTTCACCATATGAGATATGGAAAGGCCGTAAGCCTAATATCAGTTATTTTAGAGTGTGGGGGTGCATAGCTTATTACAAAAATATGGATCCTAAAAGGACCAAATTAGGTCCTCGTGGAATCAAAAGTGCTTTTGTAGGTTATGCTGCCAATAGTAAGGCATATAGACTTTTAAACTTAGAGTCTAACATTATTGTCGAATCTAGAGATGTGAAATTTTTCGAGAATCTTATTACTAAGAATAAGGATCCTGAAATTTCTGCTAATGAAGAGTCTCGTGAGGAGAGCTCTTCACGGTTAGTTGAAAAACAACCCGAGCTTCGGATCAGCAAGAGAGTTCGAAAGGCTAAGGATCTAGGACCTGACGAAATAGATTCTCAACTTATTTCCTTTTACTTAGTGAAAGAAAATACAGAGAAATTTATTCGAAAGATTCCTATCATTCTTCAGGTGGAAGATGATCCTAAAACCTTTAAGGAAGCAATAGCTTCACAGGACTCATCTTTTTGGAAAGATGCTATCCAAGATGAAATGGATTCGATAATGTCTAACCACACTTGGGAAATTGTCGATCTGCCCAAAGGTTCAAAACCTATTGGATGTAAGTGGGTGTTCAGGAAAAAGTATCATAGTGATGGTACTTTAAACACCTACAAGGCTAGACTAGTAGCCAAAGGATTTCGACAAAAAGAAGGAATTGATTATTTTGACACATATGCACCAGTAGCAAGAACGACTACAATTAGAATATTGTTTGCGTTAGCTTCATTGCATCATCTTAATGTTCATCAGATGGATGTCAAAACGACATTCTTAAATGGAGATCTCGATGAGGAGATTTACATGGAGCAACCGGAAGGGTTCGTGCTCCCGGAAAATGAACAAAAGATATGCAAACTTGTTAAATCCATGTACGGATTAAAACAAGCACCAAAGCAGTGGCATCAGAAATTTGACTCAGTCATAATTTCTAATGGCTTTGTTCACAATGTTTGTGATAAGTGTTTATACACTAAAGTATATGGAAATATTATGATATTTCTTTGTCTCTACGTTGATGATATGTTGATCATTAGCAACGAGATGAGTGGAATTACAGAAACGAAGAGGTTTCTAACTTTCACATTCAAGATGAAAGATCTTGGAAAAGTTGACACTATTTTGGGATCAAAGTAATACAAAACAGTGGGGGTTTTGAACTTACGCAGTCGCACTATGTTGAGAAAGTGTTAGACAAGTTCAAACACCTAAAGTTCAAAGAAGTGAACACTCCATTTGATCCAAGTGTTAAACTAGAAAAGAATTCTGGAAGAGCCGTCGCTCAATTAGAATACGCAAGTGCTATTGGATGTCTTATGTATTTAATGCAATGCACAAGACCTGATATAGCATTTGCAGTTAGTAAAATGAGTAGATTTACTAGCAACCCTAGTAATGAGCATTGGAGGGCTATCGGAAGAATTTTTGGTTATCTTTTGAAAACCAAGAATCTTGGATTACAATATGGTAGATTTCCTGCCGTATTAGAAGGATATACTGACGCTAGTTGGATATCAAGTGTCGGGGATAACAAATCTACGACAGGTTGGGTATTTACGCTAGCCGGAGGGGCAGTTTTTTGGAAGAGCAAGAAACAAACGTGCATTACCCATTCGACCATGGAGTCAGAGTTTGTGGCTCTAGCTTCTGCAGGACAAGAAGCTGAGTGGTTGAGGGATCTTCTATTAGAAGTTCCGCTGGCTAAAGAGAATGTATCAAAAGTGTCAATACATTGCGATAGTCAAGCTACTCTAGCAAGAGCCTACAACGAAGTGTATAATGGAAAGTCTAGACATATAAGTCTAAGACATACCTACGTAAGGAAATTGATCAAAGATGGAATCATTTTTCTTACGTATGTGCGTACCAGCTATAACTTAGCTGATCCCTTTACTAAACCACTAGCTAGGGATTTAGTAAAGTCTACCTCGAGAGGTATGGGATTGAAACTCCTTGAGTAAGAGTTCCAATAACAGTGGCAACCCAATCTAATGTTAAGAAAACCTTAACCTTAGATTCAATGGGTAACAACAAACTGTTGATTTGGATGTATACGACATGATTATGTCGACTGTTGCAATTTGAGGGTTGAGTTTATAAAACTCTTAATGAAGTTCAGTAATGTTGACATGTATCTGTAAAGCAACAGAGATACTGAAAGAACTTCACCTATGTGAATTTAGAGATGGTGCCGTCTCAGTAAGATCTGGAGTTTATCTTATAAAAAAATTCATGAGACAGGATCAGCACATGGCCATTAATAGTGCTAAGCGAGAGATGTAGGCGAAGAACTACAAAAGAATGTGTGTAAAGTAACACCGATTTTATCACAAGGAATAACTGGTTCAAAGCCCAGCTACCAGAGATTCCGATAAAATCTTGTGTTGCATCTACTAAGGTTAGGTTCAAATCGAAAGATACCTAACTGTATTAACATTCTTTAAGTGATGTATTCTGGAATTTCTTTCCATCATTTATGGAACAAGTAGGGGATTGTTGGAATTAATTAATTCCTTTGTTGTTCTTAAAAGATAAAAAGGAAAGAAAAAGGACTTTAGTCCCACATCGAAAAAGAGAAAGGTTTTGGGAATGCTTAAATAGAAATGTGCACTCATGTGGAGTGTGCAACAACCAAAGGGTTGCTAGTGGGTGACCAATGGTTGTTGTTTTAACCTCTTCATGAAAATGTAGCCGGTGTTGCCACCGGCAACACCGGCTCGGGTTCGGGCTCGGGCTCGGGCTCGGGCTCGGGCTCGGGCTCGGGCTCGGGCTCGGGATCGGGATCGGGCGTAGAGGCGATAGTGGCGCATTGTAGACGCACTTGTGCACTTAGGCGGCGTAGGCTCGGGCCTCGGGCTCCTCGCGGCGATTCTCGCCCCGAGAATTCCTATTTTTTGCAGCAACCCACACAACGAAAGGGTGAATGAATCTGCGAACAGGTGAATGAATGTTGTTTCGGAAGGGTCGCGACTTCACGAAACAACACTAATTCATCTATAAATACAACAGATTTCTGAGTCCAAAACACACAGAATCTGAGTATTCATTCCTCTCTCTTTTCTCTTCCAAAATTTCCATAAAGGTGTTCTTCCCTACGCCGGTGTCTCACAGCGTCTAGTGAACCTCCGGCATAAAGGCTGTCTTATCCTGGGTGTTCTGGCGTGCTGACTCCAAGATGTTACCGGAGTGCCCGAAAAACTTTAAGGAAAGTGCTGCTAAATGCACGATTCAAGCCTCGACGACACATTCAACTTCGCAGAACTGGTCAGTGAAGTACAATCAATTTCTAACAAAATATGATTTCATTCTTTCCATAACAATTACATCCTTCACTCTTTTATGAGTACTCCAACATGTTATCGTATTGTTTCGATCCATTCAACCATCATCAATCCTATTACGAATGCAACGAGTTGTTACTTGATTCTGATTCACATTGAGTACCATGATCGATTCAACAATGTTCTCAAACATTTCAATTTATTCATGTGATAATTTTTTATTTATTTCATAGGGGTGCGAAAGAGTCTCAATGAAAATCATTATCCTCACACAAAGTCTAAACATTAATTAGTCCAAAATAAAAGAAGGAAAAAAAATAATGATATTTATAAAATTATATAATATATCCGCACAAAATTATACACTCTAGATGCAAACCTTTTGTTTTGTTAAAAAAATCACGGTCCTAAAGCCAACACTTTTCCCCTTTTCCTTTTCCTCTTCTTTCAGAAGTGGCATTCCCGTAATTTACTCCAACCCACCCCCCATTATTTATATGCCCTCCTCTCCCTTCCTAACGCTTTCCACTGCCAAAAGAAGAAAGAAAAAAAAAGTTGGCACTTTTATTTTTTCTCCTCTCAAATCCCTTTCTTCTTCCTTACTCCAAAACCTAACAAACCCTAATTTTTTTGTCGAAACCCTAACCCTAGGCTGGTGGTGGATTGGAAATGAGGGATGCTTTCGTGGCTGAGAAGGATAGCTTCGGCGTGCCTGGGCCCGGTCCGGAAGTACGCGCGTATGAGGAAGGGTGAGGACGGAGACGACGACGACGGCGGGAGAGGCGGAGGAGGGGGGGATGTGCTGATGTGGTCTAGGGACATCGGGAGGCACGCGGGAGGGGAGTACTCGTTCGCGGTGGTGCAGGCCAACGAGTGCCTCGAGGATCACAGCCAGGTGGAGACCGGGGCGGAGGCGACGTTCGTCGGAGTCTACGACGGCCACGGGGGGCCCGACGCGTCGAGGTTCGTCAGGGACCACCTGTTCCAGCACCTCATAAGTAAGCCCTAGTTCTATTTTTGTTAAAGATTGTTACTTTGAGATTCTTATTGAATATGCGCTTAGGATTCTGTTGGGAAATGATTTTTTTGGTGCTTTTAGAGGTTCTAGATTTTTTTAGTAGGACAAATTGCTAAATTGCATTAATATTCAATATGGTTATAATTTTTTCGGAAGAAGGGAAATTTTGTGTTTTTAGAGGTTATTGATTTCCAAACCCTAATTTTTTTCCCCTTATTTCTGGAATTTATTAGATCATGTGCTTGGAATTTTGTTGAAAGAAGGAATTTTGTGTTTTTAGAGGTTCTTGATCTCCTAAAATAATTTTCTTATTAGAGGAATTGGTATTAAATGTGTGTTTAGAATTTTGTTGAAAGAAGAATTTTCTTCTTAGAGGTTCTTGATTATGAACTTGACTAATTGGATTGCTTGTTAACTCTCAACTTTTTTTTTTTATCACTGGTTAAGATTATTTCGTTTTATTCAAGAAATTGTATCAAATATGTGGAAAAAAAATAGAGGTTGTAATTTCTTGTAATCATTGGTTTATTGAGGAATGTCAAAGAATGAAAATTGTGTTTTTGGAGGTTTTTTTATTGATCAATTTTATGAAAGAATATATATATATATATATATATATATATATATATATATATATATATATATATATATATATATATATGGAGAAATTTGTTTTGGATAACATTAGGGAAAGCTGATGTTTAAATGGGAAAGCTGATATATTTAAACTCTTATATGTGTTGTTGATCTTTGGGCCTCGTTTGGTTACCGGAATTTGAGCTTGGGAAAGGAAAGTGATTCCTTTCCTATGTTTGGGAGCCAAAGGAAAGTCGTTGGAAAGGGAAAATGATTCCCAAGAGGTAGGAAAATATGGGGGAAAGTGGTTCCTCCCATTTATCTAAGGAATCACTTTCCCTCCAACTTTCCGGCATTTATTACAAAAAGTTTTGACCAAAATATCCATGTTCATAATATTATTTACCATTTTTATCCATAATATCTTTTAGACAAAAATATTTCTAAGTAATAATTATTTTTATTAGCACGAGGGTATTTTTGGAAAATTGACTTGATTTTGTTTCCTTTCCTTGCAAACACCAAACACTATAATGGAAATTAAAGATATATTCCGGCTATAATCCCGATCTTTCCAAACACCGGAAAGGAAAGTTTATAGGAATTATAATTTCCTAAAGGAAAGGAAATACCAAGGAATCAGTTTCCTTTCCTTTCCATTCCGCGAACCAAACGAGGCCTTGGTGTATAATCTTTGTGGAAAGTGGAAAGTGGAAAGATGGAAGTGGGCCCAGTGGTTGGTTATTTTATATTTCTGAGAACTGTTGGTAAATACACGAAAAGGTTCTCACATATTCTTATGCCACTGATAGGGGTAAATGATGTATCAGTGTTAACCCATTGAACTTAGTCTGAAATATTCAAGATTATGGGTCAAGATTATTGTCGCCGTGGCCCTTGCTGCGATATTAGCATCCACAACTTTTTTTTCATTGAATCTCTTTCTAAAATCATATTGTAATTTTATATTCACTTGTGTATCCCCGCTTGGAGAAAACATCATGAACCAAAATTTTATCCTATCTTACAAGTTCCTTAGCATATCTAGAAGATTTTTGTATGTGTAAATTTTACGGGGGAAAAATCGTGAAGAAAGTCACTATATTTTCATAAACCTTGTTGTAAGATCTTTTAGGGGGTGTTCTTTTTTTTTTTTTTTCACTTAGGCTGTGTTTGATTGGGCTTTTTTTCCATGGAAAATATTTCCATCACAAATTTTCCACCAATTGTAGTGTTTGATAGCTTATATTTTCCATGGAATTATTTTCCAAAAAACTATCATTTTCCATATTTTCATCTAAAATGGTGGAAAATGAAACTTGTCCAACTCATAGGAATATCATTTTCCATGGAAAATAACTATTTTTCGTGGAAAATAATGGCAATCAAACACCCAAATTAAGTTTTCCATGAATTTTTTTAAAATTCCATGGAAATAATTTCTTTCCACCTTGCAATCAAACGCACCCAATAAGTGAATTTTACTTATTCTGTGTGGGGACTCACTTATAAGTGAATTTGGTCCCAATAAGTGCGTTCGTCTTTTGCACTTATAAGTGATTTTCACTTATAAATGGCTTCAAATTCATAAGTGAAACTTTTTCACTTATTGGATTGCTCAAGTACTTGTTGCATCCGGAAAGTCTATTATGCCCCTATACAAACTTAAAAATTTCTTCACTTGTCAAATTCTAATAGAAACTGGTTTTCCTATATATAAGCCTAGTCACCATTTCCTCTCCCCTTTCCCTTCCTAACAACCAAGAATTCCCTCTCTTGTCTGTCCAAAACAGTCCCAAAATTCGAATTTCGAATTATGGAACACATTGTGTATTTGTGTTGAATTAAACATTTTGGTATTTGTAGTACAATATTTTGGCATGCATATTTTTGTATTGTCATCTATTATGCATGTTTTATATGAGAGGGCATAATGGTAGCATTATAAGTGCCAAAAAAAGCAAAATCACTTATTAGTGAAAAAAAATCACTTACAAGTGGAAAAAAAAGAACATGTTTTAAGTGCACTTATAAGTGAAATGGAATAAGTGGCACTTAAAGTGACCCTCACTTGTAAGTGAAAAAAAGAACACCCCCTGGATAATATTATGTCATCTCCGGTGAAGAATTGGATATTACACAAAGCTAGTGGTCATTTGTAAGAGGTTTGCTGAGTGCACGGAAGGGATACATTTTGTTCTTGCATTTTAAAGTTCCATGGGACGTGTTGCTTTTCCCCATCAGGTTGGAGTGCAAAACTAAATAAATCATCATAATCTCTAGAGAGATTATCATTTGAACTGTGCAGGCAAATGTGGAGATGATGATGCAAATACCTATGGTGTTGATTTTAAAGTCGTCAAGTTACTACAAGAGTTTATCTTGTTACACGGTGGTGAAGCATCTTGCTCATTAAAATGAATGAGTTGACCTTGTGAGGCATTAAAAGAGAAGAGAGATGATTTGCAACCTAGCCTTCTGACTTCAAGTCATGCTTTTGGTCACAAAAGACAAAGAAGCCAAATAGCAATTAAAAGAACATACTAGAGCTCAAGTAAATTTCTTCATCTGACACTCTTTATATCCCTCTACTTATACCCAAACATGTCCATTGCAGTACTCCATATCTGCTTTTACTGATACCAGTTGCTAGGCTTGCTTCTTAGAAGGTCGATGAATTTATTGCTCTAAGTATCGTGCATTGGCCTTAGATATTTAAGTGTTCTTATTATGATATCCCAGTACTCCACCATATCTACCATTGTATATCTCTTCTTGACAACTTCAATTGTTGATGTGAGTAATATGGTATCTCTATTGTTACTGTTGGCAGATATGATTTTGAATGTGTAGCTAGAAACATAAGCAGTTGTTTGCTTAAATTATATTTTGGTAACTGCCAAATACATGTTGGTATTACCCTGTCTCAACATAAATCTCTAGCGGATAACCGGGATAGTCATTTGATGATCATATGTATGTTAGAAGCAGTTTAGGTTTGATTTTTTTTCCTTGTTATTCTCTACTGAAAAGTTTGTGTGTTTAATAGATGTTAAGGATTCTTCTCCAAATTAGCCACACCCAGTCCATGAACCAGGTTGGCAAATGGCATCACGATACATATACCTGCTCATATATTATTGTTATACGGGCATTTTATTGGAATTGAAGCAAAGAATTTATAGTGTTAAAAGCAGTTGTGTTTAATTGTTTTCTTGTTTAATCCACTGAAAGGTGCATTTGTGCGGGAGATCTAAGGAATTTTCTCCTAAGTATCTGCACCCAGTCTGTGATCAGGTTGGCAAATGGCTTTACATTGCTTGGATTTAGGTAGATGCTTTTCTTATCTATTCAATTTAAAGTTGGATATTTAATAAATCCAAGTTTTTGACTTCCATGCAGGTTGCTTCCTTTTATACCTCAAATGTAACATCAACTCTCTTTCTTTTTACTATTTAATAAAATTGTATTTAGTAAACATTTTTTTCTATTATTGTGCACCTAATCTCCTGGAGGCAGGGGAGGTTCAGTTTTCTTCCCATTATGACTTGCCAACAAATTGTAGCTGTGCGTAGGAGATTTCTGAAATATTTCACATGGTATAGAGGTCACTTATTACGCAAGTTTATCTGATTAACATTTTATTTAATGTTCACTAGGGATTGCTCGTGACAGTGGAACAATTTCTGAGGATGTTGTTAGAAATGCATTTTCAGCAACAGAAGATGGGTTTCTTGCTCATGTCCGGAGCACGCGACAAATCAAACCACTGATTGCTGCAATTGGATCATGCTGTTTGGTGGGAGTTATCTGGAGAGGGACATTATATGTTGCTAACTTGGGAGATTCTCGGGCTGTAGTTGGTTGTGTAGGTAGGTCAAATAACATCATTGCTGAGCAATTGACTAGAGATCACAATGCAAGTCTGGAGGAGGTGAGGCAAGAACTTCGATCTCTTCACCCAGATGATTCACATATTGTGGTTCTGAAGCATGGAGTGTGGCGAATAAAAGGCATCATCCAGGTCGGTTGTCTTTTGTCATTGTTATGGTACTCTGTTTTTTATTACATTGTCATGGTGCTTTTATAGGTCATGCCTAAATTTTTATTATAGTCTAGTAGGTTCAGATGCTGATTAATGATTTCTCCTCAGAAGAGATTTCCATAAATAAGAAGCAAAATGCAACAACAATGAAATCCCAAAATTTTGCGGCCATCTGTTTGAATCTTTTTTTCTTTTCCATGCAGCTCTGTTAAGGGCCGTGTCCTCTGTAACAGCTATGGAGAGGGAATTGAAAATGTCAATGCAAATTAGTGGTTTTATTACATTTCTTATGTTCCTAGGTGCTTAAATTATGAAACAACTGTTCCTATAACTGATATCAGGATTACTGAAATAACAATATGGAATTGTTAGATTGTTTCTGCGCATGTATATGTCTGTGTTCTGCTTCTCTTTTACACTAGCTTCACCTACTTTTGCTTCACTTTCCTTAGGTTTCAAGATCTATAGGGGATGCATACTTGAAGAGACCCGAATTCACTATAGATCCATCTGTTCCTCGTTTTCGGCTTTCTGAACCTCTTCGTCGCCCTGTTCTCAGTGCTGAACCATCCATATATACTAGACTCATACGACCACAAGATAAGTTTGTGATATTTGCATCAGATGGATTATGGGAGCACATGACAAATCAAGAAGCTGCTGAAATTGTGTATAATAACCCAAGAGCGGTATGTGCTGTGGTCTTAAGTTTGGCCTTCTGCATTATGTGTAAATTAGTTTATTGCTGCAGAAGTATATCCTCTCTTCTTCTTTTTTTTATTTCTTGCCAGGGAATAGCAAGGAGACTCATTAGAACAGCCTTGCAGGAGGCTGCCCGAAAGAGGGAAATGAGGTATGCAGACCTTAAGAAAGTAGAGAAGGGCATCCGTCGCTTCTTCCATGATGACATCACAGTTGTTGTCATCTTCATCGATCACGAGTTATTGCTTGGACCAAATGCAGATGTACAAGATTTATCTATAAGAGGGTTTATTGATGCGGTTGGACCCTCAAGCTTTTCCTTGTTTGATGGAACCAACGCTAATGCTAGTTCTGCTCTTTGATGCTAGTACATGAATCGTCCAGTTTCCTGGACCGACTTATCGCAGGGTTTGCCCGTATAGCTGCTGTATTCATATCTCGCACTATAGTTGGCCTGACTTTTTTGTTTTTCTTTTCCTCTGTTCCATTGGGTCATTGCTGCTGTAAGTTTTAATCTCATTACACACTCAGCATATTTCATTGTCGATTCCAATCCTATAAAAAGTTTTCTTTAGCAGAGATTACTCTTCTGAATTTGTAACATGTTGCCTAGAAAAGCAATAAATTTGTAACATGATTTTGATTCTACGGACTTGAATTTAGTTTTTTCTGCTGTATTTTTATGGATTTCAGTGACCAGAAAATTAATTGGCTAGTGGATTCAATCGGTGACTTCAGCAGCAAGCCTCATTTTTGCTCCTCCTCTCCCTTGTGTCTGCTGCTGTCATTCATGTTGCTGCCATAATCATGGTTTCAGGGTTCAGCCTTGCTTGCTGCTACAGTTTTCTACTTGGACAATCTTCAATGTATATGCCAAGTCCCAGTGCAATTTGTGGGGTATCTCTTCTGCACGGAATTAGGACGCTCTTCGCTTCTTTGAGACTGAAAAGTTTTGCTTTGGAGAACGTCAGTGCTACGTTGTCCGCAGGCTGGCCCGTGGGTCACGTGTCGCAAGCCCATTTGGTTGGGTGGGTGGGTGGGGGGGGGGGGGGGGGGGGGGTGGGGGGGTCACCCCCCGCGGGCAAAAAAGAATTTCTGTTTGGAGAATTATATTATATTCAAGTTTTGGAAAATTCTTCCTCTTTCAGGAGTATAAAAGCGACTTCTTGTCTGGTGAAAGTGAAATGCGTATGTTGTTTTAGTTTTATACTAATTCTTGTTTGTTGAAATTACTTCCAATGGATTTTGTATGATAATATCAAGGGGATGGAAAAGTTAATTTTTTTTTATAATAATAACAAAAATTAATTAACTTTTTTTTGGATAAATTAATAATTATTTATTAATGCTAATTATTTAATAATTTTTAGTTTAAATATTATCAATTAATATTACTAATCATTTAACCTTTTAATTAAAAAATATGTCTATTGCACATATGAAGCAAATAGTCTATTTAACCTTTAGTTAATGAACTTAAATAAGTATCACTACCAATTATTGACACATGTCTATTAAAAAAATCACCCCTAAATAACCACCTTAAATAAACTTTAATTGATAACTTAAATAACTATCACTACTAATAATATCATTCACCCAACCTTATGGGGGAGACAAGACCTCATATTTGGCTCCTACTTTGAAGAAGAAAATATCCTAATTTTCTCTCCACCCGATTGGAGCTTCGAGCCCGGACTCTTCTCGACATAAGTTCCTCTTATCTGACGTACCCTAACCCTAGCCCCCCCCTCCCCTTTTGGGATTGGTTCCTTCTTCGTCGGAGCTCTAACTCCGGTCTCGTCTCCCCTGAAGCCGTAGCGTAGTCTCTCCAAATCCCTCCTCCCGATCGCGTCACGCTTGTCATCAAGGTCTCGGCACAGCCTCCTTCGGCTCCTTCTCCCCAACACTGCCTTCTTTAGTGGCCCAACCCGCCAGTTCTGTCTACATCCTTAAAAAAAATATGGGATGCCCATGAACTTCCCAGAGGAAGCAGTCGACATGAACTTAAACCTTCGAGTAGCTCCACACAATGTCGGCAGTTCGCTTTGAGCCAAACACTGAACTGCAAATTTGGAGCCAAAATCATGTCGGGTGCTCCACTTCTCCCTCACTTTCAAGCAACCAAAAAGGCCCTTTGGAAGATAGTAACCATACTCTAAATAGTGTGACCAAGATTTGATGGGACAACTGCCCTATGCTCACAGATTGTCCTCCTAAGTTACTTAACCAAACAATGAAAAGAATAAAAAGGGGATGAAGTTTGAAGATTATCTTTTTCTTGGGTAAAGTGCATTTAAACCCTCCCTAGATTTGCCTCGTTTGCAAAATAAGACATTTTAGAAAACTTAAGCAGTTTGTACCTCCCGAAAAACCTGTTTTGTTTAGAATGGCCCTTATCCGTTAAATGGCCGTTAAGACTTAAAAAAATTATAAAAAAAATAGAAACTACCTAAACTACCCCCCTGACCCTTCCCTACCAGCCCCTCCCTTCCCTACCCCCCTCCCCCCCCTCCGCCGGCGACCTGACCCCGACCCGCCCCCCTCCGCCGGCGACCCGATCCCGACCCCCTCCCTTCCCCCTCCTCCTTCCGCCGGCGACCCGCCCCCCGACCCCCTCACCCCCCCCTCCTCCCTCCGTCGGTCATCCCCGACCACCCCCCCTCCTCCCTCCGCCGGCGACCCGCCCCCCTCCCCCCCTCCTCCCTCCGCCGGTTATCCCCGACCCCCCCTCCTCCCTCCACCGCGACCCGTCCCCCGACCCCTCACCCCCTCCTCCCTCCACCGACGACCCGCCCCCCTCCCCCTCCTCCCTCCGCCGGCGACCCGCCCCCCCCGACCCCCTCACCCCCCTCTTCCCTCCGCCGATCATCCCCGACCACCCCCCTCCTCCCTCCGCCGGCGACCCGCCCCCCGACCCCCCCTCCTCCCTCCGCCGGCGATCCGACCCCCGACCCCCCCCCCCCCCACATCGTCTTTTAAGACGATTTTTAACGAATTTTAACAGCGGGGGGGAGGGGGGTGGGGTGATTTGAGCATTTTCGTAATGGACTGTCTTTTTCAAATCAGCGAGTCTTTATTTGCATTTTTGTGACATCTAAGGAGGGTTTAAATGCACTTTACCCCTTTTTCTTTTCCATGAGTTGAGTTCCTCTATGAGTTCTTAAGTTTACTCGACCAAACATGCTCTAAGCTAGGTGTAAAGTATAAGAGTTCAAAGTAAATATTTTTGACTTCCCTTCAGGAACTTGGATCTTGTCTTTGTAAATTCCTTATCTTGAAATATGATATTTACTTTGATACTCTATATTCATATTTACATGCATGTTTTTCTTGCTTTGATCTTGTATCTCATAGGTAGTATTGATTTTGTTTTCAGTGAGATGTTTTCGTAGAGCTTTGATCGCATATTAGATATCGTACGCGAGTTTCTCTTTTGTAGGATACTCGAAGAATAATTAATTGGACTAATTATCATATGTAAACATAATATTTTTGTGGATTTCTAAGTTGTTCCAACCCATTTATTAGAATGCCCTTCTGGACTTGTAGAGATATATAGCAATGTCATAGATCGAGGGCTATTAAGATCCACATGTAAATAAAAAATAAAAATGTCTACTGAACCGAGTGGGGAACCACGTGTAGAACCGCGCTGACGTGGCCCACATATTGGCTCCAGTCAACCCCCCCAAAAAAAAAGCTAACTTCGAGCCGCACCCCCACCAACGGGGGGGGCCCGCCACATCAGTGTGCGGTCCCCACTTCGATTGTAAACAATGTTGACAAAAAAAATTTGTATGCATCAAAACTACTGTGTATCAGCCTTAGCTGAATTAGGGGTGCAACTCGGACGGGTTGGGTTGGGTTGGGTTTGAGTTCAACCCGAGCCCAACACGATGAATCGTAAGCCTAGTCCGAGCCCAAGCCCAACTGGCCTCGGGTTCAACATATAAAGCTCAAGACCGAGCCCGAAGGAATAGAAAAGGAACCCAAGTTCCTCGGGTTGGGCTCGAGTTGCGTCGGGTCCGTAGTGGAGAGACCCCAACAACCGGCAACCTAAACAAAATAGGGGACCCTCTATTTCTAGTCAGAAATCAGCCCCAAGCTACGAACGTCTCACCACTACGGACCGCCAAACAAACCAGGGGACCCTCATTTTGGTATTGTTAATGTACATGCTACTTTATCAATTTGAGTATATACTAATTTTCTCATTTTTTTGGGTATCTTGCGGGGCTCTGGATTTATAACAATTAATCTTTTCTGGATTATTTGATATTTTATAGAGATTCTATATAGTATTCTGGACACACGGATACTCTCGTATCGAGAAATGACTATCGTGCAACAGTTATTAGCTATCGTGTGCCTTACGTGTCTGACACATCGATTTTTCTCAAATGCGAATCATGAAAGTATATCTCGCCGAATAAGCCTCAATATTTATGTTATATTTCTATTATTACTATATTATGATTCTGTTATACTTACTGTTAAGCAATACTAGAGCTTCCGAATTTGAATCGGGTACGGTCAACCAATTGAGACCGATGGTTAGTGTAGATTGATTGTTGTACTTACTGAGCGACTATGTTACCTTATTGTATCACTTGATACAACTCGACCTTTAGGACATGGATTACTTGTGCATTCATGTTTGGGCACGTTTTCCCATGTTCAACTTGTCGTCGAGGCATTCGACATGTGGACCACTTATAGAGATCGAGCACGATTCTCGTTCCAATGTTATTTTTAATTATTTGTGGTTACGTGTGTCTTACCCACAGACTCTTGTCAGATAGTAGATTCTTGCATGTGTCGTGGATGTGACCCGTGCAATCTCATGGTGTTGGAGGAGCGGAGGACAGTTATTAGATATTGGGCTATTATACACCAGTTTCTCCTTGACCTCGAGCCTCACACCGAGCTATGGTAGAGATTTACCATAGACTATGAGTCTTGCACCAAAGCACTGCAGACCGTGATCCTCATGCTGAGCTGCAACACTGTAGGTAGTGAGTCTCATGATTAGCTCCGATAGTTACTTACCCCTATCATTGACAGCCCATGCGTACGAACATTGTCCTCAATTGTATTTCACTTAGTTGGTTAGTCTTAGATGTACCCCTATGATTTCGTGGAGTATGCTTATATTTATTGTTTTTCTTTTGACATATTTATCTATATCTTGTTATGTCCCTTTGAAGACACAGTTTTCTTCTAAGTGTATAGGAGGAGACCTATTCAGAGGGCTAAGGTACAGGAGTCTATTCATGAGTTGTCCCAGCTAAGGACGCCGAGGTCTTTCCAGAGGAGCACCCTTGATCTGTGATAGGACTTTCGTAATGGGTCCAGGTATCTTTATCTAGTTACCATATATTCTAATATGATTATCTTTGATGCTTTGCTTTTATTTCAGTATTGTATTAACGAGAATTTTTCCATCAGACTCTAGTTTGGACTTAGATACTATATTAGACCTATTTTCATTATTGTCTTTCATTTCCAGCATTATCACTTTCCAGTCTTATTTTTCTGTGTGATTCTATTCTTGTATATGTGAATGATATTAGTTTACATGCTTGAGATATAGTGGTGCTGACTGGAGTTCACTTTTATACAGCAAAGTACTCTTTGGTTGGTTAAATAGGGTTGGATTCTTTCGTAGTCGAATTAGCTCGTCATTGCCACGTGGTCGAGTCCCACGTTTTGGGACCGGAACGTGACATAATAAATTTTAGCTATTAATTAAATATCTTAAATATCTAATAAAGTTTGATAAATAATTATACACATAACTATTAATTATGTAAGTAATAAAAATTATTAAAGAACCAAAAGTGGAGGGGGGGGGGGGGGGGTTGGCGTGATTTGCATGTAATTCAAATTCAAGTCCAACTAAACAACAAAATTGTAGGAAAGTACACCAAATTCATGTAAATCACACATTCCATCTCTACTTCTTGGTAATCAAATTTGTAAGGGTCTGCTTGGATTGAGGGGGGAAAAATAAGTTAAGTGGGGTTAAGTTTTGGGGGGGGGGGGGGTGTTAAGTGAGGGAAAGTAGAGTCAATATATATAATCTTGCTTGGATCGGAGGGAGAGTTAAGTGTGGTGTGTTTAATAAATCTTACTTGAATTGAAGATTTTGAGTGAGAGGAGGATTAATAAAAAATAATACTTACCAAAATACCCTTATTACATATTTGATGAGAATTTTAGTTATAACTTGTCAAAATATTATCTTCACAAATGAGGAAGCTACGGAACATCATGTTGAAAACAATAAAAAAAATGAAAAACAAATCATGATAATAGGACAAATAAGGAGTATTAATGACTTTGTAACCAAAATCCCTCAACCCTCCATCATTAACCCTTCGATTTGGGGGTTAAAAAAATAGACAAAAGAGGGTTAAACAAACCCTCACTTAACCCTCCTTCCTAAACTTCCACTCTTAAACCAAGCATAATTTTATTTATCCTTAAACTTTTTCTTACTTAACTATCTTAACCCTCAATCTAAGCATACCCTAAGAGTCGGCTGATTGTTGTCCAAGTTTAAATTCAAGTAACCAAAGATTGGGTGGGAGAATATTAAGACAAAAAGTGCATGAAAGGTCGTCATGAGTTCCCAATTTTCTTCCCTAGTGTTGCTAGTCATAAAAGAAAGAAAGAAATGATAGTGAGTGCGAGCGACTTTGGGTTACGGTTATGTTTTATTCCATTTACTCAACGCCAATTTCTAGGATGTTCGTTGGGCTAGCGTTTTCAGAAGTGTTCATTTGATCACTTTTAAAAAGTCCATCTTAGATGGAAACTATTTAGCTCATGCATTAAGTTTGACATCAAACGGAGTCCCAAATAAAACATAATTGCATTTGAAACTGTCCATGCTAGCCTTTTTGATGAAACAGCTGGAATGAATTTATCCTACCATTCATTAAAGATAATGGATGAAACAAGTACATGTTACAAAGGATAATACCCGATAACACATTAAAAAATAAATACAATAATATAGACTCTAATAAGACCAATAGGTATGCCGGCAAATCACAAGTTTTTCGTAGTTAGAAGCTATCAAAGTTCTATGTGGATGCACGTCCTATGTCATCGATAAAACACTTTCCTAAAAATCCATCTTAGGAAAGAAAAAAAATAATGAAAGAAAAGAGAAAGTAGGTGTTTTGAAGAGAGCCAATGGTTTGCATTCGATTGAAGAATGATACTCAACGACAAGAGTACCCTTATCACTTACCAATGACAAATGTGCCAAGTACGATTGAAGAATGATACTCAACGACGAGACCCTTATCACTTATCAATGACATATGGGCCAAGTGCGATGCATGTGGGCCGAGAGTTTTATGGTTGCCCATGACATACCTCCAAATGATTAAGGCGTTGAGAAACTAAAGGCCAGAGGTAATCAAAAATATTATCTCGTCTAGAAAAACTTCTAAATTAAGAACGAAATATTGTATGATGAACCAACCTCTCCATAAAAGAAACTCTCCTAAATTAAGAATCAAAATTGGTGTCATGAATCAAGGCAAATGTTAATGTCGCTACAAAAATTACTAGGGGGTAGCACAAATATTTATATTTCAATACCCAAAATGTCCTTGAAAAAATGTTAGGAGGCAAAACTTTATGTATATGATTTTCTTTGGCTTCTTTTCGTTCATTTCCAAATTCCTAAACCTTAATCCATATTTTTTGCATAGTGTTCTAGTAGATAGTCCAATTTGGGACTGTTTTTGAAGTTTTGAACTCCATTAATTAATAGAGGTTAGGAGTTTCAGAATCGAAACAGTCCCGTTTGAAATGATTTTGACAGTCCTAAGTATTGTTAGGACTGCCAAAATTTTGGTAGTCGTGCTATAAAATTTAAATTTTGAACAAATTATGTTAGACGAAAAAAAATGATATAATAAAAAAGATATATTTATCTTTTGAAACAAAAGATACGATTAGAATAAAAATATGTTTAGAACGATATGATGAAGTTGAGTATTGAAAATATACAAATGTTGACATATTTTAAAAATAATGTTTATCTTACACCTTACTTTCAAATACTGTTTAAAATATTACATATTTTTATTCTAATCATATCTTACACTTTACTTTCAAATACTATTTAAAAAAGATATGTCTATCTTTTGATACAAATGTTGTATATTTTCAATACCATACCTTTATCGCAATATTAATCTTATCTTGACATATTTATAAAATCATAATTTTAAATAGTAGTTGGATATTCACATGACTTAAGACTGCCAAATTTTGGGAGTAAATTTTGGCACTCCTATCTATTGTCAGGACTCCCAAAATTTTGGTAGTCATGTGTCGTCCTGACGGGAACGCGTCAATTGATGCATTTCAAAACCTCTATAATGAGTTCAAAACTTCATCTAATGGGTTCTAAAGTCTTATTTTGGAGTATCAACTACAAGATTAGAGCATCCAAGTGGGAACACCATACTATACTCCAATATTTTTAAAAATTATGTAAATCATTACTTCCTGAGTGTTCCCTTCATATTGACACACAATGTCACACTCCAAATAACAAACCAAATTCATACTCTAAATTAACCTCATCTTTTTTTTCTTATCTTTTTCTTATTTATTTTTCCTTCCATTTTCCTTCTTGGTGGGCCTAGTTGGATTCATGTTCACGAGTTATGAGAGCATCCACATTGGGAGAGGTTTGAAATATTATATTTTGACTTTAGTCTTATTTGGTAGCACTTGAAGGCTATAGTTGACAATTGTCCATATAAAAATTGCTAGAAAGCTAAAGACACTCTAGATTTGGAGCGTGCCCTAACTCGTCTATATTTGTCACGACCCGTACCCAGTATAAGGGCACGAGAAGTGGGTACGTCCAGCCTACGTCGCAGTGTCGGCGGTAGAACGCTGTCCTAGGTCACGACATCTAACAATATATAATTGTACATGTACAATGATATACTCTCCAAAAGGAGGACAACATAAAAGGTACAACTCAATCACAGAATCTAAGATGGAATAAAGGAATAAAAGATGGTGTCTAATAACAAATGATACAGACACAAAGCTATGGGAAGCCCCCGAATCAAACAAAGCGAATGCAGGAAAAGAGTTGAGAAGAACAGAATCTGCTATCCGATCTCCTACTGCCTCTACATCCTCTGCTGACATGGCAAAAGCTCACCCCTGCTGACCTCCTCTGGCCTGCTGCTGGTGCTGAAAGAACTTCTGCTGCTGAGTCTACAATGGTCCCTTTTGCTGACCTGCCGGAGCCTTGGCTCCTACTCCCTGAGCTGTACGTCCTGAAGACATGGGACAGTCCCTCAGCTGGTGCTCCGCTGAACCACAAAGTAGGCACTTGCCTAGCCTCTTCCTACAGTCGTTCCACCCATGCCCTGGCTTCTTGCAGAAGGTGCAACTGATGACTTGTTGCTATCTAGGTGCATGTTGTATATGCCTCTGCTGAAAAGGCGTACGACCCTGACTCTGGAACTGCTGCTGCTGGAACGGCTTCTACTGATGCTGCTACTAAAAATAGGGTCTCTTGGCCGGGCCTCCACTGTCACGCCCCAATTTCCTAGAATCGATAGTTGTCCCCCGGGCGTGATGCCGTGCAAACCTAAGTTGCGATCGCACAAGGCATAGTCATAAGGTTATCCGAAACACAACATCAAGTTAGAGTACGCAGAGAAATTAAATGACACATTTGAGATAGAAGTAAACTTTTCATTTATAATAAAACTTCATTTACATGACTCCTTTACAATCATTGCCGCGCGGGCTACAACATGACTCCTAGAATTGTCTCCAAAATTACCAAGGTAAAATACCAGTACAATATGCGTCTGCACTGACGTCTTTGGTCTCACTACATACCTACAAAGGCTTGGATTCGGTTCGGGCCCAGTTCGGGCTAAGTTGGTACAATCGGGTCATCTAAAATCAATATATCTAATTAATAAATAAATAATTAATCGGTGGGGGTTAGGTCGCAACTTGATCTGGTTTTCCTAGTTAGGACATACTTATGGTTAGGTCTTCCTTGGCATAGCTAATACACTAGTCAAGGCACACTGCTACATCTCCCGTGCCACAATTCCTAGTCGTTTGTGCTCTATAACTCCACAACGACTTAAGTCATCCAATGTAATAATTAACTAATTAATTATTTAGAAAAATTCAAAAACACCATTTAAATCAAAATAAAAATAAATAAAAATATTTTCAACAATTCCGGGAAGGGGAGCTACAATCTACCCACCTTAAAAATAATTTCGTCCTCGAAATTCTAATTCACAACTATTCCTTAAATTCAAAAAGAAAATCTACCATTACCTAAATCTCCTTGGATTTTAATTCCTCAAAATAGTTTACATCCTCCTCCTAGCCATCTTGTAACTATGAAATCTCGAGGACTTCTACCCACCTTTGGTCACACTACTCCCTCAAGGCTATGTCCCTAAACTTTATAGTCATCCAACTTCTTGCTAAAACTGCTGTCAATAGATTACCTACTGTATATTGCATCTATAATCCTCTCCCGTCTATCAAGCAATCCAAAATTTAACAATCAGCAATTTACACAAGTAGCTAATAAATATTGATAAATTCTAATAAGCATGACCACTCGTCGCTCTGAAATAGGAAGGACAGGCAGATAAGAAAAATAATCGGGTGCGAATATGAAGCTCCCAGAGCGGTAGAGGGTATCCAATGGTACAGATAGAATGAAAGTCTATAAACCATCGATTTATTTGCTAGAGTGGGCTACTATAGTCCTGACACTTGCTAAATCGAAGGAACCTTTGTTTCTTAGAGGGGCTTGCAATCTGTGCAATTCAGAAGTTTCGTTCTCGTAATTCTAAACAAGGTTCCATAATAGAACGGAAATTGGAGAAATCAAGATTGTGATCTATCCCGTGGTTATTTAAACACACAAGCAAGAGATAAAATACAATACAAGATCGTATCGCAACTTCTAGGTAGATGGAATAAGGGTTACAAATGACTTCACACTCTAAGAGGTGAAGATTATATAATAGGTATAAGGACCTATTTCAAGTAGTTCGATTTCATAGTCCAATTATGGTGGTTGCATGGATGGGTTTTACTGAGTCTTAATGGGTTCCTGATTGGACATCAATCGTTGGTTGGATGAACCCTGTATTTCAATATATATTGACTGGACTAGATCCCAATGATAGAACTATTTCTACTAGGTTAGGGTAACCTAGAATAGGTTTCCACCCAAATGGTTGAGCTAGTTGCCTGTCAGATTGATTTGCTAGGTCCTTAAAGCCCCAAAATGTGCCTTCAGTGACTTTTGTGTTTAAGTAGCACGAGAAGACACAAGTGAGTGACATGCTAGTGACAGGTGTGTAGTGGCTTCGAGTAGAGCACCACCATATATTGGGTCGAGGTTGAGTCTCTAATTGGAGTCGGGAAGTATACCGGTATTATGGTAAGGGTTATTGCTAGTCCTTTTTACCTGAAAGTCGTACCATAAAAATAGGGTACAAGGGAACGGGTTCGAGTGGGACATGATATACCTAGATGAAGGTGGACTCGTCTAGATCTTGCATGTGAAATTTGTTGGAAGGTAACAACTGGTCTCGTGCTCCAAATATTAATGGCACGACTGGGGACACAAAATGATCTAAATGAAAAGTGGAAGTTCATGGGGCACTAACTATCATCCTAATGAAATTTATTCTAATCAATCAGTAATCCTCATATATCCTAAAATTTTAGAAGGCTTACCGTCTACCTACCTTAGAATCTAGGATATGGTTTTAGGAATAATGAGGTTAGAAGAATTCCGAAGTCCGGATATTGTACCTCGTCTCTTGCTAATAAGGAATAAGGCACGGCGTGACGAAATACGGTAGTTATAAGTCAAGTCAAGGATCGTTTCTCAATAAATGGAAGATGAGTGTGTACCATGATATATGGTCGATAAAAGGAGAACGATCTATTCGTCTATAGTATACCAGAGTTATCGACGGGATAACCAACTCTAAGGCACATCATATGAAAAGGTTCCTAACAACTAGGTCGTGAATTTCTATTGGGGTCAAACCTGCCAGACTATTTTCACAAGGGTTCTAGTTAAAACAAGCTTCAAGCAAATAATTAGAGGCTCACGCCATTGGGTTCCTTGAGAATAGATAATCTCCTAGGTTGGCATTTTGACTAAGGGTAAAACCCTAATCATTCTCAAATTCAGATGGCTAGAGGTCTCGATAGTAGTTTGAGGGTCGAGGGGAGAACGAGTAATTCAATTACATGACTGGCCGATGGTAGCTACACTTGTATACAACTACCATAGCCATGGGGGATACTCTAAATCTCTCTACCAATTACGAGCTTTCGTCTTTCCAAATCAGTGAAAGACAAAACAATAGAGTTCAAGGGAGATGTCACTGAATACAATTACGTGATTCAAAGGCGAATATATAATTTAAGAGAAATTGTCAAAGCAGTCGCGGATGAGATCCTAGAGGCATCTACATCTCAATCTACGTAGGTAAATCAGAGGGAGAGCGAACCGGGTGCACTACGGTTGATCAGACCGTACTACATCGATTCTGATTAGACAATATGTTAGTAGGCGTCCCCACTAAATATATGTCTTGAATCAAGCTCGAGAACAGAGTGAGCTTGCAAAACTAGGCTGTAGCAGCAGCATAGGTTAAGATTGTCAAATTACAAGTGTGCAAGATTTTGAAAGAAGGCACAAGTAATTCGAGTTTTGTGAGAATCACAACCTTACCCGATGTTCTTGCTTATACGGTCATCCTACTATCTTCTTATCCATAAAGCCTTGGCCGACTACTGGGTTATGGATCTCTAAGTTTTATATTCCTGGTAAACCTATTAGTGTCAGTCAATTATCTTGCCAACAGATCACATGGACCGCGGAATACTAGGTTGGGGGACACGCTACCCAACTCACAGAACTTCCACTAGTATTGGATTTGGATCTTATAGGACATACATGGCATTGTCCTATCCTCCACAGTATCCTAAACTTGTAATCATGTCTGAAATCATTTCACCGCGATTTATACCTCGCCCGTATACTCGGCTTTGGTAAACCCTTGGATTCGTGATTTCAGGGTGATATGTTATCTGATACTCTACCTTATATTGACACAATGGTGACTATGGTCAAAAGGGGACCACTAGCTATAGTTTAGCAATATTCTATAACCTATATTTTCTTAAACAATTTCAACTCTAGGGGTCGTGTCTCGCCAGTGCGCTGCTGGCTGCAGTGAAACCTTAGTCTAATTAATTCGAATAAATGGCGACAGTGCACTGCTGTCCTGCCATTTTGAGTTAATTAACATTCTTTTAGCTATATCTGTAAAAATTTCTGAGCTTCTAGAGATTCAAACAAGTTGACTATGAATAGAGCGTAAGTATTTGTCCTACCGTTCACAACCCTTTAAAATAAAAGATTTAACAGGGAGGAATTAACGAGGACAAAAGAATTACAACTTTCTAGTATCTATTTCATGTGTATTCAAACCATTGAGGAAAAACTTTAGATCGAAACTAACTCGAGGTTCATATATGGGTAACATAATCAAAATTATATAAAATAATAATTCTTAGGGAAAAATAAGGACTAATAGGCAATTTGGACTAAGATGTGAGGATAATATCTAAAGAGGCAAGGAGAAGGAATTGAATAATTCATCTAGGTTAGATCATTAATTCTAGGAAGCTCTGTCTCACCAAGTGAATCATCTATCCACTTTGGATCATATCACCATACCAAGAGGTAATAGTGTACCTATGGGGATCTGACAAAATATCAACATTAATCACTCCTCATCTAGATTGCATGGCCTAGACTACCCATCGGTCAATTTGTATAAGGGATTTCTAGTCCTAGTCACTCTCTTAAATTAAATTAATCCCTAATTCGTGAATGAGCATTTCCTAGTCGTAAGCTCGCAATAGTACAACTAACTTAAGTACTATCACGAGTTCGCATGATTTGCGAAACCTGACCTGCATGGGCCACCACAAAAATTTGTCACGACCCACACCCATTTTTTTAAACGGATACGAGACGTGTCCAAGCCAGCCTACACCGCAGTGTCGGCGGTAGAACGCTGACGGCCATGAAGATCAAAATCACAAATAAACTAATGCTCATTCACAGAAACTAATTAACTCACAATGACCACAAGTTTTACATTTGTAGAAAAATATAAACTTGTACAAATATGGAATGACCACAACTCATCTATCTAGCTAGTCTCTAGGCTTTTCGTCTGCAAGTATACCCGTAACTCCCACGCTAAGTGAATCCACGGCTAACCTGAAAAATATTAGTTTCCAGTCAGGAATGGAACGAGCACAATTCACTGAATGCAATTTCAATAAATGAAAATGACTATAAACAAAGGTTAGACATCAATCATGAGTTTTGAAAATAAACAGTAAAGCCGTGAAAAAAGGCAGAAAATCAATAGTAATAAATAGACAAATATACTTTCCCACCGTTAGAAGTACCTTTGATATGTGATCGGTCTGGGACACTACACCGCACGGTCTACGAGGTCTACTTGCATGAAAAATAAGCACTGTCTACGAGGTCTACTTGCATGAAAAATAAGCACTGTCTACGAGGTCTACTTGCAAAAAAATAAGCACTGTCTACGATGTCTACTTGCAGAAAAATAAACACTATCTACGAGGTCTACTTGCAGAAAATAAGCACTGTCTACGATGTCTACTTGCAGAAAAATAAACACTGTCTACGAGGTCTACTGCATGAAAATAACACTGTCTACGGTCGACACATCCTTGGTACTTCTCATTCCTGACTCAACAGTTTATAATAGAATATAAAAATCACATAACCAATGGCCAATCAATAAATATAGTGAAGATCAATATCGAAATGCAGACAATAAACTGTACTTGCCTGTGGTCATGTGCTGGTGTAACCGATAATCTGAACCACTCAGAATGCCACAATAGTCAAACTCGTACAACAGTCCCCGAAAGCTGAAATAATATTACCAATTTTCTTAGTAGTCAAATTAGCTAGGATTGCCTGTCTTTAAGTCTAATTCTGGACACAGGGACAAAATGGTAATTTTGCCCAAAACGGTCCGCCGTTGGACTCGCTTTGTACCGAAAAGCGTGCCAGAGTCAATGGTCTCTAAAGTCGTCAAACTATATGTCTACAGATCCAGTTTTTCGATACGAATCCATCCGTATGTCCCGAGTTGGATTCCGGTAGGCCGTGCACAAAATCGCCCGTTGAGTCGGACCGTGGGGCCCGTAAAACGGCGTTCCGATTCTACTGTCTCAGAATTGGACCAAACTTGGCATACAGGACCAGAAAAACGATACGGTCCTGTTGGCGCAAGTTTTGTCTCGATCTGGCGAGCGTGCACAAAGTAATTAAGAAATTTGCACAGAGGTCGATACGGTAAATTTTGACGGATACGTATCAAATTCGTCGCGCACAACGCTCCAATTTGAATTCCGTCAAAGCCCACACGACCACGAAACTGTTACGCAACTTTTGATGCCTTGGGTTCGCGACCACGTCGCCCGGTTTGGCGGACGCACGTCGTATCGAAGGTTTTTCTAATTTTTGAAAATAGGTTTTTGTTAAACTTCGGAATCCGATCTCTCGGCACGTAGTCGATGAAATCAAATTCCGTAAAAAGGGATTCGAAGCCCTACATGTCAATAAACACCTTCAAATAGGTTTTCAAAATCATGCATGTTTGGAAGATAATTAAATGCAAAGTAGGCTAACTCGACTGTTGTCAGTCCTGTTTTGAATCAGTTTTTCGCCATTTTTGGCGTCGATTTTATATCGATTTTGTTTCGATTTAGTTCGAAACAATTCATTGGTGTCGAAGGCCTATAGGTGGGTTTCCAATGCATATTCGGTTTAGAAAACGACGAAGGGACAAGGAGAAAACTCACCGGGAAATCGGGGCTTGGACTGTTGCTGCTGTCCTATCTTGTGCGCGCGGCTTGCACGCGCGCGGCCGTCTGCCGCCGGCCGGCGTGGCTGCGGCGCCGTACGGCCACCTGGGCGGTGCGCCGGCCTGGGGTCGCGTGGGGAGGCAGCGTGGTTTAGGTTTGATGAAAACTCTTCCTCAATCGCTCGGCTTCGTAAGTTTATAGCTTTGTGTTTTTTTTTTACACAGCCTGGGTGTTGGGCCTGGCTTTGGTTTTAGGATGGCTGGGCCGGTTTTGGTCCATGAGCTCCGGTGGGTTTTCGGGCTGAGCTGGATCAACTGGGCTCGGGTATAACTATGGGGTTTTAATTATTGCTTTCCTTTTACTTTTCTTTTTCTTATTAATATCTATATCTATCTATATTCAGTTATATACATACATAATTATATATACCGTTATCTATATGTGTATATATATACACACATATACTTATTATTTATTTATATCCCTACACACACACTTATATATATATACACTTATTATTATTATATAACGACTCTCCAAAAGTCCAAATAGATAGTTTAATAGAAATACAATCTCAATATTATCTATTCATGTATATATACATACCACAAATACGAACAATAAATATTAAGTATAATTAACATTGAAAATTCAATTCTTAATTTTATACCAAAGTCGCACAAATGATACAATGATATTATATATATATAAAAGCCTAATTTTCCATATACCATAAATACTTCTATATATATATAACCTATATAATTTTCATAAACAATCCAACATATTTGTTAAGGAGAATGTTTACTATATTATTAATAACATATTATTTCTATAACACGCACATATAATATGTCATATAGATATATATATATATATATTATATATATATAATATATATATATATATATTATTATTTATATTATATAAAAATATATATATTTATATTAATATATATAATATATATATATATATTTTATATATATATATATTATATATATATTATATATATATATATATATATAACAATTGTTCCTAGAATTGTCTCCAAAATTACCAAGGTAAAATACCATACAATATGCGTCTACACTGACGTCTGGTCTCACTACATACCTACAAAGGCTTGGATTCGGTTCGGCCCAGTTCGGGCTAAGTTGGTACAATCGGATCTAAATCAATATATCTAATTAATAAATAATATTAATCGGTGGGGTTAGGTCGCAACTTGATCTGGTTTTCCTTTAGGACATACTTATGGTTAGGTCTTCCTTGGCATGACTAATACACTAGTCAAGGCTACTGCTACATCTCCCGTGCCACAATTCCTAGTCGTTTTGTGCTCCATAACTCCACAAAGATTTAAGTCATCCATCGTAATAATTAACTAATTTATTATAAAATTCAAAAACACCATTTAGATTAAAATAAAAATAAAAAAAATATTTCAATAATTCCGGGAAGGGGAGCTACAAGATATTAGAGCATTATGTGATCGGCTTGGGACACATAATCAGGCTCTTCCATTTGACCGGCTATGAGTCAGAAAATACAAGAAAATAAGAATCAGGCCAGCCACAATAGAAAACTATGAGGCAAGTAGTAACACAGGTCAGGCTTTACCCTACGTGAGGCGAGGGTAAAGCTATGATGCAAGTAGTAACAAAAATACATGAGGGATATTGATCACATAACCTCTAATAACTCTCCATCCTCGAGTAGTATTGTAATACCTGTGGTTCGTATTATGTATTTTTGGAATACGTGTACGTATTTTATTCTGTATTACATGATTTTTGTTTGGCCTGTATCTTGGCTTGGTTATTTCTTGGCTTGGTTCGGTTTTCTTTGGTCTATCATGACCATGGATGAACCCCCTACCTACCACCACCTTTGATATTTATTGCCAATTCTTTCTCTCTCTCTTCATTACTCATCTTCTTCTTCCTCATTTACTTCTTACCTACCAGAGAGAGAGAGAGAGTGAGCTCTAGGCAAGTGCAACTTGCTTCATGGAGGAACTCTGATTTTATTGCTCCATTCTCTTCTTTACTACATTCTAGAGCACTTTAGTATTTGACATTTCTCATTTCCATGGCTGGATTCTTGTAGATCAAAGTTTATTTCATTTTCGGATTTCTTGGGTTTTGATCTATTAATCTTGTTATTTCCTAGTTTTGATGGTTCCATGTTGTAGAGAATCTCGTTCTACCCGTTTTGACCTATGGAAGTTCGAATTTGGGCCCCAGATGGAGATTTATGGAGCTTGGAAGCTTGGGTTCATGGTGTTCTTCTTCTCTGAAATTTGGGGAAGAAGAACAGTGCTTGACTTGACCGCATGACAATTCATGCGACAAGTGATTTAGCCGCATGACACTTTCAGCCGCAGGGACTGAGTCTCATTCTTAGACCGCATGAGGCCCTTGCTTCCCAGCCGCATAAGTCTGCCTTCATCCTTGGCCGCATGAATGAATTGAACCTGACCGCATGAGTCCTCAGTTCCTTCTTGCCGCATGGGAGCTAGTCCTGCTCCCAGCCGCATAGGTTCCTGCCCCTTCAGCCGCATATGTACCTTTCACTCTCAGCCGCATAAGCAGCCATGTTGACTTAGCCGCATGGGCTCCTATAAGCCGCATGCGCCTCCTTCTATACCCAGTCGCATGAACTCCACACTTCCGCTGGCCGCATGAGGCCCAACGTCTTGGAGCCGCATGCGCCCTCCTAATTGGGCCGCATGATTCTACCCTTTCCTGACCGCATATATCATCCTGATGTGTTTTCTTTATTTTCCAGATGTGTTTTCTTTATTTTCCATGGTTATCTCGTCGTATATCATCCTGATGTGTTTTCTTTATTTTCCAGTTCTTACTTTTATTTATATCTTGTGCTGATTGCTGGTTTTAGTTCCTAAGTGAAGCTTCCTTTGTGGCACTTGCTCTTTCTGGGATCTGACCCAACTGGTTTTGTATGGCCAGATTTTGGAGCAGCTCCAGAGGATCCACCGCTTTTCCAGCCTGATGGTGAACACCAGACGTAACCCGGGCAACGAGTGGGTTTATTTTTGCTCTCCCACTTTATTGTAAAATATTCTTTTGAGGCGTTTAGCCGACGAACACCTGTTTAGCTCGATTGTATTTACTTACTGTCTGCCTACGGGCTGTAACATGATTGACAGATCCTAGGGTTGATCATGTATGACTAAACTCTTGCTAGTCCTCACATTTTGTAACGACTAGCTTCATGATCAGCTGAATATGTAAAATTTGGGATGCCTTATTATTATATATTTAATGATCATACATCTTGTAACATTTACTTACTTGCTTGTGATTGAGACACTAGGCTTGTTCATGACCATAGGGGACTGTTGGCTTGTAGTAAACCCTCATGTATCTAGACAGCCGTGACCGTATAGCGAGATGGAATCCATTTCAATATACGTAGCTGGCTATGTCTGCCCCCGCTCTCCAGTATTCTGGTTCTGGGGCGTGACATGGTTTAAGTGGTGGCCCATGCAGGTCTAGTAAATCAAGATATGTGAGGGTTTACCGAATAGATGTCTCAATCAGTATTCGTCCTTGATCTCTGCTCGTATCTTCTGAATCCCTGGATTCTTCCTGATCATATGCTTGTATCGTTGATCTGTCCTGGTCCTTCCTTATTGTTCCCTATGTCGTCTTCTTCAGCGGCATTGTTCGTGGTCCTACCGACCAGCAAGGTGGAGCACCTCCCGCGGACCAGCAGCAACCCGAGATCAAGCCCAGCATTCCGGAGTAGCCTCCGAGTCGTGCCTTCTGGCGGAGAGCCACCAGTCCAGCCAGTTCAGCCTGCCGAGCCTGATGATGGCACATTAGTAGGACTCGTCAGGACCTTGATAGCTTCTCAAGATCGTCGTGGAGATGCCTTGCAACAGGCAGTGGCGGATGCTTTGACCCGGGGTGGTCATCAGGGTAACAGCACGGCCAACCTTCAGCGTCTGAACCCTCCATTCTTTGACGGTAGTGAAGATGCTATCGCAGCAGATGCATGCTTCAGGATACTGAAGTGATTCTCGACGCAGCCAAGACCCCAGAGAATGAGAAGGTAGCCGTGGTGCGCCTACAGTTGTTAGATCTTGCCCGCAGCTGGTGGACAGCTCAGGCCGTTGGATTAGCACACCCATTGCTTGGGCGGTGTCAGAGAAAGATTCCAGACCAAGTATTTTGATGCTGTAGCTCGGTATGATCTGCAGACCCGATTCACTAACTTGAAGCAAGGAGGAAGGCGGTCGATGGATAGCGGCCGAGTTTTCCAGACTCAGTCGGTTTGCTCCCACTTGGTGGCAACCGAGTATGATAGAGCCCAGCATTCCAGCACGGGCTTCACCTGGAGATTCTATTGGCAGTTGAGCAGTTTGAGCATCAGACTTTTGATGCAGTCTTGAGAGCAGCCCGGAGGCATGAGTATACCTCCCAGAGGATTGTGGATAGGGTCGGAGGTCGGAAGAGATCTCACGGCCAGATGAATCAGTCTTCAGCCCCAGCCCCGGCTGCCAGGGCTTTGACTATTGGAGCTCCGAGGCGAGCGGCCTCCGTAACGTCGGTTCATCATTCCACCCGACGTACCCTCAGCAGCAGCAGCAGAAGCAGAAGCAGACTTCCGCAGTGGGATGTTCTTATTGTGGGAAGCCAGGCCATGTAGTGGCAGAATATTGCAGGGCGCAGGGATTGTGCCTGGCTTGTGGAGCAGCAGACCATAGGGTTGGATCTTGCCCGAATAGGGGTGGCTCATCATCATCCTACCTTTTTAGCTCTTTGGTGAGAGGACCAGCACCGGTCCAGCAGCAGCAGCAGTACCCATTACCGAGGCCCTTGCCGCCTCAGTTCCAGATGTTCCAGCAGCAGAACCCCCCAGCAGCATGTTCAAGCCCAAGCCTTGAGTCAGAGCAGGCAGCGAGGATTTCAGCAGAGGAGACCAGCACCCTGAGGGCACGGTCAGGCTATGGTGATGACCGCAGAGGAAGGATTGGCACCAGGTGAGGTAGTGGCAGGTACTATTCTCGTCAACTCCTTTCCAGCTTCAGCTTTATTTGATTCTGGTGCGTCGCATTCTTTTATGTCTGCACGATTCGCGACACGGATAGGATTGGAGCCCGAGTCATTATCAGTAAGGCTCAATATACTTACTGGTAACGGACTTGTGGGAGTAGATAGAGTATTTTCCTCGTGTCGGATCGTAGTTAGCGGTAGAGAATTCCCCGCTAGATTGATAGAGTTCTCGATGGTCGATTATGATGTGGTCTTAGGGATGGATTGGTTGAGGAACCAGTATGCTAGAATAGACTGCCATATTGGTAGGGTTGTTTTTAGCATTCCAGGCGAGCCGTTGTTTTCTTTTTCCAGAGGAGCAGTTGAGCCTTCTCCTCCAGTATTGCGGTGGCAGTAGCAGCAGTTCAGTTGCCCAGGATAGTGGATGAGTTCCCAGATGTTTTCCCAGAAGAGCTTCCAGGAATGCCGCCAGAGAGGGAGATCGAGTTCACTATAGACTTGATTCCCGGGACAGCCCCAGTGTCAAAGAGAGTCTACAGGATGGCGCCTTCAGAGTTAGAGATCTTGTATAGGATGATTGAAGAACTTCGAGCTAAGGGATTTATTCGTGCTAGTGGATCGCCTTGGGGAGCCCCGATGCTTCTTGTGAAAAAGAAGGATGGTACGTCCAGGTTATGTGTTGATTATCGTACCTTGAACTCAGTGACAATCAAGAACAGATACCCTCTTCCAAGGATAGATGACTTGTTTGATCAACTCAAGGGGGCTTCAGTATTCTCGAAGATTGATTTGCACTCAGGTTATCATCAGATCAGAGTCAGAGAGCAGGACATCCCGAAGACAGCTTTTAGATCAAGATATGGGCATTGGGAGTTCCCTGTTATGCCTTTTGGAGCGACCAATGCGCCGGCAGTATTCATGGACCTCATGAATCGTATCTTCATGCCTTACTTGGATCAGTTTGTGATTGTGTTCTTGGATGACATCCTGGTCTACAGCAAGAGTGAGGCAGAGCATGAGCAGCATCTCCGTACAGTTCTTCAGATCCTCAGAGAGCACCAGTTATATGCCAAGTTCAGTAAATGCGAGTTCTGGCTCGATCGCATTTCGTACTTGGGTCATATCATCACCAGAGGAGGAGTGGAAGTGGATCCCCAGAAGATTGTGGCTATTGAGTCGTGGTCGGTGCCCAGCACAATTGCAGAAGTTCGCAGTTTTCTTGGATTGGCCGGCTACTACCGGCGGTTTGTTTCGGATTTTGCCCAAATTTTAGCGCCATTGACCCAGTTGACTCGCAAGGATGCGCAGTTTGCTTGGACAGCAGAGTGTCAGAGTTCTTTTGAGCAGTTGAAGCGAGGCCTGATAACGGCTCCCATTCTCACGCTTCCTGATGGGACCGGAGGATTCTCAGTATATTGTGGTGCTTCGGGCAGAGGTTTAGGATGTGTTCTGATGCAGCATGGGAAGGTAATAGCTTATGCGTCACGACAACTTCGTGATCATAAGAGAAATTACCCAACCCATGACTTGGAGCTGGCAGCAGTAGTGTTTGTACTTAAGTTGTGGAGGCACTATTTGTATGGAGACAGGGTGGAGATTTTTACCGACCACAAGAGTCTGAAGTATGTTTTCACTCAGAAGGATCTTAACATACGTCAGAGGAGATGGCTGGAGCTTCTTGTGGATTATGATGTCAACCTGCAGTATCATCCTGGGAAGGCCAATGTTGTTGCAGATGCTTTGAGCAGGAGAGCCGGAGTTTATTTTCTAACAGCGCAACCAGAGCTGTTAGCAGATCTTCAGAAGATGGGTATAGAAGTTGTTCTCCCTTCCAGTGTAGCATTGATGGCCAGTATGCAGGTTTATTCTACTATAGTCGAAAGGATCCGGATGGCGCAGTCGGCAGATTCCAAGCTTCAGCGACTCAAAGCAGAGTGTGAGGCAGGACGAAGACCAGAGTTATGTATTCACGAGGACGGTACACTTCGACATGGGAAGCGTCTTTGTGTACCTAGTGGAGATATCCGGCAGGAGATCATGTCAGAGGCGCACAGTTCTCAGTATTCTATCCATCCTGGCAGTACGAAGATGTACCGAGATATCCGTCAGCACTTCTGGTGGAATGGCATGAAGCGGGAGGTAGCTCGGTTTGTCTTTCGGTGTTTGGTTTGTCAACAAGTTAAAGTCGAACATCAGAGACCGGCTGGACTTCTTCAGCCCTTGCCGATTCCAGAATGGAAGTGGGAGCATGTGACCATGGATTTCGTGACCGGATTGCCTAGATCTCCAGCTGGTAGAGATGCTATCTGGGTTATAGTTGATCGGCTCATGAAGGTAGCTCACTTCCTCCCGTTCAGAGTTGGTCAGTCGACGGCTCAGCTAGCAGAGATGTACCTCAGGCAGATTGTTAGATTGTACGGAGTGCCAGTCAGTATCACCTCGGACAGATATTCAAGGTTTACGTCGCACTTTTGGCGTAGCCTGCAGGAGAGTTTGGGAACTCGTCTCCAGTTCAGTTCAGCGTATCATCCGCAGACAGATGGCCAGTCGGAGCGTACGATCCAGACTCTTGAAGACATGTTGCGGTCTTGCACACTTAACTTCGGTGGTTCATGGGAAGACCACTTGCACCTGGTAGAATTCTCGTACAACAACAGTTTCCAGGCCAGTATCTAGATGGCACCGTTCGAGACACTGTATGGCAGGAAGTGCAGATCCCCGTTAGCCTGGGATGACGTTGGAGAAAGACAAATGCTTGGTCCAGAAATGATCGCTCAGACAGTTGAAGTGGTCAGAAGGGTCCGAGATCATCTTCGAGTTGCCCAAGATCGCCAGCGCCATTGGGCCGATTCTCATCGGCGTCCTCTAGAGTTATCGGTCGGCGATCATATATTTCTGAGGATTTTGCCTAACCGTGGCGTCATTCGTTTTGGCATACGGGGAAAGCTTAATCCTAGGTATATAGGACCGTTCGATATTCTGGAGCGAGTAGGAGATGTATCCTATCGTCTCGCTCTTCCGCCGTCGCTAAGCGAGGTGCATGACGTGTTCCATGTATCCCAATTACGACGGTATATCCCGGACCCGAGCCACATCCTAGATCATTCGGAATTGGTTGTTGGTACCAACCTTTCGTATGAGGAGAGGCCCGTGTCTGTATTGGACCGAGAGAGAAGATCCTCAAGAACAAGACTATCAAGTTAGTCCGAGTTGCTTGGGGTCATCACTCTTTGGGGGAGTCAACGTGGGAGCGTGAGGATGATATCCGATCGCGATATCCCGACTTATTTGACTCGTGAGGTATAATGTCTTTCTTATGCCTCATGTCTTCGATTCCTTGCTTGCATGATTGATTGATTGTCTAGTATAGCTTGCTTGTTATTAGTATAGCTTGTCATTGCTCCTCTAGCCTCTTGATTAAATTCCGAGGACGGAATTCTTTTAAGGTGGGTATAGTTGTAATACCTGTGGTTCGTATTATGTATTTTTGGAATACGTATACGTATTTTATTCTGTATTACATGATTTCTTGTTTAGCCTGCATCTTGGCTTGGTTATTTCTTGGCTTGGTTCGGTTTTCTTTGGTCTATCATGAACCATGGATGAACCCCCTACCTACCACCACCTTTGATATTTATTGCCAATTCTTCTTTCTCTCTCTTCATTACTCATCTTCTTCTTCCTCATTTACTTCTTACCTACCAGAGAGAGAGAGAGTGAGCTCTAGGCAAGTACAACTTGCTTCATGGAGAAACTCTGATTTTATTGCTCTATTCTCTTCTTTACTACATTCTAGAGCACTTTAGTATTTGACATTTCTCATTTCCATGGCTGGATTCTTGTAGATTAAAGTTTATTTCATTTTCGGATTTCTTAGGTTTTGATCTATTTAATCTTGTTATTTCCTAGTTTTGATGGTTCCATGTTGTAGAGAATCTCGTTCTACCCCGTTTTGACCTATGGAAGTTCGGATTTGGGCCCCAGATGGAGATTTTATGGAGCTTGGAAGCTTGGGTTCATGGTGTTCTTCTTCTCTGAAATTTGGGAAAGAAGAACAGTGCTTGACTTGACCGCATGACAATTCATGCGGCAAGTGATTTAGCCGCATGACACTTTCAGCCGCAGGGACTGAGTCTCATTCTTAGACCGCATGAGGCCCTTGCTTCCCAGCCGCATAAGTCTGCCTTCATCCTTGGCCGCATGAATATGAATTGAACCTGACCGCATGAGTCCTCAGTTCCTTCTTGCCGTATGGGAGCTAGTCCTGCTCCCAGCCGCATAGGTTCCTGCCCCTTCAGCCGCATATGTACCTTTCACTCTCAGCCGCATAAGCAGCCATGTTGACTTAGCCGCATGGGCTCCTATAAGCCGCATGCGCCTCCTTCTATACCCAGTCGCATGAACTCCACACTTCCGCTGGCCGCATGAGGCCCAACGTCTTGGAGCCGCATGCGCCTTTGCACTTCCAGCTGCATGTGCCCCCTTGTCTTGACCGCATGTGATTCAGTGACCCTGGCCGCATGCGCCCTCCTAATTGGGCCGCATGATTCTACCCCTTTCCTGACCGCATATGCTTTAGCCGCATGGCTCTTCTATAGCCCTGAATATTGATATTTTATTAGCTATTTTACGTCCATTTTATATCCTTACGCCTTTTGTCGTGGACTTGATAATCATGGATTTATTTAATATGTGTAGAACTGATAACTGAGCACGACCTGACAGTGACCCGTAGTGGTGCACTCCTGACATGATAGTGGCCCGTCGTGGCGCACTCCTACTAGTACACCTGACATGATTTATCTTGAACAGCTGTTGCGATGGCTACCTGACATGACATGACCTGTACAATGAATCCTGGACACCGTGGGCGAATGTGCTTGTACAAATAATCCAGTCCTGTCTTGCATCATGTCTAGGAAGGGACTCCTGAGTACCACGGTCAGGAGTACCTACTGAAATGGACTAAGGCTAATAACTAGATTAATACAGTAGTCATGAAGAGATTTCCCAGCTACAGGCAATCCCGTTACCTGGGCGCGCTTGGGATCTGTAGCCTGCCGTCGAGTAGGGCACATTTCCAGCACACTGTCATGTGTTGCACCCTTCAAGCTACCTAAGGGTACATGCGTTTCCTGGACGGTGTACCCACTTGAATTCAACCCCTACTTTCGACCTGGGTAACCTGGATGGTCTGCAGGGCTTGTGGCTGTGGAATAATCTCACTGCATCTTGTTAGTAATTAGGCTTGTGACAACCCTAGTTAGTTAAAGTATCAAGCCGTAGTTCTTGCTTGGCCGTGAAATGATTGGATGGAGTCTAACCAGTCTAGTCTTGTCCTGATCCTGTTCCAGATTATTGAATGACCAGAATGCTTGTATTTATTTTACCGATAAATGGTGAGAAACCAAGCTCCGTTCAGACGAAGGGTTACAACCCCGGTCCTTGTTTGGTTTACGGGTTGTAACCTGGTTATCTGAATAGTTCCATGGTTATCTCGTCGTATATCATCCTGATGTGTTTTCTTTATTTTCCAGTTCTTACTTTTATTTATATCTTGTGCTGATTGCTGGTTTTAGTTCCTAAGTGAAGCTTCCTTTGTGGCACTTGCTCTTTCTGGGATCTGACCCAGCTGGTTTTGTATGGCCAGATTTTGGAGCAGCTCCAGAGGATCCACCGCTTTTCCAGCCTGATGGTGAACACCAGACGTAACCCGGGCAACGAGTGGGTTTATTTTTGCTCTCCCACTTTATTGTAAAATATTCTTTTGAGGCGTTTAGCCGACGAGCACCTGTTTAGCTCGATTGTATTTACTTACTGTCTGCCTACGGGCTGTAACATGATTGACAGATCCTAGGGTTGATCATGTATGACTAAACTCTTGCTAGTCCTCACATTTTGTAACGACTAGCTTCATGATCAGCTGAATATGTAATATTTGGGATGCCTTATTATTGTATATTTAATGATCATACATCTTGTAACATTTATTTACTTGCTTGTGATTGAGACACTAGGCTTGTTCATGACCATAAGGGACTGTTGGCTTGTAGTAAACCCTCATGTATCTAGACAGCCGTGACCGTATAGCGAGATGGAATCCATTTCAATATACGTAGCTGGCTATGTTTGCCCCCGCTCTCCGGTATTCTGGTTCTGGGGCGTGACATGGTTTAAGTGGTGGCCCATGCAGGTCTAGTAAATCAAGATATGTGAGGGTTTACCGAATAGATGTCTCAATCAGTATTCGTCCTTGATCTCTGCTCGTATCTTCTGAATCCCTGGATTCTTGTCCTGATCATATGCTTGTATCGTTGATCTGTCCTGGTCCTTCCTTATTGTTCCCTATGTCGTCTTCTTCAGCGGCATTGTTCGTGGTCCTACCGACCAGCAAGGTGGAGCACCTCCCGCGGACCAGCAGCAACCCGGAGATCAAGCCCAGCATTCCGGAGTAGCCTCCAGAGTCGTGCCTTCTGGCGGAGAGCCACCAGTCCAGCCAGTTCAGCCTGCCGAGCCTGATGATGGCACATTAGTAGGACTCGTCAGGACCTTGATAGCTTCTCAAGATCGTCGTGGAGATGCCTTGCAACAGGCAGTGGCGGATGCTTTGACCCGGGGTGGTCATCAGGGTAACAGCGCGGCCAACAGCTTCAAGCGTCTGAACCCTCCATTCTTTGACGGTAGTGAAGATGCTATCGCAGCAGATGCATGGCTTCAGGATACTGAAGTGATTCTCGACGCAGCCAAGACCCCAGAGAATGAGAAGGTAGCCGTGGTGCGCCTAGAGTTGTTAGATCTTGCCCGCAGCTGGTGGACAGCTCAGGCCGTTGGATTAGCAGCACCCATTGCTTGGGCGGTGTTCAGAGAAAGATTCTAGACCAAGTATTTTGATGCTGTAGCTCGGTATGATCTGCAGACCCGATTCACTAACTTGAAGCAAGGAGGAAGGACGGTCGATGGATATGCGGCCGAGTTTTCCAGACTCAGTCGGTTTGCTCCCACCTTGGTGGCAACCGAGTATGATAGAGCCCAGCGATTCCAGCAAGGGCTTCACCTGGAGATTCTATTGGCAGTTGAGCAGTTTGAGCATCAGACTTTTGATGCAGTCTTGAGAGCAGCCCGGAGGCATGAGTATACCTCCCAGAGGATTGTGGATAGGGTCGGAGGTCGGAAGAGATCTCACGGCCAGATGAATCAGTCTTCAGCCCCAGCCCCGGCTGCCAGAGATTTGACTATTGGAGCTCCGAGGCGAGCGGCCTCCGTAACGTCGGTTCATCATTCCACCCCGACGTACCCTCAGCAGCAGCAGCAGAAGCAGAAGCAGACTTCCGCAGTGGGATGTTCTTATTGTGGGAAGCCAGGCCATGTAGTGGCAGAATATTGCAGGGCGCAGGGATTGTGCCTGGCTTGTGGAGCAGCAGACCATAGGGTTGGATCTTGCCCGAATAGGGGTGGCTCATCATCATCCCACCTTTTTAGCTCTTCGGTGAGAGGACCAGCACCGGTCCAGCAGCAGCAGCAGTACCCATTACCGAGGCCCTTGCCGCCTCAGTCCCAGATGTTCCAGCAGCAGAACCCCCAGCAGCATGTTCAAGCCCAAGCCTTGAGTCAGAGCAGGCAGCGAGAATTTCAGCAGAGGGGACCAGCACCCCGAGGGTACGGTCCGGCTATGGTGATGACCGCAGAGGAAGGATTGGCACCAGGTGAGGTAGTGGCAGGTACTATTCTCGTCAACTCCTTTCCAGCTTCAGCTTTATTTGATTCTGGTGCATCGTATTCTTTTATGTCTGCACGATTCGCGACACGGATAGGATTGGAGCCCGAGTCATTATCAGTAAGGCTCAATATACTTACTGGTAACGGACTTGTGGGAGTAGATAGAGTATTTTCCTCGTGTCGGATCGTAGTTAGCGGTAGAGAATTCCCCGCTAGATTGATAGAGTTCTCGATGGTCGATTATGATGTGGTCTTAGGGATGGATTGGTTGAGGAACCAGTATGCTAGAATAGACTGCCATATTGGTAGGGTTGTTTTTAGCATTCCAGGCGAGCCGTAGTTTTCTTTTTCCAGAGGAGCAGTTGAGCCTTCTCCTCCAGTATTGCGGATGGCAGTAGCAGCAGTTCAGTTGCCCAGGATAGTGGATGAGTTCCCAGATGTTTTCCCAGAAGAGCTTCCAGGAATGCCGCCAGAGAGGGAGATCGAGTTCACTATAGACTTGATTCCCGGGACAGCCCCAGTGTCAGAGAGAGTCTACAGGATGGCGCCTTCAGAGTTAGAGATCTTGTATAGGATGATTGAAGAACTTCGAGCTAAGGGATTCATTCGTGCTAGTGGATCGCCTTGGGGAGCCCCGATGCTTCTTGTGAAAAAGAAGGATGGTACGTCCAGGTTATGTGTTGATTATCGTACCTTGAACTCAGTGACAATCAAGAACAGATACCCTCTTCCGAGGATAGATGACTTGTTTGATCAACTCAAGGGGGCTTCAGTATTCTCGAAGATTGATTTGCGCTCAGGTTATCATCAGATCAGAGTCAGAGAGCAGGACATCCCGAAGACAGCTTTTAGATCAAGATATGGGCATTGGGAGTTCCTTGTTATGCCTTTTGGAGCGACCAATGCGCCGGCAGTATTCATGGACCTCATGAATCGCATCTTCATGCCTTACTTGGATCAGTTTGTGATTGTGTTCTTGGATGACATCCTGGTCTACAGCAAGAGTGAGGCAGAGCATGAGCAGCATCTCCGTACAGTTCTTTAGATCCTCAGAGAGCACCAGTTATATGCCAAGTTCAGTAAATGCGAGTTCTGGCTCGATCGCATTTCGTACTTGGGTCATATCATCACCAGAGGAGGAGTGGAAGTGGATCCCCAGAAGATTGTGGCTATTGAGTCGTGGTCGGTGCCCAGCACAGTTGCAGAAGTTCGCAGTTTTCTTGGATTGGCCGGCTACTACCGGCGGTTTGTTTCGGATTTTGCCCGAATTTTAGCGCCATTGACCCAGTTGACTCGCAAGGATGCACAGTTTGCTTGGACAGCGGAGTGTCAGAGTTCTTTTGAGCAGTTGAAGCGAGGCCTGATAACGGCTCCCATTCTTACGCTTCCTGATGGGACCGGAGGATTCTTAGTATATTGTGATGCTTCGGGCAGAGGTTTAGGATGTGTTCTGATGCAGCATGGGAAGGTAATAGCTTATGCGTCACGACAACTTCGTGATCATAAGAGAAATTACCCAACCCATGACTTGGAGCTGGCAGCAGTAGTGTTTGCACTTAAGTTGTGGAGGCACTATTTGTATGGAGACAGGGTAGAGATTTTTACCGACCACAAGAGTCTGAAGTATGTTTTCACTCAGAAGGATCTTAACATGCGTCAGAGGAGATGGCTGGAGCTTCTTATGGATTATGATGTCAACCTGCAGTATCATCCTGGGAAGGCCAATGTTGTTGCAGATGCTTTGAGCAGGTGAGCCGGAGTTTATTTTCTAACAGCGCAACCAGAGCTGTTAGCAGATCTTCAGAAGATGGGTATAGAAGTTGTTCTCCCTTCCAGTGTAGCATTGATGGCCAGTATGCAGGTTTATTCTACTATAGTCGAAAGGATCCGGATGGCGCAGTCGGCAGATTCCAAGCTTCAGCGACTCAAAGCAGAGTGTGAGGCAGGACGAAGACCAGAGTTATGCATTCACGAGGACGGTACACTTCGACATGGGAAGCGTCTTTGTGTACCTAGTGGAGATATCCGGCAGGAGATCATGTCAGAGGCGCACAGTTCTCAGTATTCTATCCATCCTGGCAGTACGAAGATGTACCGAGATATCCGTCAGCACTTCTGGTGGAATGGCATGAAGCGGAAGGTAGCTCGGTTTGTCTTTCGGTGTTTGGTTTGTCAACAAGTTAAAGTCGAACATCAGAGACCGGCTGGACTTCTTCAGCCCTTGCCGATTCCAGAATGGAAGTGGGAGCATGTGACCATGGATTTCGTGACCGGATTGCCTAGATCTCCAGCTGGTAGAGATGCTATCTGGGTTATAGTTGATCGGCTCACGAAGGTAGCTCACTTTCTCCCGTTCAGAGTTGGTCAGTCGACGGCTCAGCTAGCAGAGATGTACCTCAGGCAGATTGTTAGATTGTACGGAGTGCCAGTCAGTATCACCTCGGACAGATATTCAAGGTTTACGTCGCACTTTTGGCGTAGCCTGCAGGAGAGTTTGGGAACTCGTCTCCAGTTCAGTTCAGCGTATCATCCGCAGACAGATGGCCAGTCGGAGCGTACGATCCAGACTCTTGAAGACATGTTGCGGTCTTGCACACTTAACTTCGGTGGTTCATGGGAAGATCACTTACACCTGGTAGAATTCTCGTACAACAACAGTTTCCAGGCCAGTATCTAGATGGCACCGTTCGAGACACTGTATGGCAGGAAGTGTAGATCCCCGTTAGCCTGGGATGACGTTGGAGAAAGACAATGCTTGGTCCAGAAATGATCGCTCAGACAGTTGAAGTGGTCAGAAGGGTCCGAGATCATCTTCGAGTTGCCCAAGATCGCCAGCGCCATTGGGCCGATTCTCATCGGCGACCTCTAGAGTTTTCGGTCGGCGATCATGTATTCCTGAGGATTTTGCCTAACCGTGGCGTCATTCGTTTTGGCGTACGGGGAAAGCTTAGTCCTAGGTATATAGGACCGTTCGATATTCTGGAGCGAGTAGGAGATGTATCCTATCGTCTCGCTCTTCCGCCGTCGCTAAGCGAGGTGCATGACGTGTTCCATGTATCCCAATTACGACGGTATATCCCGGACCCGAGCCACATCCTAGATCATTCGGAATTGGTTGTTGGTACCAACCTTTCGTATGAGGAGAGGCCCGTGTCTGTATTGGACCGAGAGAGAAGATCCTCAAGAACAAGACTATCAAGTTAGTCCGAGTTGCTTGGGGTCATCACTCTTTGGGGGAGTCAACGTGGGAGCGTGAGGATGATATCCGATCGCGATATCCCGACTTATTTGACTCGTGAGGTATAATGTCTTTCTTATGCCTCATGTCTTCGATTCCTTGCTTGCATGATTGATTGATTGTCTAGTATAGCTTGCTTGTTATTAGTATAGCTTGTCATTGCTCCTCTAGCCTCTTGATTAAATTCCGAGGACGGAATTCTTTTAAGGTGGGTATAGTTGTAATGCCTGTGGTTCGTATTATGTATTTTTGGAATACGTGTACGTATTTTATTCTGTATTACATAATTTCTTGTTTAGCCTGCATCTTGGCTTGGTTATTTCTTGGCTTGGTTCGGTTTTCTTTGGTCTATCATGAACCATGGATGAACCCCCTACCTACCACCACCTTTGATATTTATTGCCAATTCTTCTTTCTCTCTCTTCATTACTCATCTTCTTCTTCCTCATTTACTTCTTACCTACCAGAGAGAGAGAGAGTGAGCTCTAGGCAAGTGCAACTTGCTTCATGGAGAAACTCTGATTTTATTGCTCTATTCTCTTCTTTACTACATTCTAGAGCACTTTAGTATTTGACATTTCTCATTTCCATGGCTGGATTCTTGTAGATCAAAGTTTATTTCATTTTCGGATTTCTTGGGTTTTGATCTATTTAATCTTGTTATTTCCTAGTTTTGATGGTTCCATGTTGTAGAGAATCTCGTTCTACCCCGTTTTGACCTATGGAAGTTCGGATTTGGGCCCCAGATGGAGATTTTATGGAGCTTGGAAGCTTGGGTTCATGGTGTTCTTCTTCTCTGAAATTTGGGGAAGAAGAACAGTGCTTGACTTGACCGCATGACAATTCATGCGGCAAGTGATTTAGCCGCATGACACTTTCAGCCGCAGGGACTGAGTCTCATTCTTAGACCGCGTGAGGCCCTTGCTTCCCAGCCGCATAAGCCTGCCTTCATCCTTGGCCGCATGAATATGAATTGAACCTGACCGCATGAGTCCTCAGTTCCTTCTTGCCGCATGGGAGCTAGTCCTGCTCCCAGCCGCATAGGTTCCTGCCCCTTCAGCCGCATATGTACCTTTCACTCTCAGCCGCATAAGCAGCCATGTTGACTTAGCCGCATGGGCTCCTATAAGCCGCATGCACCTCCTTCTATACCCAGTCGCATGAACTCCACACTTCCGCTGGCCGCATGAGGCCCAACGTCTTGGAGCCGCATGCGCCTTTGCACTTCCAGCTGCATGTGCCCCCTTGTCTTGACCGCATGTGATTCAGTGACCCTGGCCGCATGCGCCCTCCTAATTGGGCCGCATGATTCTACCCCTTTCCTGACCGCATATGCTTTAGCCGCATGGCTCTTCTATAGCCCTGAATATTAATATTTTATTAGATATTTTACGTCCATTTTATATCCTTACGCCTTTTGTCGTGGACTTGATAATCATGGATTTATTTAATATGTGTAGAACTGATAACTGAGCACGACCTGACAGTGACCCGTAGTGGTGCACTCCTGACATGATAGTGGCCCGTCGTGGCGCACTCCTGACTAGTACACCTGACATGATTTATCTTGAACAGCTGTTGCGATGGCTACCTGACATGACATGACCTGTACAATGAATCCTGGACACCGTGGGCGATTGTGCTTGTACAAATAATCCAGTCCTGTCTTGCATCATGTCTAGGAAGGGACTCCTGAGTACCACGGTCAGGAGTACCTACTGAAATGGACTAAGGCTAATAACTAGATTAATACAGTAGTCATGAAGAGATTTCCCAGCTACAGGCAATCCCGTTACCTGGGCGCGCTTGGGATCTGTAGCCTGCCGTCGAGTAGGGCACATTTCCAGCACACTGTCATGTGTTGCACCCTTCAAGCTACCTAAGGGTACATGCGTTTCCTGGACGGTGTACCCACTTGAATTCAATCCCTACTTTCGACCTGGGTAACCTGGATGGTCTGCAGGGCTTGTGGCTGTGGAATAATCTCACTGCATCTTGTTAGTAATTAGGCTTGTGACAACCCTAGTTAGTTAAAGTATCAAGCCGTAGTTCTTGCTTGGCCGTGAAATGATTGGATGGAGTCTAACCAGTCTAGTCTTGTCCTGATCCTGTTCCAGATTATTGAATGACCAGAATGCTTGTATTTATTTTACCGATAAATGGTGAGAAACCAAGCTCCGTTCAGACGAAGGGTTACAACCCCGGTCCTTGTTTGGTTTACGGGTTGTAACCTGGTTATCTGAATAGTCACATGGTTATCTCGTCGTATATCATCCTGATGTGTTTTCTTTATTTTCCAGTTCTTATTTTTATTTATATCTTGTGCTGATTGCTGGTTTTAGTTCCTAAGTGAAGCTTCCTTTGTGGCACTTGCTCTTTCTGGGATCTGACCCAGCTGGTTTTGTATGGCCAGATTTCGGAGCAGCTCCAGAGGATCCACCGCTTTTCCAGCCTGATGGTGAACACCAGACGTAACCCGGGCAACGAGTGGGTTTATTTTTGCTCTCCCACTTTATTGTAAAATATTCTTTTAAGGCGTTTAGCCGACGAGCACCTGTTTAGCTCGATTGTATTTACTTACTGTCTGCCTACGGGCTGTAACATGATTGACAGATCCTAGGGTTGATCATGTATGACTAAACTCTTGCTAGTCCTCACATTTTGTAACGACTAGCTTCATGATCAGTTGAATATGTAATATTTGGGATGCCTTATTATTGTATATTTAATGATCATACATCTTGTAACATTTACTTACTTGCTTGTGATTGAGACACTAGGCTTGTTCATGACCATAGGGGACTGTTGGCTTGTAGTAAACCCTCATGTATCTAGACAGCCGTGACCGTATAGCGAGATGGAATCCATTTCAATATACTTAGCTGGCTATGTCTGCCCCCGCTCTCCAGTATTCTGGTTCTGGGGCGTGACATGGTTTAATTGGTGGCCCATGCAGGTCTAGTAAATCAAGATATGTGAGGGTTTACCGAATAGATATCTCAATCAGTATTCGTCCTTGATCTCTGCTCGTATCTTCTGAATCCTTGGATTCTTGTCCTGATCATATGCTTGTATCGTTGATCTGTCCTGGTCCTTCCTTATTGTTCCCTATGTCGTCTTCTTCAGCGGCATTGTTCGTGGTCCTACCGACCAGCAAGGTGGAGCACCTCCCGCGGACCAGCAGCAACCCGGAGATCAAGCCCAGCATTCCGGAGTAGTCTCCAGAGTCGTGCCTTCTGGCGGAGAGCCACCAGTCCAGCCAGTTCAGCCTGCCGAGCCTGATGATGGCACATTAGTAGGACTCGTCAGGACCTTGATAGCTTCTCAAGATCATCGTGGAGATGCCTTGCAACAGGCAGTGGCGGATGCTTTGACCCGGGGTGGTCATCAGGGTAACAGCGCGGCCAACAGCTTCAAGCGTCTGAACCCTCCATTCTTTGACGGTAGTGAAGATGCTATCGCAGCAGATGCATGGCTTCAGGATACTGAAGTGATTCTCGACGCAGCCAAGACCCCAGAGAATGAGAAGGTAGCCGTGGTGCGCCTACAGTTGATAGATCTTGCCCGCAGCTGGTGGACAGCTCAGGCCGTTGGATTAGCAGCACCCATTGCTTGGGCGGTGTTCAGAGAAAGATTCCAGACCAAGTATTTTGATGCTGTAGCTCGGTATAATCTGCAGACCCGATTCACTAACTTGAAGCAAGGAGGAAGGACGGTCGATGGATATGCGGCCGAGTTTTCCAGACTCAGTCGGTTTGCTCCCACCTTGGTGGCAACCGAGTATGATAGAGCCCAGCGATTCCAGCAAGGGCTTCACCTGGAGATTCTATTGGCAGTTGAGCAGTTAGAGCATCAGACTTTTGATGCAGTCTTGAGAGCAGCCCGGAGGCATGAGTATACCTCCCAGAGGATTGTGGATAGGGTCGGAGGTCGGAAGAGATCTCACGGCCAGATGAATCAGTCTTCAACCCCAGCCCCGGCTGCCAGGGCTTTGACTATTGGAGCTCCGAGGCGAGCGGCCTCCGTAACGTCGGTTCATCATTCTACCCCGACGTACCCTCAGCAGCAGCAGCAGAAGCAGAAGCAGACTTCCGCAGTGGGATGTTCTTATTGTGGGAAGCCAGGCCATGTAGTGGCAGAATGTTGCAGGGCGCAGGGATTGTGCCTGGCTTGTGGAGCAGCAGACCATAGGGTTGGATCTTGCCCGAATAGGGGTGGCTCATCATCATCCTACCTTTTTAGCTCTTCGGTGAGAGGACCAGCACCGGTCCAGCAGCAGCAGCAGTACCCATTACCGAGGCCCTTGCCGCCTCAGTCCCAGATGTTCCAGCAGCAGAACCCCCAGCAGCATGTTCAAGCCCAAGCCTTGAGTCAGAGCAGGCAGCGAGGATTTCAGCAGAGGGGACCAGCACCCCGAGGGCACGGTCAGGCTATGGTGATGACCGCAGAGGAAGGATTGGCACCAGGTGAGGTAGTGGCAGGTACTATTCTCGTCAACTCCTTTCCAGCTTCAGCTTTATTTGATTCTGGTGCGTCGCATTCTTTTATGTCTGCACGATTCGCGACACGGATAGGATTGGAGCCCGAGTCATTATCAGTAAGGCTCAATATACTTACTGGTAACGGACTTGTGGGAGTAGATAGAGTATTTTCCTCGTGTCGGATCGTATTTAGCGGTAGAGAATTCCCCGCTAGATTGATAGAGTTCTCGATGGTCGATTATGATGTGGTCTTAGGGATGGATTGGTTGAGGAACCAGTATGCTAGAATAGACTGCCATATTGGTAGGGTTGTTTTTAGCATTCCAGACGAGCCGTAGTTTTCTTTTTCCAGAGGAGCAGTTGAGCCTTCTCCTCCAGTATTGCGGATGGCAGTAGCAGCAGTTCAGTTGCCCAGGATAGTGGATGAGTTCCCAGATGTTTTCCCAGAAGAGCTTCCAGGAATGCCGCCAGAGAGGGAGATCGAGTTCACTATAGACTTGATTCCCGGGACAGCCCCAGTGTCAGAGAGAGTCTACAGGATGGCGCCTTCAGAGTTAGAGATCTTGTATAGGATGATTGAAGAACTTCGAGCTAAGGGATTCATTCGTGCTAGTGGATCGCCTTGGGGAGCCCCGATGCTTCTTGTGAAAAAGAAGGATGGTACGTCCAGGTTATGTGTTGATTATCGTACCTTGAACTCAGTGACAATCAAGAACAGATACCCTCTTCCGAGGATAGATGACTTGTTTGATCAACTCAAGGGGCCTTCAGTATTCTCGAAGATTGATTTGCGCTCAGGTTATCATCAGATCAGAGTCAGAGAGCAGGACATCCCGAAGACAGCTTTTAGAGCAAGATATGGGCATTGGGAGTTCCTTGTTATGTCTTTTGGAGCGACCAATACGCCGGCAGTATTCATGGTCCTCATGAATCGCATCTTCATGCCTTACTTGGATCAGTTTGTGATTGTGTTCTTGGATGACATCCTGGTCTACAGCAAGAGTGAGGCAGAGCATGAGCAGCATCTCCGTACAGTTCTTCAGATCCTCAGAGAGCACCAGTTATATGCCAAGTTCAGTAAATGCGAGTTCTGGCTCGATCGTATTTCGTACTTGGGTCATATCATCACCAGAGGAGGAGTGGAAGTGGATCCCCAGAAGATTGTGGCTATTGAGTCATGGTCGGTGCCCAGCACAGTTGCAGAAGTTCGCAGTTTTCTTGGATTGGCCGGCTACTACCGGCGGTTTGTTTCGGATTTTGCCCGAATTTTAGCGCCATTAACCCAGTTGACTCGCAAGGATGCGCAGTTTGCTTGGACAGCGGAGTGTCAGAGTTCTTTTGAGCAGTTGAAACGAGGCCTGATAACGGCTCCCATTCTCACGCTTCCTGATGGGACCGGAGGATTCTCAGTATATTGTGATGCTTCGGGCAGAGGTTTAGGATGTGTTCTGATGCAGCATGGGAAGGTAATAGCTTATGCGTCACGACAACTTCGTGATCATAAGAGAAATTACCCAACCCATGACTTGGAGCTGGCAGCAGTAGTGTTTGCACTTAAGTTGTGGAGGCACTATTTGTATGGAGACAGGGTGGAGATTTTCACCGACCACAAGAGTCTGAAGTATGTTTTCACTCAGAAGGATCTTAACATGCGTCAGAGGAGATGGCTGGAGCATCTTGTGGATTATGATGTCAACCTACAGTATCATCCTGGGAAGGCCAATGTTGTTGCAGATGCTTTGAGCAGGAGAGCCGGAGTTTATTTTCTAACAGCGCAACCAGAGCTGTTAGCAGATCTTCAGAAGATGGGTATAGAAGTTGTTCTCCCTTCCAGTGTAGCATTGATAGCCAGTATGCAGGTTTATTCTACTATAGTCGAAAGGATCCGGATGGCGCAGTCGGCAGATTCCAAGCTTCAGCGACTCAAAGCAGAGTGTGAGGCAGGACGAAGACCAGAGTTATGCATTCACGAGGACGGTACACTTCGACATGGAAAGCGTCTTTGTGTACCTAGTGGAGATATCCGGCAGGAGATCATGTCAGAGGTGCACAGTTCTCAGTATTCTATCCATCCTGGCAGTACGAAGATGTACCGAGATATCCGTCAGCACTTCTGGTGGAATGGCATGAAGCGGGAGGTAGCTCGGTTTGCCTTTCGGTGTTTGGTTTGTCAACAAGTTAAAGTCGAACATCAGAGACCGGCTGGACTTCTTCAGCCCTTGCCGATTCCAGAATGGAAGTGGGAGCATGTGACCATGGATTTCGTGACCGGATTGCCTAGATCTCCAGCTGGTAGAGATGCTATCTGGGTTATAGTTGATCGGCTCACGAAGGTAGCTCACTTCCTCCCGTTCAGAGTTGGTCAGTCGACGGCTCAGCTAGCAGAGATGTACCTCAGGCAGATTGTTAGATTGCACGGAGTGCCAGTCAGTATCACCTCGGACAGATATTCAAGGTTTACGTCGCACTTTTGGCGTAGCCTGCAGGAGAGTTTGGGAACTCGTCTCCAGTTCAGTTCAGCGTATCATCCGCAGACAGATGGCCAGTCGGAGCGTACGATCCAGACTCTTGAAGACATATTGCGGTCTTGCACACTTAACTTCGGTGGTTCATGGGAAGATCACTTGTACCTGGTAGAATTCTCGTACAACAACAGTTTCCAGGCCAGTATCTAGATGGCACCGTTCGAGACACTGTATGGCAGGAAGTGCAGATCCCCGTTAGCCTGGGATGACGTTGGAGAAAGACAAATGCTTGGTCCAGAAATGATCGCTCAGACAGTTGAAGTGGTCAGAAGGGTCCGAGATCATCTTCGAGTTGCCCAAGATCGCCAGCGCCATTGGGCCGATTCTCTTCGGCGTCCTCTAGAGTTTTCGGTCGGCGATCATGTATTCCTGAGGATTTTGCCTAACCGTGGCGTCATTCGTTTCGGCGTACGGGGAAAGCCTGTGGTTCGTATTATGTATTTTTGGAATACGTGTACGTATTTTATTCTGTATTACATGATTTCTTGTTTAGCCTGCATCTTGGCTTGGTTATTTCTTGGCTTGGTTCGGTTTTCTTTGGTCTATCATGAACCATGGATGAACCCCCTACCTACCACCACCTTTGATATTTATTGCCAATTCTTCTTTCTCTCTCTTCATTACTCATCTTCTTCTTCCTCATTTACTTCTTACCTACCAGAGAGAGAGAGAGTGAGCTCTAGGCAAGTGCAACTTGCTTCATGGAGAAACTCTGATTTTATTGCTCTATTCTTTTCTTTACTACATTCTAGAGCACTTTAGTATTTGACATTTCTCATTTCCATGGCTGGATTCTTGTAGATCAAAGTTTATTTCATTTTCGGATTTCTTGGGTTTTGATCTATTTAATCTTATTATTTCCTAGTTTTGATGGTTCCATGTTGTAGAGAATCTCGTTCTACCCCGTTTTGACCTATGGAAGTTCGGATTTGGGCCCCAGATGGAGATTTTATGGAGCTTGGAAGCTTGGGTTCATGGTGTTCTTCTTCTCTGAAATTTGGGGAAGAAGAACAGTGCTTGACTTGACCGCATGACAATTCATGCGGCAAGTGATTTAGCCGCATGACACTTTCAGCCGCAGGGACTGAGTCTCATTCTTAGACCGCATGAGGCCCTTGCTTCCCAGCCGCATAAGTCTGCCTTCATCCTTGGCCGCATGAATATGAATTGAACCTGACCGCATGAGTCCTCAGTTCCTTCTTGCCGCATGGGAGCTAGTCCTGCTCCCAGCCGCATAGGTTCCTGCCCCTTCAGCCGCATATGTACCTTTCACTCTCAGCCGCATAAGCAGCCATGTTGACTTAGCCGTATGGGCTCCTATAAGCCGCATGCGCCTCCTTCTATACCCAGTCGCATGAACTCCACACTTCCGCTGGCCGCATGAGGCCCAACGTCTTGGAGCCGCATGCGCCTTTGCACTTCCAGCTGCATGTGCCCCCTTGTCTTGACCGCATGTGATTCAGTGACCCTGGCCGCATGCGCCCTCCTAATTGGGCCGCATGATTCTACCCCTTTCCTGACCGCATATGCTTTAGCCGCATGGCTCTTCTATAGCCCTGAATATTGATATTTTATTAGCTATTTTACGTCCATTTTATATCCTTACGCCTTTTGTCGTGGACTTGATAATCATGGATTTATTTAATATGTGTAGAACTGATAACTGAGCACGACCTGACAGTGACCCGTAGTGGTGCACTCCTGACATGATAGTGGCCCGTCGTGGCGCACTCCTGACTAGTACACCTGACATGATTTATCTTGAACAGCTGTTGCGATGGCTACCTGACATGACATGACCTGTACAATGAATCCTGGACACCGTGGGCGATTGTGCTTGTACAAATAATCCAGTCCTGTCTTGCATCATGTCTAGGAAGGGACTCCTGAGTACCACGGTCAGGAGTACCTACTGAAATGGACTAAGGCTAATAACTAGATTAATACAGTAGTCATGAAGAGATTTCCCAGCTACAGGCAATCCCGTTACCTGGGCGCGCTTGGGATCTGTAGCCTGCCGTCGAGTAAGGCACATTTCTACACTGTCATGTGTTGTACCCTTCAAGCTACCTAAGGGTACATACGTTTCCTGGATGGTGTACCCACTTGAATTCAACCCCTAATTTCGACCTGGGTAACCTGGATGGTCTGTAGGGCTTGTGGCTGTAGAATAATCTCACTGCATCTTGTTAGTAATTAGGCTTGTGACAACCCTAGTTAGTTAAAGTATCAAGCCGTAGTTCTTGCTTGGCCGTGAAATGATTGGATGGAGTCTAACCAGTCTAGTCTTGTCCTGATCCTGTTCCAGATTATTGAATGACCAGAATGCTTGTATTTATTTTACCGATAAATGGTGAGAAACCAAGCTCCGTTCAGACGAAGGGTTACAACCCCGGTCCTTGTTTGGTTTACGGGTTGTAACCTGGTTATCTGAATAGTTCCATGGTTATCTCGTCGTATATCATCCTGATGTGTTTTCTTTATTTTCCAGTTCTTACTTTTATTTATATCTTGTGCTGATTGCTGGTTTTAGTTCCTAAGTGAAGCTTCCTTTGTAGCACTTGCTCTTTCTGGGATCTGACCCAGCTGATTTTGTATGGCCAGATTTCGGAGCAGCTCCAGAGGATCCACTGCTTTTCCAGCCTGATGGTGAACACCAGACGTAACCCGGGCAACGAGTGGGTTTATTTTTGCTCTCCCACTTTATTGTAAAATATTCTTTTGAGGCGTTTAGCCGACGAGCACCTGTTTAGCTCGATTGTATTTACTTACTGTCTGCCTACGGGCTGTAACATGATTGACAGATCCTAGGGTTGATCATGTATGACTAAACTCTTGCTAGTCCTCACATTTTGTAACGACTAGCTTCATGATCAGCTGAATATGTAATATTTGGGACGCCTTATTATTGTATATTTAATGATCATACATCTTGTAACATTTACTTACTTGCTTGTGATTGAGACACTAGGCTTGTTCATGACCATAGGGGACTGTTGGCTTGTAGTAAACCCTCATGTATCTAGACAGCCGTGACCATATAGCGAGATGGAATCCATTTCAATATACGTAGCTGGCTATGTCTGCCCCCGCTCTCCAGTATTCTGGTTCTGGGGCGTGACAAGTATAATGGATCCAACCACGACACGTTATGACACGGGATTTAAAGACCAAGGGGCCAGCCCACTCCCAAATTGGTGTCTATACAAGTACAGAAAATAAGATCGAACAATATACTCATATACCAGGTAAACCAGAAATAATCTCTCATGACGATATCCAACGTATACTAGTTCGTGTACCATCGTGTCGGGAATCAAGACTCTACAACTGAATCAGATATAGCAGATATCAAGACAATAAAAACTATCAGAGAATGTACTCGCCTGCGGTCCTGAGCAGTCAATAGGAATCGAGGCTCAGAGGATAGTCATAGACCTAAATATGAGATATACAAGAGTTAATTAGGGTTTAATAGTGTTTGGCATGATTTCCAGTGTATGATATACAAATCTAGGTCAAGCTCAGTCAAACTAAGTCAAACTAGGTCACACTAGGTTACACTAAGTCAAACTAGGTCAAACTAGGTCACACTAAGTCACACTAGATCATACAAAGTCAAACTAGGTCAAAGGTTGACTCACAATTGACTTTTGGTCAACTGGTCAACTCTGGTCAAGTTCTAATCAATTTTAGGTCCAATGTTGACTTTTAGTCAAATAGTCAACTATGGTCAAACGGGGTCAACTCTAGCCTAGGTATCATATTCCTAGCATTTACCTACCAAGATACCACATATCTTGGCCTTATTGGTATTCCGATACCAATATCTTGGTTTAGCACAATTACCTTAGCCTAAGGTAAACCCTTACCTTAGCTAGGTAAACCCCTTACCTAGGCATCCAATAACCATCCTAGACTAATAGCTAACTCATACTAGTTATCTATCATATGACAAGGTAAACTAATACCTTATCCAACCATGGTATCCCAATACCTTATCCCATGATAAGGTAATCCTCACTACCTTGCCTATACCAAGGTAAATCACATTTACCTTAAGATACTAGCTAGTATCCTAAGATATGCATTGGTATCTTAAGATACGACTCTTTGTATCCTAAGATACCAAGACACTAACTTATCTAGCCATTACCTACCCTTAGACTCTAAGTTTACCCAATACCTTGAGGGTATCACAATATCTTACCCTATACTAAGGTAAACCTCATTACCTTGTAGGCAAAAGGTAAACTAGAGATATCCTAAGGTACTAACATTGGTATCTAAGATATCAAGATACTAACTCAAACTAACCAATCTAGCATACCTTAATAAATTCTAATATCTAAATTACATATCTAACATAGAACGTACTATCTAACATAACCTCTAACATGTCACTAACACTAACTCTCTAACGCTACCAACAAACTAGCACACACACACACACACACACAACTATATAAATAAACACCCACACACATACTAATATATATACATACTCACTCATATATATATATATATATATATATATATATATATATATATATATATATATATATATATATATATATATATATATAAAATATATATTTTATATATATATAAAATATATATATATATATTTCAAATACCCAAACCCTCACAATTCTACCCTCTAGGGCCTAGACACGTATCCCACACAAGCAATCCAACTCGCGCACGCGAGCGAAAACGAGAAACGAGGCTCGAATGGCCAAATGACTATTTTGGCGACTCCGGGGTGTCCGATTTGCGATACCGCGCGATACGGGCACCAAACCTATCCGAATTCGACCCAAATTCTATCCACGAGTCCTAAATAATGATTAGAACCTATTCCAAGTGCTAACTTGCCGATTCTAGTATCGGTGCAAAAAGTCACCCGTGTGTTGGAACCCGAAAATCCTGAAAAAGCTCATTTTTATGATTTCTCACGAAATGACCCCACGTATCCAAATATGGATATGTACCTAGCCTCATCTCACCCAAACTAACCTAATTAGGTCTAATTATGCTAGGGGCAACACCCAAACATGTCAATTCAGGATTTTTCCCAAAATTTGGCACTAAACCTAGGCCAAAAGTTTCAAATTGAGTCCAATGGGTTCCAAATCTCTCCTAATGGGTTATCCTACACCTCGGGCATCCTCTAATATGCAAATGACACTAATTAGAAGTAATTACAAAGGTTAGAGTGAGGGTTTACCTCTTGGGAGTTGGAATCCCAAGGAAAAGCTCTAAAATCACTTCTTTTTAGCTTAAAGCACAAGATCTATGTTTCCACCACCACCAAGCTAGGTCTACCTAGATCAAAACCACAAATGAGAGATAAACAAGAGTTAGCACAAGATTAGAGAGAGATCTAGAGAAATGGAAGAGATTTGACTTACTTGGAGCTTGAAATCAAAGAGGGGAAAAAGAGGGTTTTTGTAAAATGAGAGAAAAGAAAGAGAGAGAGTGTTTTCTTGTAAATGAGAAGAATGGAGGGGTGCAATTCTTGCCAGCCACTTCAAGGGGGGGTTTTGGGGCATTTGACACATTACAAAAATGTCCTCTAAGTCAAAGAATAGATTGAGTTGGGGTCAAAAGGGTAACTTGAAAACTCCTAATTTCAAGTTCTAAATCTAATTCTAAACTCTAATCCCACTAAAATCAAATAGGATTAGTCAAAAATAAATATCTGGATTTGGTCAAGACGAGTTGGTCGAGTCCAA